>OY728158.1:1252109455-1253359455 GCA_963277665.1 Viscum album | reverse complement strand
TGAGAGAATGTGGAACCTTAAGATAATTATATATAGATTATGGAGGATTAGGGACGTTCTCCATGTTTTTTTAGTGAAGATATGTGGGAGCTTGGTTGGGTTTATATAGGAAAAGAGAGGGGAATTCATTAATATTTCACAAACATTGGTTTTGGAATCTATATAATTTAATATTCAAAACAAAAAATCAACCCATGGTTTTTTCCATGTGTTTTTCCAAAGGGGAGTTGAAAAAATTATTTTATTTGGATAATAGATTAATTTATTAAAATATTAGGCTTGTTTATGGGGAGGTGAGTCACACTGTCAAAGAAATCATTTTAAAATGTAAAAATATTTTATATTTCTTGGAGGGTCCACTAAGGCACCATAAAATTAATCAAAAAAATTCCAAAATCCATTTATTTTAAAGGTAAAACATATATTGGCAGAATATTCATTTTATAATATTTTATTACACCACTAGTAGTTTGTTACGATATTATAAAACATATTATATTTTTAAATGGTGTTTAATTTTTACACAAAAAATCATCTTTTTTAGAAAATTATAAAAAATTCATCATTAGATAATTTCAATGACCTAAATACAAAAATAACATTCAGTCTTTTTAAAGTACTTCCAAGATATGTGAATTTTTTACTTTAAAAAATCCTGACATTTATCGAAGATTCATAGGTTTAGACAAAAATAACATTCAAACCTTAATAAAAATTTTCATTTTATAAAACTTATATGATAATTTATATATAATAAAAATTGAGTTAGTAATAATATTTTATTAAAATATTATTTAATTTAAAAATCCATTAATTCATCAAAATATATTTTTTAATTGAATGTTAACTAAGAATATTGTTTGTGCTTTAAACAACTTTTACAAAGTAAAAATAATAAAATGAATGTACATTATTTTTGAAAAAATAATTCACTAAATCATAGCACTAAGGTCTTGTTAAATAACCCCTTATAACACTTTCATAAGGCTTAAGGGTAAAGAGTGTGATGGTGAAAAACTCTTTGGGCAGCTCGGATAATATCACAAAGGTGGTAATATCTATTATCTTCCACATATCCTATTGGTGGTTCCTTCCAAGATTAAGATGTTGAAACATGAGTTGTGATTGGTCAATAGATAAGAACAATGACACTAAACCATTTCTGTGCTCCAAAAAATGGCCTTCATTTGGAGAAATTCAACTAGATGAGGCCATCACATCCTTTTTCTGAGTAAATTGTATTTTTTAAATCCATTTATTTATAATAATTATTTGATAACTATTCAACAACTCTACTGAAAAAGGTATTGATACTTTACAGTTATTTAAATACAAATAAAAAAAGTGTCATGTGTTTTCTATAACCATTAGATAATAAATAAAATAATGGTAATTTTATTCATGAATGTTTGGGTCATTATTATTAGATGGTCCACTTAATAATAGGAATAATTACCTCATGAAACCCCCTAAAAATCCCTTGTTACTTTGTATCATATTCAATTCCTTTATAGCATGGATGCCACCATAATATAGATATTTTTTCAACTGATTCACTAATGCAACAAACTATTCTATCTAGTTACAACCATCTTGAGATAATGATTTGGAAGAATATTTTGTTCTAGATTTCTTCCTATTATAGATTCACAATTTTCTCTATGGAAAACCAATCCGAAACAAATTATTCTAGGTAATCCAACATAGTAATATTAAAATTATATATAATTTTAAATTAACCATAAGGTAAATTATTTCAAGGGAAATATATTAAAATTATCCAAATATCTAATGTTTTTTAAATCGTTACATTGATATAAAATATATGGTCTGAAAAAAAACCTAATCTTAAATTTTATTCAAGAATTTACCTTCTTTTATTTTTTAGATGTTTTCAGGAACATAGTTTTTGAGAATTTGGTCATAACTCATACATTATAAATCTGTATAATGCAATTTTTACACATCCGTATAGAATCTATTTTTTCCAAAAATATAAATTTTTTAAAAAAACATCATTCCATTTCATGAAAAATGTTAATTGTTTTCAATTTTCACTCTTCCTTTCCCTAAAACATCATTTAAAAAACATTTAAAAAATTTAGATGGGAAGAAAATACTCATTAATGGATATAAGAATAAATCAAACTATTAGTATAGTGAAAAAAATGAAAAATCATATAACATTTACCATTATCATAAATTCTCTTAAATAATATGAAATAAAAAATTTTAATTGTATAAAACACACAATTTTTTATAAATAAAAATCATTAAAACCCTTATCAATCATTTAGAAATGAATTTTTTAAATAGATAATAAAATTTCTAAAACCCTTTCAAAATAATTTTAATTGTAACAAATATATGGATGACTTCCAATAAAATCATTAGCCATTGAATTGGAGTAAAATTTGGGTGCAAACATTATTTATTCTATGATGGGATCACAAAACTCTATTTGGGCCACCCCATTGTATATTTCGTAATAGACTCACCCATTGCTGTCTGGGCTACCACAACAAAAAACATGTTATAGGATGACCTAGTGAAATTTGGGTCTCCCCATTATAAAAGATCTAACAGGATCACCTAGTGTTATCATAGTACACCCATTTTTCATGTATAATCCTAAAATACCACAACATAAATAAAAAATACTTATGGTTGAACTTTTGAATAAACTCTTTTACAATTGTAAAAAAATCCCGTTTGGATATCAAAATACCTTTTTCCTTTATAACCCATTTTTAATTCAAACATATTATATTATTTTAAAATATAATTTTTAATACAAAAATACCAAGAAATTGAAAATTTGTCCCCTTTTAATAAAACATGAATTCATTCAAAGTAATCTATAAAAACTATAATGGTCATTGTGGTAGAAAATCATTTTCAGTGTGTAAGAACTTTCATAAAATAATAATATACCTATTTTTGTTAAAACCATTCATATAAAACTACTAAAAATATTTCTTTTTGAAAACTATTGAAACAATATACCTTATAAATATATTACATCCATATAAAAACTTTCATAAAAACATTTTAAAGGCATGGTAATGGAAAAGGACTAGTTTAAAGGAAAATAATAATAAAGAGAATTGTTTAATGAAAAATCACATATCACTTTGGGAAAACGTGAATCATAAACAAAATTAATGAATAACATTAAACAAAACATTATATATAAAGATAATAGATAAATTCACGATATATCATGTAAGGTTATTTTTATATACACATTATAAAATAATATAGGTCCATAACATCAAAAAAATGCATCAATGACTGAAAATTGAGATGAAGTCCCTTACATTGAGTGTGACTTATCACAGGTGTATTTATAATTTTGAATAATAAAATTTTGTTCATTATTTAATAGGTTAATAAAATTTTAAAATTTTATTATTACATTAATTTCACTTATTATCAATTTATTTTAAATTACTTAACCAATTATGAGTAAGAAGGTTGTTTTGACCATGTTCTGTTTTTGTGTCAAAAAGGACTTTCGTAGGTTGACTATGGACAAAGAAGTCATCATTTAAAAATATTGAGAATAATACAAATTAAATATAAAGTATATTTATTCGTCAATTAACAATCATGATATTTGGTTATATCTAATGAAATAATGTTACGATCAAGGATATGGTAGGTCATAAGTACACATGAGTAACATTTTCATATATCAGTGATCATTATAGTTATGTAATATTTTATCATAAAATAATGATATTTTTATAATAAATACCACATTATTTTCTTATATATACATATATATATATATCATTATTTTTATTTTCTAGTGAAAAATAGAATCTCATATCTCCGAGAAGGTTATAATCCACACATCCACAAACGATGTTGTCATTTTTTAGTGACTGAAAATGTAAAAAGAAAAATAGTATATAATATTTATAGAATTATAAATATGTCAGTAATATCTTAAATATTCCATTGATATCACATATAATTATTTTCATTACCATTATCACAATCCATGTAATGCATTATTGAAAAATCTTCGTGAGGTGGTGGTACACCATACACACAAGTGACGTTATCATATCCCTTATATAATGGAATATAAAAGGGTGTATATGATATAATGGCTCCAAATATATAATTATGTTCTAAATATAATATATAGACTCTATGTCCATCATCATACCCAAATATTAGAGGTGTTAATGGAAAAGGAATGACATAGTTTCATGGGAGTGGAATCCACTGTATATATGAATGGTGATTTTGTAACAGATTTGATTCATGATTGTGTGGTTTTAGGTTTTACCCTTCTCATAATAAAATATTAGTATATTAAAGGAATTGGGTATATTAAATCATCATGGTATCTGAATAATTTAAGTGATTATAAAATGACATAGAAATAAAATGATCAATGAATAATGTTACCTCTTCTTTAGTTATCTCATTTTATTTTTCTTTAAAGACCTTAATTTTATGTATTTCAACCCCAAAATAAGTATTCTAGGACGTGAATTTTTAATTGGACAATTTATTTGTCTAGGTATTGATAGAATCAATTGATTTTTAACGTTTGAAAAGTGGACGATATTATGTGGCCTTTATTACTGTGGTGATTGTCACCTTGTAATTATTTTAAAATAGTGAATTCCAACTAAAATTATTTAATGTCACCAAGCCCCAATAATATTTAATTAACAAGACTAAAAGGTATAATGTAAAAATATGTCCATCCAATTGGTTTTCAATAAGCTTCTGGGTCATTTTACCCTTATGGCTAAATTTTAATCCCTTTGAAAACTCATTTAAACCATAATAATTGTCATTAATTTTAATTATTTTAAATAATAAATATAATCAAAATTATGTTTTCCTTATTATTAATTACAAATTATTATGATTGAAAATATGGAATCAATTTTTCTAAATGAATATCATAGAATTAGTAAAATTTAATTTCATGTCACACTCATATATGCAACAATGAACTGGTTTTTACGAAGAGTGTTTTTTAGAAAAGAAGAATGATTTTTAAATATATGACTAATAATAGTCATTTTTAACACCCTAATAATCCAAGGGAATAATTTTTTCAAAATATCATGTAGTTCACGCAACACAAAATTTATAAATAAATATAACACCCTGATACATTACATTATATTTACTATTTTAAATTAATTCAATCAATGATATAGCTTGCAATGCATGCAACACTGAGTTCGAATTCATTACCAGGAACATAGACATTCCTAAATAACATACACTACATTAATGATCATGGTTTACCCAGTAATATTTATATTATTATATATATCAAAATTATATAATTGCTATTAAATTATCAATTATATGTGAGATTAACTAACTTATGAAAATATAGGATTGAATTCATTTGTTTCCAATTAATTATAAATGAATATTTGTTTTGAAAGTGATGAAATGGCTCTAATTATCCCTCTTTGTCTCATGGTGACGAATCCCCCTACAAATATATATCTATATGTCGTTCAAACACAACGATGATTATTCATCGATTTACTCATTTGGGTTAGGGAATAATATTATCCAGATTGGGAGCATTATTTTAGGGACATGGTTTATGAATCTTCAGAAAAAAGTACCCTTCTAAAACCCTAATTATTGGTGAGGATTATTTGGTTTTCAAAATTAGGATAATTACTCTTTTGGAAGTGCTTCCTAGGGTTGATTCATCCCAAGATTAAATTCGATGGCCACCATTTTTCATAAAATAGAATGATGGTGGATTCTCATTTTTTTATCCATAGGCCTTATTATAAAGTACTGATTTATGTATATTCTCCATTCTTGAGAAAGTCACATTATCATAGGGAGATAAACCATGGTCAGACATTGGCCTAAAATCAAGAGTGGTGCATTGGTGGGGAGGTAATGAATGGATAATATTTCCAATTGGAACATGAGGCTTTAATATCATTAAAGGAAAACAAGACGATATTGACTTATTATTGAATATTGGGAACATTAATATGAAACCTATAATTTTGAGGATCTTATATTGGTACATAAACATAAATCCTCCCAATCAATTTAATTAATCAACTAAGATATAAATAATATTTCTTGAATTAAAATTTTTGTTTGGGCATCAAAATAATCATAATGATCTAGAAGATTGAATTGAAGCTCCTATGAAAAAAATAATTATGCTTTCAATTAGATGTTGGCCAAACATTCTAGAGTATTGGTTGATTCCAACTTTTATACACCACACCCATATTTGATAAATTTATTTTATAATGACCACTAATTTTTTGTTTAATATATAATATTACCTTCTCTCTCCCTTTTTAAAAATTTTCAGGGTTGTAGGAATGTCATATGTAGTTGAAAATTTATTTGTAAATAGGAAAAATCTCTCTCTAATCAAAGTGCATGAAAAGAGTTCACTAGGAACAAAAAATAAAATTATTTTGTAATTAGAAAAAGATAAACTGAGAGAAATATTGATCATATTAAATGGGAGAAAAAATAGCCAACTCGGTTTGATCAAAAGTATAAATGTATCATGTCATTGGATTCCTTTATTAAGGAAGATGATGAAGCTAACTAAAATTTCAATAATCTGGATATTCATAATTGGCATAATCTAGATGATCCAAGAATTCAAGACTATGTGGATAAATAAATTTATCATGAAATTTATAAAAATATCAGAATGTTATTTATCTCTCTATTTGTTTAACATATTAACAGCTCCTATGATATACAATATGAGGATTCTAATTCTCAAATTGATGGTTGAAAAATACATACTAATATTAATAATGATCTCAAAATTCCAGGAAAGTCACTTTATTTGCTTGGAAGTCCCACTCCTTCTCATATTGAATTCTTGCTAGGGGGTTCCTAGAAAGGTAAATCGACAAAATCATTTGATGGAATTTTAATGCAATAAGCAGCGTATATAAATTGTAAACTGTTCCATTATTTACATTGATATAAAAAATCATTTTTCCTTACTCATGGTGAAGGACTGTTGGTTGATGCTTCAAAAGGGAACCCAGTGAATTTTATTGAAGGCACAATCATAGATCATATATGTCTACCAATTGTGGGATAGACACCCTCTATTCTTGATAGTAAACATCCCTCTATTATTACATATGTTGATAACCTACTGTAGTTTGCATCAATATTGATTATAGTGATTCTGTTGAAGTCACCAGTATAGGTCAAATTGAATCTATAAAATCCCAAAATATGTGGGGAATTCCATAAGCTTCTGGATATGTTGATGGCCTACCTGATATTCCAAAAAAAGTTCACTTAATTAAATATAGTAATTCCAATAGTAAAGGATGTTCTCATTTTTCTGGGACCCTTTTACATGATGTGATAAACTTTGATCTCTCTCAAGATTAAATTGATTCACAAGCTGAAGTAAAATTGAAAATGCATGTTCAATTCATTAAATGTCGATATACATATTTGTTTAGTAGTTTTGAATGGGATGAATAATAACATAACTGGTAAAGGACTTATTATTTTCAACACTACGATAGAAATAATTCTTCCATTTAGAGATGATAAAAAGGAAGAAAATGTGTTCTCAATTTTCTTTCTAGCAAGAATGATAACATTATGCTTCTATCAAATATATAGAAATGCTTAAAAATGATCATTCATATAATATATGTGACATTACAGATCTAAATTTGAATATAATCTATTCTAACATATTCTTTCCTTTTATGGATAATGATTATAGATCAAGAAAATATGGGAGGAAAATTGATACAATCATAAAAAACATTAAATAAACACTCTGGTGGGAAAAAAATAAGGGTACCTATCCAGAAGAAATTTTTTAAATTATGACCACGTTCTATATCTATTAGAGACAAGACACCCTTAAAACTACTATATCTATTTATATTTTTGTTACTAAGAACAAGACTAATATTTTTGGAATCTCAGAATTGAAGAATATTTTTTTGAAGATATTGCTTATTCTGATATGATGGAATACTATCAGATAATATTTAATTAGTCTAAGAGTTATATCAAATGGCTTTGGGTTTTGGATCACTCGAGATTGGATGGGATCTCATTAATTATTTATTTAATAAAGATGGTCAATGTATGTTATAATTTTATCGGAAGGCCACAATTATTCTCTTTTATATATATTTTCAATGGATATTGGAAAATAAGAGAGATATGGATGAACATTCATACTCTAAGAAGTATAATAAGAGATCCATTGATCATCCCTAGGGAATTCAATGTAATTATTAATCCTTATAAGAGGTCAGGTATAATCAAATCCTCTAATTATACCAATGAATTCAGGATTTTTTTTTGAAAATAACATTCTATATGATGTATATCTTGTATGTACTAAATATAAATTATACTAGAAGCACCTTGGTCAAGTGGTGGCTTGAGAACTTGATAGGGCTTTTTTAATGATGTGTCCAATAATATTTGGTCCTCTATTTCTTCCTCCACTTTTCTATGATTCAATTAAGGTAGTTATATGATTTTGAAAAGTCTTGTAAATATAATGATCAAACCCCCTTTTCCATTAAAATTTAATAATTCCTTGATTATAATATTGAGTGTAAAACTATGGTTTAAGATACATAGAATTATTAAAACAATCAGAATGATACCTTGGACTATGTTCTTAATCTGAAAGTGCATAAGAACAAAAATGAAAATTTGGAGTCAATAATGATTTACCCACCATGAGGAAAATATTATGCATCGTGAATCTAAAATTAATCTCATTCAAGAGAATAACAACAGCTCAATTTTTTTCTAGTGATATTCAGTAATAAATTTGGACTATTCAGGAGCATAATACACTTTTTAGTCTTAGATACTATATGCAAAGAGAAGATTTTAATGTGAAATTGATTACGGAAGGGAAAATAACATGTTTTTCTTACACTTTTCAAATAGTTCAAATGATAAATACTCCTCTAGAAATTCTCAATGATAATGGAATGATTTTTAATAAAAGAGATGATTTGGCTACCCATGTTGTCTCTTTCTACAAGAACTTCTTTGATGGTCCCAACACTTATCTCGATATTATAAAGGATGTTATCCTTATTTTAATCACTATGAAGGACAATTGAGTCCCTATTTCTCTTCTTCTAGATTTTGAGATCAAGTATCCTATTTTGGTCTTAATCATGGTAACTCTCTTGGACCAAATGGTTTTAGAATCTATTTATTTCAAGAATATTATGAGATTATTCGTTATGTAATTTTCAGGCTCATCAGAAATGTTTTTGAGGGAGGTCACCTTTCTTAGGGAATTAATGCTCAGTTCCATACTCCTATTCATAAGGTGGATAATGAAAATGAATTCCATCTCTTTAGACCAGTGTCCCTTTAAAATATATTTAAAAAATTATTAGAGAAATTAATACCAATAGGATTTCTAATAATACCCAAAATATTGTTTCTCTTAACCAATTTTTTTTTACAGAAGGAAGAAAAATTCAATATTGTAATATTACTTATTTTTAATGAATTAATATTCTCAAGAAACATTTTAGAGAAGGAAACGTTATTTACAGCCTTAATTTCAGAAAATCATATGATAATTTGGATTATGGATTTATTTTCAAGGTCTTAGGAAATTTTTGATTCGGTGACATTATGGTTAAATGGATTTGAAATGTCTTAGTATTCTCATATATATTTGTCCCCATAAATGGATCTTATGAGAAATATTTTAACAACTCTAGTGTTGTTAAATTAATTGATCCTCTCTCACCCATCATTTTATCGATTGTAGATGATTATTTAAGTAGAATCCTTATCAACATGGAAAATGTTGAAAAAATTCAATCTATCAGATCATTTAATGGTCTGAATGCTCTTACCCATTTTCTTTATACTGATGACATCATTCTCTTCATTCAAGGTGATAAAATACAAACATGAACTTCTTTCTTTATGATCAATTATTTGGGTAGGAAGTGGGTTAGATTAAATATTTATTATTATTTAGAAATAAATATTTCTAATTCTAGAAATCATGACATCATCAGTGAGCTGGGAATTAGATAAGGGAATTTAAATTTTACAAACCGTGGTATTCCTATGTTATCGAGAAACAATTGTGCCAGAAATTTTTCTTATATTATGAGTCAGGTAAGAAATCAGTTATCCTCCTAGAATGGTAAGATGCTCCCAATGAGGGGTAAAATTAGCATTGATAAAGCTATTAGTGTTTAAAAAACTTTCCATTCATTCACGAACTAGAAATGGCCATCTTCTCTTATTAGGAGAACAAAACCTCTGTTAATAATTTTATTTCTAATGGATGTATCATTTAGATGAATCTTGAAACTATATCAGGTAAAACAATTTCTCAACCATTTTAATGGTTGTATTTGAATATATAATCTCTATAAAATCATTGAATATTTGTAGGAAAATTTCAGGTAGTGGTTTATTAACGACAACTCATAGGCTCTTTTTTTCTGAGATCTAGGTTCCTAAGAAATCTAAAATCTGGAAATATAAATTATGAAGACTATTTCATTTGAATTTCGCTCAAGAATTATTTATCCACTGTTTTAAAAAACTATCATTTACTAGCCAGTATTAATTCATCTATCAATTTCGGGTTAGACAACAAGATATGTACACCTCTTCTTGATATGATCTATTCTTCTAACTCATCAGTAGGAGCAACTATTTTAATCAAGGATCAAATAAATGAATATCTGGACATGCTTCCAACTAAAATTAATTATGAAGTTATAAATTATGAATTTATTCACAGTGAGAAATTCATTATTTTAGAATTTTACTCAAATGGGAAACTCTCTAAAATGTATTTCTATCATGAACCTATTCCAGGGAATTGTAACAAATGGAACATGACTCTGAATAAAGGCTTTATATCTCATTCCATATATTCCCTTTCATAGAGGATTATATAATATAAGCATCCCACTGATGATTTTTTGTAGGGTGTTGGCATAAATATTGTTCAATATGTGATCTTTGCAACCAACATATTTAGTACACTGATCATTTGATTCATAGTTGTCTCACAACATCAAGTATTAGGAATACTAATATTGTTTTTTTAAACCCAGATCCCATGTAAAACAATCATTTGGGTACACCATAATATTTTCTCGGAGTAATTCATTCCACAAAAAACATATTTAACTCTTAATTTTGGAATGATTTGAAGTTATCCCCACTTTTTGGAAAAATAGAAACATGATATTTTAGGGATCTGATGCCTTCCGCTTCAAATATTCCTTGGAGAATATCCTTTATATCGTGCAACATGATAATTCCATTGAGAATGTGAGTTGTTTTAGATAAATAAAATTTTCAAATTTCCTTATGTTCTTTTACATTATTGGTAAATATTGTTCACATTCTAGAGAATTGGTGTTATGTGGGTACTTCCAATCCCAAGTTGGGTCAAATTAAACACTAATAGAGCATCAAGAAGAAATATTAACCCGTCGGGTTATGGTGCAATTTCTGGAAATGATAGAGGTGATCAATTGAGATGACTCAATGGCCCGTTTGGGGTTAACACATCCCATAATGTTGAACCCCATGGGGTTATTAACGTGGTTAATTTATCAAAGAAATGAGTATACATTAATTTGTGGCTTGAATGTGATCCCACTACTATGGTGAAAGCTATAAGAAAATGTTTTATTAATATTTCATGGAAGCTGAATGTTAGATGCATTATTTGTATGGATGATAGATCATCCATGAAATACATTATTGAATATACTTATAAAGAGGAAAATTATATTTCGGATGGGATTTCTAATTACATGATCAATGATCTATAATTTTTCTTGAAAAATGATATACTTGAGTAGCTCCTACCTCCCTGGAAAATGGATTATTTGTAAAAATTAATCATTTAGACTTATGCAAATTTATTTTTATTCAATAAACGTGGTTTTTTTACTTTTTTAACGATCTAATTATACCAAAAAAATCATATAAAAAACAATTTAATATAAAGAACTGTATTTATAAAAGGTAAACTATTATGAATTAAATGAGATTTATCCAAATAAATTAAGTTAATTACTATTTGGGGTTGATGTTAATGAAATTTAAATATTATATGTTCAATAAAATATTTATCTATTAATCCAATATATTTTATACGAATAACAAAATAACAAGTCCTATTTTTTCACATAAAGATGTATTTTCTAAAATGCGGTTTTACCACCTTTTAATGGAACACATTTTAAAAACAAAATATCATTTGACAAAATAGGATTAATTTTTTGACTTGGAATTTAAATTTTTTATTATGGTGAATTTTCATAAGATGTTTATTTTTTAACAGATTGTGAAAAAAAATTCTAATTGAATTTATTTATATAAACAAAGTAGTCTTTTGAACATTTTCACATTTGAAAACTGGTTTGTCATCCCATATACATGATGAATTTTTTATTATTTTTTCTCACATCCATGTTTGAATTTGGAAAAATGGATTCCATATTTTAAATTATAATAATTTATAATCTCAAATAAATTCAACTAAATATTTTTATAAAATGAACATTCAATGAAATTAAATGAATTACATCGATTAAAAGAAAAATGAGTTTACTAAGGGACAAAGCATAAATCTTAAGTCTCCAAATTACATAGAAACATTTCCAAATCCCATTTTATGGCCGTTATATAAATTATAACATCTAGTATGTAGTTTTTTTCATTATTTATGATGATTTACATGTAAAAATGTTGGTGGAAATAGCTCTATAAAAAATTTACAAGTTTTTCACTCACCCCAATTATAAAAGGCCTCCCCCACTCCCACTTTATTACACCAATAAAGTCACAATGATTCATCCAAGACCTAAAAAATGATTCCTATACATCCCTACTATAATAATATATTTATTTTTCAATAAAAATTACATCCTAGGTATTTATTAGTCCAAATCTAAGGAGGATCCCTGAATAAGAGGTAATTTTTTCTTCAAAGCAGTTTATTTAATTTTCTCCTCCTCCTCCTCATTCTATTATTTTTATATTATAATTATATCATAACCTATTAATATTAAATATACTAATATCTTTTTATTTTATAGGTACAACCTAAAATATCAAACACTTCTATAAAATGGTTTATGAAATCATCATTTGTCTATATGGCGGACAACGACCTCATGAACAAATATTTTTCGTTTTTCCATTACCACCTTTAAAGGTAAGGAAAAAATAATTAAAATAATATTTATATATATTATTTATATGATATTTAATATTTTTAATATTTTTTAATTGTTATATAACATATAATTTAATGAATTCCATTTTATGGGAATACAATAATGTCATTCGTGTGTACAGCTGATTACCACCTTGCAAAGTGATGTGAATCATTCACGATTTTCATAGATTGTATATAGCATAGTTTAAATAAAAATATCTGATATATATGACATAATAATGATACTATAATGATAATATATATATGTATACCATTTATGTTTCTGTAGTTTTTTAATATAATAAAATGGAAAGGACATTCATGCATACATACAGTTTACCATCTCAATGAACAATGTATTTAATTTCCTATTACAAAATTTTTGGGAATACTATAAATTAAAATATAATGAATTTATAGAATATTTATTTACTTTTTACACTATAGGTATTATTAAATAATGATCTAACTTAGAGGAATAAATAATAACATGTCATAAAACACTCAAAAAGCAAGGAAATTAACTCTCAAAACAAGGAAATAAAAAAGAATTATTAAAAACACGTGATAAGACAATATAAAAGAATCATATATGACTTTATAAATTTTAATAGTTTAATTTAATAAGTTAATAACCTAATTAATACCATTATAAAATATATTAATGGGAATTCATCCAAAAGGAATCAAAAGGTAATAGATTTCATCTTAATTTCATTTCAGTAAGGAATATTGTAATGTTATGAACCTATTTAAATTTATATGGTGAATATACTGCCCCTTAAATTTAATATAATGAATAATTCATTATACATTATATATTGTGTTTCACATTGAATAATTTTATTTTTGGTTATTTTAATTTAAAGTTTCCAATTGGTAAAATATTTCAAAAATTAGTTCTTTTCATTATGTTATATTAATTCCTAATTATAAGTAATATTATATGATAATGTGTATAATGACTATTTACTATAATTTTTGTTATTAAACTTATTCTATTTGGATTTATATTTTATTCAAATAATCAGTACTTTTATGAATATTCACTTCTAAATTATGATCATTTTAATGGTTTACATCACAATCTCATTCTAATATAGATTTTTTTATTCTTGAATATCAATTTAAGGAAATTACATGATAATTTTTTAAAAAAACCCTTTCATTTTATTCTAATACAATTAGTCATGATCGTTTCATGTGATATTACCATTTTTATACTCTATGGAACAAATAAATATTGAGAAAATGTTTAAATTAGCTTTTATCGTCATTTCTCCCTTTAGTCAGAAATTATTTTCTTACAAAACTATGTTTCATAAAAATGATTTAATAAAACATATAAAAATGATTTATTATAATAAATTTTTAACCATTTTTTTATTTTACTAAAAACAACATTGGAATATTATTATCTCTTTATAAACAAGTCACTTCTATAACCTTTTTCAATAATAAAGGAATGTTCCTTTTACCTTGTACTGCATATAAAGAATTACCTACAATCATTTATTTGAATCCTCTGTTGAATGTATAGAAATATATTTTTAAATAAATTGTTTTTAAATATATTTTTCAATGAAAATGATTTTGAAAAGGTTTTTTAGAATGAAAAATGACACATTTGTCATGAATGTCTTCAAATATCATTTTCATCAAAAATAGTAACCCTTATTCTTACTCCAATGAGTATACATTATATTGATATCATCTGTATTCATCCTGTAAAGAGCCAGAAATTCTGTGGAATTTTTTTAAATACATGGGATTTTTACGAGCCTGCAGCTTCTGGTGGTGTTTGATTCTGAGCCCCGGTGTGCCCAGAATAAATTTCTGATGTTTTGTTCAGTACGTTCAGTAAATGTACGTTCCATATTTTATATCTTTTGAAGCGGAGCATGGAATTGAAATCTGAGGGCACCGTTGAACTTGCAGCACCGGTATTCGTTTAAGGTGACCTTTACCGCAATTGCGTTTTATCGAGATTGGGAGTTAATTATTGGAGTTTCCAAATAAAAATTATATAAAAATATGTATGACATATTTTTATTTGAAAGGTAGTTAAAACCTCCAAATGGATGTTGGAGGTGGTACCCACCACACCCTAACCACCCTTGGGAGGATGTTTTAGGGTGGGGGCCCACCCAAACCCTTTAACTCCTCTAAACCCCCTTTAAACCCCTTGAGGTTCCCATTAATAGGCGAAACTCTTGGACTTCCCCTTAATGGTGCTGACACAAATTAATTAATGACATAATTAATTAATTTGAGTGATTTGAATTCTTCTGAATTCATTATGTCAACATTAAAATAAGATATGACAGTCTTTTATTTTAGGTCAACATAATCCTTTTAGAGCATTGTAGAACACTTGGATGAACATCATCCTCTTGACGAAGAATGCTCCTCGTCTCTGAATAAATACTGTACCGTCTTCAATCTTTGTCCAAGCCACAAGAGACGGAGCCGCTGTGAGGAACGTCGACGACGCATCATCCTCGGATGTTTCTCAACGTCAACGAATCGACGTCCACCCTATTTCTGCGTCTTCGATGACGTACATAGAATAAAGGTAGGGGAAATTGGATTATTTTTATGTATGAGTTATACTCTCCTTTCCTCATCATGTGTTGTTCTCTTGATACCAAATGTTAACAAAGTAATGAGGAGGGCTCCGACCACACGAACATAGTCTGACCCCCCTTGTTGTTGTTCTCATTGTGTTAATGACGGAGGTGGATCACGAAAGAGGCCAGCGGTTCAAGGGCCACCATATCACCATGAAAAGAAAAGCTGTGGCCAAGCGGGCCGTGGCGGAGCCAGAGGGGCGTGGTTGTAACACCCGAGACTTTTATGTTATATAAATCATCAAAGGAATCTTTTTCTACACAACACTTGCTTGGATTGCTTTACACGCAATCGCGACCTTCCTCGATAGCTTGCGTCGTACGCAATACCGAGTTTCACTAAACAACAATATGCTATTAAAACTAGCCGTTATGAATAGTAATAGCACACTTTTTGAAATTTTATAAATTTTATTTTTCAAAATGGACTTCATTTTTGGACTCAGAATATCAAAATTAGCCTAGGGTGAAATTTTGGTATTTTTCTGAAAACTTTCAATTTTTGATGAATAGTGAAACCACTAAGTGGTAGGTTAAAAACTGAATTTTGCATAAAACTTAATTTTACCACTTCTGTGAAGGGAATTTCAAAAATCTGACAGAAACGGTTAATATCATTAAGTAAAATGTGGTTCAATGAGATAAAAATAATTTTTTGGTGAATAGTAACTTTTTACTATTTTTACCGCGGTTAATAGTAAATAGGGTAACTAAGGGTAAATATGATATCAATATTACCCTAACACATGTCCTAATTCTATTGTACAAGTGTAATTCGACCAAAAACAAACTTAGGAATAAAATATGACCATTTAGGCCCACTTGGATTAGATTAGGACATTTATTATTAATTTATTTAAAGAAGGGTTAAAATAGTTAAAATCAAAGTTTAATAAGTAAATCATTTTTAATATGGGGTTATACATAAGATAAATTAGACTATAAATATTCATTAGAAAGCTAAAAATATTTCCTACATAATGGTATTTTATTTTTAATTTTTAGAAATTAAATAATTTATTTTATTTATGACACAATGATGATGCAATAATTATCTTATTAATGAAATATTGACATAATTGATGTTATAAACACCAAAATAAATGTAATTTGAGACTTTTTATGAATTTAACTAATTTTCTAGGTTACTAGGATATATTAATGTTGATTTAATCAAATTTTTTCGAACATATAATTCTGTTATGACTTTCACAAAAATCATATATCAAATAGTGTCAAAATTGACACAAAATAGTTTTTAAATCAAATATTATATTATTAATTGTTATTTTATTCCTAAAAATCTAAGGTTCGGCCAAATGACTTAGATAAGGATATATATATTAATAATAAACAATTTTGGGTTCGTTTGTCATGTTATAGTAAGTGTATTAACCATATAGTGAAAGAAAACAAAAAGACATGGTAAAACTTAAATTATTTAACTTAGAGTTAAATCTAATTGATAAGGTTAAAATAATACCCTAAACTTGTCTAAATCTTATTGGTTGATAGGAGTTAGACCCTTCCCCACTTTAGCTTCGAAATAATACCCTTTTGAACCATTATAAACCGATTTTGACTTTAATATAAAATAATATTTTGAGATATTCCTAAGGTGCCCCTCTCCTCCCTTATAAAAGGACACCTCCTCCCCCTCCTCCTCACACCGATTTGAGCACTCAAGCTCGGCCAAACCCTGCCAAAATCTCTTCTCCACTTCCCTAGAAACATCATAGAGGTTATGGTCTTCCTCAAAGACCAATTTTAGTGCCCTAAGAGGAGGTCTCAAAGAGGGGCTTCAAAGAAGAGGTAATTACCGTTACCAATTCTTTCATCTTTATTTCTTCTTCCACTTCTTCTTATTTATTTGTTTCATGATAAAGTAATAACATCAGTATTACTTACATACTGATATGTTATTATAAATATGAAACAACCCTAATTCACCTTCTATCCATCCTACGGAAAAATGAAATCACCGCGCGTGCGTACGTACGGAATACCGTCTCCACGCCGTGGTGTAATCTATTTTCCACCACCACCTTACAAGGATGGGTATAATGGTGTAATGAGTAACTATTTATGATTATTATAAAGTAATATTGATACTGAAATAATATATATATACTCCAATACAGTTCCACGATCATAGGAACGATATCATCACTCGTGCGTACGTACGGAATACCGTCTCCACGATGTGATGCGACTCGTTCTACATGATCATCGTTACATAGTAATTATATAAATGAATTGAATGAATAAATATGATATATGATACACTAATACCATTCTGGATATAAGGCATCTATAACCTTAAAAGAAGAATAATAATGTATTCGGCAAAACACGCATAAGAACAAAAGGCAACAAAGACCCGAGTAACAAGTAACAATGAAATATTACTAACAAGAAGCTAAGAATATTACCATATATGATATCATATCAATATTTATAATTCTGGAATAAGTCAATAACATTATTTAAACCATTATACAGGAGCTTCGGACACGTACAAAGCAAATCGGACCTAAGGTAAGGGAAATATCACAATCTCATTTTTATCCGAGATTGTTTATTCTTAAGTATTTACTGGGGTGTATTTTATCATCCACATCCATGTTTCATCAATATGTAATATTATTTCCATCCACCTACAATTGTTTAAATCCATTTTTACCCTTCGGTGAGTTTTTAGTAATATGTATGAAAGGAATCTTTTGTCGTACGAGGTACTTTTTGACTTTTCCGACAAAAGTACGAAGAATGTTTTTTTAACTTATACGGCATAAATGGATTTTTAAAACATTATTTCCAAGAAGCTTCCTTTACAAGTTTTCAAGTTTATTTTTAATCAACTTCTTTTATTTTAAATTCATATGACATGTTATGAAAGGAAAAATGTTTTTGAAGTAGAAAGGATATTTTCCTCAAGAATGGAGTTCTAGTATTTTATCAAAATTATTTCCATCTAAGACAATAAAAGGGTTCTGTTTTTATCCCTATTATTACATGGATTTGATTATGTTGTGATGGAAACATTTTTATGAATTCCTTTATCTTATATGAATTGTTTTATGATGTCATGTTGTTTAATAATCCCATTTTTATTACATGGGTTACGCTATGATGTATGGTTTATGATTATGTGGAACACATAAGAAAGGATTCATTATAAGATGGGTGGGACCTATATCTCCCTCCAATGCATTGGGTAAAGATTTTATATCTAATGAGATAGACATGGCTGGAACGGTAGGTTATACCGGTTCAGTGAAACAGGACTGGAACGAGGGTGACTCGGTTCAGAAAGGGACTCTGTCCACTAAGATAGTCTTGGAAATGAGTCATGACTAACAAGAAATGATTTTCCATGATTATGTGTGCATGACACAAAGTTTCAAGTTTTATGTTATGATTATGGGGATCTCATTTTCACTTCTATGATTTATTCCATGTTAAGATATTATGATCTCTTTTGCAGGTTTTGATTTTCAAAATGATATGATATGATTTTTATTTCCTTTATTTGCCCTTGCTGAGCATTTGAGCTCACCCTTTTATGTTTTATTTTCCCCAGGTCAGGAAGATGGATATTAAGTAGAATATGCTAAAAGGGACCCTAGATATGATGAAATAAATGGGAGACACTGTAGAAGATTTATGAACCAGTTGTTTATGTTTCCCAGTTTCTAAAGACACTATACCTATACGGTCCTTTGTGGTTTTATCATATGTTGTAATAAGTGTGCTTCAATTTTTGAAGTATTAAAAATGTATGTAAAGTATGGGTCGTTATAGTTGGTATCAGAGGAAAGGTATAGTCAACCTTTGGAAACTAGGATGTGAAAGCCTTAGTAAAAACCCTAAGGATAAGTCTAAGCATATAACACAATCTTAGTGTTTTAGAAATGGCCTTGAATAACCTAAGATAAGACCTTAAGCATGAAAATTTTATTCTTGAATTATGTGGTTTTCCTATTATAATTAGTGTTGCTCACACTATTCTTCTTGGTTTTAGTCAATGGCTGGAACCCGAAGGAACCGTGTTAATGCGGAATGCAATGGGCAATGCAATGATTGTCCCCCTGAGCAACCAAACGATATGGGAGCTGGAATTCAAAATCTTGTAGCCATGCTCACACAACTTTCTCAAGCTATGAATCATGCAGGACTTCCAAACGAGCAAAGGAAGGAGCAACATTCTGTTGAATCCTTCATGAGGCAGCGTCCACCTTCTTTCAGTGGGTCTACTGATCCATTAGTTGCTGAACAATGGATTAGTACTGCTGAAAAGATATTTTCAGTTCTTCAATGTTCTGAACATGATAAAGTCATCCTAGCAGTGTATCGTTTGGAAGGAGATGCTGATCAATGGTGGAATCTTATTAAGAATACGAGGCAAAGGGATGAAATTGAGTCTATGGAATGGGACGAGTTCAAGAACTTATTTTTCAATAAGTACTTCCCTCGTATTCTCCGAACAAAGATGGAGAAAGAGTTTCTTGAACTGAAGCAAAGGGATGATGAATCTGTTAGTACCTATGAAGCAAATTTTACAAGACTTGCAAGGTACGCTTCTGGTATTATTATCCAACCTGAGAGTAAGATCGATCGATTCTTTAGTGGCTTAAAACCAATTCTTCGAAGGGCGTTAGCCATAAGGGACTTCAATAGCTACGAGGAAATCGTTCGATGTGCTATCAAAGTCGAGATGGAGATTGGAATAACCCATCAGTCACATGGGTTTGATAAGAAGAGGAAGATGGAATTTAAAGAAAAATCTAAAGAGCACACGGAAAAGAAGATGAGATTTTCCTTATGCTCAAAGTGTGGAAAGAAACATGGAGGGAGTTGTCTTAAAGGGACAAGTAAATGTTTTAAATGTGGAAAGGAAGGTCATCGGGCATTTGAATGTCGTGATAATGGGAAGAAGATGTCTAATGACGCAAACAAAGGAAGGGATACACAGAATGAACCTACTACACTTCAATGTTTCAAGTGCAAGGAGATGGGGCATTATGCCAATCAATGCCCAAATCCAAGGGTTGATGATGATGGTCGACGTCAACAAAATCTTAAGGCTAAAGACAAAGGAAAGTCGCATGCAATTTCTATCAGCGATGTGGAGTACGATAACGAAGTGGTGAAAGGTACACTTACCATCCACTCTAAAGTAGCAAATGTTTTATTTGATTCTGGATCCACCCACTCTTTTATTTCTGAAAATTTTTCTAAGGGTATCACCGTATTACCTCAACAATTAGATGTTGAGTTAGCTGTGACAACACCTAATGGCACAACAGTCGCATCAAAAGTTTATAATTCTTCTCTGATCGAAGTTTGTGGGAAAGTGCTTCCTGCAAATCTTGTGATCCTTCATTTAGTGGAATTTGATGTGATTCTTGGAATGGATTGTCTTTCTCTACATGGAGCTCATATCAATTGCCAAAGAAGGGAAGTCACATTTCATATTCCAGATCAATCTACGATCGTATACCAATGCAAGGATGAACATAACCTTCCAGTGGAAATTTCTTCCATCTTATGGGTATTGATTCCACTAAATGAAGGTTATTTATCTCAAATGGTTGGTGAGAAACTCACGATTAAGAATATGCCCATCGTACGGGAGTTTGATGATGTATTTCCGGAGGAATTACCGGGTCTTCCACCAAATCGTGAAGTTGAGTTTTCAATAGAACTCGTACCGGGCGCTTTGCCAATTTCAAAGACACCTTATAGAATGGCCCCAATTGAGTTGCTGGAATTGAAGAAGCAACTCCAAGAGAATCTTGATAAGGGATTCATACGCCCTAGTGCATCACCGTGGGGAGCACCTGTTCTATTTGTTAAGAAGAAAGATGGATCAATGAGACTCTGCATTGATTATCGAGAACTTAACAAGATCACTATCAAGAACAAATATCCTCTCCCACGCATTGATGACTTATTTGACCAACTACGCGGAGCTCAATACTTTTCCAAGATTGATCTTCGTTCAGGGTATCATCAATTAAGGGTCAAAAGGGAGGATATACCAAAGACGGCTTTCCGTACAAGGTATGGACACTATGAATTTATAGTGATGCCATTTGGTCTTACTAATGCCCCTGCTATCTTCATGGATCTAATGAATAGAGTCTTTAGAGACTATCTTGATCAATTTGTGGTAGTCTTTATAGACGATATTCTTGTCTATTCAAAGAGCAAGGAAGAGCATGAAGATCACTTGAGAATTATATTGAAGACCTTGAGAAAGGAGAAGCTTTATGCCAAATTTACCAAGTGTGAATTTTGGCTACAAAAAGTTGCATTTTTGGGTCACATAATCTCAATAGAGGGGATATTTGTGGATCCAGCAAAAACAGAAGTTATCGAAAGATGGTCTATACCAACCACAGTAACTGAGATCCGAAGTTTTCTTGGTTTGGCTGGATATTATCGACATTTTGTAAAGGATTTTTCACGATTATCTAATCCACTCACCAAGTTGACTCGGAAAGGAGTTAAGTTTGTCTGGACAGAGGAATGTGAAGAGAATTTCAAGGAGTTGAAAAGAAGGTTATCCAGTGCACCTGTGCTCACACTGCCTTGTAGTGGAGAAAGGTTTGTGATCTACAGTGATGCATCCAAGAAGGTATTGGGGTGTGTTCTTATGCAAAATGATATGGTGATAGCTTATGACTCACGACAGTTGAAAATCCATGAGCAAAATTACCCAACACATGATTTGGAGTTGGCTGCGGTAATCTTTGCATTAAAGATTTGGAGGCATTACCTTTATGGTGAAAGGTGTGATATTTATACTGATCATAAAAGTTTAAAGTATATTTTCACACAAAAGGAGCTGAATATGCGCCAAAGAAGATGGTTGGAGCTGATTAAGGATTATGACTGCTCAATCCATTACCACCCTGGGAAAGCAAACAAGGTGGCAGATGCATTAAGTCGACAAGACCATGCTAGTTTATCCATGATGAGGATCACAAAAGATCCAATTTTTATGGATTTACAAAGGATGGATCTTGGAATTATAATGGAAAGGGAAAAATCTTATCTTTCTCAAATGAATGTTCAACCATCTATACATGTGAAGATTAAAGAGGCACAGAAAGAAGATGTCGAGTTACAAAAGATGGTGAGAAATGTTCCTGAATTCAACCTTGATTGTGATGGGATAATAAAGTTCAGGAATCGGGTTTGTGTTCCTCCCATCCCCGAATTAAAGAAGGAGCTGCTGGATGAGGCTCATAGTTCATCATTCTCTATTCATCCTGGAAGCACGAAGATGTATACGGACCTGAAAGAGTACTTCTGGTGGGATGGCCTAAAAAGAGATGTTGCTGAATATGTCTCTCGAAGCTTGGTTTGTCAACAAGTTAAAGCTGAGAGACAAAAGTCTAAGGGGATGTTACAACCATTACCCATACCCGAATGGAAATGGGAAAACATCACTATGGACTTTGTCACAGGACTTCCTAAAACATCCAAAGGCAATAATGCTATCTGGGTCATAGTTGATCGTCTTACAAAGTCTGCACACTTCATTCCTATTAGAGAGGATTTATCTCTAGATCAGATTGCCAGGATATATGTAAAGGAAGTGGTAAGATTGCATGGAGTACCACTTTCTATTATATCTGATCGGGATCCGAGATTTACCTCGAAGTTCTGGCGAAGTCTTCAGCATACTCTGGATACAGAGTTGAGTTTCAGCACTGCTTATCATCCCCAGACAGACAGTCAGTCTGAGAGAACAATTCAAACCCTAGAAGATATGTTGAGAGCTTGCTCTATGGATTTCAAAGGAGGTTGGGATCAACACCTACCTTTGGTGGAATTTTCTTATAATAATAGCTTTCACTCCAGTATTCAGATGGCTCCTTATGAAGCTCTCTATGGAAAGAAATGCAGGACTCCAACTTGCTGGGATGAAGTTGGGGAAAGAAAGCTATTAGGACCTGATCTCGTTGATGAAATGGCAGAAAAGGTTAGATCTATTCAACAACACATAAGAGCAGCTCAGAGTCGACAGAAAAGTTATGCCGACAACCGAAGAAAAGACCTAGAGTTTCAAGTGGGTGATAAAGTGTTCTTACGAATATCTCCCTGTAAGAGGGTTATGAGATTTGGAAAGAAGGGGAAGTTGAGCCCTATATATATCGGTCCTTTCGAAATACTGGATCGTGTTGGGAAGGTAGCTTACCGATTGGCGCTTCCACCGAATCTCTCTCAAGTTCACGATGTGTTCCATGTATCTCTCCTGAGAAAGTACATACCAGATCTTTCACATGTACTCAGCTCAGAAGTTGTACCGCTGGAGCAAGATCTTTCTTATGAAGAACAACCGATAGAGATTCTGGATCGTAGCGAAAAAGTCCTACGAAACAAGACCACTCGATTGGTGAAAGTTTTATGGAGGAACCACCAACTTGAAGAAGCTACATGGGAGCTTGAGGATATGATGAGGGACAAGTATCCTCATCTGTTTGTTACAAAGTGACGAATTTCGAGGGAGAAATTCTTTTTAAGGGGGGTAGAATGTAACACCCGAGACTTTTATGTTATATAAATCATCAAAGGAATCTTTTTCTACACAACACTTGCTTGTCTTGCTTTACACGCAATCGCGACCTTCCTCGATAGCTTGCGTCGTACGCAATACCGAGTTTCACTAAACAACAATATGCTATTAAAACTAGCCGTTATGAATAGTAATAACCACTTTTTGAAATTTTATAAATTTTATTTTTCAAAATGGACTTCATTTTTGGACTCAGAATATCGAAATTAGCCTAGGGTGAAATTTTGGTATTTTTCTGAAAACTTTCAATTTTTGATGAATAGTTAAACCACTAAGTGGTAGGTTAAAAACTGAATTTTGCATAAAACATAATTTTACCACTTCTGTGAATGGAATTTCAAAAATCCGACAGACACGGTTGATATCAGTAAGTAAAATGTGGTTCAATGAGATAAAAATAATTTTTTGGTGAATAGTAACTTTTTACTATTTTTACCGCGGTTAATAGTAAATAGGGTAACTAAGGGTAAATATGATATCAATATTACCCTAACACATGTCCTAATTCTATTGGACAAGTGTAATTCGACCAAAAAAAAACTTAGGAATAAAATATGACCATTTAGGCCCACTTGGATTAGATTAGGACATTTATTATTAATTTATTTAAAGAAGGGTTAAAATAGTTAAAATCAAAGTTTAATAAGTAAATAATTTTTAATATGGGGTTATACATACGATAAATTAGACTATAAATATTCATTAGAAAGCTAAAAATATTTCCTACATAATGGTATTTTATTTTTAATTTTTAGACATTAAATAATTTAATTTATTTATGACACAATGATGATGCAGTAATTATCTTATTAATGAAATATTGACATAATTGATGTTATAAACACCAAAATAAATGTAATTTGAGACTTTTTATGAATTCAACTAATTTTATAGGTTACTATGATATATTAATGTTGATTTAATCAACTTGTTTCGAACATATAATTCTGTTATGACTTTCACAAAAATCATATATCAAATAGTGTCAAAATTGACACAAAATAGTTTTTAAATCAAATATTATATTATTAATTGTTATTTTATTCCTAAAAATCTAAGGTTCGGCCAAATGACTTAGATAAGGATATATATATTAATAATAAACAATTTTGGGTTCGTTTGTCATGTTATAGTAAGTGTATTAACCATATAGTGAAAGAAAACAAAAAGACATGGTAAAACTTAAATTATTTAACTTAGAGTTAAATCTAATTGATAAGGTTAAAATAATACCCTAAACTTGTCTAAATCTTATTGGTTGATAGGAGTTAGACCCTTCCCCACTTTAGCTTCGAAATAAGACCCTTTGGAACCATTATAAACCGATTTTGACTTTAATATAAAATAATATTTTGAGATATTCCTAAGGTGCCCCTCTCCTCCCTTATAAAAGGACACCTCCTCCCCCTCCTCCTCACACCGATTTGAGCACTCAAGCTCGGCCAAACCCTGCCAAAATCTCTTCTCCACTTCCCTAGAGACATCCTAGAGGTTATGGTCTTCCTCAAAGACCAATTTTAGTGCCCTAAGAGGAGGTCTCAAAGAGGGGCTTCAAAGAAGAGGTAATTACCGTTACCAATTCTTTCATCTTTATTTCTTCTTCCACTTCTTCTTATTTAGTTGTTTCATGATAAAGTAATAACATCAGTATTACTTACATACTGATATGTTATTATAAATATGAAACAACCCTAATTCACCTTCTATCCATCCTACGGAAAAATGAAATCACCGCGCGTGCGTACGTACGGAATACCGTCTCCACGCCGTGGTGTAATCTATTTTCCACCACCACCTTACAAGGATGGGTATAATGGTGTAATGAGTAACTATTTATGATTATTATAAATTAATATTGATACTGAAATAATATATATATACTCCAATACAGTTCCACGATCATAGGAACGATATCATCACTCGTGCGTACGTACGGAATACCGTCTCCACGATGTGATGCGACTCGTTCTACATGATCATCGTTACATAGTAATTATATAAATGAATTGAATGAATAAATATGATATATGATACACTAATACCATTCTGGATATAAGTCATCTATAACCTTAAAAGAAGAATAATAATGTATTCGGCAAAACACTCATAAGAACAAAAGGCAATAAAGACCCAAGTAACAAGTAACAATGAAATATTACTAACAAGAAGCTAAGAATATTACCATATATGATATCATATCAATATGTATAATTCTGGAATAAGTCAATAACATTATTTAAACCATTATACAGGAGCTTCGGACACGTACAAAGCAAATCGGACCTAAGGTAAGGGAAATATCACAATCTCATTTTTATCCGAGATTGTTTATTCGTAAGTATTTACTGGGGTGTATTTTATCATCCACATCCATGTTTCATCAATATGTAATATTATTTCCATCCACCTACAATTGTTTAAATCCATTTTTACCCTTCGGTGAGTTTTTAGTAATATGTATGAAAGGAATCTTTTGTCGTACGAGGTACTTTTTGACTTTTCCGACAAAAGTACGAAGAATGTTTTTTTAACTTATACGGCATAAATGGATTTTTAAAACATTATTTCCAAGAAGATTGCTTTACAAGTTTTCAAGTTTATTTTTAATCAACTTCTTTTATTTTAAATTCATATGACATGTTATGAAAGGAAAAATGTTTTTGAAGTAGAAAGGATATTTTCCTCACGAATGGAGTTCTAGTATTTTATCAAAATTATTTCCATCTAAGACAATAAAAGGGTTCTGTTTTTATCCCTATTATTACATGGATTTGATTATGTTGTGATGGAAACATTTTTATGAATTCCTTTATCTTATATGAATTGTTTTATGATGTCATGTTGTTTAAGAATCCCATTTTTATTACATGGGTTACGCTATGATGTATGGTTTATGATTATGTGGAACACATAAGAAAGGATTCATTATAAGATGGGTGGGACCTATATCTCCCTCCAATGCATTGGGTAAAGATTTTATATCTAATGAGATAGACATGGCTGGAACGGTAGGTTATACCGGTTCAGTGAAACAGGACTGGAACGAGGGTGACTCGGTTCAGAAAGGGACTCTGTCCACTAAGATAGTCTTGGCAATGAGTCATGACTAACAAGAAATGATTTTCCATGATTATGTGTGCATGCCACAAAGTTTCAAGTTTTATGTTATGATTATGGGGATCTCATTTTCACTTCTATGATTTATTCCATGTTAAGATATTATGATCTCTTTTGCAGGTTTTGATTTTCAAAATGATATGATATGATTTTTATTTCCTTTATTTGCCCTTGCTGAGCATTTGAGCTCACCCTTTTATGTTTTCTTTTCCCCAGGTCAGGAAGATGGATATTAAGTAGAATATGCTAAAAGGGACCCTAGATATGATGAAATAAATGGGAGACACTGTAGAAGATTTATGAACCAGTTGTCTATGTTTCCCAGTTTCTAAAGACACTATACCTATACGGTCCTTTGTGGTTTTATCATATGTTGTAATAAGTGTGCTTCAATTTTTGAAGTATTAAAAATGTATGTAAAGTATGGGTCGTTATAGTTGGTATCAGAGGAAAGGTATAGTCAACCTTTGGAAACTAGGATGTGAAAGCCTTAGTAAAAACCCTAAGGATAAGTCTAAGCATATAACACAATCTTAGTGTTTTAGAAATGGCCTTGAATAACCTATGATAAGACCTTAAGCATGAAAATTTTATTCTTGAATTATGTGGTTTTCCTATTATAATTAGTGTTGCTCACACTATTCTTCTTGGTTTTAGTCAATGGCTGGAACCCGAAGGAACCGTGTTAATGCGGAATGCAATGGGCAATGCAATGATTGTCCCCCTGAGCAACCAAACGATATGGGAGCTGGAATTCAAAATCTTGTAGCCATGCTCACACAACTTTCTCAAGCTATGAATCATGCAGGACTTCCAAACGAGCAAAGGAAGGAGCAACATTCTGTTGAATCCTTCATGAGGCAGCGTCCACCTTCTTTCAGTGGGTCTACTGATCCATTAGTTGCTGAACAATGGATTAGTACTGCTGAAAAGATATTTTCAGTTCTTCAATGTTCTGAACATGATAAAGTCATCCTAGCAGTGTATCGTTTGGAAGGAGATGCTGATCAATGGTACAATCTTATTAAGAATACGAGGCAAAGGGATGAAATTGAGTCTATGGAATGGGACGAGTTCAAGAACTTATTTTTCAATAAGTACTTCCCTCGTATTCTCCGAACAAAGATGGAGAAAGAGTTTCTTGAACTGAAGCAAAGGGATGATGAATCTGTTAGTACCTATGAAGCAAATTTTACAAGACTTGCAAGGTACGCTTCTGGTATTATTATCCAACCTGAGAGTAAGATCGATCGATTCTTTAGTGGCTTAAAACCAATTCTTCGAAGGGCGTTAGCCATAAGGGACTTCAATAGCTACGAGGAAATCGTTCGATGTGCTCTCAAAGTCGAGATGGAGATTGGAATAACCCATCAGTCACATGGGTTTGATAAGAAGAGGAAGATGGAATTTAAAGAAAAATCTAAAGAGCACACGGAAAAGAAGATGATATTTTTCTTATGCTCAAAGTGTGGAAAGAAACATGGAGGGAGTTGTCTTAAAGGGACAAGTAAATGTTTTAAATGTGGAAAGGAAGGTCATCGGGCATTTGAATGTCGTGATAATGGGAAGAAGATATCTAATGATGCAAACAAAGGAAGGGATACACAGAATGAACCTACTACACTTCAATGTTTCAAGTGCAAGGAGATGGGGCATTATGCCAATCAATGCCCAAATCCAAGGGTTGATGATGATGGTCGACGTCAACAAAATCTTAAGGCTAATGACAAAGGAAAGTCGCATGCAATTTCTATCAGCGATGTGGAGTACGATAACGAAGTGGTGAAAGGTATACTTACCATCCACTCTAAAGTAGCAAATGTTTTATTTGATTCTGGATCCACCCACTCTTTTATTTCTGAAAAATTTTCTAAGGGTATCACCGTATTACCTCAACAATTAGATGTTGAGTTAGCTGTGACAACACCTAATGGCACAACAGTCGCATCAAAAGTTTATAATTATTCTCTGATCGAAGTTTGTGAGAAAGTGCTTCCTGCAAATCTTGTGATCCTTCATTTAGTGGAATTTGATGTGATTCTTGGAATGGATTGGCTTTCTCTACATGGAGCTCATATCAATTGCCAAAGAAGGGAAGTCACATTTCATATTCCAGATCAATCTACGATCGTATACCAATGCAAGGATGAACATAACCTTCCAGTGGAAATTTCTTCCATCTTATGGGTATTTATTCCACTAAATGAAGGTTATTTATCTCAAATGGTTGGTGAGAAACTCACGATTAAGAATATGCCCATCGTACGGGAGTTTGATGATGTATTTCCGGAGGAATTACCGGGTCTTCCACCAAATCGTGAAGTTGAGTTTTCAATAGAACTCGTACCGGGCGCTTTGCCAATTTCAAAGACACCTTATAGAATGGCCCCAATTGAGTTGCTGGAATTGAAGAAGCAACTCCAAGAGAATCTTGATAAGGGATTCATACGCCCTAGTGCATCAACGTGGGGAGCACCTGTTCTATTTGTTAAGAAGAAAGATGGATCAATGAGACTCTGCATTGATTATCGAGAACTTAACAAGATCACTATCAAGAACAAATATCCTCTCCCATGCATTGATGACTTATTTGACCAACTACGCGGAGCTCAATACTTTTCCAAGATTGATCTTCGTTCAGGGTATCATCAATTAAGGGTCAAAAGGGAGGATATACCAAAGACGTCTTTCTGTACAAGGTATGGACACTATGAATTTATAGTGATGCCATTTGGTCTTACTAATGCCCCTGCTATCTTCATGGATCTAATTAATAGAGTCTTTAGAGACTATCTTGATCAATTTGTGGTAGTCTTTATAGACGATATTCTTTTCTATTCAAAGAGCAAGGAAGAGCATGAAGATCACTTGAGAATTATATTGAAGACCCTGAGAAAGGAGAAGCTTTATGCCAAATTTACCAAGTGTGAATTTTGGCTTCAAAAAGTTCCATTTTTGGGTCACATAATCTCAATAGAGGGGATATTTGTGGATCCAGCAAAAAAAGAAGTTATCGAAAGATGGTCGATACCAACCACAGTAACTGAGATCCGAATTTTTCTTGGTTTGGCTGGATATTATCGACATTTTGTAAAGGATTTTTCACGATTATCTAATCCACTCACCAAGTTGACTCGGAAAGGAGTTAAGTTTGTCTGGACAGAGGAATGTGAAGAGAATTTCAAGGAGTTGAAAAGAAGGTTATCCAGTGCACCTGTGCTCACACTGCCTTGTAGTGGAGAAAGGTTTGTGATCTACAGTGATGCATCCAAGAAGGGATTGGGGTGTGTTCTTATGCAAAATGATATGGTGATAGCTTATGACTCACGACAGTTGAAAATCCATGAGCAAAATTACCCAACACATGATTTGGAGTTGGCTGCGGTAATCTTTGCATTAAAGATTTGGAGGCATTACCTTTATGGTGAAAGGTGTGATATTTATACTGATCATAAAAGTTTAAAGTATATTTTCACACAAAAGGAGCTGAATATGCGCCAAAGAAGATGGTTGGAGCTGATTAAGGATTATGACTCCTCAATCCATTACCACCCTAGGAAAGCAAACAAGGTGGCAGATACATTAAGTCGACAAGACCATGCTAGTTTATCCATGATGAGGATCACAAAAGATCCAATATTTATGGATTTACAAAGGATGGATCTTGGAATTATAATGGAAAGGGAAAAATCTTATCTTTCTCAAATGAATGTTCAACCATCTATACATGTGAAGATTAAAGAGGCACAGAAAGAAGATGCCGAGTTACAAAAGAAGGTGAGAAATGTTCCTGAATTCAACCTTGATTGTGATGGGATAATAAAGTTCAGGAATCGGGTTTGTGTTCCTCCCATCCCCGAATTAAAGAAGGAGCTGCTGGATGAGGCTCATAGTTCATCATTCTCTATTCATCCTGGAAGCACGAAGATGTATACGGACCTGAAAGAGTACTTCTGGTGGGATGGCCTAAAAAGAGATGTTGCTGAATATGTCTCTCGATGCTTGGTTTGTCAACAAGTTAAAGCTGAGAGACAAAAGTCTAAGGGGATGTTACAACCATTACCCATACCCGAATGGAAATGGGAAAACATCACTATGGACTTTGTCACAGGACTTCCTAAAACATCCAAAGGCAATAATGCTATCTGGGTCATAGTTGATCGTCTTACAAAGTCTGCACACTTCATTCCTATTAGAGAGGATTTCTCTCTAGATCAGATTGCCAGGATATATGTAAAGGAAGTGGTAAGATTGCATGGAGTACCACTTTCTATTATATCTGATCGGGATCCGAGATTTACCTCGACGTTCTGGCGAAGTCTTCAGCATACTCTGGATACAGAGTTGAGTTTCAGCACTGCTTATCATCCCCAGACAGACAGTCAGTCTGAGAGAACAATTCAAACCCTAGAAGATATGTTGAGAGCTTGCTCTATGGATTTCAAAGGAGGTTGGGATCAACACCTACCTTTGGTGGAATTTTCTTATAATAATAGCTTTCACTCCAGTATTCAGATGGCTCCTTATGAAGCTCTCTATGGAAAGAAATGCAGGACTCCAACTTGCTGGGATGAAGTTGGGGAAAGAAAGCTATTAGGACCTGATCTTGTTGATGAAATGGCAGAAAAGGTTAGATATATTCAACAACACATAAGAGCAGCTCAGAGTCGACAGAAAAGTTATGCCGACAACCGAAGAAAAGACCTAGAGTTTCAAGTGGGTGATAAAGTGTTCTTACGAATATCTCCCTGGAAGAGGGTTATGAGATTTGGAAAGAAGGGGAAGTTGAGCCCTATATATATCGGTCCTTTAGAAATACTGGATCGTGTTGGGAAGGTAGCTTACCGATTGGCGCTTCCACCGAATCTCTCTCAAGTTCACGATGTGTTCCATGTATCTCTCCTGAGAAAGTACATACCAGATCTTTCACATGTACTCAGCTCAGAAGTTGTACCGCTGGAGCAAGATCTTTCTTATGAAGAACAGCCGATAGAGATTCTGGATCGTAGCGAAAAAGTCCTACGAAACAAGACCACTCGATTGGTGAAAGTTTTATGGAGGAACCACCAACTTGAAGAAGCTACATGGGAGCTTGAGGATATGATGAGGGAGAAGTATCCTCATCTGTTTGTTACAAAGTGACGAATTTCGAGGGCGAAATTCTTTTTAAGGGGGGTAGAATGTAACACCCGAGACTTTTATGTTATATAAATCATCAAAGGAATCTTTTTCAACACAACACTTGCTTGTCTTGCTTTACACGCAATCGCGACCTTCCTCGATAGCTTGCGTCGTACGCAATACCGAGTTTCACTAAACAACAATATGCTATTAAAACTAGCCGTTATGAATAGTAATAACCACTTTTTGAAATTTTATAAATTTTATTTTTCAAAATGGACTTCATTTTTGGACTCAGAATATCGAAATTAGCCTAGGGTGAAATTTTGGTATTTTTCTGAAAACTTTCAATTTTTGATGAATAGTGAAACCACTAAGTGGTAGGTTAAAAACTGAATTTTGCATAAAACTTAATTTTACCACTTCTGTGAATGGAATTTCAAAAATCCGACAGACACGGTTGATATCAGTAAGTAAAATGTGGTTCAATGAGATAAAAATAATTTTTTGGTGAATAGTAACTTTTTACTATTTTTACCGCGGTTAATAGTAAATAGGGTAACTAAGGGTAAATATGATATCAATATTACCCTAACACATGTCCTAATTCTATTGGACAAGTGTAATTCGACCAAAAACAAACTTAGGAATAAAATATGACCATTTAGGCCCACTTGGATTAGATTAGGACATTTATTATTAATTTATTTAAAGAAGGGTTAAAATAGTTAAAATCAAAGTTTAATAAGTAAATAATTTTTAATATGGGGTTATACATATGATAAATTAGACTATAAATATTCATTAGAAAGCTAAAAATATTTCCTACATAATGGTATTTTATTTTTAATTTTTAGACATTAAATAATTTAATTTATTTATGACACAATGATGATGCAGTAATTATCTTATTAATGAAATATTGACATAATTGATGTTATAAACACAAAAATAAATGTAATTTGAGACTTTTTATGAATTCAACTAATTTTATAGGTTACTATGATATATTAATGTTGATTTAATCAACTTGTTTCGAACATATAATTCTGTTATGACTTTCACAAAAATCATATATCAAATAGTGTCAAAATTGACACAAAATAGTTTTTAAATCAAATATTATATTATTAATTGTTATTGTATTCCTAAAAATCTAAGGTTCGGCCAAATGACTTAGATAAGGATATATATATTAATAATAAACAATTTTGGGTTTTTTTGTCATGTTATAGTAAGTGTATTAACCATATAGTGAAAGAAAACAAAAAGACATGGTAAAACTTAAATTATTTAACTTAGAGTTAAATCTAATTGATAAGGTTAAAATAATACCCTAAACTTGTCTAAATCTTATTGGTTGATAGGAGTTAGACCCTTCCCCACTTTAGCTTCGAAATAAGACCCTTTGGAACCATTATAAACCGATTTTGACTTTAATATAAAATAATATTTTGAGATATTCCTAAGGTGCCCCTCTCCTCCCTTATAAAAGGACACCTCCTCCCCCTCCTCCTCACACCGATTTGAGCACTCAAGCTCGGCCAAACCCTGCCAAAATCTCTTCTCCACTTCCCTAGAAACATCCTAGAGGTTATGGTCTTCCTCAAAGACCAATTTTAGTTCCCTAAGAGGAGGTCTCAAAGAGGGGCTTCAAAGAAGAGGTAATTACCGTTACCAATTCTTTCATCTTTATTTCTTCTTCCACTTCTTCTTATTTAGTTGTTTCATGATAAAGTAATAACATCAGTATTACTTACATACTGATATGTTATTATAAATATGAAACAACCCTAATTCACCTTCTATCCATCCTACGGAAAAATGAAATCACCGCGCGTGCGTACGTACGGAATACCGTCTCCACGCCGTGGTGTAATCTATTTTCCACCACCACCTTACAAGGATGGGTATAATGGTGTAATGAGTAACTATTTATGATTATTATAAAGTAATATTGATACTGAAATAATATATATATACTCCAATACAGTTCCACGATCATAGGAACGATATCATCACTCGTGCGTACGTACGGAATACCGTCTCCACGATGTGATGCGACTCGTTCTACATGATCATCGTTACATAGTAATTATATAAATGAATTGAATGAATAAATATGATATATGATACACTAATACCATTCTGGATATAAGGCATCTATAACCTTAAAAGAAGAATAATAATGTATTCGGCAAAACACGCATAAGAACAAAAGGCAATAAAGACCCGAGTAACAAGTAACAATGAAATATTACTAACAAGAAGCTAAGAATATTACCATATATGATATCATATCAATATGTATAATTCTGGAATAAGTCAATAACATTATTTAAACCATTATACAGGAGCTTCGGACACGTACAAAGCAAATCAGACCTAAGGTAAGGGAAATATCACAATCTCATTTTTATCTGAGATTGTTTATTCGTAAGTATTTACTGGGGTGTATTTTATCATCCACATCCATGTTTCATCAATATGTAATATTATTTCCATCCACCTACAATTGTTTAAATCCATTTTTACCCTTCGGTGAGTTTTTAGTAATATGTATGAAAGGAATCTTTTGTCGTACGAGGTACTTTTTGACTTTTCCGACAAAAGTACGAAGAATGTTTTTTTAACTTATACGGCATAAATGGATTTTTAAAACATTATTTCCAAGAAGCTTCCTTTACAAGTTTTCAAGTTTATTTTTAATCAACTTCTTTTATTTTAAATTCATATGACATGTTATGAAAGGAAAAATGTTTTTGAAGTAGAAAGGATATTTTCCTCAAGAATGGAGTTCTAGTATTTTATCAAAATTATTTCCATCTAAGACAATAAAAGGGTTCTGTTTTTATCCCTATTATTACATGGATTTGATTATGTTGTGATTGAAACATTTTTATGAATTCCTTTATCTTATATGAATTGTTTTATGATGTCATGTTGTTTAAGAATCCCATTTTTATTACATGGGTTACACTATGATGTATGGTTTATGATTATGTGGAACACATAAGAAAGGATTCATTATAAGATGGGTGGGACCTATATCTCCCTCCAATGCATTGGGTAATGATTTTATATCTAATGAGATAGACATGGCTGGAAAGGTAGGTTATACCGGTTCAGTGAGACAGGACTGGAAAGAGGGTGACTCAGTTCAGAAAGGGACTCTGTCCACTAAGATAGTCTTGGCAATGAGTCATGACTAACAAGAAATGATTTTCCATGATTATGTGTGCATGCCACAAAGTTTCAAGTTTTATGTTATGATTATGGGGATCTCATTTTCACTTCTATGATTTATTCCATGTTAAGATATTATGATCTCTTTTGCAGGTTTTGATTTTCAAAATGATATGATATGATTTTTATTTCCTTTATTTGCCCTTGCTGAGCATTTGAGCTCACCCTTTTATGTTTTCTTTTCCCCAGGTCAGGAAGATGGATATTAAGTAGAATATGCTAAAAGGGACCCTAGATATGATGAAATAAATGGGAGACACTGTAGAAGATTTATGAACCAGTTGTTTATGTTTCCCAGTTTCTAAAGACACTATACCTATACGGTCCTTTGTGGTTTTATCATATGTTGTAATAAGTGTGCTTCAATTTTTGAAGTATTAAAAATGTATGTAAAGTATGGGTCGTTATAGTTGGTATCAGAGGAAAGGTATAGTCAACCTTTGGAAACTAGGATGTGAAAGCCTTAGTAAAAACCCTAAGGATAAGTCTAAGCATATAACACAATCTTAGTGTTTTAGAAATGGCCTTGAATAACCTAAGATAAGACCTTAAGCATGAAAATTTTATTCTTGAATTATGTGGTTTTCCTATTATAATTAGTGTTGCTCACACTATTCTTCTTGGTTTTAGTCAATGGCTGGAACCCGAAGGAACCGTGTTAATGCGGAATGCGATGGGCAATGCAATGATTATCCCCCTGAGCAACCAAACGATATGGGTGCTGGAATGCAAAATCTTGTAGCCATGCTCACACAACTTTCTCAAGCTATGAATCATGCAGGACTTCCAAACGAGAAAAGGAAGGAGAAACATTCTGTTGAATCCTTCATGAGGCAGCGTCCACCTTCTTTCAGTGGGTCTACTGATCCATTAGTTGCTGAACAATGGATTAGTACTGCTGAAAAGATATTTTCAGTTCTTCAATGTTCTGAACATGATAAAGTCATCCTAGCAGTGTATCGTTTGGAAGGAGATGCTGATCAATGGTGGAATCTTATTAAGAATACGAGGCAAAGGAATGAAATTGAGTCTATGGAATGGGATGAGTTCAAGAACTTATTTTTCAATAAGTACTTCCCTCGTATTCTCCGAACAAAGATGGAGAAAGAGTTTCTTGAACTGAAGCAAAGGGATGATGAATCTGTTAGTACCTATGAAGCAAATTTTACAAGACTTGCAAGGTACGCTTCTGGTATTATTATCCAACCTGAGAGTAAGATCGATCGATTCTTTAGTGGCTTAAAACCAATTCTTCGAAGGGAGTTAGCCATAAGGGACTTCAATAGCTACGAGGAAATCGTTCGATGTGCTATCAAAGTCGAGATGGAGATTGGAATAACCCATCAGTCACATGGGTTTGATAAGAAGAGGAAGATGGAATTTAAAGAAAAATCTAAAGAGCACACGGAAAAGAAGATGATATTTTCCTTATGCTCAAAGTGTGGAAAGAAACATGGAGGGAGTTGTCTTAAAGGGACAAGTAAATGTTTTAAATGTGGAAAGGAATGTCATCGGGCATTTGAATGTCGTGATAATGGGAAGAAGATGTCTAATGACGTAAACAAAGGAAGGGATACACAGAATGAACCTACTACACTTCAATGTTTCAAGTGCAAGGAGATGGGGCATTATGCCAATCAATGCCCAAATCCAAGGGTTGATGATGATGGTCGACGTCAACAAAATCTTAAGGCTAAAGACAAAGGAAAGTCGCATGCAATTTCTATCAGCGATGTGGAGTACGATAACGAAGTGGTGAAAGGTACACTTACCATCCACTCTAAAGTAGCAAATGTTTTATTTGATTCTGGATCCACCCACTCTTTTATTTCTGAAAAATTTTCTAAGGGTATCACCGTATTACCTCAACAATTAGATGTTGAGTTAGCTGTGACAACACCTAATGGCACAACAGTCGCATCAAAAGTTTATAATTCTTCTCTGATCGAAGTTTGTGGGAAAGTGCTTCCTGCAAATCTTGTGATCCTTCATTTAGTGGAATTTGATGTGATTCTTGGAATGGATTGGCTTTCTCTACATGGAGCTCATATCAATTGCCAAAGAAGGGAAGTCACATTTCATATTCCAGATCAATCTACGATCGTATACCAATGCAAGGATGAACATAACCTTCCAATGGAAATTTCTTCCATCTTATGGGTATTGATTCCACTAAATGAAGGTTATTTATCTCAAATGGTTGGTGAGAAACTCATGATTAAGAATATGCCCATCGTACGGGAGTTTGATGATGTATTTCCGGAGGAATTACCGGGTCTTCCACCAAATCGTGAAGTTGAGTTTTCAATAGAACTCGTACCGGGCGCTTTGCCAATTTCGAAGACACCTTATAGAATGGCCCCAATTGAGTTGCTGGAATTGAAGAAGAAACTCCAAGAGAATCTTGATAAGGGATTCATACGCCCTAGTGCATCACCGTGGGGAGCACCTGTTCTATTTGTTAAGAAGAAAGATGGATCAATGAGACTCTGCATTGATTATCGAGAACTTAACAAGATCACTATCAAGAACAAATATCCTCTCCCACGCATTGATGACTTATTTGACCAACTACGCGGAGCTCAATACTTTTCCAAGATTGATCTTCGTTCAGGGTATCATCAATTAAGGGTCAAAAGGGAGGATATACCAAAGACGGCTTTCCGTACAAGGTATGGACACTATGAATTTATAGTGATGCCATTTGGTCTTAATAATGCCCCTGCTATCTTCATGGATCTAATGAATAGAGTCTTTAGAGACTATCTTGATCAATTTGTGGTAGTCTTTATAGACGATATTCTTGTCTATTCAAAGAGCAAGGAAGAGCATGAAGATCACTTGAGAATTATATTGAAGACCCTGAGAAAGGAGAAGCTTTATGCCAAATTTACCAAGTGTGAATTTTGGCTTCAAAAAGTTGCATTTTTGGGTCACATAATCTCAATAGAGGGGATATTTGTGGATCCAGCAAAAACAGAAGTTATCGAAAGATGGTCGATACCAACCACAGTAACTGAGATCCGAAGTTTTCTTGGTTTGGCTGGATATTATCGACATTTTGTAAAGGATTTTTCACGATTATCTAATCCACTCACCAAGTTGACTCGGAAAGGAGTTAAGTTTGTCTGGACAGAGGAATGTGAAGAGAATTTCAAGGAGTTGAAAAGAAGGTTATCCAGTGCACCTGTGCTCACACTGCCTTGTAGTGGAGAAAGGTTTGTGATCTACAGTGATGCATCCAAGAAGGGATTTGGGTGTGTTCTTATGCAAAATGATATGGTGATAGCTTATGACTCACGACAGTTGAAAATCCATGAGCAAAATTACCCAACACATGATTTGGAGTTGGCTGCGGTAATCTTTGCATTAAAGATTTGGAGGCATTACCTTTATGGTGAAAGGTGTGATATTTATACTGATCATAAAAGTTTAAAGTATATTTTCACACAAAAGGAGCTGAATATGCGCCAAAGAAGATGGTTGGAGCTGATTAAGGATTATGACTGCTCAATCCATTACCACCCTGGGAAAGCAAACAAGGTGGTAGATGCATTAAGTCGACAAGACCATGCTAGTTTATCCATGATGAGGATCACAAAAGATCCAATATTTATGGATTTACAAAGGATGGATCTTGGAATTATAATGGAAAGGGAAAAATCTTATCTTTCTCAAATGAATGTTCAACCATCTATACATGTGAAGATTAAAGAGGCACAGAAACAAGATGCCGAGTTACAAAAGAAGGTGAGAAATGTTCCTGAATTCAACCTTGATTGTGATGGGATAATAAAGTTCAGGAATCGGGTTTGTGTTCCTCCCATCCCCGAATTAAAGAAGGAGCTGCTGGATGAGGCTCATAGTTCATCATTCCCTATTCATCCTGGAAGCACGAAGATGTATACGGACCTGAAAGAGTACTTCTGGTGGGATGGCCTAAAAAGAGATGTTGCTGAATATGTCTCTCGATGCTTGGTTTGTCAACAAGTTAAAGCTGAGAGACAAAAGTCTAAGGAGATGTTACAACCATTACCCATACCCGAATGGAAATGGGAAAACATCACTATGGACTTTGTCACAGGACTTCCTAAAACATCCAAAGGCAATAATGCTATCTGGGTCATAGTTGATCGTCTTACAAAGTCTGCACACTTCATTCCTATTAGAGAGGATTTCTCTCTAGATCAGATTGCCAGGATATATGTAAAGAAAGTGGTAAGATTGCATGGAGTACCACTTTCTATTATATCTGATCGGGATCCGAGATTTACCTCGAAGTTCTGGCGAAGTCTTCAGCATACTCTGGATACAGAGTTGAGTTTCATCACTGCTTATCATCCCCAGACAGATAGTCAGTCTGAGAGAACAATTCAAACCCTAGAAGATATGTTGAGAGCTTGCTCTATGGATTTCAAAGGAGGTTGGGATCAACACCTACCTTTGGTGGAATTTTCTTATAATAATAGCTTTCACTCCAGTATTCAGATGGCTCCTTATGAAGCTCTCTATGGAAAGAAATGCAGGACTCCAACTTGCTGGGATGAAGTTGGGGAAAGAAAGCTATTAGGACCTGATCTCGTTGATGAAATGGCAGAAAAGGTTAGATCTATTCAACAACACATAAGAGCAGCTCAGAGTCGACAGAAAAGTTATGCCGACAACCGAAGAAAAGACCTAGAGTTTCAAGTGGGTGATAAAGTGTTCTTACGAATATCTCCCTGGAAGAGGGTTATGAGATTTGGAAAGAAGGGGAAGTTGAGCCCTATATATATCGGTCCTTTCGAAATACTAGATCATGTTGGGAAGGTAGCTTACCGATTGGCGCTTCCACCGAATATCTCTCAAGTTCACGATGTGTTCCATGTATCTCTCCTGACAAAGTACATACCAGATCTTTCACATGTACTCAGCTCAGAAGTTGTACCGCTGGAGCAAGATCTTTCTTATGAAGAACAGCCGATAGAGATTCTGGATCGTAGCGAAAAAGTCCTACGAAACAAGACCACTCGATTGGTGAAAGTTTTATGGAGGAACCACCAACTTGAAGAAGCTACATGGGAGCTTGAGGATATGATGAGGGAGAAGTATCCTCATCTGTTTGTTACAAAGTGACGAATTTCGAGGGCGAAATTCTTTTTAAGGGGGGTAGAATGTAACACCCGAGACTTTTATGTTATATAAATCATCAAAGTAATCTTTTTCTACACAACACTTGCTTGTCTTGCTTTACACGCAATCGCGACCTTCCTCGATAGCTTGCGTCGTACGCAATACCGAGTTTCACTAAACAACAATATGCTATTAAAACTAGCCGTTATGAATAGTAATAACCACTTTTTGAAATTTTATAAATTTTATTTTTCAAAATGGACTTCATTTTTGGACTCATAATATCGAAATTAGCCTAGGGTGAAATTTTGGTATTTTTCTGAAAACTTTCAATTTTTGATGAATAGTGAAACCACTAAGTGGTAGGTTAAAAACTGAATTTTGCATAAAACATAATTTTACCACTTCTGTGAATGGAATTTCAAAAATCCGACAGACACGGTTGATATCAGTAAGTAAAATGTGGTTCAATGAGATAAAAATAATTTTTTGGTGAATAGTAACTTTTTACTATTTTTACCGCGGTTAATAGTAAATAGGGTAACTAAGGGTAAATATGATATCAATATTACCCTAACACATGTCCTAATTCTATTGGACAAGTGTAATTCGACCAAAAAAAACTTAGGAATAAAATATGACCATTTAGGACCACTTGGATTAGATTAGGACATTTATTATTAATTTATTTAAAGAAGGGTTAAAATAGTTAAAATCAAAGTTTAATAAGTAAATAATTTTTAATATGGGGTTATACATACGATAAATTAGACTATAAATATTAATTAGAAAGCTAAAAATATTTCCTACATAATGGTATTTTATTTTTAATTTTTAGACATTAAATAATTAAATTTATTTATGACACAATGATGATGCAGTAATTATCTTATTAATGAAATATTGACATAATTGATGTTATAAACACCAAAATAAATGTAATTTGAGACTTTTTATGAATTCAACTAATTTTATAGGTTACTATGATATATTAATGTTGATTTAATCAACTTGTTTCGAACATATAATTCTTTTATGACTTTCACAAAAATCATATATCAAATAGTGTCAAAATTGACACAAAATAGTTTTTAAATCAAATATTATATTATTAATTGTTATTTTATTCCTAAAAATCTAAGGTTAGGCCAAATGACTTAGATAAGGATATATATATTACTAATAAACAATTTTGGGTTCGTTTGTCATGTTATAGTAAGTGTATTAACCATATAGTGAAAGAAAACAAAAAGACATGGTAAAACTTAAATTATTTAACTTAGAGTTAAATCTAATTGATAAGGTTAAAATAATACCCTAAACTTGTCTAAATCTTATTGGTTGATAGGAGTTAGGCCCTTCCCCACTTTAGCTTCGAAATAAGACCCTTTGGAACCATTATAAACCGATTTTGACTTTAATATAAAATAATATTTTGAGATATTCCTAAGGTGCCCCTCTCCTCCCTTATAAAAGGACACCTCCTCCCCCTCCTCCTCACACCGATTTGAGCACTCAAGCTCGGCCAAACCCTGACAAAATCTCTTCTCCACTTCCCTAGAAACATCCTAGAGGTTATGGTCTTCCTCAAAGACCAATTTTAGTGCCCTAAGAGGAGGTCTCAAAGAGGGGCTTCAAAGAAGAGGTAATTACCGTTACCAATTCTTTCATCTTTATTTCTTCTTCCACTTCTTCTTATTTAGTTGTTTCATGATAAAGTAATAACATCAGTATTACTTACATACTGATATGTTATTATAAATATGAAACAACCCTAATTCACCTTCTATCCATCCTACGGAAAAATGAAATCACCGCGCGTGCATACGTACGGAATACCGTCTCCACGCCGTGGTGTAATCTATTTTCCACCACCACCTTACAAGGATGGGTATAATGGTGTAATGAGTAACTATTTATGATTATTATAAAGTAATATTGATACTGAAATAATATATATATACTCCAATACAGTTCCACGATCATAGGAACGATATCATCACTCGTGCGTACGTACGGAATACCGTCTCCACGATGTGATGCGACTCGTTCTACATGATCATCGTTACATAGTAATTATATAAATGAATTGAATGAATAAATATGATATATGATACACTAATACCATTCTGGATATAAGGCATCTATAACCTTAAAAGAAGAATAATAATGTATTCGGCAAAACACGCATAAGAACAAAAGGCAATAAAGACCCGAGTAACAAGTAACAATGAAATATTACTAACAAGAAGCTAAGAATATTACCATATATGATATCATATCAATATGTATAATTCTGGAATAAGTCAATAACATTATTTAAACCATTATACAGGAGCTTCGGACACGTACAAAGCAAATCGGACCTAAGGTAAGGGAAATATCACAATCTCATTTTTATCCGAGATTGTTTATTCGTAAGTATTTACTGGGGTGTATTTTATCATCCACATCCATGTTTCATCAATATGTAATATTATTTCCATCCACCTACAATTGTTTAAATCCATTTTTACCCTTCGGTGATTTTTTAGTAATATGTATGAAAGGAATCTTTTGTCGTACGAGGTACTTTTTGACTTTTCCGACAAAAGTACGAAGAATGTTTTTTTAACTTATACGGCATAAATGGATTTTTAAAACATTATTTCCAAGAAGCTTCCTTTACAAGTTTTCAAGTTTATTTTTAATCAACTTATTTTATTTTAAATTCATATGACATGTTATGAAAGGAAAAATGTTTTTGAAGTAGAAAGGATATTTTCCTCAAGAATGGAGTTCTAGTATTTTATCAAAATTATTTCCATCTAAGACAATAAAAGGGTTCTGTTTTTATCCCTATTATTACATGGATTTGATTATGTTGTGATGGAAACATTTTTATGAATTCCTTTATCTTATATGAATTGTTTTATGATGTCATGTTGTTTAAGAATCCCATTTTTATTACATGGGTTACGCTATGATGTATGGTTTATGATTATGTGGAACACATAAGAAAGGATTCATTATAAGATGGGTGGGACCTATATCTCCCTCCAATGCATTGGGTAAAGATTTTATATCTAATGAGATAGACATGGCTGGAACGGTAGGTTATACCGGTTCAGTGAAACAGGACTGGAACGAGGGTGACTCGGTTCAGAAAGGGACTCTGTCCACTAAGATAGTCTTGGAAATGAGTCATGACTAACAAGAAATGATTTTCCATGATTATGTGTGCATGCCACAAAGTTTCAAGTTTTATGTTATGATTATGGGGATGTCATTTTCACTTCTATGATTTATTCCATGTTAAGATATTATGATCTCTTTTGCAGGTTTTGATTTTCAAAATGATATGATATGATTTTTATTTCCTTTATTTGCCCTTGCTGAGCATTTGAGCTCACCCTTTTATGTTTTCTTTTCCCCAGGTCAGGAAGATGGATATTAAGTAGAATATGCTAAAAGGGACCCTAGATATGATGAAATAAATGGGAGACACTGTAGAAGATTTATGAACCAGTTGTTTATGTTTCCCAGTTTCTAAAGACACTATACCTATACGGTCCATTGTGGTTTTATCATATGTTGTAATAAGTGTGCTTCAATTTTTGAAGTATTAAAAATGTATGTAAAGTATGGGTCGTTATAGTGGTCCCCTCACACCAGGCCGGAGAAGGGTCGCGGACAAGGCGGGCCGCGGCGGAGAAAGCATGGTGCCATCGTGTCGTGCCGGCAATGCGGAATCGCAGCAGGGCCGGGCCACGGCGGTGGGTGCGGCACCATCACGCCTTGCCGGTGATGAGGAGTGGCTGGCCCGAGCAGCCAACCAGGAGGTGCGGGACCCCGATGGGTCCCACGTGGGTTGGACCGGTACCACCGGGCACCAGTTTGGTTCTACAAGAACGGCTAAGCTGTTCGAGTGCCAGGGGGCACGTGCCTCCGCACCTGGCGTGGCCAGGCTAGGCCGCCATCAGTTGGGACCCCACACGTCGGGCCGCCCATGGCTGGGCTGCCCTCGACCGGGCCGCCCATGGCAGGGCTGCCCTCAGCCGGACCACCCCCGAGCCGGTCCGGCCTTGGTCGTACTGCCTTTTGTCGGGCCCCCCTCGGTCGGGCCTCCCACGGCCGGGCCACCCCCATGCTGGGTTGTCTCTTCGGTTCGAGACGTCCCCTCGACTCAGGTAACTTCCTCAGACCGGGTCGAACCCACAGACCGGGTCAGTCCGACTAGGTTGGACAGGACCTAGACCCGCTATGGCCGTTTACACCTTTTTGCCCGCATCTAGGGCTACGGATGTCCGATTGGAGTACCGCCAATGGAGATGGAATTAATGAAGTGAGACTATTATTTTTAAATACACCATTTGAGTTTCGGATATATTTGGGGTATGTCCAGGTTGGTTTGAGACTAAAAACCAATCGGGCCCCTAGAACGGAAATGCCAATAACTCTCAGACTGTGCGTCCGATTGACACGCTATCTGTCACGTTGGGTTCCTTATGATGAGAAGGATATACGGGATACATCAACTCGAGACTTCATGGTAGTTTATATATCAACACATGGCACGCAGAGTGGACCATCCCAGAATCGAGCATGCGGTGTGCGGGAACCCTAGGGCTCGCTGCGACGATATTGTACCAGGATCCTTAGTGGGTTTGACGGTGATGACTTCTGTACCAGAATCCTCCATGGGTTCGACAGCAATGACTACTATACTGGGATCCTCAATGGTTTTAATAGTGATGACTACTATACCAAAATCTGGTGTGGGTTCAAAAGTTCTGACTTATGTTCTTGGATCCTTTGTGGGTCTGACCGAATAGCTGGTCTTGTATCCTGTGTGGGTTCGACAACTTATCTGGTCCTGTATCATGTGTGGTTCCAACAGCTTAGATGAATCAGTGACTATATATGATCATATTTATCACTCTACAAAAGTTGTATACCTGTGTGAGATGATTATTGAATTTCAGTCGATATTATCGAGATGATTGACTTTACTTCCTTTTTGGATTGTGTTGTTCTTGGGCACGAGAGTTGGAGCCAGAATGTGATTGGTAACTTAGGTATATGTATGGGTATATACCTATGTAGGTTTGTTGATACTTCATGATTGTATCTTTTTATTGTGGTTTATCCTTAGTGAATTCTAAGAGACCTTCGGGGGTCTTGGGGTCCCTATTGAGTATCGTTATACTCACCGCTACACGGGAAATACCTACACCTCGTTGTGTTGAATGCAGACGACAGACAACGCTGACGGTGACCGAGAGATCCAGGACTGGACGGTACCCAGTGGTGGACCACATGATGATTCGGTACCCGGAGGAGACTGACAGACGTGGAGTGATGAGAAGGTTATCTCTACCTACCTTTCAGGTAGGATCTATGGTGGATGATATAGGAGCTTCCTGTCACCTTCCAGCTATTTTGTATTTTCCTTCTTTTCAGTTTTATTTATAGTTGGGCTTGTATTATGGTCCCCTTTACATTAAGCACACTTTTTATACAGCTTTTACTTAGTGTTTTCTTCCTCTTGTACTCTGGTTGTGTGATTTTACTTTTTATAAAGTCAATGACTTCCCAGTTTTAGGGATTTATGCCTTTGGATCTAGTCGCCAACCCCTGGCCTATGGAATGCAGGCTTGGGGTAGTCACGATATGGGTCCAGGGGGATGGGTCGAGACAAATTGGTATCAGAGGAGTCGGTTCTACCATAGAACATAGGACTCTTAAATTTTTTCTCTAAAGCAATAATGTTAAGGGTATTGAATGTGGTTTTCAGTTCAGGGAGTCCAGTGTAGGTGTGGTGGATGACGTATCCATACACCAGGGCCCTGACATCTAGTATCCAACTCAGTGCACGAAAACACTGATTGAATGTGTGTTTCCTTTGAAAAAAATTTCTTCGTGATTACTTTGTGTCAGCTCACCAGGTATAACTTTTTAATCGTGGCGCACCTGTTTCATTTTAGGATGGTCCCATGAAGCCAGCCAACTAGGGTTCTGAGTTATGTACGAGATGGTAGCCCACTGAGCGACGAGGCCTCGGTGCAGGGCCCCATCACAGTGGAGGAACCATCAGTACCACTACCCCCTGGGCCACTAATACCCCTAGCTCTAGTAGTATAGAGTGGACAACTCTTGAGTGCGTTGCACGAGTTCTAGTGCAAGAATCCACCCAGGTTCCGGGGAGAGATGGACCCACAAGCAGCTGAGGATTGGCTGGAGGTTGTCATAAGAGTTTTCAGATTGGTAGAGACACCAGCCGACCTCATGGTGATCCTTTCCACGAGTCTCTTGCATGCATCAGCAGGCAGATGGTGTATCCTGATGCTCTAGGTTCATGACGAGGCATCACTACTTTGGACAAACTTAGAGAGTCTCTTCCACTCAGAGATTGTTCCATCCACCCTTCGGGCGGTGCGGATTCAATGGTTACTTCATCTGTAGGATGGCAGCATGACAGTGGCTCAGTACTCAGTGAGGTTCACTGACCTCTCGCGCTACTCCACAGATATGGTACGAGACCCATTCTTCAGGGCCTGTACCTTTGATCAGGGACTCAGGCATGAGATCAGGGCTTAGATGATTCCCCTCAGCATCCAAACTCAGGAAGGGGTGCTAGAACGAGCCCTTCTAGTAGAGAGTTTTCTCACTGAGCAGTCACCAGTAGCGGACCCACCACAGGGTGACACGTAGCAGAGTCTTCTGCAGTCGACAGTAGACAGATGTTTTAGTGGTCCAAGTGGACCAGGCCATCAGGTGGGTGACCCCAGGATACAGGTTCGATTATGCGGGGCACATGAGACATAGACAGTTATACGAGGAACGTGAATTTCAATGCATGCCATGGGCAGGGTCACATGGCTCGAGACTGCCCTACCCACTATGCAAATGAGCAGAAGATAGTAGAGGGACCTCCCGGATAGAGGGAGAGGTTCGACCGTGGTGGTCCGCCGGGAGCAGGTAGACGTGGTAGAGGAGCTGGCCGGGCAGTAGGTAGTGTATGCGATTTTGAGGCTCTACCACCACCACCACCACCAGGAGGTCCACCCCGACCACAGGGAGCTGGTGGACAGAGGTGGGCTCAGCTCCAGGTAGTTGAGGCCTACGACCAAGATGCACCTGAGATGATTTGAAGTACTATTTGTGTCTACTCCACCCTTACTTTAGTACTTATAGACACAGGTGGGAGTAATTATTTTATTTCTAATGCCCTCATTTGGATCTTGGAGATTCTGATGGAGCTGTTGGCTTGATCCTTGCGACTAGAGACTCATACGGGAGAAGACTTGACGATTACGAACTAGTTTCGGCAGTGTGAGTTTACACTAGGAGACGAGAGCTTCGGCTGGGATCTCCTCGTAGTGGCGTCGAGGCCTTACGAAGTCATCATGGGTATAGATAGGTTATCCCTAGATCATGCTCATATTGACTATATTAGGCACAAATTTTGGTGTATCCACACAAATGGGAATAGGGTTTCCTTCAACGGTGAGAAGGGAGTCTTTGCAGTGTAGTATGGACTTACACAGAGGAGGGGGAAACCGATCACACATCAGTTGGGTAGTCTCATCCTCGGAGCGGTTGATGTGACGAGTCCAATTTTTTCTGTTGTGGTGGATCAATACGCAGATGTTTTCCCTGAAGATATTCCAAGACTACCTCGTTGTAGAGAGGTAGACTTCTACATTGACCTGTACCCCGGGACGACACTGATATCTACTCCAGCATATCGGATGGCTCCCTCCCAACTTCATGAGTTGAGGGTACAACTGTAGGTATTGTAGGGTAAGGGATCTATCTAAACCTATGTTTCACCCTAAGAATATCTGAATTTGTTCGCCAAGAAGGCGGATGGGAGCTTACAACTGTGTATTGACTACCGTCGCCTGAATCAGGTGACCGTGAAAAAAAATTACCCACTCCTGAGGATTGACGACCTCTTTGATCAGCTCAAGGGAGCATGATGGTTATTGAATATAGACCTTAGGTCAGACTATCACCATCTCAGAGTTCGAGATGAGGATTGCAAAAGATATCCTTCAGTTTTCAGTATGGCCACTATGAGTTTTTGGTTTTTCTTTTCGGCGAAATCAATGCTCCAGCAATGTTCATGAGTCTCATGAATAGGATCTTCCAGACATACCTCGATCACTTTGTCTTAGTCTTCATCGATGACATACTGATCTACTCGACTACTAGGAGGAGCATGCCTACCATTTGCAGGTAGTACTGGACACAGTCTGAGAGCACCATCTTTATGGTAAGTTCTCGAAGTGACAGTTCTGGATTCGAGAGGTTCATTTCTTGGGAAACATCATCTTGGTGGCTGGATATTTAGTGGATCCTACAAAGATAGAGGCAGTACATGCTTGGGAGCCACCCAAGAATGTGACAGAGGTAAGGAGTTTTCTGGAACTGGATTTGTATTATCGGAGGTTTGTGCCAAACTTCTCCAGAGTTGCAGTACCTCTTTAAGATTTGACGAAGAAGGGGAAACCCTTCATGTTTTTAGAGAGATGCCAGCAGATCTTTCAGGAGCAGAGGCAGAGGAAGACTAGTGCGCCCATCTTGAGGTTTCCAGAGGAGGGCGTGGGGTACGTATAATAATGTGATGCATCAGGGACTGGACATGGGTGTGTCCTGGTATAGGGTCGAGCAATGATCGTGTATGGTTCATGGAAGTTTAGAAATCCAAGCAGAACTACGCTACCCATGAACTGGAGTTAGCAGCAGTGGTCTTCACCATGAAGATGTGGCAGCACTATCTGATGGGTGAGAGTTTTATAGCCTACTCTTACCACCAGAGTCTCAGGTACATCTTCTCGAAGAAGGACCTGAACCTGAGACAGAGATGACAGCTCTAGTTCCTCCAGGACTATGACATTGAGATTGTCTATACTCCTGGGAAGGGGAACATTGTAGCAGATAATCTCAGTAGGAGATCATCCATTCAGCTGATAGGAGAGGTGATGGGGTAGCTGGCCGCGATGCAGATATCCTTTGTGGAGAGATATGGAGCATCCTTTCTGCATTCTCTTACAGTCACTCCTCCACTTCTTCAGCGAGTCAGGGAGGCACAACGTGAGGACATTGACTGTGAGACGCGGCGTGCTCAGATATCCTTGGGGCATACAGCTGATGTATTTTTTGATGGTGGGGAGCATGTCATTATCTTCACAGGATAGACCATGGTATTTGTTTCACTTAAAGAGGAAGTGTTAAGGGAGTTCCACACTTCCCCACTAGAGATACATCTAGGAGTAGCGAAGATGTATCAGGACCTCCAACGACAGCACTGGAGGCCAAGTATGAAGAAGCCAGTAGCAGAGTTTGTCTCACAATTCCTCACTTGTCTGCAAGTAAAGGAGGAGCACCAGGTTCCAGCAGGCTTGGTTCAGCCCTTATAGGTCCCAGAGTGGAAGTGGGATGAGATATCCTTGGATATCCTTAATCATTTTAAAATAGTTTTTAGAAAAAGCTATTTTAATCCCAAAGGTAAACATATAATAGAAACCAATATAAATGTGATTCAAATGTAATTTAGAGGTTTCTATGTAACTGAATAATTCATAGGTCCCATTAAAACATATTCAAAAAATATTTATACTTTCACATTACTAAATTTATAAAAAATTAATCACTTTTCACAATAATTTTTGTATTTCTCACTATTCACTTAAAAAATCAACAATTTTTGAAAAATCACAACATTTTACCTAATGTAAATTTTGAATGAAGATTTGAAAAATGATAACCATTTTATAAAATTAAAATCATAAAAATTAATATTTAATATTTAAAAAACCATACCATAATATTTTTTAATTAAAACGACTTTATTATTGATAAAAAAATCATAAATTTTTTATAACTAATATAACTATCTAATTCATATTAATAATTAGAAAATAATTTATTATACTGTTTTCTTGTTTGTAAAAGTTATATTATATTTATATAATTATCATCATATAATTAATAACATGTTATTTTATCCTATATTCATATATATATCATACTTTTTATGTGTTGGTGAAAAAATAATCACATCATTTCATGGATGCAGAATTCAACACATATTGATGAACGATGTTATCATTTTTAAGTGCATGATAAGATAGGATAATGGATGTTATAATACTTATACAGAATGAAAAATATTTGATGAATATTATAAATATATAAATCAAATCGATCATCATAACTATTAGTGAGAGGTGTTGACGGAAAAAGAATTACTATAGTTTATGAGGCTATAGACTACCATTCAAATGAATGATGGTAGTGTTTCCCATTTGATTGATGAATGAAATGGATACAATATTTTACGTTAATTTAATAAAATATATTTATATGTTTTATATTTATGTTATTATATCATCATGTTTGAAGATAATTTGGAAGACGTATAAGAATAAAGAAAACGAAAATACTTAATTAATAACTATAACTCTTCTTTATACAACTCAATAAAGTCTACAAAAATATATTTACTAAGTTTTTATTAATAAAAAATTCCTCTAGGATATAGTATAAGAAGTAATTTGTAATGACACAAGTTTCCATGTAATTGTTTTCCCATTATATGAAATTATTACGAGTTTGGGAAAATTGATGGTGCATGATTCCAATCCCAGAGTTCCCAAAATGAATTTCCTAACCTTTTTTCGGGTACATTCCGTTAACTATTGAGCGGTGTTTTCTATCTTTTGAATAGTTGCTCAAATTAAAAATTTGAGCACACCGTTGAATCTACTGCGCTGAGATTCACTTAAGGGAGGCATTACTTTGACCGCAGTAGGTCTGAAAAAGTCAAATTTTTCATCTTTTTAAATGAAATGAAATGAAATAATTTTGTTATTTTATTTCATATCCTCCAACAGAAAAGCCAAGGGTTGGGGCCAGTGATGTGCCAAGCCAATAAATTGCTTGACCTTCCAACCCTATGTAATGACATTTTTGGATAATTAAAAATCTTCCTAATTAATGATCCCTATTGAATTCCCACTTCGTTAATTACCCTCCCCTATCTAATATATATGAAACTTGGGAAGGGGTATTAGCATAGCTTCACCAAGAAAAAAAGTGTTGAAGGAGCATCGTGATACCGAACCCTTAGACGATGAAGCCGACCCAGTGGGAGGTGATGCATGACACGAAACCATGAACTGAAGGGCGACGTTGGAGTGGCGTCGTTGTGAACCAGTTGCAGGAATGAAGAACATGATCCACCTTCAAATGTGGGTGTTTTCTCAGATGATTCCAGGTAGGGGGTTTATTTTTTATGATTTTTAATTGATTCTCCTCTTCCACGCTATTTAATAATACGAAAAATGTCGGTCAACCGACTAACGGGTCGAATCTTGATTCATTCGTCTTTGTGGGAGGTCGTTGTGGAGAATCTTGTAGGGTTTACCTTTTTTTAATTCAATTGTTATTAAACACTTAACCCCCTCCTGTTTTCAAGATAATGAAGAGGGATCGGGGCTAACGAACCTGGCCCAATCCCTCTGATATATTTGTTACATCCTTATGCTTCCATGGAAGACTGACAACTCAAATATACCAACCGGATATGTGGCGGATTGCGCGTTGACGTACGCTGCAAGAGGAGGTCATGGAACCATGTTGCAGTGGTAGTTGGAGCGGCCGAAACTAGCCAACCGTGGAGGAGGAGCAACGCACCGTCATACACCGCTGATGAATAGGGAGGGCCACAGCACGTCAGCCGTGGTGACCAGCAGAAGGTGGCAGGCACACCAGCTGGCCGCGACGGAACCGGCAGGACCCACCACCTCGGGACCTTTATTCCACATTTCACTACTCCTACGAGAAGACCCAACATCCCTCCACCATTCAAGATAACCAGGGTATCGCTCCCCCGTTGTGGGTCACGCCCCCTAGGGTCGGGCCAACACCCTCTCGGGCCAGCACCCTCCTGGGTCGGCGACCTCCTAGGCCCTCTCCCTCCTAGTTTTCCACCCCTTCCGGGTCGAGCCACCATTACTGGCTGCCCCCTTGCGAGTCGCCCCCATGCAAACCGCCCCTTTGCAGGTCGGGAAGCCCTTGCACGCCTCCCCTTTTTCAGGCCGGGTCGGTCTGATTGGGTCGGACCGGACCCAGGCCCCACTGGGCCCAGAAACAATTAAAGGGCCTTATATTGGAAATCGGATGTCTATTGGATGAACCTTCTACGGCGTTGAGATCCTTCGAGTGAGACGATCCTTTTGAATGAATCCAATAAATTTTTGGAGAAACATGGAGTATAGCTGGGTTGGATCAAACCCTAATCCAACCAGGCCCTCAGCACTGAAATGCTAATTACGCATAGACCGAGCATTCGATTGACGCGACATCTATTGAGATGGAACCCTTACGACATGTCAGATCATCAGTTTACTTAATTGTGAGACAGTGTTCTAGATGTAATACGACCAATGGTTGAGAAACGGTTCTCCCAAGTGCACTACGTGTAGAACCGTACGACTGGCTATGACATGATGACTACTGATCATTTCAACTAGCTGTGAATCGACGGCCCAGTGGGGATCACCTCTGTGTGACGTGACATACCCACAGTGGGGAGAACCTCTTTCTGATGCTGTAGACCCACATTATTCGATGGGGACAAGTACCTCAGTAGGACACAGTGGGGAACAACTCTGTGTGACCTAGAAGACCCATGGTACATGATGGGGAGGAGTAACTCAGTAGCCCAAGGTTAGTGGGAAGTGCCTCTGTGGGACGTGGCAGTCCCACTTTACTTAATAGAGGAGGATTTCTACTATAGACTAGGTGTTTGACGTTATGATTGGGGATATTACTTATTCATCGGCATAGAGAATTTGTGGCTGGATATCAGTATTCCAAGCGATCATGTCTAGGTTAGCATCATAATCCTGTTTCTCTGAGTAGTATACCTATGTTGAGTTGAGACTTTAATTGAGATGTGTCTATTACTTTGTGTTTTCTGATTGAAATCATGCTTTGTGGCTTTCCTTGTAGATTTCTGAGAAATCTTCAGGAGACTCGGGGTACCTACTGAGTATTGTTATACTCTCCCCTACATGGGATACATCCACACCTTGTTGTGTCTTTTACAGACAATGAGCAGTTGGGATGAGGCTGGGGGGATCCAGAAGTAGGCGGTATGTAGAGGATACAAGTGGATGCATGTTACTGAGAGGGCTCTCTATACCTACCCTTTAGGTAGGATCCTTAGAGGATGACTCAGTATATATTTTCCCTTTTTAAGTTGTATTGTTCCTTTTATTTGTATTTTTACTCTTCATTTTTACTCATACTTTCAGTTGGGATTGTATTACGACCCCTTTTACTTTCATCATTCCTTTTTCTACAGCAGTTTACTTTACAGTTTCTTCTTTTTTTGTTCTCGGACCGTATGTTTGTATATGTTTAAAGGAAATTCCTTCCCATTTTAGGGAATAATCATTTAGATTCTAGTCTCCATCCCCTAGCCTATGGAAGGTGGGCTTCGGGTAGTCATGGAACGGGCCCTAGGGGATGGGTCATGACAAAGTGGTATCAAAGGAGTTCGGTACTACTGAAGAACTAGGACATTGATATTTTTTGTATGGAAATAGTGTTAAGAGTTATGAGTGTGGTTTTCAGTTTGGTGAATCTAGTGTTGGTGTGGCGGCCGATGTATCCATGCACCAGGACCTTGCATTCTGATTTCCGACTCAGAACACGAAAACGTTGATTGCGTATGTTTTGAAAGATTACTTTTTGATCTCTTGAGTCAGCTCACATGGTATAACTTATTGACCATGGAACACGAGTATTTTTTCATAATGTTACCACATAGATAGCTAGCCAGGATTCCTAAGAGAGTATGAAATGACAACCCACTATGTTATGAGACCTCTATGCAAGTCCCTCTTACAGCTTTAACACCATCGGGTGGTCTACTAGCAGCACCACTACCCGTTGGTTAGTCGTTACCACTAGCTCCACCAGTAGAGGATGTATTCCAACTGAGCATGTTGCTTGAGTTCCAGCAGCTGAGGCCTCTGAGGTTTTGAGGCAAGACAAACCAACAAGCGACTGAGGATGAAATATAGGTCGTGGTCAGAGTTTTATGATTGGTTTGGACCCCAGAAGATCTTATGGTGATCCTAGCATCCATCCTTTTTCAAGTAGCAGTAGGGAGATGGAAGAGCCTAATGCTCAAGATAAACTATGAGAGGACCCTCATCAGGGTGGAATTATAGGGACTTTTTAGTTTAGAGATCGTCCCCCCCAACCATACGCTATGTGCGTATACCGGAGCTGGTGCACTTATAGCAGGGAAGCATGACAGTGGCCTAGTACTCGATGAGGTTCACTGATCTCTCCTGTTACACCACCAACATGGTATGGGACCCCTTTTTTAGGGCCCTGGCCTTTGAGAAGGGTCCCCAATGGGATATCCAAGCATCAATGTTATCGCCCAGCATACCGACTTAGGCTAGGTTGCTAGAGAGAGTGCAATTGATGGAGAGCTTCCTAGCTGAGCAGGCACCCCCAGCGAGCACCACCACCAGATGTCAGGTAGAAGATTCATATGTAGCAGATAGATGACATAGAGGTCCAAGCAGACCAATCCTTCTGGTGGACAACCCCAGGACCCAGGGTCAGAGGTTTGAGGCTTTCGAGGTATAGGAAGACAGGTGAGGGACAAGCAGTGTTACACATGTGGTGAGCTGGGTCACATGGCTCACCCCTACCTAACCCGCTGCACTGACGACTAGCAGATTGGTAAGGGACCACCAAGGAAGAGGTAGAGGTTCAGGTGATGAGGATCATAGGGTGGAAGATGTGGCAGAGGAGCTGTTCGTGCAGCAGCCGGTGGGTGGCGTTTCAAGGTTCTTCCACCACAATGACTAGATGGTCCACCCCGACCATGGGGAACAAGAGGACATGGACGAGATCAGCTCTAGGAAGTGGAGGCCTAATACCACGACACTCTGGAGATGAATAGAGGTATGATATATGCATACTCCACTTTATCTGCAGTTCATATAGGCATAACTTCCAGTCACTCTTTTATTTCCATAACCATCGTTCGAAGCTCAAAGATTTTGGTAGAGCAGTTTTCTTGACCATTATGGCTGGAGACTTCTACGAGTGTAGATTCGATGATTAAAAAATGGTGTCGGTAGTGTGAGATTACTCTAGGAGGTGAGAGCCTGTATTAGGATCTCCTAGTAGCGGCGTTGAGGCCTTAGAATGACATCTTGGTTATAGATTGGTTATCTATTGTTCATGCTCAGATTGACTATATTAGGGACAATGTGTGGTGTTTCCACATGGATGGGACCAGGTTTTCCATCAGCGGTGAGAAGGTAACCATTGCATCATAAGATGGACTTACCTATAATAGGGTGATAATGATTACTAATCAGTTGGCTAGCCTTACCCATGGAGCAGCAGATTTTGAGAGTCTGAGATATCCTATAGTGGTGGACCAGTATGACAATGTATTTCCTAATGATCTCTGGAGACTACCTCCATGCAGAGAGGAAAACATTTACATCAACCTATACCCTAGGACGGTACTGATATGTACACCATCATATCAGATTTCTCCCGCAGAGCTTCATGAGTTACAAGTATTGTTAGAAGACTTGTAGGAAAAGGGGTTCATAAGTCCCAGTGTTTCTCTTTGGGAAGCACTGATTTTGTTTTCCAAGAAAAAAGATGGGAGTTTGAGACTCTGTGTGGACTACCGGAACCTGAAACTGGTAATTGTTAAACACATGTATCCACTTCCATGAATTTATGGTTTTTTCAATTAGCTAAAGGGAGCTCATTGGTTTTTGAAGATAGACCTAAGAGCAGGCTATCATCAACTTGGGATACAAGTTGAGGATGTACAGAAGACAGACATCAGATTTTGGTATGGGCATTATTTGTTCTTGGTTATGCCTTCCGGAATGACCAATGCCCCGGAAGTGTTCATGGAACACATGAACAAGATCTTCCATCCATACCTCAATCTCTTCCTGGTTGTGTTCATCAATAACCTATTGGTGTACTCGGAGACGGAGGAGGAGCATGATATCATCTGCCAAGATTTCTGGATACACTCCAAGAGAACCAGAATTATGGTAAACTCTCAAAGATATAGTTCTGGATACGATAGGTACACTATCTGGGACATGTTATCTCGGAAGATGGAGTTGTAGTGGATCTTGTGAAGATAGAGATTGTACACGATTGGGAGAAACCCAGGATCATGACGGAGGTATGAAGCTTCCTAGGGTTGGATAGATACTACCTGAGGTTCATGCATGAATTCTCTAGAGTTGTGGAACCCTTGTTAGTGTTGATAAAGAAGGTTCATCCCTTCGTATGGACGGAGAAATGCCAGCAGAGTTTCTAGGAGCAGAGGTAGAGACTGATGAGTGCCTCCATCTTAAGGATACCAGAAGAGGGTGTGGGGAATTTATTATACTATGACACATCAGGGACCAGACATGGGATTGTCATCATGCAGTAGGGAGTGATGATCGCTTATGGATCACAAAATTTGAGACAACATAAGCATAGCTACTCTACCCATGAGTTGGAGTTAGTAGTAGTGGTCTTCACCTTGAAGATGTCAGGAGATTACTTGATAGAAAAATGTTTTATTGTAAACTATGATCCCAATAGTCTTAGGAATATATTTTATCAAAAGGACTTGAACCTGATAAAGTGGCAATGGATTGAGTTCCACCTGGATTATGAGTTTGAAATAGTCTATAATCTGGGGATGGGGAATGTGGAAGAAGATTCACTCAATAGGAGGTCTGTTCTACAGTTTCTGAGTGAGATGACAGAGCAGCTAGCCACGGTGCAGATATCCATCATGAATAGAGATGGAGCAGCATACCTTCAATCTATTATAGTCACTCCGCAACTCCTTTTGCGAGTCAGGGAGTCGCAGCTTGGGGACAATGACTGAGAGACTCGACGTGCTCAAATATCCTCAGAAAAAGAACCTGATGGATTTCTTGAAGGTGGGGAACACATCATCCTTTTTATAGGATGTATTGTGGTACCAGCAGTGCTATGAGATGAGGGGTTTATGGAGTTCCATACATCTCCTTTGGCCTTACATCCTGGTGTGCTAAAGATGTACCAGGACCTCAGACATCATCACTGGTGGTTAGGTGTAACGCCCCGACCCCAGCTACCCGGAGTCGGTGCATTACTTCGTGACATTGGAATGATCACAAAAGATCAAGTCTCGAAAGACCGATTAGTTTAGTAGCCTTGGAAACACTAGATACATTCGTAAATGTTACATTACATCATAAAGTGAAAAACTACAATAACAAAGCCTCCATAGTCCACACTCATATCCTCTTCTGACTATCCATGCAGGTCATTCATAAAATACTTCTTCACATCCTGGAAAATATTAAAACATTGAAAGGGATGAGCTCAGATGCTCAGTAAGGATAACAATAATGTGGAAGCTTTCATAAATAAACATTAACATTTAAGGCAATGTATAACTAAAACAAAAGCCTTTTAAACATGAACTTCAACATAATATGGAAAAAGTAAAATGAGATAATGTCATTTACTTATTCACATGGATATTCTACTGGTCGAATAATCACATGCAATATCAATAACCACTTTCATAATGATGGAATGCATAATGCCAGACATTCTGAAACATTTTGTCAAGGCCTCGGCCAAGACATCTAAAATGATTAAGGCCTCGGCCAAAACCATAAATCAAATTGGGAAAGGGCCTTGGCCAATTCCACATCTAGTTATCTCATGAGACCTACCGATGCATCGAGGAGCTATAGCGGGCTCCACCCGTCACTTATTAAGTCCAATGCATTCCTCATATGAATAGGTTTAAACATATCATAAACCATAACATAACCATATCACATAAAGTATGCATAAAGGAAACATAACATTTCCACATTTCAATCACAAGATATAAATACAACACATTGATATAATAAAAATACTTTCGAAACCATTTTCAATACCAAAATAAATGAAAAGTAAAACATGGTATTTATTTTTCTTTTAAAAAAGGTATGGCTTGTAGAGGAAGCCGAAACTCAAATAGTGGTCACGGCGGTGGAGAAGTCGTTGTCGCCGCATACATACAACAAAAACATTCCCTTTTGTCGTTTAGTAAACGCTTCGTATAAAAAATATTCCTTTTGAATAAACGTAAAAGTCAAAGGGGTTTATACACCGTATAAAAGAAATTATGTATAAAACCAAATACGCCTCAATGAAAGGAGATTGAGACGAAGTCCTTAAAAAGATCATTTTTTAAAATATAATAGATCTATTATGTGTATTCACTATAATTACACATAAATAAAGTACAAATACAATATAGGACATAATAATATCATGACATAATTTGAAAGTATGAGATTAACCCAAAGAATGGAAGTTGGGTTAAGAAGTTCCCTTACCTCGTGTCTGACTTGACTAAACCGTTCTTTAACCTCCTGAATAATAAACTAGAGTTAATATATACCTTATTTAGAACCATTTTTAATTTCATTATCCTTTTTATATCACTTATTACAATGTTATGAACATTTTGTAATTATTTAAGTTAATAACGGTCGTTTTGTCGATCTTTGGTACTTGAGTCAACAATAAACTTCTAATAATTAAATGTTGTCTATGTGGTAGAATATCCATTATCTCCAGAATTATATTCCTGATTTAGATGTCATATATATCATATATAACCAGTATATACATTCATTTATAACATTACGTAACATTTAGAGGTAAAAAATGAAATGCACCGTTCATGGAGACGGTAAGCCGTACGTACGCATGAACGCTACTTTCATTTCTATTTCATATTTAATGGAATGAAATCATAATTATATAAATGTCTAATATAATTCCAGTATAATATAGTGTATAATACCATTTACTCCATCCTTTATACATCCCACATATGGCATTAACGATTCAAATCACTTTAAGGGGGCGGTAGTCTGCACTTCCTAAAATGAAATTATCGCGTTTACCCATAATGGAAATCATAAAGTATGCCATAAATGAGAAATACAGAATCATAATTAAAACATAAACATATTATATATCATATATAAATATAGTTACATCTTAATGGCCACCTTTGAAGGTGTTATATGAGTGTTGAACAATCATCGTTTCGTGAGGCAGAAATTCGCCATCCACAGAAACCGTATGTTCTTTAACCATTAGATGTATGTGTGTGTAAGTTTAGCTCGAATAATTCTTATAACAACATCCTAATATATTGGGGATACTGGTGTTGTTACAAAATAAATGAATAAAAATAGTTTAGGGGGTTGGAGAAGAAAAATAAAACAAAACAACATTAGAGAAGACATTACCTTAAAATCGGGTAACTCTTTTTGATTTGAGCCAAAGGCTTCCTTGGGAAGAGTTATGCCCAAAGTGAGGCTTCTAGGAGTAAGAGGGGGAAGTTGGGAGAGTATTTGGGCAGAGATTGGCCGAGCAAAATGGCTTGAAAGTGTGAATGAGGTGGTAGAGGTGGGGGCCTTTTATAAGTGGAGAGGAGGGGCACTCTTGGAAAGTAAGGAAAGTTTACATTATTATACAATGATTTTCGGATTCTAAAGGTCCCACACTTATATAATTCTTGGATAAGGTGATAAGGGTTCTAAATCTACCCATCCAATAGTCTTTGTACATGTGTAAGCCTTGGATTGTACATTATCTTTTCATTTTATTAAAATCGTTAAATAATGAGGTCATCGCTGCATCATAATGATGTCGTAAATAATTTAATTTATTTAATGTCTAAAAATTATTAAAAAAAATACGATGATGTAGGAAATATTTTTATATTTCCAATGACTATTTATAGTCAAAAATATGACTTGTATAACCCCATGTAAAAATTGTTTTAGTAAAACATTTCATGTTTGTGTCATTTTTTACTTTAACATTAAATAAAAGGTATTTATGTCATTTTCCAACTAAAGTGGCTCCATGTGGTCCCAAAGTTGACCCATGGATTTTATTGGTCGGCCATGGCACATCCAATGAGGGTTGGACATGTGTCAAGTTCATCTCATATTATTAAAACATTATTTTTACCTTAAACTACACTAATTACCTCTAATCGTGATTAAGAACTTAAAAGTTACTATTCACCAAAAATTATTTTAATCTCATTGAACGACATTTTACTTCTTAATGACAACCATGTATGTCGGATTTTTGAAAATCAAATCACAGAGGTGGTAATATTTCATTTAAACGAAAAATCAGTTATTTATCTACCACTTAGTGGTTTCACTATTCATCAAAAATTGAAGTTTTTCAGAACAATGCCAAAATTTCACCCTAAGCTATAATTGATATTCCAATTTCAAAAATGATGTCTATTTTAAAAAATTACAAAAATATAAGTTGCATTAATTTATTTTATAATTAATTCCCGCTGTCACAATAAATAGCGTGTTTTTAAGAAACAATTTATATCAAAAGATTGGCAATTGTTTATGTCCAATTTCAATGTTAAATTAATTCTAATGACCACCATTAGATAAAATGGTAAAAATATATTCTAATTATACTTTATAACCACTCAATAGTATAACTTATCACTATAAATTATTTTTATTAAAAAAGTTTTAAGTATTTTTCACAATTCATAAAAAATTGTAAGTTCTCAGAAAATTACAAAAAATTCAACTTAGGATAATTTTGATATTACGAATACAAAAATGAAGTCCATATTGAAATATAAGATTTTAATAATTTTAAAAAGTGGCTATTACTATTCATGACGGCTACTTTGATTAGTCGGGGTGCGTTAGAACTCGAAGTTGCGTACAATGCAAGCTATTGCTTTATTGAATAAGAAGTGTATCATGGAAGCTTGGGGTGTTACATTCTCCCCTCCTTCAATAAATTGCGTCCTCGCAATTTGAAATTTTTCTATGAAAACAAAAGGTTGAAAATAGAAAATACCTTTGTGGAAAACACACATCGGAAATAAGGTTAATAAAAATATAACTTTAAAAGAAAGAATGATAAGTACAAAGGTCACCCGAGATAGACCATACAAGGATTCTATGAAAATATGGATATGGAGGAGAAAAAAACTATCAAGGTCTGATGGAGAGTTGTAGAAAACTGGATTAGGAGAAAGTTTAACTACAAGAAAATCACAAACTTGTGATTGGATAAAAGATCACTGATTCCCTAGTAGGAAAAGTTAACCGAAAACGTTTTTGTTTTAAGTTACCTTTTATAAAGTTGAGGAATTTATTTAGGAGATTTAATAAGAATGTAAGGGAATATACATACTTGTTATGTATACTTTCATTCTTTAATAAATTTTTACCACAAACCCATATTTTACTCAGAAAGGTAATAGAACTCAAAAATATTCTATTTATCCTAATTGTATAAGGTTCCAAATATTAACACATACCATTTAGATTAGTAAAACTATTTTGTAATAACTGGGGACTTCCTGTAGGATAGTGGTAGGAAATAAAGGCCTGTCGCACTATGGTTGTGGGTTCGATTCCTGCAGCTTTGTCCAACGCGAAGGGTTATGCCCCACCCTGCAGGTTGTCCTTTTACTAAAACTATTGTATTATAATATTCCAAAAATAATCTTCAGAAATGTTTTAACCTTAAACAATACTATACAAAGATCAACTTAATCCATTTCAACCTTTATAGTTATCCAAAATACCTCCGTCCAGACTTTCTCTAAAGGGTCCTTAAATTCCAAAATCAATTGTATCATCAGATTCCCCAAACAAAGTAAAGTTTTTCTTATTGTCACATACTAAAAATATGATTACCTTCATCATATTAAAACCTTACTGAAACAACAAGTACTGCAGTACAATCCTTATATATATATCACATTATTATAATAACCAGAATATAATCCATGAGTCCAAAAGCACCAATACATTAATTATTCTGCATCAATTGTAGTAACAACATAAGATTGTCCTTGATCTCTTGGCCTTTTATGAGTTATGTTTCCCTGATTCTTAGGACATTCATTTTCATAATGACCCATTTCTCTACAATTGTAGCATTCAACTTTGATAGCCTCTTTCTTTCCCTTGCAATCACGAGCCTGGTGACCCCTTTCTCCACATTTATAACAAACTCCCATTCCTTTTAGGCAAGTACCAGGGTGATTCTTCCCACAATTATCACATAATAGAAAATCCTTCTTTCCCTTTTTCCCTTTATCTGTCTCTTGTTCCACCGTTCTCTTCTTCTCTTGCTTTACTTTGTTGTCATAAGACTTAGAGAATTCCTTTTCTGTCTTGATAGCACACGAGACAATATCTTCGTATGATGAGATGGATTGTGATACTAAAGCTCGACGGAGAAATGGTTTTAACCCATCAAAGAAATGATCAATCTTACTCCTTGGGTTACGTATATAATCGGCAGCATTCCTTGCTAACCTTGTAAAGTTAGCCTCATACTTTGCGACATTCTCATCCTCCTTCTGCCTCAGACTCAGAAATTGTCTTTCCATATCTGCTCGATGGTCACGAGGAAAGTATTTTTCTAAGAAAATCTCTTTGAACTCCCTCCATTCCATATTCGATATGTCATCATCTTCCTTTGTGTTTTGAATCAGCAACCACCACTGATCGGCATCTCCAGTGAGGCGGTAAACTGTCATGACAACCTTCTCCCTTTCACTACTCCCCAAGGCTTGGAATATTTTCTCTAAGGAGTTCATCCATTGCTCAGCTACTAACGGATCTGTACCCCCATTAAATGTTGGTGGTTGTTGCCTCATGAAGTGGTCAAACATTGATCCTCCACATTGTGGATCAGGGTGATCCATACGAGTAAGGTTATTATTCATAACTTGAGTGAGTTGTCCCAGTATGGTAATAAGTTGATCAGCACCAGTTGTATCTCCAGATCCACAATAATTATCTTGAGCAGGAGGGAAATACCTACATGGAGTGCGTGCATTGATATGGTTTCCATTCCTTCCACTAGGCGCCATTTCTAAACAATGGCATAAACTACATTAGTTTATGAATCAAAATACATAATTCCATACTTGTAAAATACTTAACATAAATTGAACTATTTATGGATATAATCCATAATCATAAAAAGGTTTTATTTGAGGAAGTATATACTCATAACCGTTCATAGTGGTTTGTAAAGAAAATGATAATTATCCTAAGCATATCCCCCAGGAGTGTCATAACCAAGAGTGCAGCAAGGCCCATTGTCGTGCACTAGTTCCCGTTCGAGTCTAGCTCAAAGCGGTGTTTTCAGGTTTTACCCCTAGGTACATCTGTTCCAAAGCTGCCTCTACCTGCTTGTATCCAGACAGGGATGTATTGCTCGGAAAACTCACAAAATCTCTACAATAACAAAATTCTAGGAAGTTCTTCTTTACTAATCCTCAAAGTCTATCTTTGGGCTATGTGCTCTAATCAGAGTTTATCTAAATCTAGCTTCCAAGGTTAGTACTAAACTGCCTCTGATACCAACTGTAACGCCCCGACCCCAGCTACCCGGAGTCGGTGCATTACTTCGTAACATTGGAATGATCACAAAATATCAAGTCTCAAAAGACCGATTAGTTTAGTAGCCTTGGAAACACTAGATACATTCGTAAATGTTAAATTACATCATAAAGTGAAAAACTACAATAACAAAGTCTACATAGTCCACACTCATATCCTCTTCTGACTATCCTTGCAGGTCATTCATAAAATACTTCTTCACATCCTGGAAAATATTAAAACATTGAAAGGGGTGAGCTCAGATGCTCAGTAAGGATAACAATAATGCGGAAGCTTTCATAAATAAACATTAACATTTAAGGCAATGTATAACTAAAACAAAAGCCTTTTAAACAAGAACTTCAACATAATATGGCAAAAGTAAAATGAGATAATGCCATTTACTTATTCACATGGATATTCTACTGGTCGAATAATCACATGAAATATCAATAACCACTTTCATAATGATGGAATGCATAATGCCAGACATTCTGAAACATTTTGTCAAGGCCTCGGCCAAGACATCTAAAATGATTAAGGCCTCGGCCAAAACCATAAATCAAATTGGGAAAGAGCCTCAGCCAATTCCACGTCTAGTTGTCTCATGAGACCTACCGATGCATCGAGGAGCTATAGCGGGCTCCACCCGTCACTTATTAAGTCCAATGCATTCCTCATATGAATAGGTTTAAACATATCATAAACCATAACATAACCATATCACATAAAGTATGCATAAAGGAAACATAACATTTCCACATTTCAATCACAAGATATAAATACAACACATTGATATAATAAAAATACATTCAAAACCATTTTCAATACCAAAATAAATGAAAAGTAAAACATGGTATTTATTTTTCTTTTAAAAAAAGGTATGGCTTGTAGAGGAAGCCGAAACTCAAATAGTGGTCACGGCAGTGGAGAAGTCGTTGTCGCCGCATACGTACGACAAAAACATTCCATTTTGTCATTTAGTAAACGGTTCGTATAAAAAAGATTCCTTTTGAATAAACGTAAAAGTCAAAGGGGTTTATACACCGTATAAAAGAAATTATGTATAAAACCAAATATGCCTCAATGAAAGGAGATTGAGACGAAGTCGTTAAAAAGATCATTTTTTTAAAATATAATAGATCTATTATGTGTATTCACTATAATTACACATAAATAAAGTACAAATACAAGACAGGACATAATAATATCATGACATAATTTGAAAGTATGAGATTAACCCAAAGAATGAAAGTTGGGTTAAGAAGTTCCCGTACCTCGTGTCTGACTTGACTCAACTGTTCTTTAAACTCCTGAATAATAAACTAGAGTTAATATATACCTTATTAAGAACGATTTTTAATTTCATTATCTTTTTATATCACTTATTACAATGTTATGAACATTATGTAATTATTTAAGTTAATAACGGTCGTTTTGTCGATCTTTGGTACTTGAGTCAACAATAAACTTTTTATAATTACAAGTTGTTTATGTGGTAGAATATCCATTATCTCCAGAATTATATTCATGATTTAGATGTCATATATATCATATATAACCAGTATATACATTCATTTATAATATTACGTAACATTTTGAGGTAAGAAATGAAATGCACCGTTCATGGAGACGGTAAGCCGTACGTACGCATGAACGCTACTTTCATTTCTATTTCGTATTTAATGGAATGAAATCATAATTATATAAATGTATAATATAATTCCAGTATTATATAGTGTATAATACCATTTACTCCATCCTTTATACATCCCACATATGGCATTAATGATTCAAATCACTTTGAGGGGGCGGTAGTCCGCACTTCCTAAAATGAAATTATCGCGTTTACCCATAATGGAAATCATAAACTATGCCATAAATGAGAAATACAGAAGCATAAGTAAAACATAAACATATTATATATCATATATAAATATAGTGACATCTTAATGTCCACCTTTGAAGGTGTTATATGAGTGTTGAACAATCATCGTTTCGTGAGGCAGAAATTCTCCATCCACAGAAACCGTATGTTCTTTAACCATTAGATGTAGGTGTGTGTAAGTGTAGCTCTAATACTTCTTATAAAAACATCCTAGTATATTGAGGATACTAGTGTTGTTACAAAAGAAATGAATAGAAAGAGTTTAGGGGGTTGGAGAAGAAAAATAAAACAAAACAACATTAGAGAAGACATTACCTTATATCGGGTAACTCTTTTTGATTTGAGCCAAAGGCTTCCTTGGGAAGAGTTCTACCCAAAGTGAGGCTTCTAGTAGTAATAGGGGGAAGTTGGGAGAGTATTTGGGCAGAGATTGGCCGAGCCAAATGGATTGAAAGTGTGAATGAGGTGGTAGAGGTGGGGGCCTTTTATAAGTGGAGAGGAGGGGCACTCTTGGAAAGTAAGGAAATTTTACATTATTATAAAATGATTTTCGGATTATAAATGTCCCACACTTATATAATTCGTGGATAAGATGATAAGGGTTCTAAATCTACCCATCCAATAGTCTTTGGACATGTGTAAGCCTTGGATTGTACATTATCTTTTTATTTTATTAAAATCGTTAAATAATGAGGTCATCGCTGCATCATAATGATGTCGTAAATAATTTAATTTATTTAATGTCTAAAAATTATAAAAAACTACTATGATGTAGGAAATCTTTTTATCTTTCCAATGACTATTTATAGTCAAAAATATGACTTTTATAACCCCATGTAAAAATTGTTTTAGTAAAACATTTCATGTTTGTATCATTTTTTACTTTAACATTAAATAAAAGGTATTTATGTCATTTTCCAAATAAAGTGGCTCCATGGGGTCCCAAAGATGACCCATGGATTATCTCGGTCGGCCATGGCACATCCAATGAGGTTAGGACATGTTTCAAGCTCATCTCATATTATTAAAACATTATTTTTACCTTAAACTACACTAATTACCTCTAATCGCGATTAAGAACTTAAAAGTTACTATTCACCAAATATTATTTTAATCTCATTGAACCACATTTTACTTCTTAATGACAACCATGTATGTTGGATTTTTGAAAATCAAATCACAGAGGTCTTAATATTTCATTTAAACGAAAAATCAGTTATTTAACTACCACTTAGTGGTTTCACTATTCATCAAAAATTGAAGTTTTTCAGAACAATTCCAAAATTTCACCCTAAGATATAATTGATATTCAGATTTCAAAAATGATGTCTATTTTACAAAATTCCAAAAATATAAGTTGCATTAATTTATTTTATAATTAATTCCCGCTTTCACAACAAATAGCGTGTTTTTAAGAAACAATTTATATCAAAAGATTGGCAATTGTTTATGTCCAATTTCAATGTTAAATTAATTCTAATGACCACCATTGGATAAAATGGTAAAAATATATTCTAATTATACTTTAAAACCACTCAATAGTTTAACTTATCACTATAAATTATTTTGTTTAAAAAAGTTGTTTTAAGTATTTTTCACAATTCATAAAAAATTGTAAGTTCTCAGAAAATTACAAAAAAAATCAACTTAGGATAATTTTGAAATTAAAAATACAAAAATGAAGTCCATATTGAAATATAAGATTTCAATAATTTTAAAAAGTGGGTATTACTATTCATAACGGCTACTTTGATTAGTCGCGGTGCGTTAGAACTCGAAGTTGCGTACAATGCAAGCTATTGCATTATTGAATGAGAAGTGTATCATGGAAGCTCGGGGTGTTACATTAGGGATGAAGAAGGCAGTGGCAGATTTTGTTTCACGACGCTTCATTTGTTATCAAGTTAAGGTCGAGCATCAGGTTCCAACAAGCTTAGGTCATCCACTAGAGGATCCATAGTGGAAGTGGGATAGGATCTCCATGGACTTTGTGTTCAGGATTCCACGTATGTCCACGGGACATGACTCCATTTGGGTGATCGTTGACTGACTCACCCATTCGTCTCACTTCCTACCTATCTGAGAGTAGGGATCAGTAGAGGGATTGGGAAACCTCTAACTGCAGAAGATTGTGTGACTTCATGGGGTGTCATCGACGATGATCTATGACCATGACACATGTTTCACATCTCAATTATTTAAAAAATTGAAGGAGGTGTTCAGGACTCTTCTACGCTTGAGCACTGCCTTTCATCCTCAGACGGATGGTCGGACATAGCGGACCATCCAAAAGTTAGAGGACATGCTTCATGCATGCTTCCTAGACTTCAGTCATAGTTGGAAGGATCACATACTCTTGGTGGAGTTCTCATACAATAATATTTATCACTACACCATCAGTATGTATACATTCAAAGCCTTGTACGGTCGACAATGCAGATCACCTCTATTCTAGAAAGACCTAGGGGAGTTAGTACTTATTAGACCAGAGTTGGTACGAGTTACAAATAAAAAGGTGCAGACCATCCAAGAGTGGATGATTACTGCAAAGAGTAGACCAAAGTCTTATTCAAACTGGAGACAGAGACCCTTGGTGTTCTTGGAGGGGGAGCATGTTTTCTTGTGAGTTTCTCCTTGACAGGGGCTACAGAGATTTGGCCGAGGTGGAATATTATCACCAAGGTTTATTAGACCATTTCTAATACTTCAGTGGATAGGCGAGGTGGCATATCACTTGGCACTTCCACTACAGTAGGTGAGGGTGCTCAAAGTCTTCCATGTATCCAAGCTGAGGAGATACGTGAATGACCCATATCATGTCATCGACCCTGGAAAGCTTTACTTAAGCGGTGGGATGACATTTATGGAGGTTTCAGTAGAGATTTAGGATTGATAGGAGGGGGTCCTTCATGGGTGGTCAATACCTCAAGTGTGTGTTTAATGGAAATATGGGAACCTGGTGGAGAGCACATGGGAGTGGGAGGCTCATATTCATGCTCAGTACCCCCATTTTGTTTCTTAATCTATAATGTGGATTTTAGGGATGAAAAGACCTAAGGTGGGGAGAAAGTAAAGACCCTGATTTTCCATTTAATTATTTTAATTATTTGGAATTATAATGAGTCTGGGAAAATTTACAGCACGAGATTCTGAGGCCCAGAGTGCCCATGAATGAATTTCTGAACTTTTTTTCTACTACGTTTAGCAAACGTGTGAGCGGAATTTTCTATAATTTTAACCATTGCTCAGATTAAAAATATGAGGTAACCGTTTAATCCATAGCACTAAGATTCACTTAAGGGAGGATTTACTTTGACCGTAGTAGGCCTAGAGAAAAAGATAAATTTTGGACTTTTTAAAATAAATAAAATAAAATAATTTTGTTATTTTATTTAAAATCCTCCTACGAACAAGCCAAGGGGTGGGGCCAGCGTTGTGTCAAGACAATAAATGGCTTGAACATCCGTCCCTAAGTAACGATGTCATTGGGAAATTAGGAAGGTTCCTAAATAATGATCCCCATTGAATTCCAATGTCGTTACTTACCCTCCCCCTATCCTATATATATGGAGCATGGGGAGGGGTATCGGCACAGCTTTGCCATGAAATTATGTGTTGAAGTAGCGTTGTGATGTCAGACCCTTAGAATATGAAGTCGACCCAGCGGGAGGTGACAGATGGCACCGAACTATGAACTGAAGGGCGACGTATGAGTGTCATCATTGGGAAACGGTTTTAGGAATGAATAACATGATCCACATTCAAGAATGGGTGTTTTCTCTGATGATTAAAGGAAGTGGGTTTATTCATTTATGCTTTTTAAATGATTTTCCACTTTGCATATCTTGAAAAATATGAAGAACGTGGGTCAACCGACTAATATGTTGACCCTCTATTAATTTGTCTTTGCGGAAGGTCATTGCGGGGTATCTTGTGGGGATTATCTTTTTTTTAATTCAATTTTTATAAATCCCTTAACCATCCTCATGTATATGAGAAAATTTGGAAGGCACATTCATAATTAACCTAGCCCAAACCCTATGGTATCGTTTTTATATCCTTTTTCCTCCATGGAATACCGACAATTCAACGATATCGACCGGCTATGTGGGGGAAGCACACCGCAAGAGGAGGCTGTAACACAAAGCTGTGGCGGTTGTTGGAGTGGTCGGTGCCGTTCGGCCATGGAGGAGGCATGGCGCGCCATTGCACTCTGTCGATAAACAAAGAGTTTTGAGGCTTGTCAGCTGTAGAGACCGCAGGATGGCGGTCAGGGTACCGACCATCCACGGGTGACGGTGCTCACACACTATAGTTCTCCACTAGAGAGGGAAGCCGGAACGCCAAATGGACAAGATGGAACTAGTAGGACTCTCCCTTGGAGGTCCTGTATGGCATGTGGTGCTGCCACTATGAGAAGAACCAATGGAACTTTTCCGTTCGGGAAAACCGGGGGTCTCTCCCCCAGTGGCATCTTTGGTGCACCCCTTGTGGGTCACCCCTTATACGACCAAGCCGGCGCCCTCCCGGGCCACCCACTATAGGAAGCCCCTTTACGGGCCACCCCCTTGGGGACTGCCCCTTTTTCAAGCCATAACAGACCTCGACCTGACCCAGACCAGGTCGGACTGGATCGAGGCCACACCGGTCCTAGAAACACTTAAATGACCTTCTCTTGAGAACAAGACATATGTTTGATGAATGTTCTATGGCGTTGCGATCCTTGGAGTGAGAAAGTCCTTTAGAATTACTCCATGATTGTTTTGAAGAATCTTGGAGTACAGCTGGGTTAGATCGCACATGAATCCTACTGGGCCCTCAGCAATAAAAATTCCAAAAACGCTCAGAACGGTCATCCGATTGATGTTCCATATGTTGCATTAGAACCCTTATGACATAGAGGATCATTTGCTTACTTATTTGTGAGACTTTGTGCTAGATGTAATATTACTAATGGTTTGATGAGCGGTTCTCCCAAGTTCTCTATGTATAGAACCCTACGACTAGCTGAGACTTGACAACTACCGATCTTTTCAACTCGGAGTGACTTGACGATCCAGTGGGGACCACCTCTGTTTGATATAGAAGACCCACAATGGAGAGTGCCTATGAGTGACGTTGAAGTCCCATGATACAGGGTGGGGAGGAGTACCTCAGCAGACCATGGTGGAGAGCAACTCTGTGTGACCCGACAGACCCATGGTATGTGATGGCGAAGAGTACCTCAGCAATCCACGGGTAGTGGAAAGCACCTTTGTGTGACACAGCTGGCCCACTGTACTCGATATAGGAGGAGTTCTCTAGAAACTAAGGTGTTTGACGTTGTGAATGGGAATGTTACTTGTTCCTAGGCCTAGAGAATTTGTGGTTGGCTATCAGCATTCATTGCCATCCTATGTGGGTCTGCATCATAATCCAGTTTCTCTACGTTTTATACTTGGGTTGAGTTGTGTCTCTAATTGAGATGTGTCCATTTCTTTGTACTTTGTGATTGAGATCATGATTTTTGGTTTTCCTTCTGAAATTATGAGAGACCTTATGGGGTCTCAAGGTCCCTACTAGGTATTGTTATACTCACCACTACACAAGATACACCCACACCTTATTGTATCTTGTGCAGATGACGAGTAGCTGGGTAGAGGCTAGAGGGAGCCAGGACTAGGAAATACGAAGAAGAGACATTCAGATACAGAGTGCTAAAGAGGTGATCTGTACATACCCATCAGGCATGATCCTTGGAGGATGACTCTGTAGTTGTGTTCCCTTTTTCAGTTCTATTTTTCATTTCAGTTGTATTTTTACTCTTCAGTTGTACTCTTACTTTCAGTAAGGCTTATATTCCGACCCCTTTTACATTCGGCACTCCTTTTTCTATAGAAATTTACTTCAAAGTTACTTCTTGTTGTGTTTTGGGACCATATGTTTTTATAGGTTTAAAGGGAATCCCTTCCCATTTTAGTAAATACTCCTTTTGATGCTAGTGGCCAACCCATGGCCTATGGAACACGGGATTGGGGTAGTCACGGCACGGGCCCTGAGGGACGGGTCGTGACATTATTAATGGATTTTTTGTTGGGGTTGGTCAGACCAAAAAGATTTTGGTGGTGAAAAATAGTGGGATGGATGTTTCCTTTTTTAAAAGGGGGAGGATCGCTCATAGAAATTATTAAATTATTAAAATAATATAATTTAATTTTCATAATTAAATGGATCTATATTGAGAATATTAATATTTAATATGAAATTAGATTGAAATAATTTAATCTAATCAATATTTTACAACTTTAGGTTTTTTCTACCCTTATTTTTTTTAACACATTTTATCCATTCTGACAATAACTATGGTATAAATATTCTTACTATTTAGTGGTCAAGAAATTTCCTATAAAACGAAAAATGACCCAAAATTTGACCATAGTAAATGTTATCAACCATAAATAATTTAATTAGTAGACATTAATATCTCTAGGAATTAAAAATCATTATTCAAAGATTATATATTGTAAATTTTTAATCACATCAATTTTAACAATATTAATTTAATTTTAAATTTAAAAAATTAATTCAACAATGTATTTATAAAATAAACCAATCACACACACCAAAGATGTTATAAATTTCATAAATATTTTTTATTAAAATTAAAATCTAAATTTTTACTAATTTTAATTTTCTTTGAATCATTTTTTATTAAATAAATTTTGTAAAAGTGTTTGATGAAAATTTAAGATAATTATATAATTAAGAAAAAAATTAAATAAAATATAATAATTGTAATAATTTAATAAATCAAAAAATAGCCACTAATATTTATATAGAACATTCTTTTTCCCCTTTGTGAACATATAAATTATATTTAAAAGAAAGACTTTGACTTTTTTCATTTTTATTTACATAAAATAATATATATGTAAAATCCATAGGAATGTTTCCCACAAATCAAAAAAATATATAGATGATAATATTATAAGGTTTTAAATAACTTCATCAAAAAAGAATTAATAAAAAATAGCATCTTTATTAATTAGTTCTAACCCGGGTAAAACTGTTTTACCATTTTATAGTGGTGATAAATTTTATCTATTTTAACAATTCATTTTGAAAAAAATACGTTGCCCATAATAAATAATATAATTTATCCATTTTAAAAATAAATTACTATAATTGGTAGAAATTCATTTTATAAGTATACAATAAAGCGCAATAAAAAGTGGTTTCACAACTAAATGCATTTTTCAAGAAATATATAATCGTATATTATGTTTATGACCATAAATCAATATTATATGAATTTAAATTCATATAAATTTATATATAATCAATTAATATAGTTCAAATAATTTTTTATTTGGTTATATTTTTATTAATTACAATGGAAAAAAATTATTCACATAAAAATTGTTATTAGAAAACCATATTTTTTAGCATAAATATAATTTTATACCCAAATCATGTCAAGTGTAGATTCAAAAGTTATTTATTTTATTTTTATAAATAAAATGTTCCTTATTACACTTTAATACTAAATAGATAATATAATACAACTTTTTAATTAATTTATTTAATGAAAATATTTGACTACATTTTGAAACATTGTTAATTTTAACTATTCATTGAAAGATCTATTTGTTCGTAAAATTCCAAAAATTCATCATATGATAAATTTTACATGAAAATTTAAAAAATGTAATTTGTTTTTTTCAAATTAAACATCAATAGTTTTACAATTAAACTTTAAAATAAAATGAGATATTAAAAATATTTAATAAAAATATTTTCTTTTTATTTTAAAAAATTTATTAATATATTTATAGTGAATATAACTATATAATTAATGAATACTAAAATATATGAAAATCGTTTGTTATATCACTACCAATTTTGTTACATTTTAAAATCATTATATGAAAATTATATTTGAGAGAAATTTTTGTATTTTTATGAAAAGATTGTTTTTTCAATGAATATTGAAAAATTATGATTTTATTAAAAAATAAAATTTATTATCAGGTATTTACTGTGTACCATATGGGTTTGAATATTTTATAAAATTTTATCATTTTCGTTTAATTAAAAATAGTATTACTAATTTCATTTTATTTGAAATAATATTTTATTTTGTTATGAAAAAAGGTTTATAGTAAAAAATTTCATTTTTCTGGAAAACTAATTTTCATTAAATTTTAAAAGTTTATTTGAAAATAAATTACTAAATATTATAGGTATTGAATTTAATACATTTTATTGGATATTTTAAATCATAATATCTATTTTTAGTATGTATGTTAGTTTATATTTGGGTTGTATGGAATAATAATTACGGAAAATAATTTCCCCCTCAAAATGGTTAAATTGGGTAACTAAGGTTAAAAAATTTTATAAGGATTTAAAATATATCTAACATAATCCTTATATTTATTTTACGACTTTATTCTGACTATTCTCATACAATATTTGAATAACCATTTTCCTTTAACAACAACAATAATAATATTTTAAGTAGATAGTAAATAAAAAATGTCACTTTATTAGTTTTCAAAAAAGGATCATTTTCTCAAAGGGATAAAATGGGGTTCTATTCAATTATAAATTCTTAATATAAAGATCATTTAATATTTTTTATCTTATTATTTTATTTTTAATTTTTAGTTACGAAATAATTATCTTAACTTCATAAAAAATTGAATATATTGTTTCTTCACAAAATATAAATATAAATTAATTTATTTAAATAACATAATGATTAATTTTTGGATGATTTATGTTTTCCAATTTTTTTAGTGTATAAATTTAATGTATTTGAGATTCGTTAAAATTTTGAATTTCCCCAAATTTTTGGGATTTACTTTTAAATAAAATTAACTATGTGTATCATCCTTCAAATGAACTTAATTAAATAATTTGATAAATTGTAATTCTTTTCCTAAATTATAATTCATAAAAATATTATCCATCACTAAGTGAATGGGATATGATATATACTATCAACCATTATCATCGAATGGGTGATTTTTTATTTTGTAGTAATATTAATGACCCATTAAGAGTAATTAGACTTGATATTTTGATAAACTTCGAAAGGGTTAATGGGGGACTAAAAAAGTGGTAATGGTTAAAAGATTGCATAAGCATGTATAACTATTATTATATGAGATTATTTCAAATTAAAGTCATCCTATATTCAAATTATATAAAAACTTTATCCACATTAATTCACCATAGGGGGTTATTTTTATTTATTTTTAGATTATTATTTTAATTGATTTTATTCAAAAAAGTTTCTATTATTTTTCCATAAAAAATGATAGTTTTTTATAAATAAGGTGGAATATGGTAATTTCATAGTTAGAAGAAACCATGTGCAAGACCCTTAGAAACCATGTGGCCTAAACAGTGGGTTAATCAATACAACATAGCCTTGATCAGGGTATTTTTCTAGGCCCTAGTAAACCATGAAGAGCCACCCAACCCCCGTAACATGGAATAGTGGTTCCTGCATATTTTTTACATAGCCTGGAAGACCACACAGCGTGTTCGTACATTAATTTTCTAAATTTCCATATTTATCCCCCAATGATTTAACTATCATTACCCCATTTGTACCACCATTCAACACCCACATCCCTAGGCAGGCCTTCACCACATCTCTACCAATCTTTGGATAAAATCCTTTGGTGAATAGTGCTAGGTTTTTAATGAATTATTCAATTAATCCCTTCAAATCCTCTCCTTTTGGTATCTCATCCCTTACTTCTTGAGTCTTCTTATCTTTGGTAGTTATAATGACATTTCTTGGGGAAAAATAAATGTTTTTCTATATATTTATACGGTTGGTGTGATTTTTCTTATGTAGAATCCCTCTTTATATATCTTGTGGTTTCTAAAGGAATTTGGTGATTTAAATTTATAAAGGTATTATGGTTCTACTATAATGAATTACTGAATAGTTTAATTGATCTTGATTTAGTTTTCAATGGTTTCCTAACTTTTTTGTGAATGAAAATTTGTTTTTTCAAATGAATCAATGTTTTTAAGGGTTTTAAAACTGTTATCCATTTTATAAATATTTAGAAATGAAATTATTGGTTTGTGATAAATTATTATAAGTTAGAAACTGAATTTTTTCTGCATGGATTTTGAATTTAAAACTTTAGAACTCTGTGTGCCTTGGTGGGTGGGATATGAAATTCAATTTGTGAGAGCATAAGGCCCCATCCTAATCTCACTAGAAAGATTATGATACAACCCTCTAAAAACATGGTTGCATATAGCTCTTGTTTATTGATGGGTTTATATCCCCTAAAATCCCCTATTCATGATTGATAATATTTCGATCATTGATATATGATGTACCTAGATCCCAAGTAACCTAGGAATATGAAAACATTCTCTTGGTAGTTATTATATGTTTTCAATTCTTTCATGTTTTATTAGATTAAAACATTCTTCCTATAATGAAAAATATGATTTCAAATTTAATTATTTAATATCTTTTAATAAAAGGACTATTATTTATCTTATAATTTCATTCCATGGTAAATGTGGTGGGATCCTACCGAGAAACGGTGCTCACACAATATATATACACATTATGTATTTATAAATATTGTAATGTATACTACAATAAAAATTCATGACATAGTTTGAAGGTGGTGGGTACTCATGGTATGGGATCTTTTTTGGGGGTCCCATTATGGAGGTGGCATCTAGAATAATGGTCCTCATGTCATTAGATGACTTTGATTATATGTTTTCTTTACCTATTTTTGGTTCTTTTAGAAGTTTGTTTATCTATGGTTGTATATGATATGCTATTAACATATTCCTTTCTCTAGTGTGAATGATTTAATTATATAGAATGTTCCATTTAGATGGTTGTAATGTATATATATATTTGATGTAAAAAATTATGTGTATGTGATTTATTATCTAGGATGGATATTATTTATAATTTACATGGGATAAACCACTCCCAATGTATTTATTCGATACCCATGATATAGTTTCCATCATATTGGTATCAAGAATTCCATTTTGTTCAAGGAACTAGCCAGGTCTGGTTTTCTGTTGGATGACTACAAATACCAGATCATGAAAAATTGTATCAATGGGAGTTCATCCCTTATTTTTTAAAAATATTTTTTTTGGGAGTCAGGGTAGACACAAGATTGGATTTTTAGGGATTTGGGTTCTAATTTCTAGTGGGTTGTTGAGCCAACAAACCTCATGATAGACTATAGGACACTATGGGTTGTTTTGAACCTAGTATGACTCATCCTTGACATGTAATTAATATGTTGTATATTGTACATGGATACCAAGGTATGGTAGAGTGGTTTAAGTTGTTACTTATAATTTTGATGGTTTAATTATGATTCATGTGTGTGTTCTTACCATGAAATTTGTTATTTCATTGTGGATTGTTGTATCAGTGGTTTACTTTGTGTTTTTAGCTTGTGCAGTATCATGCATTCTTGGAGACCTCACATGTAGAAATGGAAAAAGGCTAAAGAGAGTAATCCCTCACTATTTGATCCAATATTTGTAGTTTAGTGCTTCGGGATATCCAAACTCATTATCAGTTAGTATGATTAGGTAATTATCTATCTATGGAATCCAAATTTGTTATTGAAAAGGATCAAAAATAATATATTTTTAATAATAACCCCCTTTCTTATAGGAATTAATGACTCCCATGAAGTGGAATAATGGGTGAATAATATTTAGAGGAAAATTATGTTCCTTAGAAATCATGAATTTATGAATGTTATGTGTGTTGAATTTATGTTGAAATTCCCCAGTCACAAGTGGTGGGAGTCATTGTTCTGGGTAGGGAATCATGGTTAAATAGGTTGGAATTAATTTACAGTCATCTTCAATAAAAATAAACCATAAGTCCTTAGATCCCACCAAGTCCTATGAGATTCTAGACCACCATTAGTGGGAGTTCCCAGTGAAAAAATATGCCAACCACTACATAGAGTTCGTATCTGTTTCTATTGAGGTTGAAAATAATGATAAGTTGAAATACCAATGAACAAAGATATAGTTTAGTCAAACATTCAATCTCTGTACTTCATGTTCAAATTGAAAAAGTATGATGAGGTGGTCAGTTGAAATATAAAGGTGTAAATTGACCAGGTTGGTATTTTATTCTTGTATGAGATGATTTTAGCTATTTACTAGATTGGGAGTAGCACATCTAAAATATTATGAAGCATAAGGAGCAAGGGAATAATGGTGGTCATAGACTTAGGTATCCACCCCAAAAAGATCCATCACTAGATGTATGCGATATGTTAATTTTGTGCGGTCAATGTGGGAAATTTGGGAATGTGTGGTCCACATACCTAGATCCACCCAATCTATTCTTCCTATAACGAAATATGGTATATTTTCCTTAGTTTTGATAGGTATCCACTTCTTCTCAATGTGGTAAAATATCTTAGGACCATGTGGGAATAGTTTCTTAGTCTGATTCATCCAAGGATATAAGGGCATGTTATGGTGTATGTGATGGTAAGGATAATTCTTCCTTTTGGCTAGAGTCGAATTATAGTCGAGCCAGTAGTTAGCAATTGACTGTATGAATAGTCATATGTGAAGCACCTTCATGTCATGGATCAGGAACTGGTGGAATTAGATGCATTCCCTGTAATAGTTTGAGGATTTGTTTAGATTGAATCATCTATATCAGTTTTTTGGTCGATACAGGTTCTTCGCACTCATTTTTTTATATACACATGTTATAATTGTTTAAATTCCCGACTGAGCTTATTATATATTCCATGGAGTTATTTCCACCTCACGGTAGAATAAAGGAAAAAGTTTTTTGATGCCTGATGTGTGATGTTTCAATGTTATTGGTTGAGCTGAAATGTTTTTTCCTTTTCCAAGAGATAGTCCTTTTCTCTGTAATCCATTTAGTGGAATAAATGATGTGCAATAAGGATTGTATTTGTTTCTATCATTACTATATGAGATTTATGACCCACGATTGGAAAACTAATTTTTATCAGGGTTGGTAGTATCCATGGTTAGGATGAGTTGACATCCACTCACACAGTTAAGAAGAATTCATTGTTAGGTATCACCCCATGTGATCAATGATGATGTGGAATTATTAGAGGGTATGTTTCCTCCCATAATGAAAAAACCAATATCTCTTCCCTGATATCATATGACCCCCACCGATTTTATTTAATTAATAATATAGCTAAAAATGTGGGAATCTAAAGGCTTAGTTACATCGAGTGACTCTTATTAGGTCACTCATTTTCATTTTTTTAAGAATGATTATTGATATATATAGTTGTGTGTCCACTATTAGATTATGAACATGGTCATGAATAAGAATAAGTTTCCCTTTCTTCATATAGATAAAATCATTGATCGGCTAAAAGGGTAAGCTGGTTATTAAAGGTTGACTTTTTCTATGAGTATCATTTGGTCTAGGTGAGAGAAGAAGATAGTCTAAAAACCACTTTTGGAAGTAGGTATGTTAATTTTCAGCACATAGTAATTCCATTCAGATTATGTATTCTCCTATGGTACTTATGGATCTACTAAACTAGGAGTTTCATAGATAACTCATATCCTTTGTCAAGGTATTTGGGGATGATATTATGAAATATATAGTATTGTATGAGGAACATGACCATCATGTGATAATTATTTTAGGAACACTTTAAAACAACCATATTAATTACTTTTTCTCAAAATTTAGTTTATGGATTAGAGAATTTATCATTCATGGACAAATAATTTCAAAACATGGGGTTTTAGTTGATCTAGAAACTATTAAGCTATGATTATATGGGAGGAGTTGTGGAATGTCTATGAGATAAAAAGATTTCTAGTCCTGGTAGTGTGTTATAAGAATTTAGTAAGATATTTTTCAGGTTATGATTTGTTGATGATATCTGACACATGGAATGAGGTGAACTTCATTGATATTTTAGAATTCCAATATTTGTTTTGGCTGTAAAAAGAACCGTTGGAAACCACCCTTGTCTTTCTTTAACCTAAGGTGGGAAAATTTTATGTGGTCTATTGAAAATATTCCTATATACATTTAGAGTGAGCTCTAATATAGGGTGACCATATATTGAAATTTGGCACTTTACAACTCCAAATACATGAATTGAATTTCCCAATTCATTACCTCGATATTGAGGATAGGATTCATGCCCTAAGATCACAATGTTACTTTTTTTTAGGTGGAATGTTATGCTCTATTAGGACCAAAAAATCATGGGAAAAAGATTTTCCTAGAAGGATATGAACCTAAGGTAGTGTCAATGGATTGGGAAACATCAAATTGTCAAAAAATATTGTGTATGCACCCTATTTAATCTAAATATCATTGATGATTCCTTGTGCATGAATTTTATAACTCTATAATTGAATGAGTCTAGTGATGACTAGAGTATAATGGTTCTCTTCACTCAAATTACACTGAAATCCATTGAAGGGGAAATTTTGTATGTTTCCAGATAGTGTACAATTTACCCCTTATCCTCTATAGTTGATTCAAGATGAGTAGCCTAGATATATAATATGCTAGCAATAAATACACATTCTAAATGAGGAATGGATGTTTGAAATGACTATAAATTATATATTTATTTTTTTATTATCATGTCATTTTTTTCATGTTCCATCATATATGAAGAAAGTAATGATGTGGTAATTTCATCTATCTCAATGGGTTGTCCATACTGGTTCTACAATTATGGTTTTTTTTCATGTGATTCTAGTCTTAGTGGCTTGGAATCTAATGTGATATAGCTGACATTGTATCATGATGAATTACTTTCTAGTATGTTATAGCTGAGAACCAGAAGCCACCTATTTTGATTCAACCACTTCACATCGCTTTGCAGAATTGGGATGAAGTATTCATGGATTTAATTCATGTTACCCCCAAAAACATGAGGAATTATTGTGAATTGGGTGGTTATTAGTCATTAAACCAAGATGAATCATTTCATCCTAATAATGGAATATTCTAAATTGGTTGACTTGGGAATGTTTTATGTTCAAGAAATCAAGATGCTATATTTTTGATTATTTTCAGTCATCTTTGATAGGGAAACCTATTTGACCTATTATTTTAGGGAAGGCATGTACACTAAAATGGGGTAATGGTCTAAACTCAATAATCCATTCCATCCTCAAAGTGATGGTCAGACAGAATGGGTGAGCCAAATTCAAAAATATATTCTTCGGGCAGGTGTGTTAGACATCTGTGGCTTGAGGGTCAAAAATAACATGTCAATTATGTTTTCTTAAAATAGCAGTATCCTTAATAAATATAGACCCATTTGAATCAATGTATGGTCTACCAGGTTGGCCTTCTATAGGATATATAAAAGTGGGTGCGTCATTCATACTGGGACCAAGCCTTGTACAATAAATTATCAGAAACATTTTGATGATTAGGTAGCGGTTGTTGGTAGTTAAATGTCATAAAAATTTATACACTAATAAACTATGTCATGAATTGGAGTTTTTAGTGTGTGGTCGAGTGTATCATAAAGTAACACCTTTCTTTGGTCATCATTATATTAGTAAAAAGGAGAATCACTCACTGAGTTATGTCATACCAATTTATGTTAATGAGATGATAATATTGGTGGCATACAACTTCAAATTTCCATCCTAATTGATATCAATTCATGTTTTTTTTCTTCATATCAAAGGTAAAGATATAAAACCCAAACCCTTCCCTTATGAAAAGAAGGGATGTTCATAAGTTGGAACATAATCGTTTGGGGACCGAACAAGAAATACATATACCAGATTCATAGGTTAAAGTGCGTCTAGGAACATTTATTACATTATTTTGGGTTTTATTGAATATTGGGAATGTTGTAAATGGGACATGAAAATAGAAATATTCATTTGAATATTGTTACTTTTTTTTTATTTTCTCTGATCAGACTATATTTTTACTTTATAAGAGGGAATGTTTTCATGGTGGGGATAATTGTCACACAAATTGTGTAATTTTCAGTTATTTATTTTTTTCTTTAGTTTCATTTCTATTTCGTTGTTTTCTATGAAAAATATAGTTTTTAGAAATATATGGTGGGTTGTTGTTAATAAAAATTGTGTAATATCCCCCAATAAAGCCTATAACCTCGATAGTGGGTCTTTGAATCACACATGTCTAGGAACATGTCCAGGCACTAGGCCCCAACAATATGTGTGTCACCCCCACCCCATTTTTCTACAGAGGTACCTTCATGGTTAGTAAATAGTAGGGTAGAACATGTATCCAAAATATATGTCCAATGATCAAATTAAAAAAAATTAAATTCCATCTTTTCTACACACATATTTTAACACTCCTAACCCTATATATTTTCATATTCAACAACCACAACACCCGGAATGCCTCCCCCTCCTCTCCAATCCTCTTTGGAATAAATACATCTATGTTATAATCTTGGTTCTTCAATATTTATTCCTTTAATCCCATATTATATTATCTTCTCGTTCACTCCTCCCTTCCTTCCTGATACTACCTTCTTCTAGTGTTTATATTGACATAGGATTTGTTAAATCTATTTTGTTTGGATTTTATATTGATATTGGTGGTGTATTTTCATTTCCATAGTATCTCTAAATTCTTTGGCTTGAAGTTTCCATATAGGTTTTGGGGAGTTCAATGTAAAAATTTAGCTGGTTCTATGGTAAGATATTTCTAGGTAGTTTAAATTTTCATTGTTTCTTTTCATTGGCTTACAATGTTTTGTTGTGCTTGAAAAGGGTTTTTTAAAGGATCTGTTGTGTGTATGTTTGTTAAAATGGTTAACCCATTTCTAAATTTATGGAAATGGAATTGATTAATTTTGAAAAAAAATTATTATAAAAGTGTATTTCGGGATTTGGAATTAGAAATTATCACTTTATAACCCTTGGTACCACGTTGGACTAGAAAATACTAGAAGCTGGTGTGATGGTGGGGCCCCAACCTGGTCTTAATACCTATTTTTTTAAACTATTCTAACCAAACATGGATATATATTGTTATAATTTCCCCTTGGGTGTCCCTAACTTCCCCAATATATCATACAAGGTATTATTATTGTTTCAATCACTAAAATATGTGGTATCTAGAAACCCTCCAACCTAGGTACATGAGTGATTTACCATGGTGGTTATACTACATTTTCACTTTTTTATAGTTTATTAGCATTGGCCATTGTTCTACTAATTAAAAAAATGTTCTAAAATAATAATATTTTCATTCTCATAAAACAAAACGTGTTATTTATCATATAGTTTCAATGCATGGAACACTTGGTTGGATACTACTAAGAAATTGAAAGAAAAGAAAACATATACCCCATGGGTTTATATTGACCATTTCATGTCAGATTTAGGTGAAGGAAAGTCCTCATTTTTAGGTTGTCGATACCCATTCCCAAGGGTCCTTCTTAGGTTTTTGGTAATGCTTGTGTAAGGGTGAAGGATGGTCCTCATAAATTGAGAATCTTTCGTTATTTTTTTCAATCACTTCCACATTTTTTCTTTTTTGAGAATTATTTGGTTTATGTTTATAGATGTTATAATTGTGATATGTACATGTGTATCTCACAAATAATAATTTCATATATCACTTTTTTTAGTTGGTTGTGATGTTTATATACATGTGATTTTGGTGGTTATGTTTATCTATTTTATTTTCATGTATGGATTTTATTTTTAATTAACACGGTATAAACCATCCCAATGGAGTTCTTAAATTCCTATACACTGGATGGAATACTATAGGGATTAATGACACCCTTCAGGACATGATGCGGCCCAATTCTAGTGTTGGTTTGGATGGTATCTTGGGTTTATTCATTAAACATTAACATGAAAATTAATTTAAATTAATTTAATACTTTATGTAATTCCAATACTCCACCTCTCCTCTATTATATATGTAATCAACAATTCCCATCTTCCTCCCACATACTAGGCCACATAGCTCTACATAACCATACCAAAAATATATTCTTAACATTATTATATACATTCCAATGGGTTTTTCTGAAAACATCATACCCATGTTCCTTAGGTGGATTGAACTAGGAGGTTCTTAAATGTGGATGTACTCACATTACCTAGTAATTTTTATGTTACATTATATTATACCTATATAAATAACATCCTAAGGATTATAATAAAATAACATTAGTATCTTGTATGTACTATGATGCAACATGTTCATTGGATAAAATTATCTATATCCTTTTTTTAGAAACATGAAATTAATGTCTTGATTATGTGTATGTATGGACTATCACCTCCACCATGAGATATAATTAATTTTTTATCACTACCTTAAATAGGTTTCTATAATGTTAGATTTAATAAAAATATATAATATTTATGAATTTATTATGGTTTTTAATAAAATTTACCTTTCGTTATTCAATCTATTAAAAAAATAAAACATCAATTGTGTATATGTAACAACTATTATCTCCCAAATGTGATGTAATTAATTTTTCATCAATGATTTGTACAAATACATATATAAGTTTATATGATAATTATATATTATATTAATGAAATTATTAAATTTTAGTATATTATGAATCTATGATCAAAGAATACGACCCAAAAATGGAAAACAAAAACTTATATGAAAAATAAAATAGGGAACACGTGGAAATGGTCATTTAAAAATTATTATTAATAAATGGGTGTTGAGATTTTATAATTGGATAGTATATGATATTATAAGTATTTATATAGTTTTTTTATAGAATGATATTAAATATAAATTTAATATATATTATTTTAGAGTTCTTATAGAGTAATTCTAATATGAGATTATGGTTTCTCCTCGCAGTTTTATTTTATCAAGGCATATACTGAATTTAGACATGATTCCTTTGTTTGGTGATTATATTTACATAAATTTAAATTAATCCCAGGAATAATATGGGGCTTTTAAAAAAACATATACTATTTTATCTTTTGTGATGTTTGGATTCATATATTACTAATAGGGTAGGGATTATTTGTCTCAATATTTTTTTTATGATATATATTCTATGACATTTACCTACCTATGTTAATGTAGTGTATAAAAATGCTATTTTAAATTTTATATCATGATTTTACTTATTTTCTGGATATTTAATTTTTCATTTTATTTTATAATTTTAGGGATCTTATTAATTTTTTTAATGTTGGGCCTAAAGCCTCAATTTATTATTTAAAGAAAAGACCTCTTTAGACTAGGTAGAGTGACACCCATGACATAAATTCCTACTAAAATGGTAATGATTAATTAATTTTTTGATCTTTTATATGTGATCATTTATGTTTAAATATACTAAGAGGGAATTTTATTATTTCAATCCTATAAATTTACATGTCATATCTTCTCATCTGGTTAATTCTAATGTTTTCATTTTTCTTCTTCTAATTCCCCACTTTTAGTAATAAAAGAGAACAAAAATAATTTTTCTAAGGAAAAATGACCTTGATTCCCCTTATAGTTGGGAATATTTTTCTTCCATGCCCATAATTTTTAAATTTTTTAAATAATTTTCTTTTTATTCCTAAAAAACAAGTACATTTTTATAGTGTTTTAACATTTCAATATTCTTAAAAATAATTTTCTTTCTTTCTTAATGAGGAACGTTTTTATTTTTACCAATTTGTAAAAAAAAATATTGAATGCACATAACATGAGAAAATTTCCCCACCACTATTAAATTTTGTTACTGGAATCTTATATTAGAAGTTTACATGGTTATTTTCAATTAATTTTTTTCTTTTAAATATTCTAGTTGTTTTTAGTTTAAAGGATATCAATTTAAAAGAATATTTTAATTATTTATTATAAAATGTTTTAAATCTTATTTTAGAGACTTTTTTATCCAATTATACATCTTCTTATGTTTCTTTTTCTCCATAGGGATATGTTATTACTGTAAAATCTATATTATTTCTCTTTATGGTTTTGGATGAACTGAAAATTTAAAAGAACACATTTTATTTATATAGTTTAATTAATTTATGATTAATTCTTCTAAGCATACAAAGATTATATTTTTACACAACTAATTTATTTTATGTATGTTTTGATATGATGAAAGGATGATTGGTTTATGAACTTATGGAATACATATGTAATTGGGTAAAAGTTACTCCTAATATAATTTTTTAATTGAATGGCTAAGATTTTACATAATGATTTTATGTATGTAAGAAACTAGTTTTTACCTCATGTACTGATCCTTTTAAATGTGTTATAATTCATTATTATCGGCCTGATATGGATTCTTATGAAGGTTTTATAGGTATTAGGGGTTTTGGGGTTTTGGGGGTGTTAGGGAATTATTTGAGGAATGGAATCTCAGCCGGTGGAGAAAATCACTTAGACACATTTTTTGTAGAAATAATGTGGGTTAGATTGTATTGTATATCCAAAATATATGATTAAGGATAGTGTGGTGAAGTAGGGTACATGATTTTATCTTACCATGTTTCAAGGGTCGCATGCCTATGAAAAAATCTAAAATATTTATGTAGAGTTTTTTTTCATGGTTGGAACATTTTTTTTATAACATTACAGCCTAACTATGTGAATTTCCACTCCGTATAGTAGCTTTCACATAGTTACAACGTGGTTTGGCCAACCTTGTAGAAAAAACAAGTGACCCCTATTTTTTATTTTATGAAAATTCCTTTAAATGAAATGTTTTAGTCTTTCTTCTTCTCTCTTTCTCATTCCAGGGTACATCCACCTCCACTATCCAGTTTTAGAGTAATATTAATGTATAAACTTGTATTGGACATCGTTCATCTATCTAGAGATGGATCCAATCATTATTTTCATTGTTTGTTCCACTCCAGGAATTTATCTCATCTTCATAACTCACCAAATATATAAACAAATATAGGCGGATATAGAACAAATAGAGTTATATGAGTTTGAGGTTGGTGGTCTATAACTCATCCCTCTAGTTCATTCATTTTATAAATTGTCTTTCTACACACTGATTTCATTGGGAATGACTTGTTAAATTTGTGTTCTTGATTATAGTCTAAAGAATATTATTCTAAGACCCTTTTTAAAAATGTAATCCTAAATTGGAGGTTATGACCTCAACGACTGACATCCCACATAGTGTGTTTTCCTCAATTATTCATTTAGTATCTTTTTAAGCCCTTTTCACTACCATTTGGGTAAGCAGTGACAAGACCATGATAAAGTAAATTGACTAGTTAAAACAATAAATTTTAAATTTCTATAAAATGTATGTTTATTACTTGACCTTCCTAGTTTATGTTATTCAACATGATAAATCAATCTTAAATGGAATTGGAAAGTATAATGTGTTTTGGATTAGGCCTAAATAAATGTAATTGAAAAACATGGTTACAAATCCATAATACCCCTTTCTATAAATAATGGAAGGTATTGGAGTGAACCAAATAAATTTAATTTGACTTATATGAAATAAATGAAATTATTTCATTCCCTTTTGAATTGTTATAATAATGAAAGGAAATGGATGGAACACAATGTATTATTAAATGGAATGAGTATAACACGACCTTAATTAATTAATTAGTTAATTATATGGAGTTTATTTAATATGTTCCTTGAAAATATTATTGGATTGGTAATATTTGATGTATCCATGGATTCTTGAGGGAATGACTTGAGTACTCATGGACACCATTATAATTTAGGTATTTTGGACTCCTTAGTTAATACCCTCCTGGGAACCCAATACTTGTCTACTTTTGGATGCTTGGTATGACACTGTAGGATCCATATATTTTTACTAGAATAATTGGATACACTCCTTCAATCCAACATGATGTATATGGACATGTGTATCCTTGGTTACATGCTTGAGCCCAGTCTTGGATTATCCCATTTTACCTCGCATGTATTCCTTGGAATCAGTTAGATTTACATTATTTAGAAATGTCTTAAATGTTTCCCCTTTGATTACTTTCTTACCCCCACAAATATGATGTAGTTATTTCCTTAATTGGCATGACTATTGAGGTCAATGATGCTTTGTTTGTTACCTTGAATCTTTTTTAATAACATCATCATGGATTTATTATTACATATTGGGACCTTTACTATTATTATCATGTTAGGATATCATTTTGGCGTATACCTCACATAAATTACTTTATAAATGGGAAAATCATTAATAAATGAAAGGGTTATATGTTCAGAAACTAGTGGAGGCTGAAGCAGGTACTTGGGTATTTATGTTAAGGTACTTATTTAATTTTATATATGCATAATTCCACACTATTTCAGTTTATGTTGCATGGACAAGATGTTATAGATGCCCTTCATGGTGACCAACTGGTATTTATATCACATCCAATCTAGGAATTCCTTGTCACCCAGGAAGATTACACATATACACGCGATGAAAATGGGAATCATTATTTTTTGGAAATTTTATTTCTTGAATTCATTCAGAGGGAGCTATATAGAATATTACTGAGAAGGAGATCAAGATACTTGGATAGTTTTAGGATTTCTTTTTTCTACTTTTGTATAGAATTTTAGGCAATGATTATTGTTATCCATGTCTTCCAGTATTGTATAGATTTGAAATTTATCATTATCTTTTGTGTATGAATATCATTTGTTTTAGTTACCTAATATTCTTATCTACTTCTGTTGTACCATCTATTTATTCTATATTGCTTCCTCTATTTACATTTCATCATATTTATCCACCTTTTTTCACTTTGGTAATGAGGCCATAGTATTTCCATCAACACACCCAAGGAACTCACTCTTAGTTAGTAGCCTCTTGAGTTCTGGGAGATATGCATGAGTCCATGTAAAAGATTGTTCTTGAGGCACCTTTGAATAGAATCTAAGTCTGGGAGATCACAAAGTGGTATTAGAGGTTTCTTTTCAGGATTTAATATTTAGAGACAATAGTCTGGAGTTTAGGAATGCATTGGGGCTTGGTTATAAGTTTTTATTGGACATAACTAACCATGATCTGGGTAAATATTGAGTATCATGAATTATAATGGCATTTATTCTTTTTTATATTGATTTTTTTTTTCATTTTACCATTGGGTGATTCACATGATTTTTTATGGTTATTATTAATATTATGATTGTAGATTTCATTTCATCATTTGCTTGATGTTGTTAGGGAAAGATGAATTTCTACCATCATCCTCATTATCACCTAGAATTTACATTTCATGGGTATTTACATTCCATATAGGACCATTTCATTGCATTCATTTTCATGATATTCATGCGATTATTGAGTGAGGTGTGTTTATATATATGCACATCTGATTATCTTTGGCTCCAATTGAGTGATTTCATGTTCCAATTCATGACGTGTGTGGGCCCCCATGGGTTAGAATTGGTAATTTATAGAGGTGTTCCATTTCAATGAAGTCAAATGGGTGTCTATTTTAGTCATAAGGTATATGAGGAATGAAAAACTTTTAATAGACATCAATTTTAAATAAACCCTGATATGAAAAAATAATAAAATGTAAAATTAAATGTAAAATCCTTACTTAAAATAGGATGTGGTTTCCATTAAATGAAGAGGAATTTTATATTTGACCCTTCATCTACTATAACCCCTGTAATTTAATATTGATTGTCTTCTAATACTTATAATTAAGGGGTAGTTGGGATAATAGACTATGGGTAGAGAGTAATTAATATATGTTCATCATTATCTATAGATATTTGTCTACTTAAAAATTGTTTTGATATGTGTGGTTGGAATTTTATGACAAATGTCACCATTTAATTCTCCTATCATGCACTGAGAGGGTGGTGAGGACCATTCTCCAGACATGGAGGGCCTTGAGCCACCAGTCTTACAGCCAGGGTTGACACATGAGGAACCTACTATTTTTCCTGATCTAGTAACTGACACTTAGTTCCAAGATAGTTTTCTACATCTGATGCAGTCCATGAATGGTTCTCCAAAACCTATACATACAATGGCTGATCTGACCATGAGTTCTAATAGCAGCATCTTCCCACCTTCTAGGATGATGTGCGTCCACAATCTTGTGATACATGGTTAGAGGTAAACCTGTCTATCTTTGAGAATCATGATAGGCCTCCAGTGTGGAGATTTAGGATTTATATGCATATGCTGAATGATTAGGTCAAGCACTGGTGGGATAAAATTAACTACTCTTGTAACCATCAGGGAATGGTTTTAAAAGACATTCCAACTACTTTCTATCAATACATATTTCATCAGATTCTAAGAGATGACAGATCCAGAGTGTTCATTCACTTTATGTTGGTTACTGTGTTAGTTCAGAAGTATTCAGCATGTTTCACTGATTTTTATCTATTTTCACCACTTATGGTTGGTGAAGAGATTTTTCGTTATTGATTCTTCAAATTTGGGCTCCAGTTTTCCATCCGTACTCAGGTGAATTTCTTTCACCTACCAGTTTTCTCCAAGATTGAGAGTTAGGAACTTATTACTGAGTGAACCTTGAGGTATAGTGATAGTACCAAGCATAGAATATTATTGTCCATGTAGTCTAATAGTTACTCTGGTAGTAAAAATAAAACCCTTTAGGTTTATTTTTGGGGATGTGGCGGCCAAAGTACATGTTCTAGTAGCTCTACGGTGTTCCATTAGTGTCGATAACAGGGGAATATAAATCTTTAGTGTGAAAAAGACCCTCTATATTGTCATAATTACAGTCAAATGGGGAATATTCAGATATTTTATAGGAAAATTTCATTAGAATATAGAGGAAGAGGTTCCTCATTAGCTCAACCTTCTTGGGAGGTTACTTTACACCACATCAGATGTGAATCTTGAAGATAATTGTATGAACTGGATGAGAAGGAAGTTGTGGCCATGGTAGATTAACATTAATTTATCATCATCCTTAGTAAATCGATCATACTTAGGGTTGTCAATCTACAGCACAGGGTCATGGATTAGTGCAGTTTCATAATTTATAGATGATACCCAATGACCATACTATAGGAACATCTAAAGTGTGAGGTACAATTCTAGTAGCCTATACTATATTATCTACTTTATTTGATACATGTGTTTCACACTCCATTATCTCATAATCTATCTTTGAATATTTCAAGCTAGAGCTACAACATTGCTGTTGTGTAGTTACCCAAGATAAACTGAAAAGAGTATAGTTATAGAGAGTATGCCAATGGAGGGACTCACCCTTGAGGTAGGTAGTTACCCTTTCTTATGGAGCCTCTTCATACACATGATGACGGTATACGGCATAACTTTTGGGATGGATATGTCTGTCCCATGTCACACCATTTTAAAGATCTATCTCCGTATGGAATATATTCCATCACCAAAGTGTAGTGGTTATCAACATAAGGCTGAGTGGGATGTCTAGGGTAGTAGAGATGGACTAGAGAATCATGGGATAGGTGGAGTGACTATCCATATTGATAATCTCTTCATGGTTGATTACGGTATACATCCAGATTAATTCCCTATGTTATTATATTATTCTAAGGACGTCTTAGCTGATGATTTTTTGGGATTGAATTTAGATAGAGTTATAGATTTCACAATTGAACTTGTTCCAAGATTAGATCCAGTATCTATTCCTCTATGCAAGATGGAACCTATTGAGATTCATAAACTCAAGTGTCAGTTGGATGATTTAGATAACAAAGGTTTTATACGTCTTAATAATTTTTTTGGAGTTCACCCCATATTTTTTCCAACAAGGCTGATGGAAACCTTTTTCAGCGTATGTATTGCAGCAGTTTGAACCATGTTATAGTTAAGAACTAGTATCCACTATCTAAAATAGATGATCTCATCGACCAACTATGATGAGATAAGGTGTTTTCTTTTGTCGACCCTAGAACGAGGTATCATCATGTGTGATTTAGGCTTTCATCATACCTTGTACAACATTCAGTAGTCGGTATGGTCTGTATGAGTGCCTTCTTATGTCATTAAATCATATGAATTCTCCCACAACATTAATGGATTTGATGAATAGGGTGTTCCATCCCTATACGAACATTTTATCATAGTCTTTTTGGAAGGCATCTTAGTGTATTCTCACACTCATAATGACCATGAAAAGAACATTTAGATTATTATAATTGCATTAAAATAGCATCATCTTTATTCCAATCATTCTATGTTCCAATTGTGGATTGAAAAATGTCACTTCATGGGTCTTATTATATCAGAATTAGGAGTCTCTATTGGCCTATAGAAGGTGAGTTATGTGTTTTCCTAGGAGAATCCCAATAATGTGTTTGATATTCGTTGTTTCCTAAGGATGGGTGGATATTACATTTGTTTTATAGAGGACCTCCCATTCCTTGGTGCACCACTTACTGATCTTACAAAGATGGGTGACATGTTTCTGTGGTTAGAATAGGGAAGGAATGCCTTTTAGTAGCTGAAAGGGAGGCCTCTCTTAGTACTAATTCATAAAAAGGTGACAAGAAGCCATATAGTGGTTGGTGATGTATCCTAAATTGTTCCAAGAGTAATAATAATGTAAGTGGATTGAGTTTTTTGCATGGATATCGACAGTTGAGGACTTATTAGAGAAATTACCCGATGCACGACCTTAATCATTAAACAGTTGTACATACCATATGTTTTTTGGGGACACTATATAATGGGTGAGAACTATATAGTGTATATAGACCATAAGAAACACAAATATATTATTACACATAATGAATTAAACATCTAACTACAGAGCTTTCTCGAGTATCTTCAGTCCTTTGATTTTGATCTTACCTATATGACTGGAAAAGATAATGTGGTAGTAGATGCGTTGAGGTGAAAAACGCATGCAAAAGATTTACAGAAATCCGTTGAGGAATTGAAATTGACGGCCCTATTTTCTGAGCTATATCTGAATTTTCTTGGATGACATGAGTATCCTCATCTCTCGGCATTGACAGTTAATTCTTCCATCCTTGAGATGTTAAAGAGTAGTAAATTATCAAATCTTGAATCCCTGGTTCTCCATGAGTGTACTATAGCAGATGGACCACCTCCAAATTAGTTTTTGTACAGAGAAGATGTCCTATATAACCATTTATGTGTCTGGGTTCCTATAGATATTGTAGAGGAATATATGTGGGTGTCCCATTCTTCTCAGTGGAAAGTTCATCAATTCATCTCCCAGATTTATTTTGATAAGTGACACCAGTATTGGTGGGCTAGGATGAAAAATCTGGTAGAATGTTTTATGACTACGTGTTCCACCTATAAGTAGGTGAAGGTAGAATACTAGAGACCTGAAGTCTTTTTTAGCAACTTTTAGACCCAAAATTGAAATTGGATGATTTTTTCATGGAATTTTTAGTCGGCTTACCATGGTCACATAGAGGATGTGGCATTGTAGGGGTAGTCATTGACTGACTAATAAATGTATCCAACTTTCTTTATATCGGGAGAATTTCTTAGTTAATGAGTTGGGGATATTTTAAATTCATGATATTATCTTACTAAATGGGGTCCCTCATACTATTGTTTCAGAGAGAGACACTGACATCACATCAAGGGTTCTAAAGGGGTCGTAGAAAAATATGGGTACATAGGTGCTTTTGAGCACCACATTTCACTAAAAACCCATTGTTCTATCAGAACAAAATAAATATGTTGTAGAGGAAATAATCTAGGCATGGGTCTAATTTTTTTTGGGAGAATCATATCCCTCTCGTCTAGTCACCATACAATCATAGTTGTCATGCAATAACTCAGATAGATCCTTTTGAGGACGTGTGTGGTATTTTGTTCAATTCACCCCTCTACAGTATTAGTTGATCAAAAAATGTATGTCAGCCTACTAGTCTAAACCAATGTATGTGTTCATCACAGTTGATGAACTATAGATTTTGAGGTTTGGGATCACCTTTTACTATTGCGATAACCCAATATAGGGCATAGATGGATACAAAGTAAAAATAAGTTTTCACCTCATTATGTGTGTCCATTTGATATTCTTGAGAGAGTTGAGACGGAAGCCAATAAATTTATATTACCTCATTGGTTTCTTTCCATGCGTGATGCCTACTATTTTTCAAATCATCACTATGATCATGGTTACACATCTCATACATTTGATCTTGAATAAGATGATTTAGGCATTGATGCTATATTTTAAGAGTATCTTATAAGAATCGTTCACATAAGGATGAAGGGTCACCATTGTTTTTATGCCCATCTAGTACATATTTCATGGTATCATGACCATGTAAAAGTTGTCACTTGGGAACACAAGGCCGATGTATATACACAATGGCCAATGTTTTTCTCGGATAGTGCTTCACCTCCCTAGGAAGGTGAACTCAAGTATGAGTTACTTTTAGGGGGAAGACTGTATAAAAATAGTTTTACTTCATGTAAAGATCCTTTTAAATTGGATCTAATTATTTATTTTGGACTAAATATGGATTTATAATGTGTTTCTTGAGGTTTTGAGGGTGTCCAGGGTGGGTTCAATGTTGAAAACCGTAGATAATAGAGAAAATCACTAGGTCGTAGGGGTTATTAGAAATGACAACGGAGAGACCACATGGTCTCTTCTAACCATGGAGGGATGTAAAATGGGATGAACTGGGCCTCATGGTTTTCCCAAACTATGTATTAAAGGATACATGCCGAGGAAAAAAAACTGAAGACATGTTGTAACGGTGTATTGAAAAATTGGTACATAGTTTTTATAACTACTGCTAATCCTTGAAAAGTGCCCCTACCTTGAGTAGATGAATCATGGTTTTCCTGACCATAAATCCAAACAATGTGACTATAACGACCCACACTTTACATACATTGTTAATACTTCAAAATTGAATCACTCTTATTACAACATATGACAAAACCACAAAGGACCGTATAGGTATAGTGTCTTTAGAAACTGGGGAAACATAAACAACTGGTTCATAAATCTTCTACAGTGTCTCCCATTTATTTCATCATATCTAGGGTCCCTTTTAGCATATTCTACTTAATATCCATCTTCCTGACCTGGGGAAAAGAAAACATAAAAGGGTGAGCTCAAATGCTCAGCAAGGGCAAATAAAGGAAATAAAAATCATATCATATCTTTATGAAAATCAAAACCTGCAAAAGAGATCATAATATCTTAACATGGAATAAATCATAGAAGTGAAAATGAGATCCCCATAACATAAAACTTGAAACTTTGTGGCATGCACACATAATCATGGAAAATCATTTCTTGTTAGTCATGACTCATTGCCAAGACTATCTTAGTGGACAAAGTCCCTTTCTGAACCGAGTTCACTCCTCGTTTCAGTCCTGTATCACTGAACCGAAATAACCTTCCGTTCCAGCCATGTCTATCTCATGAGATATAAAATCATGACCCAATGCATTGGAGGGAGATATAGGTCCCACCCATCTTATAATGAATCCTTTCTTATGTGTGCCACATAATCATAAAACATACATCATCGCATAACACATATAACAAAAATGGGATTCTTGAAACATCATGACATCATAAATCAATTCATATATGATAAAGGAATTCATAAACATAATTTCATCACAACATAGTCAAACCAATGTAAAAATATGGATAGAAACAGAACCCTTTATTATCTTAGATGGAAAATAATTTCGATAAAACACTTGAATTGAATTCTTGAGGAAAATATCCTTTCTTCTTCAAAAAACATTTTTCCTTTCATAACATGTCATACAACTTTAAAATAAAAGAAGTTGATTAAAAATAAACTTGAAAACTTGTAAAGGAAGATTCTTTGAAGTAATGTTTTAAAAATCCATTCATGCCGTATAAGTTAAAAAAAACATTCTTCGTAAAAAAATACCTCGTACGGAAAAAATGACAAAAGATTCCTTTCATATTCTTTACTAAAAACTCACCTAAGGGTAAAATTGGATTTAAAATATTGAAAGTGGATGTAAACAATATTACATATTGAGGGAACATGGATGTGGATGATAAAATACACCCCAGTAAATACTTACGAATAAACAATCTCGGATAAAAATGAGATTGTGATATTTCCCTTACCTTAGGTCCGATTTGCTTTGTTCGTGTCCGAAGCTCCTGTATAATGGTTTAAATAATGTTATTGACTTATTCCAGAATCATACATATTGATATGAGATCATATATGGTCATATTATTAGCTTCTTGTTAGTAATATTTCATTGTTACTTGTTACTCGGGTCTTTATAACTTTTTGTTCTTATGCGTGTTTTGTCGAATAAATTCTTATTCTTATCTTTAGGTTATAGATAATTAATTTCCAGAATGGTATTAGTGTAGTATATACCATATTCATTCATTCAATTCATTTATAAAATCATTATGAAATGAAGATCATGTAGAACGAGTCGCATCACATCGTGGAGACGGTATTCCGTACGTACGCACGAGTGATGATATCGTTCCTATGATCGTGGAATTGTATTGGAGTATATATATATATTATTTCAGTATCAATATTACTTAATAATAATCATATATAGTTACTCATTACACCATTATACCCATCCTTGTAAGGTGATGGTGGAAAATAGATTACACCACGGCGTGGAGACGGTATTCCGTACGTACGCACGCGCGGTGATTTCATTTTTCCGTAGGATGGATAGAAGGTGAATTAGGGTTGTTTCATATTTATAATAACATATCAGTATGTAAGTAATACTGATGTTATTACTTTATCATGAAACAACTGAAGAAGAAGAAGTTGAAGAAGAAAGAAATTGAAAAGATCGGTAATGGATATTACCTCTTCTTTGGAACGCCTTTTTGAATCCTCCACTTAAGGAACTAAGATTGGTCTTTGGAGAAGACCAGGACCTCTAGGATTATTCTAGGGAAGTGGAGAAAGGAAAATGTCAGGGGTTGGCCGAGCTTGAGTGCTCAAATTGGTGTGAGGAGGAGGGGGAGGAGGTGCCCTTTTATAAGGGAGGAGAGGGGCACCTTAGGAATATCTCAAAATATTATTTTATATTAAAGTCAAAATCGGTTTATAATGGTTCCAAAGGGTCTTATTTCGAAGATAAAGTGGGGAAGGGTCGAAATCCTATCAACCAATAGGATTTAGACAAGTTTAGGGTATTATTTTAACCTTATCAATTAGATTTAACTCTAAGTTAATTAATTTAACTTTTACCGTGTCTTTTTGTTTTCTTTCACTATATGGTTAATAAACTTTCTATAACATGCCAAACGAACCCCAAATTGTTTATTATTAATATATATATCCTTATCTAAGTCATTTGGCCGAACCTTAGATTTTTAGGAATAAAATAACAATTAATAATATAATATTTGATTTAAAAACTATTTTGTGTCAATTTTGACACTATTTGATATATGATTTTTGTGAAAGTCATAACAGAATTATATGTTCGAACCAAGTTGATTAAATCAACACTAATATATCATAGTAACCTATAAAATTAGTGGAATTCATAAAAAGTCTCAAATTACATTTATTTTGGTATTTATATTATCAATTTTTTCAATATTTCATTAATAAGATAATTACTGCATCATCTTTGTGTCATAAATAAATTAAATTATTTGATGTCTAAAAATTACAAATAAAATACCATCATGTAGGAAATCTTTTTAGCTTTCTAATGAATATTTACAATCGAATTTATCTTATGTATAACCCCATATTAAAAATGATTTACTTGTTAAACTTTGATTTTAACTATTTTAACCCTTCTTTAAATAAATTAATAATAAATGTCCTAATCTAATCCAAGTGGGCCTAAATGGTCATCTTTTATTCCTAAGTTTGTTTTTGGTCGAATTACACTTGTCCAATAGTATTAGGACATGTGTTAGGGTAATATTGATATCATATTTACCCTTAGTTACCCTATTTACTATTAACCGCGGTAAAAATAGTAAAAAGTTACTATTCACCAAAAAATTATTTTCATCTCATTGAACCACATTTTAGTCCTTGATATTAACCGTGTCTCTCGGATTTTTGAAATTCCATTCACATAAGCGGTAAAATTAAGTTTTATGCAAAATTCAGTTTTTAACCTACCACTTAGTGGTTTCACTATTCATCAAAAATTGAAAGTTTTCAGAAAAATACCAAAATTTCACCCTAGGCTAATTTCGATATTCTGAGTCCAAAAATGAAGTCCATTTTGAAAAATAAAATTTATAAAATTTCAAAAAGTGGTTATTACTATTCATAACGGCTAGTTTTAATAGCATATTGTTGTTTAGTGAAACTCGGTATTGCGTACGACGCAAGCTATCGAGGAAGGTCGCGATTGCGTGTAAAGCAAGTCAAGCAAGTGTTGCGTAGAAAAAGATTCCTTTGATAATTTATATAACATAAAAGTCTCGGGTGTTACATTCTACCCCCCTTAAAAAGAATTTCGCCCTCGAAATTCGTCACTTTGTAACAAATAGATGAGGATACTTCTCCCTCATCATATCCTCAAGCTCCCATGTAGCTTCTTCAAGTTGGTGGTTCCTCCATAAAACTTTCACCAAGCGAGTGGTCTTGTTTCGTAGGACTTTTTCGCTACGATCCAGAATCTCTATCGGCTGTTCTTCATAAGAAAGATCTTGCTCCAGCGGTACAACTTCTGAGCTGAGTACATGTGAAGGATCTGGTATGTACTTTCTCAGGAGAGATACGTGGAACACATCGTGAACTTGAGAGAGATTCGGTGGAAGCGCCAATCGGTAAGCTACCTTCCCAACACGATCCAGTATTTCAAAAGGACCGATATATCTAGGGCTCAACTTCCCCTTCTTTCCAAATCTCATAACCCTCTTCCAGGGAGATATTCGTAAGAACACTTTATCGCCCACTTCAAACTCTAGGTCTTTTCTTCGGTTGTCGGCATAACTTTTCTGTCGACTTTGAGCTGCTCTTATGTGTTGTTGAATAGATCTAACCTTTTCTGCCATTTCATCAACGAGATCAGGTCCTAATAGCTTTCTTTCCCCAACTTCATCCCAGCAAGTTGGAGTCCTGCATTTCTTTCCATAGAGAGCTTCATAAGGAGCCATCTGAATACTGGAGTGAAAGCTATTATTATAAGAAAATTCCACCAAAGGTAGGTGTTGATCCCAACCTCCTTTGAAATCCATAGAGCAAGCTCTCAACATATCTTCTAGGGTTTGAATTGTTCTCTCAGACTGACCGTCTGTCTGGGGATGATAAGCAGTGCTGAAACTCAACTCTGTATCCAGAGTATGCTGAAGACTTCGCCAGAACTTCGAGGTAAATCTCGGATCTCGATCAGATATAATAGAAAGTGGTACTCCATGCAATCTTACCACTTCCTTTACATATATCCTGGCAAGCTGATCTAGAGAGAAATCCTCTCTAATAGCAATGAAGTGTGCAGACTTTGTAAGACGATCAACTATGACCCAGATAGCATTATTGCCTTTGGATGTTTTAGGAAGTCCTGTGACAAAGTCCATAGTGATGTTTTCCCATTTCCATTCGGGTATGGGTAATGGTTGTAACATCCCCTTAGACTTCTGTCTCTCAGCTTTAACTTGTTGACAAACCAAGCATCGAGAGACATATTCAGCAACATCTCTTTTCATGCCATCCCACCAGAAGTACTCTTTCAGGTCCCTATACATCTTCGTGCTTCCAGGATGAATAGAAAATGATGAACTATGAGCCTCATCCAGCAGCTCATTCTTTAATTCGGGGATGGGAGGAACGCAAACACGATTCCTGAACTTTATTATCCCATCACAATCAAGGTTGAATTCAGGAACATTTCTCACCTTCTTTTGTAACTCGACATCTTCTTTCTGTGCCTCTTTAATCTTCACATGTATAGATGGTTGAACATTCATTTGAGAAAGATAAGATTTTTCCCCTTCCATTATAATTCCAAGATCCATCCTTTGTAAATCCATAAATATTGGATCTTTTGTGATCCTCATCATGGATAAACTAGCATGGTCTTGTCGACTTAATGCATCTGCCACCTTGTTTGCTTTCCCAGGGTGGTAATGGATTGAGCAGTCATAATCCTTAATCATCTCCAACCATCTTCTTTGGCGCATATTCAACTCCTTTTGTGTGAAAATATACTTTAAACTTTTATGATCAGTATAAATATCACACCTTTCACCATAAAGGTAATGCCTCCAAATCTTTAATGCAAAGATTACCGCAGCCAACTCCAAATCATGTGTTGGGTAATTTTGCTCATGGATTTTCAACTGTCGTGAGGCATAAGCTATCACCATATCATTTTGCATAAGAACACACCCAATCCCTTCTTGGATGCATCACTGTAGATCACAAACCTTTCCCCACTACAAGGCAGTGTGAGCACAGGTGCACTGGATAACCTTCTTTTCAACTCCTTGAAATTCTCTTCACATTCCTCTGTCCAGACAAACTTAACTCCTTTCCGAGTCAACTTGGTGAGTGGATTAGATAATCGTGAAAAATCTTTTACAAAACGTCGATAATATCCAGCCAAACCAAGAAAACTTCGGATCTCAGTTACTGTTGTTGGTCTTGACCATCTTTCGATAACCTCTGTTTTTGCTGGATCCACAGATATCCCCTCTTTTGAGATTATATGACCCAAAAATGCAACTTTTTGAAGCCAAAATTCACACTTGGTAAATTTGGCATAAAGCTTCTCCTTTCTCAGGGTCTTCAATATAATTCTCAAGTGATCTTCATGTTCTTCCTTGCTCTTTGAATAGACAAGAATATCGTCTATAAAGACTACCACAAATTGATCAAGATAGTCTCTAAAGACTCTATTCATTAGATCCATGAAGATAGCAGGGGCATTAGTAAGACCAAATGGCATCACTATAAATTCATAGTGTCCATACCTTGTACGGAAAGCCGTCTTTGGTATATCCTCCCTTTTGACCCTTAATTGATGATACCCTGAACGAAGATCAATCTTGGAAAAGTATTGAGCTCCGCGTAGTTGGTCAAATAAGTCATCAATGCGTGGGAGAGGATATTTGTTCTTGATAGTGATCTTGTTAAGTTCTCGATAATCAATACAGAGTCTCATTGATCCATCTTTCTTCTTAACAAATAGAACAGGTGCTCCCCAAGGTGACGCACTAGGGCGTATGAATCCCTTATCAAGATTCTCTTGGAGTTGCTTCTTCAATTCCTGCAACTCAATTGGGGCCATTCTATAAGGTGTCTTTGAAATAGGCAAAGCACCCGGTACGAGTTCTATTGAAAACTCAACTTCACGATTTGGTGGAAGACCCGGAAATTCCTCCGGAAAGACATCATCAAACTCCCGTACAATGGGCATATTCTTAATCGTGAGTTTCTCACCAACCATTTGAGATAAATAACCTTCATTTAGTGGAATCAATACCCATAAGATGGAAGAAATTTCCACTGGAAGGTTATGTTCATCCTTGCATTGATAGACGATCGTAGGTTGATCTGGAATATGAAATGTGACTTCCCTTCTTTGGCAATTGATATGAGCTCCATGTAGAGAAAGCCAATCCATGCCAAGAATCACATCAAATTCCACTAAAGGAAGGATCACAAGATTTGCAGGAAGCACTTTCCCACAAACTTCGATCGGAGAAGAATTATAAACTTCTGATGCGATTGATGTGCCATTAGGTGTTGTCACAGCTAACTCAACATCTAATTGTTGAGGTAATACGGTGATACCCTTAGAAAATTTTTCAGAAATAAAAGAGTGGGTGGATCCAGAATCAAATAAAACATTTGCTACTTTAGAGTGGATGGTAAGTGTACCTTTCACCACATCGTTATCGTACTCCACATCGCTGATAGAAATTGCATGTGACTTTCCTTTGTCTTTAGCCTTAAGAGTTTGTTGACGTCGACCATCATCATCAACCCTTGGATTTGGGCATTGATTGGCATAATGCCCCATCTCCTTGCACTTGAAACATTGAAGTGTAGCAGGTTCATTCTGTGTATCCCTTCCTTTGTTTGCATCATTAGACATCTTCTTCCCATTATCACGGCATTCAAATGCCCGATGGCCTTCCTTTCCACATTTAAAACATTTACTTGTCCCTTTAAGACAACTCCCTCCATGTTTCTTTCCACACTTTGATCATAAGGGAAAGTTCATCTTCTTTTCCGTGTGCTCTTTAGATTTTTCTTTGAATTCCATCTTCCTCTTCTTATCAAACCCATGTGACTGATGGGTTACTCCAATCTCCATCTCGACTTTGAGAGCACATCGAACGATTTCCTCGTAGCTATTGAAGTCCCTTATGGCTAACGCCCTTCGAAGACTTGGTTTTAAGCCACTAAAGAATCGATCGATCTTACTCTCAGGTTGGATAATAATACCAGAAGCGTACCTTGCAAGTCTTGTAAAATTTGCTTCATAGGTACTAACAGATTCATCATCCCTTTGCTTCAGTTCAAGGAACTCTTTATCCATCTTTGTTCGGAGAATACGAGGGAAGTACTTATTGAAAAATAAGTTCTTGAACTCGTCCCATTCCATAGACTCAATTTCATCCCTTTGCCTCGTATTCTTAACAAGATTCCACCATTGATCCGCATCTCCTTCCAAACGATACACTGCTAGGATGACTTTATCATGCTCAGAACATTGAAGAACTGAAAATATCTTTTCAGTAGTACTAATCCATTGTTCAGCAACTAATGGATCAGTAGACCCGCTGAAAGATGGTGGACGCTGCCTCATGAAGGATTCAACAGAATGTTGCTCCCTTCTTTGTTCGTTTGGAAATCCTGCATGATTCATAGCTTGAGAAAGTTGTGTGAGCATGGCTACAAGATCTTGCATTCCAGCTCCCATATCGTTTGGTTGCTCAGGGGGACAATCATTGCATTGCCCATCGCATTCCGCATTAACACGGTTCCTTCGGGTTCCAGCCATTGACTAAAACCAAGAAGAATAGTGTGAGCAACACTAATTATAATAGGAAACCACATAATTCAAGAATAAAATTTTCATGCTTAAGGTCTTATCCTAGGTTATTCAAGGCCATTTCTAAAACACTAAGATTGTGTTCTATGCTTAGACTTATCCTTAGGGTTCTTACTAAGGCTTTCACATCCTAGTTTCCAAAGGTTGACTATACCTTTCCTCTGATACCAACTGTAGCGGTCTAGAATTACTTCCAGTGGACTACAATTGATACCTATCAGGGCACTCCATGGGCGGCTACACCCCCTGGGCGGGACACACCACCATCCCCAGTGGCAGCCATTTCCTCATGAAGCCCTTGGGCGGAGAGCCATGCTTCGTCCAACGCTCACATGTGAGAGTTCCCAAGGATCGGATACATTCCTACCTCCTTTGCCTCTGATACCAACTATAACGACCCACACTTTACATACATTGTTAATACTTCAAAATTGAATCACTCTTATTACAACATATGACAAAACCACAAAGGACCGTATAGGTATAGTGTCTTTAGAAACTGGGGAAACATAAACAACTGGTTCATAAATCTTCTACAGTGTCTCCCATTTATTTCATCATATCTAGGGTCCCTTTTAGCATATTCTACTTAATATCCATCTTCCTGACCTGGGGAAAAGAAAACATAAAAGGGTGAGCTCAAATGCTCAGCAAGGGCAAATAAAGGAAATAAAAATCATATCATATCTTTATGAAAATCAAAACCTGCAAAAGAGATCATAATATCTTAACATGGAATAAATCATAGAAGTGAAAATGAGATCCCCATAACATAAAACTTGAAACTTTGTGGCATGCACACATAATCATGGAAAATCATTTCTTGTTAGTCATGACTCATTGCCAAGACTATCTTAGTGGACAAAGTCCCTTTCTGAACCGAGTTCACTCCTCGTTTCAGTCCTGTATCACTGAACCGAAATAACCTTCCGTTCCAGCCATGTCTATCTCATGAGATATAAAATCATTACCCAATGCATTGGAGGGAGATATAGGTCCCACCCATCTTATAATGAATCCTTTCTTATGTGTGCCACATAATCATAAAACATACATCATCGCATAACACATATAACAAAAATGGGATTCTTGAAACATCATGACATCATAAATCAATTCATATATGATAAAGGAATTCATAAACATAATTCCATCACAACATAGTCAAACCAATGTAAAAATATGGATAGAAACAGAACCCTTTATTATCTTAGATGGAAAATAATTTCGATAAAACACTTGAATTGAATTCTTGAGGAAAATATCCTTTCTTCTTCAAAAAACATTTTTCCTTTCATAACATGTCATACAACTTTAAAATAAAAGAAGTTGATTAAAAATAAACTTGAAAACTTGTAAAGGAATATTCTTTGAAGTAATGTTTTAAAAATCCATTCATGCCGTATAAGTTAAAAAAACATTCTTCGTAAAAAAATACCTCGTACGGAAAAAATGACAAAAGATTCCTTTCATATTCTTTACTAAAAACTCCCCTAAGGGTAAAATTGGATTTAAAATATTGAAAGTGGATGTAAACAATATTACATATTGAGGGAACATGGATGTGGATGATAAAATACACCCCAGTAAATACTTACGAATAAACAATCTCGGATAAAAATGAGATTGTGATATTTCCCTTACCTTAGGTCCGATTTGCTTTGTTCGTGTCCGAAGATCCTGTATAATGGTTTAAATAATGTTATTGACTTATTCCAGAATCATACATATTGATATGAGATCATATATGGTCATATTATTAGCTTCTTGTTAGTAATATTTCATTGTTACTTGTTACTCGGGTCTTTATAACTTTTTGTTCTTATGCGTGTTTTGTCGAATAAATTCTTATTCTTATCTTTAGGTTATAGATAATTAATTTCCAGAATGGTATTAGTGTAGTATATACCATATTCATTCATTCAATTCATTTATACAATCATTATGAAATGAAGATCATGTAGAACGAGTCGCATCACATCGTGGAGACGGTATTCCGTACGTACGCACGAGTGATGATATCGTTCCTATGATCGTGGAATTGTATTGGAGTATATATATATATTATTTCAGTATCAATATTACTTAATAATAATCATATATAGTTACTCATTACACCATTATACCCATCCTTGTAAGGTGATGGTGGAAAATAGATTACACCACGGCGTGGAGACGGTATTCCGTACGTACGCACGCGCGGTGATTTCATTTTTCCGTAGGATGGATAGAAGGTGAATTAGGGTTGTTTCATATTTATAATAACATATCAGTATGTAAGTAATACTGATGTTATTACTTTATCATGAAACAACTGAAGAAGAAGAAGTTGAAGAAGAAATAAATTGAAAAGATCGGTAATGGATATTACCTCTTCTTTGGAACGCCTTTTTGAATCCTCCACTTAAGGAACTAAGATTGGTCTTTGGAGAAGACCAGGACCTCTAGGATTATTCTAGGGAAGTGGAGAAGGGAAAATGGCAGGGGTTGGCCGAGCTTGAGTGCTCAAATTGGTGTGAGGAGGAGGGGGAGGAGGTGCCCTTTTATAAGGGAGGAGAGGGGCACCTTAGGAATATCTCAAAATATTATTTTATATTAAAGTCAAAATCGGTTTATAATGGTTCCAAAGGGTCTTATTTCGAAGATAAAGTGGGGAAGGGTCGAAATCCTATCAACCAATAGGATTTAGACAAGTTTAGGGTATTATTTTAACCTTATCAATTATATTTAACTCTAAGTTAATTAATTTAACTTTTACCGTGTCTTTTTGTTTTCTTTCACTATATGGTTAATAAACTTTCTATAACATGCCAAACGAACCCCAAATTGTTTATTATTAATATATATATCTTTATCTAAGTCATTTGGCCGAACCTTAGATTTTTAGGAATAAAATAACAATTAATAATATAATATTTGATTTAAAAACTATTTTGTGTCAATTTTGACACTATTTGATATATGATTTTTGTGAAAGTCATAACAGAATTATATGTTCGAACCAAGTTTATTAAATCAACACTAATATATCATAGTAACCTAGAAAATTAGTGGAATTCATAAAAAGTCTCAAATTAAATTTATTTTGGTATTTATATTATCAATTTTTTCAATATTTCATTAATAAGATAATTACTGCATCATCTTTGTGTCATAAATAAATTAAATTATTTGATGTCTAAAAATTACAAATAAAATACCATCATGTAGGAAATATTTTTAGCTTTCTAATGAATATTTACAATAGAATTTATCTTATGTATAACCCTATATTAAAAATGATTTACTTGTTAAACTTTGATTTTAACTATTTTAACCCTTCTTTAAATAAATTAATAATAAATGTCCTAATCTAATCCAAGTGGGCCTAAATGGTCATATTTTATTCCTAAGTTTGTTTTTGGTCGAATTACACTTGTCCAATAGTATTAGGACATGTGTTAGGGTAATATTGATATCATATTTACCCTTAGTTACCCTATTTACTATTAACCGCGGTAAAAATAGTTAAAAGTTACTATTCACCAAAAAATTATTTTCATCTCATTGAACCACATTTTAGTCCTTGATATTAACCGTGTCTCTCGGATTTTTGAAATTCCATTCACATAAGCGGTAAAATTAAGTTTTATGCAAAATTCAGTTTTTAACCTACCACTTAGTGGTTTCACTATTCATCAAAAATTGAAAGTTTTCAGAAAAATACCAAAATTTCACCCTAGGCTAATTTCGATATTCTGAGTCCAAAAATGAAGTCCATTTTGAAAAATAAAATTTATAAAATTTCAAAAAGTGGTTATTACTATTCATAACGGCTAGTTTTAATAGCATATTGTTGTTTAGTGAAACTCGGTATTGCGTACGACGCAAGCTATCGAGGAAGGTCGCGATTGCGTGTAAAGCAAGTCAAGCAAGTGTTGCGTAGAAAAAGATTCCTTTGATAATTTATATAACATAAAAGTCTCGGGTGTTACAGTGACCCTTTTTTTGGGAGATTTTAAGACAATTCTATAAAATGAAATGTTATAACCCTTATACTTCAACCATTCTCAATAAAATGGATAACAGCCTATATTCGGCCATTTTGGAGCACCCTTCAAGCCTAATCACGTATTTGAACATGTTCATCCATCAAGAGTATGATCAAAGCACTATTAGTCTCATTGGGTATATCTCAGAAATTGATCTATTATTTAGATATGTTTTCATTTAGGCACACTAGTTTTGATACTATATGAGGAGAGTCATATGATTATGAGATTTGTGTTTTATAACTCACACATCATGTTTTTTTCATTTAAAAAAATTTCATGTGTGTGTACTGATTTCATCGAGCGTGAATTGTTAAATTTATGTTCCTTGATTATAGTCATTATAATTTTGTTATAAGACCCTAGGTATAAATGTAATGAAACTTTAGAGTTCGTGACCTTAACAAAAACCACCCCATGTAGAATGTTTTCCTAAATTATAATTTTAGAATATTTTTTATCCTTTTTTTTATTTAGAATATGAGTGAGTTATGACATGGCATTGTTAAGGGTAAATGTTTAATTAAATCATTGAACTGTAAATTTCTACGACAAGTATTATATTCACTTCACCTTCCTAAGTTATGTTATTTAACTTGATAAATCAATCTTAAATATAATTTGTAAGTATACTATATATATGACTTGGCCCAATTAAATGTAATTAATGAACCAGGTTTTGTGTCCATAAAACAGATTTTTATTTATAATGGATGGTGGAACAGTAAAAATAATGAATTAAATATAACTTATATGAAATGAATGAAATGGTTTCATTACATTTAGATATCTAACACTGATGAACAAAAATGGCTTGAACCCAATGTATTGTTAAATTTTATGAGTATTGTATTACCTTAATTAATTACTTAATTTAATATAATTTGGTTGTTTCATATACAACATGACGTTATTATAGGTGTATTTATACTTCATAAATCATTGTATACCCAAGTAAATTCCATCAGCACTCTTGGATGTGATTCCGATTTATGGATTTTCATTTCTCATTAGACACCCACCATGAAATCTGATACTTATCTACTGGTCGATGCCGAGTATTACCCCATAGGATCCCTCCATAAAACTTATTATAGTATTTATTTGATACACTCCATGGATACAAGATAATGTAACATCCCAAGTAAGTAATGAATAATAGATATTCTTATCAATTTCTATTTATGAATTATATAGTGTTTTAGAGGCTTAAAATGAGAATAAATCCAATCTTAAGCATGGAATACTCTAATATTTTTCAAAGATTGTTTTACCGCCTTTTGATGGAGAAAATTTTTTAAATATAACTTTTGACAATTTTATAAGCTATATTTTTCAAAATAAACTTATTTTTTATTATTGGGACATTGAAATTTACTTTGGATAAATTTCTGGTATTTTTCTGACAATGTTCATTTTTTAATTAATAGTGAAAAATACTGCCTTTTACATAAAACATGTTTTTTCATCTAATTTAATTATATGGTTAGATTGTCTTTTTAATTGGTATTAAAGTTTAATTAGAATAATTTTTTACCATTTAATCTATTGGTGGTAATTATGATTAATTTCACTTTGGAATTGGGCATAAACAAGTGCCAAAATTTTCATAGATATCGTTTCTAAAAAACCCGCTATTTGTTTTGACAACGGGAATTGTTTTTAAATTAATTATTACAATTTCTTTGTTTGTAATTTGGTAAAATGGATTACATATTTGGAATAAGAAGGTCAAAATTATGTAATCAAGACTCTTTTGTTTTTGGACATTATGAATAGTAACGATGGTAATTATCTTTAATTGTCTTGATTAATTAGTAATCGGGTAGTTAAGGATAATAATATAATATCATAATAATAAAAAAATGACCCCAAAATGTGACCTAATTATACTGGTTGTGTCATGGCCGACCATGGGATGCCTTTTTTCCAAACATAGGGACCCCATGGAAACACTTTTGGTTGAATGTGACACTTTATCTTTTTATTTTTAAAGAAAGTTAAATATAACAAAGAATGTATCACCTGAGTAAAAAAAATTAATTTTGCCTACATAAATGATATATTGGACTATAAATAGTCATTAGAAAGCTAGAAATATTTCCTACATCATGATATTTTTTTATAATTTTTAGACATTAAATAAATTAAACTATTTATGACACCATGATGATGTAGTGATTACCTCTTTATTTAACGATTTAAATAAAATGAAAAGATAATGTAAAATCTAAGAACTACACTTGTCAAAAAGCTATTGGATGGGTGGATTTCGAACTATTATCACCTTATCCTCGAAATATATAATTTTGGGACCTTTAAAATCCGAAAAGCTTTTTATAATAAAGTAACCTTTTATAACTTTCCAAGAGTGCCCCTCCTCTCCTCTTATAAAAGGCCCCCACCTCTACCACCTTACCGACACCGCTAAAGCCTTTGGATCAGCCAACCCCTGACCATTTTATCTCTCCACATCCCTATATTACTCCTATAAGCCTCAATTTGGGCAGAATTCATTCCAAGGATGCCTTTGAGCTCAAATCAAAAAGAGTTACCCGTTTTAAAGGTAGTGTCTTCTCTTGTGTTCTTATGTTTTATTTTGCTTCTTCAACCCCCTAAACTATCTTTATTCCTTTTTTCGTAAAAACACCAGTATCTTAAATATACTAGGATGTTTTTATGATAAGTATTAGAGATAAACCTACACAGACCTTCATCTAATGGTTAAAGAACATACTGTTTCTGTGGTTGGCGATTTACTGCCTCATGAAACGATGATTGTTCAATATTCTTCTAACACCTTCAAAGTTGTCCATTAAGATGACACTATATTTATATATGATATATAATATGTTTATGTTTTCATTAATCATCTGTATTTTTCATTTATGGCATACCTTTATGGCTTCCATTATCGGTATACGCGATATCTTCATTTTAGGAAGTGCGGATTACCGCCCCCTCAAAGTGATTTGATTCGTTAATGCCATATGTGGGACATATAAAGGATGGAGTTAATTATATTATATATGAAATTATACTAGAATTATAATATACCTTTATTTCATTATGATTACATTCCATAAAATACTAAATAGAAATGAAAGTAGCGTTCGTGCGTACGTACGACTTACCGTCTCCATGAACGGTGCATTTCATTTCTTACCTCTAAATGTTATGTACTATTATAAATACATGTATATTCAGGATATATATGAAATATATGATATCCAAATCATGAATATCATTCTGGATATAATGAACCTTTGACCACATAAACAACATGTAATTGTAAGAAGTCCATTTTTGACATAAGTACCAAATATCGACAAAATGAACTTTATTAAATTAAATGATTACATAACGTTTATATCATGGAAATAAGTTATATAAACGTAATAATAAACTCGAAAAAGGTTCTTAAGAAAGTATTAATTAACTTTAGTTTATTATTCAGGAGATTAAAGATCAATCGAGTCACGTCGGACACGAGGTGAGGGACATCGTCTCAATCTCCTTTCATTGAGGCATATTTTGTTTTATACACAACATTATTTTATACGGTGTATAAACCCTTTTTAATTTTACATTTATTCAAAAGGAATCTTTTTATACAAATCGTTTACTAAACAATAAAAGGGAATGTTTTTTTTCATACGTATGTGGCGACAACGACTTCTCTACCGTCGTGACCATTATTTGAGTTTCGACTTCCTCTACAAGCCATAACTTATTTTGAATGAAAAATAAATACCATGTTTTACTTTTCTTTTATTTTGGTATTGAAAATGGTTTTCATAAAGTTTTTATATCAATGTGTTGTGTTGATATATTTTGATTGAAAAGTGGAACTGTTATGTTTCCTTTATGCATGTTTTATGTCATATGATTATGTTATGGTTCTTGGGCATTGTTATGAAGATGGGTGGTTCCATGATAAACTAAGGGAGCATGAGCCCAATATATCTCTCCAATGCATTGGGAAATGCGAAGGAGTTAAATTTTGAGGTTTCTCCGAAGAGATTTAGGGATTATACTGTGATGGGTATTCCAAATGTAACCATGAGGGTTACTCCCTATGTAAGAATGTTATGAATGCCTCAAGTTACCTCTATTTCTTATGATTTATATGATTTATTCATGATTTGTTGAGGTATGTGATTATGTTTTATGAGTAAAGTATGATTCCATGCATGGAATAATGTTTTCTTTTCATACTTTTATATCTCTTACTGAGCTTTTTATGCTCCTCCCAAGTTTTTGAAATGTTTTTCATAGGTAAAGGGAAAGGTACATGATGTGATGATAGTTTCAAGGAAGTGTCAAGAAAGAATCCATTTTTTATTTTAAATATGATTCTGTTGATGGGAAAAATGAGTACTATATTTTATGTAACCACTTTGTTTAAATGTGGAATGTAATGCATGTTTTATGATCAAATTCACTAAAACTCAAAACCTGAAAAAAAAATCCTCAATGTGTATTCTTGAAGTAACTCAAGATTAAGTAATGTTTAAGGTTGGAGCCTTATAGCTGGTATCAGAGGTCGGTTTAGATAACTTTAGGAGTTATAATTATATTAAATGATTATCCAAAAATATTTTTTTTATGGACAAATTTAAATGATATAGCATTTGAAGATTACCATGTTGCTTCATCTAAGACATGTTTGTTCAGAATGGTTTTCCGTAGAGGAAACAAGGAAGCAGTGCTAGGAAGGAATATAGAGGGAAATGACCTTCCGAATCAGTATCCTAAGATTGTCCGAATTGGAACTGAATAGTTTGTTGCAGTAATGGTGCAGTTGACTCAAACGATAAATGGTGGTGGTATCCATGCACGAGATCAGCCAGATCAACCGCAGAGGAACATGTCAGTGGTGGAACATTTCATGAGGCAACATCGCCCATCATTCAGAGGATCATCTGACCATGTGCTAGATGAAGGGTGTATTAAAGCACTGGATAAGATTTTCTATGTCATGGGGTGTTCAGACAATCAAAAGTTTAGTCTTTCTATTTACCGTTTGGAGGGTGAAGTAGATCAGTGGTGGTCGATGGTTAAAAATATCAGGGATGATAATGAGATTGATGCTCTCGACTGGGATGAATTCAAAGGTATGTTTCTTGAGAAGTATTTTACTAAGGCTATTCAACTTAGGATGGAAAAACAATTCCTGGAATTGAGGCAAGAGGAAGACTTAGTGGCTGCCTATGAAGAAAGGTTCACTCGATTTGCAAGGTATGCTCCAAATTTTATCCAAGACCATGATAGTAAAATCAGTCGTTTTTACTCAGGATTAAATCCAAAATATCGAAGGGATTTAGCTTATCGTAAGTTCAAGGGTTATGAAAAGCTTTTTCGATGTGATGAGAAGGTGGAAATGGAGTTTGTCGATGATCAAGTGTTCTATAACAACCAACAGAAGAAGAGACCGAGGTGGCAGGAGAAAGGGAAGAATTGTTCAAAAAGTTCTGACAGTAAGAAAACTAAGTTTCCAGTTTGTGATAAATGTGGTAAAAGGCATGTTGGGGAATGTCTTCTGAATTCTGTAAAGTGCTACTGATGCGGTAAGATGGGACATAAGTCTCGTGATTGCACTGAAAAAATCAGGGTGATGGTAAGACCAAATTTGATTTACAGTTAGTGAAATGTTTTAAGTGCAATGAGATGGGTCACTATGCAAATGAGTGTCCGACAAAGAGCTCGAGTGATGGGAAGCAATTATACTACAAGCAGAAAGGGGTAGTGAAATCCTTTGCAACTACTTCAGCAGATGTTGGTCCATCAAATGATGTGGTATCAGGTACTCTGTTTGTTTTTTCAGATTATGCCAGTGTGTTGTTTGATTCGGGGTCTACACATTCATTCATCTTTGAAAACTTTTCTAGTAAAATGGGAATACCATCTCAAGAAATGACTCATGAACTTGTGGTAAAAACACATGGGGGAAATGTTGAGGTAAAAAGAATTTATAATAATCTTCTTATCCTTATCCATGGAAAGAACCTACTTGAAAACCATATTGTTTTACCTCTAGTAGAGTTTGATGTTATCCTGGTTATGGATTGGCTCTCTATTTACCATGCTAATATTGACTATAGAGCTAAAGAAGTTTCTTTTCAGAAATACTTTCAGTTTATGTACAAGAATGGACCCATACTGTTGATAACATATCAAGAGGCTGAGAAACTTGTAAAATATGGAAATGAATGTTACCTTGCACATATTGTTGAAAACAAAGGAACTGTTCAGATTAATGATGTGACAGTGGTAAATGAGTATCCTGATGTTTTTTCTGATGAGTTTCCTGGAATAATACCAGATCGGGAAGTTGAATTTACTGTTGACTTAGTTCTTGATGCTAAGCCCATTTCAAAACCCCCTTATCGAATGTCTCAAACTGAACTTTTAGAGTTGAAGGAGCAATTAAAAGATTTATTAGAGAAAGGTTTCATTTGACCTAGCACATCACCATAGGGTGCTCCTGTTTTATTTGTTAAAAATAAAGAAGGATCTATGAGACTTTTCATTGATTATAGAGCCTTTAATAATATCACTGTTAAGAACAAGTATCCTTTTCCACATATCGATGATTTGTTTGATCAGCTCCAGGGAGCTCAGTTTGTTTCAAAGATTGACCTGAGATCGAAGTACCATCAGTTGAAGGTAAAGGAAGTAGATATTCTGAAGACCGCGTTTCGAATAAGATATGGCCATTATGAATTTGCAGTAATGCCTTTTGGGCTAACCAATGCACCTGCTGTATTCATGGACCTTATGAATAGAATTTTCCATGAGTTCTTGGATAATTTTTTGGTCGGTTTCATTGATGATATTTTGGTGTTTTCTAAAAGTAAAGAGGACCATGGAAGACATTTAAGGGTTATTTTGAAAACCATAAAATAAAAGAAATTGTATGGGAAATTCAGCAAGTGTGAGTTTTGGTTACAAAAAATTTCTTTCCTTGGTCACATTGTTTCTAAAGATGGGATAACTGTTGATCCTGCAAAAACAAAGGTTGTTGAAGAATGGCCAAGACCCACAAATGTAACTGAGATTCGTAGCTTCCTTGGTTTGGCAGGCTATTACCAAAGGTTTGTTAGAAATTTTTCACGGTTATCTAGTCCAATGACTAAGCTAACTCGGAAGGGTGTTAAGTTTATCAGGACAAAAGAATGTGATGATTGTTTTCAGGAACTAAAAAAAAGATTGGTGAATGCTCCAGTTTTGGCACTACCTTTTATGAATGGTGTGTTTGTTATCTACAGTGATGCTTCATTGAAAGGACTTGGATGCATCCTAATGCAGAATGACCAGGTAATTGCTTATGCTTCACAACAGTTGAAAACTCAGAAGGTAAATTACCATGCACATGATTTGGAATTAGCTGTTGTTGTGTTTTCTTTAAAAATTTGGAGGCATCATTTGTATGGAGTAAAGTGTGAAATATATACCGATCACAAAATTTTAAAGTATATATTCACTCAGAAAGAATTGAATATGAGACAGAGGAGATGGCTAGAATTAATCAAGGATTATGATTGTACAATTCATTACCATCCGGGAAAAGCAAATAAAGTGGTTGATGCTTTGAGTAAAAAAAGTAATGCTTCATTAACAATGTTGCGTTTGGAACATGATCCTTTGGTTAAGGATTTGATGAACTTTGGAATAAAAGTTAATGGTGCAGGATGTCCTTCTATTTTGTTTCAGGTATCATTGAAATCTTCTCTATCAGACAGAATCAAGCAAGCACAGAAGCAAGACAGTGAGTTGCAGAAAAAGGTAGATCTGGTTCAGAAGGGTAAGTTGCCTGAATTAAACATTGATAATGATTGTGTTTTGAGATTTGGGAAGAGATTGTGCATGCCTTGTGATTCAAAGTTGAAGAGAGACTTGTTATGTGAAGCTCATAGTTCTCCATTTTCAGTTCTTCCTGGCAGTACTAAGATGTACAGAGATCTGCGGGACTATTACTGGTGGGATGGAATGAAAAGAGATATTGATGATTTTACTATGAAGTGTTTGACTTGTCAGAAGGTTAAAGCAGAGCGGCAGTTATCGAAAGGGATGCTTCATCCTTTACCAGTACCAGAGTGTAAATGGTAGAATATATCCATGGACTTTGTTGTGGGATTACTGAAGACATCTCGAGGTAATAATGCAATCTGGGTTATTGTTGATCGCTTGACTAAATATTCTCATTTCCTTCCTATTCGAGATACTTTCTCTCTAGATCAACATTCTCGATGGTATCTTAAAGAGATAGTCAGGTTGCATGGAGTTTCCCTGTCCATTGTATCTGATCGTGATTCCAGGTTTACTTATAACTTTTGGAAAAGCCTTCAGATGTCGTTGGGTACTGAATTAAATTCTAGAACAGTTTTTCATCCTCAATAAGATGGAAGTCAGAAAGAACGATTCAGAATTTGGAGGATACACTACGTGTTTTTTCAATGGATTATCAGGGATGTTGGGACCAACATCTTTCTTTGGTTGAATTTTCATATAACAACAGTTTTCATTCCAGTATACAGATGGCACCATTTGAGGCATCAAATGGGAAGCAGTGTCGAACTACAGCTTTTTGGGATGAAGTGGGTGAAAGGAAGCTGATGGGACCAGAATTGGTAAAAGAGATGGCAGAAAAAGTTCAGTTGATTCAGAAACATATGATAACAGCTCAGAGCAGGCAGAAGAGTTATGCGGATAACCGGAGGAAGGATCTATCTTTCGAGGTAGGTGATCATGTTTTTCTCAAAGTTTCACCGTGGAAAAGTGTGATGCGATTTGGTAAGAAAGGAAAGTTGAGTCCAAGGTTCATTGGACCATATGAAATTTTGGAGAGAGTTGGATCAGTTCCATACTGAGTGGATTTACCTCTGAGTTTATCTCAGGTACACAATGTTTTTCATGTTTCGATGTTGAGAATGTATATGCCAGATCCATCTCATGTTTTGATCCCAGAGGTAGTTCAGTTGGAAGAGAATCTCTCTTATGAAGAACAAACAGTCTAGATTATTGACCAAAGAGAGCAACTGTTTAGAAATAAGGTAATTCACCAGGTAAAGGTTTTTTGAAAAAACCACATGAGTGAAGAGGCCACATGGGAATCTGAAAATTCAATGAGGGATAAATACCCCCACTTTTTCAATAAGTAAATAAATTGCAGGGATGCAATTTTCTAAATGGGGGAAGGATGTAACATCCCAAGTAAGTAATTAATAATATATATTCTTATCTATGTCTATGCATGAATTATATAGTGTTTTAGAGGCTTAAAATGAGAATAAATCCAATCTTAAGCATGGAATACTCTAATATTTTTAAAAGATTGTTTTACCGCCTTTTGATGGTGAACCATTTTTAAATATAACTTTTGACAATTATATAAGCTATATTTGTCAAAATAAACTTATTCTTTATTATTGGGACATTGAAATTTACTTTGGATAAATTTCTGGTATTTTTCTGACAATGTTCATTTTTTAATGAATATTGAAAAATACTGCATTTTACATCAAAACTGCATTTTCATATAATTTAATTATATGGTTATATTATCTTTTTAATTGTTCATAAAGTTTAATTAGAATATGTTTTTACCATTTAATCCAATGGTGGTAATTAGGATTAATTTCTCTTTGGAATTGGGCATAAACAAGTGCCAAACTTTTCATAGATATTGTTTCTAAAAAACCCGCTATTGGTTTTGACAACGGGAATTATTTTTAAATTAATTATTGCAGTTTCTTTGTTTAGAATTTGGTAAAATTAATTACATATTTGGAATCATAAGGTCCAAATTATATAATCAATACTCGTTTGTTTTTGGATATTATGAATAGTAACGATGGTAATTATCTTTAATTATCTTGATTAATTAGTAATCGGGTAGTTAAGGATAATAATATAATATCATAATAATAGAAAATGGACCCCCAAAATGTGTCCTAATGCTACTGGTTGTGTCATGGAAGACCATGGGATGCCTTGTGCCAAACTTAGGGACCCCATGGAATCAATTTTGGGTGAATGAGACACTTTATCTTTTTATTTTTAAAGAAAGTTAAATATAACAAAGAATGTATCACCTGAGTAAAAAGAAATTATTTTGTCTACATAAATGATCTTTTGGATTATAAATAGTCATTATAAATCTAAAAATATTTCCTATATCATGATATTTTTTTATAATTTTTAGACATTAAATAAATTAAATTATTTATGACACCATAATGATGCAGCGATTACCTCTTTATTTAACTATTTAAATAAAATGCAAAGATAGTGTAAAATCTAAGACCTAAACTTGTCAAAAACCTATTGTATGGGTGGATTTAGAACTCTTATCACCTTATCTTAGAAATATATAATTTTGGGACCTTTAAAATCGAAAAATCATTTTATAATAAAGTAACCTTTTATAACTTTCCAAGAGTGCCCCTCCTCTCCTCTTATAAATGGCCCCCACCTCTACTACCTTACCCACACCTCTCAAGCCTTTGTCTTAGTAAAAGCCTGCCCATTTTGTCTCTCCACATCCATCTCTTACTCATAGAAGACTCACATTGGGTAGAAGTATTTCCAAGTAATCCTTTGAGCTCAAATCAAAAAGAGTTACCCGTTTTAAAGGTAGTGTCTTCTCTTGTGTTCTTATGTTTTCTTTTGCTTCTGAAACCCCCTAAACTCTTTTTATTCCTTTATTTTGTAACAACACCAGTATCTTCAATATACTAGGATGTTTTTATGATAATTATTAGATCTACACCTACACACACCTTCGTCTAATGGTTAAATAACATACTGTTTCTGTGGTTTGCGATTTTTTGCCTCATGAAACGATGGTTGTTCAATATTCTTCTAACACCTTCAAAGGTGGCCATTAATATGACACTATATTTATATATGATATATAATATGTTTATTTTTTCCTTAATCTTCTGTATTTTTCATTTATGGCATACCTTTATGGCTTCCATTATGGGTATACGTGATATCTTCATTTTAGGATGTGTGGACTACCACCCCCTCAAAGTGATTTGATTCGTTAATTCCATATGTGGGATGTATAAAGGATGGATTTAATGATATTATATATGAAATTATATTGGAATTATAATATAACTTTATTTCATTATGATTCCATTCCATAAAATACAAAATAGAAATGAAAGTAGCGTTCATGCGTACGTACGGTTTACCGTCTCTATGAACGGTGAATTTCATTTCTTACCTCTAACTGTTATGTACTATTATAAATACATGTATATGCTGGATATATATGAAATAAATGATATACAAATCATGAATATAATTTTGGATATAATGAAACTTTGACCACATAAACAACATTTAATTGTAAGAAGTCCATTTTTGTCTTAAGTACCAAATATCGACAAAATGAACTTTTTTAAATTAAATGATTAAATAACGTTTATAACATGGAAATAAGTTATATAAAAGGAATAATAAAATTGAAAAAGTTTCTTAAGAAAGTAGAAATTAACTTTAGTTTATTATTCAGGAGATTAAAGAGCAATCGAGTCATGTCGGACACAAGGTGAGGGACATCATCTCAATCTCCTTTCATTGAGGCATATTTTGTTTTATAAAAAAATTTCTTTTATATTGTGTGTAAACCCCTTTGACTTTAAAGTTTATTCAAAATCAATCTTTTAATATGAAGAGTTTACTAAATAAAAAAAGGGAATGTTTTTTTTTCGTACGTATGCGGCGACAACGACTTCTCGGCCACCGTGACCATTATTTGAGTTTCGGCTTCCTCTAAAAGCCATAAATTTTTTTGAATGAAAAATAAATACCAGGTTTTACTTTTATTTTATTTTGGTATTGAAAATGGTTTTCATAAAGATTTTATATCAATGTATTGTATTGATATCTTGTGATTGAAAAGTGGAAATGTTATATTTCCTTTATGCATGTTTTATGTGATACGATTATGTTATGGTTCTTCAGCATTGTTATGAAGATGGGTGGTTATGTGATAAACTAAGGGTGGGAGAGCCCGATATAGCTCTCCAATGCATTGGGTAACGCAAAGGAGTTAAACATTAAGTTTTCTCTGAAGAGATTTAGGGAATATACTGTGATGGGTATTCCAAACATAACCATGAGGGTTACTCCCTATGTAAGAATGTTATGAATGCCTCAAGTTACCTTTAAGTATTATGATTTCTATGATTTATTCATGATTTGATGAGGTATGTGATTATGTTTTATGAGTAAAGTATGATTCCATTCATGGAGTAATGTTTTCATTTCGTACTTTTATATCCCTTACTGAGCTTTTTATGCTCATCCAAAGTTTTTGAAATGTTTTTCACAGTTCAAGGGAAAGGTACATGATGTGATGGTAGTGTCAAGGAAGTGTCAATAAAGAATCCATGTTTTATTTTAAATATTATTCCATTGATGGGAAAAATGAGTACTATATTTTATGTAACCAATTAGTTTAAATGTGGAATTTAATGCATGTTTTAAGATCTAATTCTCTAAAACTCTAAACCTGAAAAGATCCTCAACGTGTATTCTTGAAGTAACTCAAGATTAAGTAATGTTTAATGCTAGGGCCTTATACATAATGTCTATAGACATATGGCTTATTGGATACATTCTTATGCATAGTGATTGTTTATCTTGTTTTACCCAGTATGGATTTCATAGACTCAGTTAGATTTACATTATTTTAGAATTACTTTGTTGTTTTCACATGGAAAACACTATTACTCCTATATAAATGTCGTAGTTACTAATTGAGTTGGCTCGACCCTTGAGGTTGAGGATTCTGTGGTTATTACCAAGGACCCTCTTTAATAATATCATCAAAGATCCCTGGTTTAATCTTGGAAACTTTACTATTTTTATCATCTCCGGATGTCAGTGCTGGTTGTACCTCATGTGACATACTATATAAACTAGAACATATTTAATAAATGAAATGGCTATACATTCAGACATGATAAGAGGATGAATATTTACATTATTGTACTACTTTCCTTTTATAAATTCATTCACGCTATTTCATTTTATATTGCACAATCTAGATGTTATAAATGCCATTGGTGGTGGCCTACAAATATTTATCTCACACACTATCTGGTCTCCCATTTGAACCCTTCTAGATTATATTTAATAAACTATTGATAAAGTGAACCAACCCACTTTGGACACTTGATTTCTTGAATTCTCTAAGATTGGGATTGGTAACATATTACTGAGATGCGCCTTGGGATGGTTGGATTGTATTTGGATTCCTTTTAATACTTTTGTAGAATAGGTTATTCTTACTTCTTGTTAACCATGTTTTAGTTCTTTGTAGGGAAATGAGAAGTATCATTATCTTTTGCATTTTATTATCAATTATTTTAGTTGTTTATTATTCCTTTCAACTACTATTTTACATTTTATTTATTTGGTATTGCTTCTTATATTTACCTTTATTAATATTTATCCACTATTTTTCAATCTAATAATGAGGTAATAGTCTCCCCATAGACACACTCAAGGACCTCACTATTAGTCAGCAGCCTCGAGAATTCTGGAAGTTGTGCCTTAGGCCATATGGACAATCTAGATCGGGGCACCATTGAGTGGCATATCCGCCCGAGATGTCCCAATGTCTGCTAATAAATGATGGTATTAGAAGTAATCCTTGACATATGATTTCGATGATTGTGATTATTCCTCACATTATGCCTCTATTTTATGAAATGATCACATGCTTATGAAATTTTATCATGGATTATGAATTTTTATTCTCTTATGATTTATATCTTGTGAACTTACGATAGATACACAATGATTCATAATTATTGATCTTTGAAATATTGGGTAATAATTTCTTTTGTATTTATCACATTATTATAAACATATATCCATGTTCTGCTTACAAATGATCATTTATTGAAATATCCCATATTTATCCTTAATGTGCATCTTGGGTCACCCTTTATTATGTTTTCTATTCCCATAGATATTAATAATGGTTCTAATTATATTATTCATAACAATGTTACTTGAAATGTTGAACATAGTGGGATATGATGTATATTTTTATGAACCAAATTTTTATATATCCAAATTCCAAAGATACTATTCCTCACTAGTTTTTGATTTAATCATAATCATTTTTATATAATATTCATCTAATAAGATGTGATATTTAAGTATGTAATTTTTGGTCTCAATAATACACCATTAAAAAGACTCTTGGATTTAAAAAATACAATATTGGTCAAGTAATCTTAGTCATTTCATGTCGGAGTTCATACAGTGCGTTATTGGTGTCACATTATACTAATGACCATAGAGAAATTATTTATATATGATAAATATAATCTTGATCATTTTAGAAGTATTTTAGAGTATAGCTGGAATTAGTTAAAATCAATTCATGAGTCAAATAAAGAGTCAAATTAATTATCAATAAAAAATAAAGATCTTTATAACTCGAAGTTAGGCTGATTTTATTTAATCTAAATATGATTTTAGGATCTATTAATGAAAACAACAATGAGTTTTAAACAACATGAAACTACCTATGTTCTAGGATTTTTTACTTTTGAAGGTGACCGATAAGAATTTTTTAAGGAAGTATGATCCAAATCATATAGAGATAGACCATAATATAATGTTCCATAAGGAAGAAGATTGGTTTTTTTTAAAGTAATGGAATCCATCATATGTATGAAATTATAATAATCTGTATTGTTTTTAATAGTAAATTCATACAGAGGGTGTGGGGCGCTTCGGGAACCCCAGGTGAATCGTTCTCTCAGAGAAGATGGCGGTGGCTAGGTGGATCCCCCCTGGCGGGGGAGGGGTCTTTGAAGTTCTGACCCTTCTCTAATCTCGACCTGCTTCCTCCTTTCCCGAAGGTAGAGCTATGCCCCAAAGTCCCAGAGCTCCTCGATAGTTTTCCGAACCTTCAGATTTCAGCAACAGAATTTACGGAAACATCCGCGCTTCTGAAGCTCACACTGGTGGTGTGGTTCAATCAGAGAGGACCTTCAGTTGACTCCTTCGACCACTTTATCTTCAACGGCTGGGATTTGCAAGATAGGTCGACAGTGGGTTTACTTGACAATCACCATATTATGATTTTCTTCACATCCGAGGAGGACCTCATCAACTCTTGGGTGAGGTCTCCCCACTACTGCAATGGCCTTCGGTTTTTTCTCTTCCAATGGACGTTTGACTTCCACATGAAACGTGATTCGACCTCCATTGAAATTTGGGTTATTTTCCATAATTTTTCGTTACCTTTCCAAAATCATTCTATTATCAGGATGCTAGAAAATATGGTCGTTCTGTATCTATGTTCATATAGCCGCACTGAATCGGTTTTTCACCCTGTGAATCCGTGAGTCTGTGTTGAGATTGATGCGTTTAGAGTTCCGTTTGATTTTTTTTGGATCACGGTTGTAGAGGAGTATAAATGAAAGCAGTGTGTGGTTTACGAGAGTTGGACCGATTAATGTTGTTCATGTGGTCGGTTGGGTCATGCCATGGAGGTCTGTTCTTGGGAGCATCCTTAGAAGGATTATAGGGGACATAAAAATCATTTGACGACTGGTCGGGAGGTGCTGGATCCATCAAGCAGGGTGGTACCCATTTAGAGAAAGTCCTTGGAAAATTGTGAGGAGGTTGGATCGGGGCAGAGGGAATTAGGAGGGGCTGACTGTGAGTTTTTTTTTAACATTTTTTCAAAAAAATATTTTTTAAAATACCACCCAGGTAAAAGAAATTATTTTTTTACCTCCCAAAGGCGGCACCTGGTGTGCTGCCTTTTGGGGTTTTACCCGGGTGGTATTTTAATATCCAGTGGTTCTGCCCTTACAGCAGTCTGGATTCTTACTGATACCCTCACTCAGGACTCCCTTTTATAAGGGGGTTTGCCCTGAAAACCATACTACATTTCCGATGTGGGATTCTGGTTCTCTTCCTGCGCAGTACATTCTGTGTTTCCGATTTGTGATTCTGTTTCAAGTACGCGACTTTTAAATAATATAACACATAAACTGTAAGACCAATATAAATGAAACTTTAAAAACTGATTAAACTTATAAGAAATAGTTTAAAACAAAAATAATATCATAAAAAATGTTGATACAAATTAATTTATAAGCTTTCAAAACCACCTACTTGAAACTTAAACATATTTAAAGTACGTGACTTTAAAAGCCTATAAAATATAATCTATAAGAACAATATAAATTAAACATTAAAAACTGATTAAACATATATGAAATAGTTAAAAACAAAAATAATTTCACAAAAAATGTTTATAAAAAATAATTTACAGATTTCAAAACCACCTACATGAAACTTAAACATATTTCAAGTACATGAATTTGAAATCCAATAAAATATAAACTATAAGACCAATATAAATGAAACATTAAAGATTGATTAAAAATATTATAAATAGTTTAAAACAATAAAAAAAATTGTAAAAAATATCCATGAAAAATAATTTATAATCTTTCAAAACCTCCTACTTGAAACTGAAAAATGTTTCAAGTACATGCCTTTGAAAAACTATAAAATATAAATTATAAGACCAATATAAATGAAACTTTAAAAAATGATTAAACATATAAGAAATAGTTGAAAATAAAAATAACTTCCTAAAAAATGTTGATGAAAAATAATTTATAAGCTTTCAAAACCGTCTACATGAAACTTAAACTATTTCAAGTATGCGAATTTGAAAGATTAAAAACATAAAATATATGAGTAATATAATTGAAACCTAAAAAATTGATTAAACATATAATAAATAGTTAATAATTAATTAGTTAATTATTAATATAAGTATTCATTAAATAATAGTTAATTAGTAATATAATTATTATAAAATATTTTTCATCAACATTTCTAGGAAATTCATTTTGTTTTCAATTATTTATTATATGTTTAATCAATGTTTAAAGTTTAATTTATATTGGCGTTATATTTTATTACTCAATAATTATTAATTATATAATAATTATTAATTATTACTCAATAATTATTATTTATATAATAATTATTTAGTTAATTATTAGTATAACTATTAATTATATAATTATTAATTAGTTAATTAATAGTATAATTATAGTCTTTCAAAGTCACTCACTGGAAACATTTTTAAGTTTCAAGTAGATAGTTTTGAAATCTTATAAAAATTTTTTCATCAACATTTTTTATGAAATTCTGTTTGTTTTCAAATATTTTTTATTTTTTCAACTAATTTTTAAAGTTTCAATTATATTCATTTTATAGTTTATATTTTATATTCTTTCAAATTCGCATACTTGAAACTTTTTTAATTTTCAAGCTGGTGCTTTTGAAAGAATATAAATTATTTATAATCAAAAAATTTGATGAAATTATTTTTGATTTCAACTATTTATTATATTTGTAATCAATGTTTAATGTTTCATTTATATTGGTCTTATAGTTTATGTTTTATAATATTTAAAAGTGGCGTACTTGAAACATTTTTATGTTTCAAGTAGGCGGTTTTGAAAGCTTATAGATTAATTTTCATCAATATTTTTTAGTAAATTATTTTGGTTTTCAATTATTCCTTATATGTTTAATCACTTTTTAATGTTTCATTTATGTTGGTCTTATATTTTATGTTTTATAGTCTTTCAAATTTGCGTACTTGAAACATTTTTAAGTTTCAAGTAGACAGTTTTGAAAGATTATAAATTAATTTTTATGGACATTTTTTAGGAATTTTTTTTGTTTTCAACTATTTCTTATATTTTTAATCAATGTTTACTGTTTAATTTGTATTGGTCTTATAGTTTATGTTTTATAGTCTTTCAAATTCGGGAACATGAAACATTTTTAAGTTTCAAGTTGATGGTTTTGAAAGCTTATAAATTATTTTTGGTCAACATTTTTTATGAAATTATTTTTGTTTTAAACTATTTATTATATGTTTAATCAATGTTTAATGTTTCATTTATATTGGTATTATAGTTTATCTTTTATAAGCATTCAAAGTCACGTACTTGAAATATGTTTAAGTTTCAAGTAGGTGGTTTTGAAAGATTATAAATTAATTTTTATCAACATTTTTTATGAAATTATTTTTGTTTTCAACTATTCCTTATATGTTTAATCAATGTTTAATGTTTCATTTATGTTGGTATTATATTTTATGTTTTATAGTCTTTCAATGTCGTGTACTTGAAACAAAATCTCACATCAGAAACACAGAATATACTGCGCAGAAAAAAAAGAACCAGAATCCCACATCGGAAATGCAGTATGATTTCCCGGGCAAGCCCCCTTATAAAAGGGAGTTGAGGGTGAGAGTTTCTGTCAGAATCTAGACTGCTGTAATGGCAGTGCTGTTGGATATTAAATATCAGAAAAATTCTTCTAAAAAGTTTTGTTATATATATATATATATAACAAAACAAAACAAAAATAAAAATAAAAAATTTAAAAAAAAATTAATGCAAAGGCGGCACTTGGTGTGCCACCTTTGCGGTTTATTTTTGGGCAAAGGCGGCACACCATGTGCCGCCTTGCCCTGGGGGAAAAACCCCAAAGGTGGCACACCAAGTGCCGCCTTTGAGGGGTAAAAAAATAATTTTTTTAACCTAGATGTATTTTCAATTTTTTTTTGAAAAAATGTAAAAAAAACTCGTTGACTACACTGGAGAAGATAGGATACCATGTTTGGGTGTAGAGAAGACTACCAAAAATGAAGTAGTGGAATGAAGCTCATAGATTTGTGTGGGCTATGGCACGTGGAAGGAAGTCGCGAGGCACCAATGTAATCCAAAGGTAACTGATGTGTTCAAGCGGCTACAGCAGGACCTGGAAAGTCCCTCCAACACTCCAGGGGGTACGGGCTCCTCAAGTCAGACCCCAATCATCCTGGGCAACATGTTAGATGGACTCGTGGAGGTAGGGTCGGGAGTTGAAGTGCCTGTTGCGGTTGAGGGATTGGAGATTACCAGGAAAAACCTTAATGGCCTAAGCATGGAAGTTGGGAACATGGATCATGATTTCCCAGATTACTCTACTGGAAATGGGGTGGAGGGACACTTTGAAGGCAGTAAGAGTTTATCTACAGGGGAGTCCAGTCCGAGGAGCAGTAGGGGTAATAGGAGGAGGATGGGTAGGAAGGATTACTCCTCCTTACCACCTCCCATGAAGACTCGGTCATCCAAAAAGAAAATGGAGGAGAAGTTGGACAATGAGGTCAAGTGTTAGCGGGAACCTCCTGGCCAATCTGATCTAACCTTGGAGTTGATTTTAAGCTCGGATGTTGAGGTGATAGAGAATGTGTTATTTATCAATTCTTTAGAAGAGGAAGCGACCAGGATGATGGGCCAGGACATCGAAGTGAATCTTAATGAGGAACAATTTATTTGGATTGACAAACAGGACTCGATCCTGGTTGGGGGCTTCAATATGGGTATAATCAGACATCAGGAGTACATCCAAGCTTGGGATAGGCTGACTTATTCACTTGAAGTCCTCATAAGGGGAGATCTGCATACTCAGGTATTCGTTATATTCTGGAGATTGTTTAGGGATATGGTATCAGGAAGAATTCAATTTTTTTTCAACGATACTGCTTTACCAGTTTCTAATTAATGGTTGGGTGCTCACCTTTTCCTGAGATGTTTGGTTATGGGGAATTTCTTCTTCAGTTTGTGTGACCCAAGGTGGTTTTGGATATTTCAATCCCATCAATGATATGGTTTTTCCTTTGATGAGGTTTAGAGCACAAGACAGTCACTACTTCATGTCACTTGGAGCAGAAGACTAAGAGGGTTTGTCTTGTCCATTGGTTCCATGCCCATGCATCTTTGCATGAGACTGTTTTCCGAGTTTACATGCTTTGGTGGCAGCCTTTTAATGCTAAGTTGCTGGGAAGAGGCAGGACCAGTCTTTGCTTGGGTTTCGTTTGCTGTTTTTTTGGCTATTTTTTTAGTTGTTTTATGGACTTTAGGTTTCTCACTTTCCCTTAAAAGTGATTCGATAAAATAAAAAGTAATAATTTTTAGTCAGTAGTAAATTTATAATTAGATAGTTTTTACCATATTTAAGATGTATTTTATAGAGTTTAAGGACCGATTAGGTACCACTAATAGAGCGGTTGAATGAGTGGTATACTTGTTTGATAAGTTCTTTATTAAGTCAACCTCTTAAATTATTTAATGTTATCAATCCACAAAATATTATATTTTAAAATCACCTCCATTGTACTTATAATAAGAAATATAGTATCCCACACTATTTAAATGGTTTGATATAGAGTCTTTCTCCTTGTTTTAACCAGTTGTTTACCCTCATTACAAATAATTTAATACTTATATGTGATTAAATATGTGTAAATTCCCATTATCATAAACATTAGTCGGATAGAGATCCTATTCAAGATTCATAATAGTTATCGAAAGTTACCAACAACCTAAGCAATAAACAATGAATCCACTATATCATTTCATACTCCAAAGTTCACTAAATTCTTCTCTTACTACTGGAGTCCACTAGAATACATCTTAAGTTATACATAGATGATCCACTATAATAAAAATCTCCAAAATAATAGATGACAGTCATCCATCCCAATCGTAAAATATTAGGTTTTCTAATATAAAACTTTTGGAATATCAGAACTGCTAGTCATGAGGCTTTTCTATTTATCTGGTTTATGTAAATGCACATTGGATTTTTGAATACTCAAATACATATAAATTAGGGTAACATAGATTCATGTAACCTTGTTTCATAAATGATTTGGTGTATTTGTTCCTTAAAATTATCCATCATTGTGGATTAAATATATCTCATAATTTTCATCTCATTAAAATTCTCATCATGTGCATGTATACATTTATCCATCATAAAAAACAGTAATATTCATGTGATATCTCATTTATTCTATAAATTAATTGTGTTATAAATGGCACATTTATTTTTATCAACATACATATGAATTCCAAAAATGTGTTTTGTATTATATTCCCACATTTAAAATATATTGTATTTCTGAGTGTATTATAGGTCTTCATGTAAGACATTTTAAATAACCAAATGTTTTAGGTTTTTCTCATTTACACACACCACATGCTATTACGTGAGATAAAGTTTCCATAATTTAAAAGGCTGAATAGAATTGTATTATCATCATTCATAGTGTGGCTAAATACTTATTGTGACACATAAACTCCTAATTTATTACAAGATACATCTATTTGATCCTCATTTAAAATTCATCTTTGGATACAACTTATCCCTTTTTATATATATCACATCTAATTCTAAAATGATTCATGAAAAAATATTTCCTCACATAGAAACTAAACACCACATATCATTAAATTTGAAATAACCACACTTTAGGTTTTACTTCATAGTACATATTCATTCTTGAATACTTGTGTCTTCTCATTTCATCATGAATATTTCCTCATTTTACCCTATAGTATATCCTCAAAGGTTCACACTCATAAATTCATACATAGTAGAATGAGTATTCCATAAATCTCATGAATTTATCAATTTTTTAAATTTTTTCTAATGGATGGTCTTCATTATATGAAATATTACATATTGAGATATTTTTTTCATGAATAAATTATTCAGGAATATTGTATAAAACAAGTGTTTTGTAATTTTTTAGATATTAGGGGTCAATGGATTTGGAAATGGAAGTGACTATCTTCATTTGGTAGCTCATAACCCTTATCTTACACAAAATTCAAGGAGGAAATCAATTTCCATTCCACTGATGAGAAAAAAAAATTGATTCAGATATTGAATACTTAATTATAAATTATAACAAAAATAACATATTTAAGTTGTTCATGCTTAAAAATACTTTGAATTATATAACTAATTAAATTGATGGAAACTATTAAGATTTATTATATACACAACCTATTTGTGTCATATTTATCCTTGAGTTAAATATTGATAGATAAGATGTCAAAAAATTGAATATTTTCATGGAAAATATTCTAAGGATGATGAGATGATGGGATACATCAAATAAGTAAAATATAATCCTCAAAAATGATTTTTAATATCTAATAATGTATGTCTGAAACTCAATCCAACATAAGATCAAACCATGAAAGATATTAAATAATAATATACCTTATAAAATTAAGAAATTAAGTTAAGGATATCATATCACCCTATAAAAGAAGGCATTCATTGGTGATGGAAAATAACAACACAAATATGTACAGAACTAGAATCAATATGGTAGATCACAATTCATCGTGTTTTCTTGGTTTTATGGAAGGTGTGGTCACAATTTATGTTATTATCGGTATAATATGTATTTTAATATAATGTGGAAATATACAAGGTGACTTTTATTACAAAATGAAAATATTATTATTCCTTGATTAGTAAACAATATAAAAGTGCAGATGTAGAAAATATCATTAAGGCAATGAAAGAAGATTTTTTTCATTTAATGTAAAAATAATAGTGGACAGTATCTTGTGTGAAAGGTGAGATAATTCTATACAAGCATACAAAAAAATACAATGCATGGCTTCCAGAAATGATAGAGAGGTTTAAGAGTGAAATTATAGAACCTTAGGCTTCATGTACTCAAAGGAATACATTTTAAAAATAGATTTCACAAAAATTAAATGATGATCAATAAAGAAATTAGTTTCACATGTTTAGAGGAATATCTCATCGAAAATGTTACATTTGATAAATCTAGAGGTTCCTCCTTGTTACCTATTAGTTTATGTGTTTGTTATAGTGTTTTTGGAATTTTTTGAGAATTTTGAGACTATGACTTTAATACATTTTGAAGAGACTATATTTCATTGAGTCTTATGAATACCATGATGTGGAAAATCAAATATCATCCATTGATGAGGTGAAATTTTGAGATTGGAGGATCCAAAAAAAATTCATATGAATCTAGAATTTAATTTACAGCTTAGTAATAATGGAGTTTTTGGTATGCCAATCAGAATAATATCCCTAATTTATAATTGTGTTAATCATATTCATTAAATAGGAGTTATCAGTTTGTGAATATATGATACAAAGGGGGTGTTTCTTTTGAACCTAATCATTCTGATGTGTTTTTTAAGTGTGTTTTGTATCATGTATTTCATTTCATAATAATCCTCATCATGAGAATTTATAGTTTCCAGGAATGGTATACCATATGACTATTTTATAGAAAATTTAGAAATCTATTCTTATATCTCTCTTATTATCTACCATATTTTACCCCATGTAGACTTATAGTTTATTAACTAAATTATCTATTTCCATGTTCCATGTTATATTATCCCTTACAATAAAATAATAGGAGGTTATTTGAGAAGAAATATATATATTATAAGTCCCCACTTATTATAACAAATAATGATTTTAGAAATTATTATTTTTTCAATTAAATTAAATTTAATTGTTAACTTGTGTTACATGCAACATAGAGTTTAGAATGTGTTACATGAGACAACATTTTTTCACAAACCATAATATATTATTAATATTATTATTTAAACACATATGTTTCATACTATGATTTAAAAATATAAATATGAATTGTAATTACAAATGTTAAAAATTCATGTCTAATTATTATATATAATGAATATATATTTGTATAAAAGTTCATAATTGTTAGAAAATATTTATATAATTCAAAAATATTATTTTCTAAAAAAATATATTACTTTTTCTGAAAAATAAAGTAACATAAATTGGTTCAACATTATTAAAATCTATTTTAAAAATTAAACATCATTTCTTAAATATAATTTTCTAATTTATATTAGGGTGAATTTAAGAATATTTTTTGAAAATAAAAATATTTCAATGTATAGTTAAAAATATTGGTTTTTATTAATGATTTTTATTTAAATTAAATCATCTAAAATAAAAAACAATATAGCTTTAAAAGGAAAAAATATGAATTATATATTTATTAAACCAATTTATATTATTGAAAATAATTTCATATTTAATTTCTATATTCAAACATACTCTTCTTATGAAATGTTTCTCATTTAAAATCCACTTTCTTATTGTATATATGTGTTTTATTTTAAAAGAAATTCTATAAATCTGTGAGATTAATTTAGGAAAATGGATTCTATATTTAAAATCAAAATAATTATTATCTAATAATTTTGAAATAATTTTACAATATAAATAATAGAAAAAATAGTAAATAATATTTACCACAATTAAAATAATAATTAGATTACCTATGGGATAAACAAATAATATAAGGGTTTGAAATGGAAAAAATGTATCCAAACCCCATTGTATGGAAATATTTTGAACTTTAATATTCTATTTTATATAATTCCCCATTTTATATGCTTTTTTACATTTGAAAAACGCACGTACAACTTTTCGATTTCCAAAATTATTTGTGTTCCACTCACCTCACTTATAGATGACTACCACCTCATCTCCTCTTCAAACATCATAAACCCATTGCTTTATATAATATTAGACCAAATAACTTTAATAATTTTTTAATAATATACTATAATCCATGTTTTTTTTATAATTATTACCATGGAAGGTTTTTGGTGTAATCCAAAAATAGTTTTTTGAAGAAAATGCAATGTCCTTAACCAAGTGTTTTTATTTTATCTATTCCTCCACCTCTAACAAATATTATTAAAAGAAGATAATATAATTAATTCAATAACATAAATATATTAATATTTTGTTATAATATGGTTATTACTATCATCCATATCCTCTCCCCTCAAATGAAAAATTATAACATCTCTTTTATGTACGACAGACTACCACCTCTCGAATTGATTTGCCACATTTTCAATCAACAAAAATACCAGTTGGGTATGATGATGGATTTAAATTATATATACAATTTTTAACATAAATATACTTATTTAATTATTATATCACATATATCTTTTTTAAATAATATTCTATAGGTGATATGATAATTTCGATCATGTGTACGTTGGACTACCACCTCACTAAGTGATCTGATTTATTTTTACATAACACATTGAATGGAAGGTAATATTGGGATATTTATTGTACATATTTTATATATACTAAATTATAATTATTTTTATAGGTAATGTATTATTTAAATTTATTTCATTTCATTCTTTTACAAAATGGAAACAATCCTTTTGCATACGTATAATCAAATGTCTCCTTGAATAGTGTATTTTATTTTCTACCTCTAACTTTTGTGGATTACTCTAAAAACATATATAATGAATAAATATGATATTTATATCATGGATACCATTTTTTATATGAACTAACCATAATTATTGTAAGATTACTAAAAATACCAACCCAAAACATTTGGGGAAAATAAAGCAGTTATTATCTGAAATGTAATTTTAAAAAAGAATTGTTAATAATTAAGTGATGAAACATTATAGATAAAAGTTATATAGTATTTTACATATTAATATTATTTTATAATATATATGTATAATATAATTTTATTTATACAAGAGATTTAAACATGTATGAAGGATGATGAGACATAAGGTAAGGGATTTATGTCTTAGTTTTTTTGTGAGACAGGTCCCATATTCACTACATGTTTCAATTATAACCATCAATGAAATTTATGATTAATATCATAAAATTGTAGGGATTTTTATAACCATTTTAGTATCTCTCATTCATGGTGTTTACCATCTTAAAGGTGTAAAACTAGTACGATATATTTTTCTTAATTTCCCTTATTTTAGAAATATATTGTGTTAAGAATTTATCTTATTTTATAAGGTGTATATATATATATCCCCTTTGAAATTTAATATAACGAATTTATTTATTCTCATTATAATTTAGGATTCATTTAATATTATTCTTTCATGCGAATTATTATTCAACTTTAATAATATTGTAAGGGTTGTACGATTCAATACCCTCATTTATTGTGATCATTTATATTTATACATCTAATGATGAAATGTATTGGTCTATTTCTACATAAACTCATAAATTATATTATCCTCTAGTTATCTCATGAAAATTCATTTTTACTTTATTTTCCAATATATATGTGCTCAGGATTAAAATAGTATATTTCTAATGTAAATAGACTTTATTCAACCTATCATTTGGAAAACTTATTTCCTAACGTATCCCTGATTTCTACAAAATAAATATTTTTTTTAAAATTATTCAAATTTTTTATTCAAGTAATTTTTAACAATTTTTACCCATTTTATATGTTTTAAAATTTTTTAAATGGAATTATCATGTCTTATTTAAGACAAAAAAAACTTTTTCATTTACTGAAAATGAGAATGAAATATTGGTTTTTTTATACTTGTATGGTAATAAAATATTTCCCACCACCATAAACAATTAATTATTTAAAAATTCCATTATATGGTTCAAATATTATCTTCAATGAAAAGAATTTCCAAAAAACATTGATAAAAATGATTTGTATTTTAAATAGTGTTTTTAAAATATGAAATGATATTCTCCTCAAAAAAGTTCCATGTGATATTTCAAAATAATTTTCTATGTATAAATAAATACTCATAGATAAATATGATTTACTATAGATAAGATTGAATCATACGATTATTATTAAAACTTAAGATGGTTAAGGTTTTTTGGGGGAGAAATTTTTAGGAAACTAATTTAATTTCTTTATGGGTTTTGTTAAGGCGAATTAATGAAATTTTTATGAATCCCATTTTATTTAAACAGGTGATAATGTGATGATAAGATGATTTTTTTAAATTGTGGAAAAAATAAGTATAGTTTTAATTATGATATAAGTGGGGCCTATATCCTTGTCCAATACATTGGGTAATTTTGGATAAATAAAGAGTAAGTATCATATGAATTAACCAAATTACATTTTCAAAATATTTTTCGTGATCATAATTACATGTTCATTGTATTAAGCATAAACCTAGATTTATTATTAATAAGGAATTTAATGAATCGGGTTTATTTCCCATAAGATTATATGAGGGTTTGTTTTCATATCCTTAACATAATGAGTGAACTTGTTTCTAATTATACATGTTAACAATGTTAAAAAATTATGTATATGCGACATGTCTATGTATTATGTCAGTATTTTTCTCTCATGTATTATGTACTTTTATTGAATTATGATTTATATCTTATAAATTACCAATATTTATTACATGACTCAAGTTTATAATCTATAATATATAGGTTATGGTATTCGAATGTTATTCCCATGTGTCCATACCAATATTATCATGATAAGTTGATATCTCACATTTTACCCATACTGATAATCTAAGATCGCCCTTTATTATTTATTTATTTCACTAGATTATGTGAAAAGGAATTATGTATAATATTTCATAGAAGGTTTCTAGTTATGATGTACATAGTTGGTGATTACATAGTTCACATATGGACAAGTTTTTTTTGTTCTTATTTCTGAATATACTAGACCTAATAGATTCTAGAATGGATTGTTATGAAATATAATGAACTATTTTCTATTAACATGTAATATTTATGTATGATAGGTCTAGGTTCATTTCTTTCATAATTATAGAAAAAAATCATCCTCTAGAAACTATGATGATAAAACATTCTCAATATCACTAAGGATATTCCTAAGGATAATTCTATGTATAGGATGACATCCTAATGTTTTTTTAAGAAATATATTATGTGGTTATCCTTGAAATTCATCCCTCTAAAAATAAAATAAGCGGACATATAACTAGAATAGATGTACCTAGGCATAATAAATCTAAAAATTCCGAAATGACATGGACTCATTATTCACTACGTTTAGGAAAATGGGCCTTTCTATGAACAATGTTTGGCACTACCAATTGATATTCATTGGTGAATCCATATATTATTTTCAAATAATTATGAATGATTTAAATAGATGGTGACATTAAAAGACCTATCATAAACCTATGGTGTCATATATTAAAATAATTTGTCTAGATTTAGATAACCAATATGTTATTTTTGATGACTATGTGTTTTTCAATAATTATTAGGGTTTCTCACATTATTATTTTTTATTTTATTCAATTTCTAAAATCAAAATGAACCATGTTAATGTTGAGTGAAATATAATATAAAATGATTGTACTCTATGGAATCCAAACATTGTGGAGGATAAAATAATAAATCACATTTTTATTCTCACATCACTTTTAAAGCTATGAATCTTGGTAAACATACAAACCCCATTGGAGGAAAAAACGTTTTAGTGATTCCTTTATGAGGAAATTCACATGTTATTTTAGTGGTTTCAATGATCCACTAGTTACTAAACATTGAATCAATACCATTGAAAATATATTTTGTATTCTCTACTAATAGAAGCATGAAAAATAAATTTTTGTTGTTCTATAATTTGTAAGGGGAAGCAGATAAATGGGGGACACATTCCAAAAATCATAATCAATAAGATGAAGTGGAATCCACTGAATGGGTTGTGATTCAGAACTTATTTGAAAATAATAATTTATTTATATTCTTCATATGAAAATAAAAATTATTTTCTTCTGCTGAAACAAAAGGATGATTAATATTTTTGTACATATGATGAAAATTTTACAAGACTATTGAGTTACACTTATAGTATTATCGTTCAACCTGAAATTAAGGTTTGAAACCGATTCACTAGGTTAAAACCAAATCATTGATGGGAGTCAGCCTTTAGAAACATTGATATATATGATGAAATATTAGGGTTTTCTATATATGTGGAAATAGAGATTAGATTTACCCAACAAATTGAATTATATGGAAAAGAAATAAAGTATTTAATGAAAGAGAAACTCTAGGAAACATGTAGAAAAAATATTCTCTTTCCATTATACTCGAAGAGTTGATGGAATTATGGAATAAATTTTCATAAATTTATATTTTTCATGCGTTCTAATACCCAAATTATGGTAATTATTTATCTATTTATGAAAATATAGTAAAATATATACATAATACACCACCCACACTTTGGTTTTTCAAGTGTAAAGAGTATTGGAAATATGTGAATCAATACCCCAGTCCAGGGGAAAATTCGAATTATAATCCAAAAATAGCACTGAAGATAGTGGATAAAAGAAAATATTAATGAAACCAATGTTAATGAAGTGAATCACAAAAATTAGGGAAAACCTATCCTCACCTCCTTAGATGGGTATTCTTCTCTAATTTTATATGAATGGTCTCTATGAACATATTATTGTTATTCCATTAGTTAAACTATATATGATTTTAAGTATTTATTATCTCCATCTATAAGTATTATAGAATAATCAAATCACATTTAATATTATAACTAATAAAGTATTAATCCATTATTCTAATTAATTTTTTTATAGGATAAGATCATATTTAGGGAAAGACTTTTGAATTGTCAATTATAAGCATATATAAATCCATGTAATATTAACTTAAGTGTTATGGATAATATCATTGGTTTAGGATTTAATGTGTTCTCATATGTTTATTTTCATTGAAACCCCATTTTTATGGTTTATTAGGATAGTATTTTATTAGGATTAATGATATTTTGTATACCATTTATGGAAGAAACCACTATTTAATGATTAAGTTTTAGTGAAATAGTTATTTAAGGAGGAATACATTTAAATTTTATGGAAATAAGTTTAATGTATATAAAATCATTAGGGATTATCTTATCTCTAATGTTTAGGTAATTAGGTGTTATGAAGTATAGGTACATTGCAAGAATTATATAAACATATTTTTGGGAAAAGATAAATTATAAGCTGGGTGAAATCCTATAACATCTGGTAATTACACTAGTTATCAACCCATAACTGAAGGAATAAAATGGTTTGAGCTTACCGATAGCGGGTTTAACATAGGAACACTTAAGTTTAGTTCATGCAGGCCTCCTGTGAAAAATCCCAAAAATGGCATAACCGTAAATAAAATAATTTAAAAAATTATTTTATTTTTCAAATGCTTATAACTCACAAACGGTAGCTCGGATTAAAAATCTGAGACCACCACTAAACTTGTGAGGGCATGATTTATTTAAGAAGATACTAACTTTGGCTGGCGCGGGCCACCAGAAAAAGTTAGTTTTTGGCCGCAAATAAAATAATTAAGTGACAATTATTTTATTGTAAAATTCATAACTTCTAAATGGTGAGTCGGATTAAAAATCCGAGATTACTGTTGGGTTCGTTGGGGCGTGTTTCACATAGACAGAGCCTAACATCGACCGGCGCGAGTCGAGGGTGACTGATAATAATTTTCCAAACTTTTTTTGGGTACGATCAGTAAACGTATGTTTGGGATTTTATATCTTTTGGACCGGTGCTCGGAATTGAAATGTGAGGGCACCGTTGAACTCGCAGCGTCAGTAATTGCTTAGTGAGACCTTCACCGCAGTTGCGTTCTGATGAGTTTGGAAGTTAGTTTTTGGAGTTTTATTAAAGAAAATAATAATAAAATAAAGTATGAAAATTTATTTTATTTTTAAGTTGCCATGTGTTGTATGTTGGAACCTCCCTTTGGAGGTTGGTGGTGGGAACTCCACACCCTAACCTCCCATGAGAGGATTATTGGTGTGGGGACCACCCGAGTAACATAACATCCCACGAGAGGATATGATGTGGGGTCCACATGGGTCTTCACCCCCCCCCCATTTAATATGGAGGGAGAAAAACCCTCACAACCCACTCAATTAATGTTGTGTATCAACAGAAAATTAATTGTTGTCAATTAATTTTTTGTGTCAACATGAAATTAAATGTTGTGTGTCAACAAAAAATTAAAGATATCGATAAATTTTATGTTTCAACATAAAAATAATTGCTGTAAATTAATTTTATGCACCAATGATTTTTAATTCGCTTGACCCCCGCTACTTTTTTTATTTTATTAACCGCATCATTGGAATTTAGGAAGGTAATAATAAATGAACCGTCATAAATTCCATGATGGTTACATACCTATCCCCCATTCCTATATATAGGGAGCTTGGTAAGAGGATTTGGGATGGCTTCACCAAGAGACGAAGCACTGGTAAAGTGATGCGATGCCCAACACTTGGAGGATTACGCTTCCTCCAATGAAGAATGTGAAGATGCCAGCGATGAAAAATTCTTCCTCGGCTTCTTCCTCAGAACCCCCCTTCCGATGTGGGATCTCATCTACGACCCTTATTCCTTCCTCTTCACCATCAACGGACCGACGTATGAGCTCAGAAGTGGAAACATACAACAAATGATGACAACATCATCTTCCCTCGCAACAAACCAATGCACGTCAATTAAAAATGTAGGGGTGTGTTTTAAGCCGTTTAACACTTAATCTTCTCTCGTTATATCAACTTCATGAGCCGCTTGCTATCGTTCTAACATGGAGGGTTCGGGCCAAATGAACACGGCCTAACCCCGCTGCAACCTTTATGGTTTTGGAACCTTGGATTGATGGCGAAGTAGAAGCGGCATGGCAATGTGGAAACGGTGACGAAGATGGAGAATAGAAATCGTGCTACCCGCAGCCTCTGCGAACTGTGCCGCCGGCCGAGCGGCGCCCAACCAGCCTACCTGCGCACTACCTGGCATGCGCCCCGGTAGAAATTGTGGCCAGAATGCTCGTAGAAACCCTGCCCATGCGGCCCGCACGCTACCGGCATGCCCCGCGGCCTTCTCGCGCCCCTCGCAGCACCGACCGAACCTGCCACTAGCCTTCGGGCCGAGTCACCCACATGGCGACTTCGGCCCGAATTGTCCACGCACTCCACTAGGATGGGCCCAGCAGACTGGGCCAAACTTAGCGGACTGAACCAGCCAATGAGCCGAGTCAGACCCAGCAAGTCTGACTGGGTCGACCAAGGATGGGTTGGGCCAAGTCGGTCCGACCGGGTCGGACCGAACCTGAGCCCACTTTTGACCCTTTGCTTGTGTTGGCCATATCATTAGCACCGGAAATCCATTTGATGAACCATTAGTGGCGCTGGTAATCTCTTTAAGAAACGGTTCCTTGAAAAATACCCCATGGGAATTCAGGGTACAGTTGAGATATGGTCGGTTTGGTTCGTACACGAAACCAATCGGGCCCCCAAGACAAAAAGGCAAATAACTCACAGATCGGGCGTCCGATTGATGCACCGTTTGTTTCTTTGAGACCCCTATGACTTGGAGGACCTTTGAGATACTTTTTCATGGGACGGAGTGACACTTGGAGTATCATCTTGTAGCTCATGGAGCGAACCCTCCTGGAGACGAGCGAGTAGACTACGGAGACCTAGAAGCTGGCTGAGACCTGATGACTGCTTGTCCGATTCATTTGGAGTGACTTGAATAGCCTAGTAGGGAGCGCTAATGTGTGAGGCGGAAGACCCATAGCGGAGCAATGATACTGTGTGAGGCGGCAGACCCATGGTACTCGACAGGAGGAGTAACTCTGTAGGCTATTAGGGGGAGCACTACTGTGTGAGGTGGCAGACCCATAGTAGGGAGCGCTACTGTGTGAGGCACAAACTTATAGTAGGGAACACTACTGTGTGAGACGGAAGACCTGCGGTACTAGACAGGAGGAGTACCTCAGCATTCTAATGTTAGTGAGTAGCACCTCGGAGTCGCAACAGGACTATTGTGCTCGATAGAGGAGGAGTTCTCCAGTAGCCATGGTTTCGTGAAAAAAAATCTTGGTTTGAGCTGATTCAATGACCTTTGTGTTTTTCTTCATGATTGGGATGGGTTACTTGACAACTTATGTATATGTATGGGAATATACCTAAATAATGGTTATCCATTGATTTTATGCTTCGTGGTTTATTCTTGTTGGATTTTGTGAGACCTTGAGGGTCTCTGGGTCCCTACTGAGATATCGTTATGCTCACCCCTGCACTGGCTTTTCCCACACCACATTGTGTTGGATGCAGATGACAGATAGTGTTGACGGAGGCCGAGAGCGATCCAGGACTAGACGGTACCTAGAGGTGGACTACTCAGAAAGACAGTACACGGAGCAGACCGATACACGTGGAGTGGTGAGGTGGACATCTATACCTACCCTTCAGGTAGGAATCCCGGACAACCATCCTGGATCTGCTTCTACATTTCTGCTGTTTGTCCCCTTCTTTTCATTTGTACTTGATTTTCAGTTGTACTTTCCCACGGGGCTTGTATTCTGTCCCCCTTTACTTTCAGTACACTTGTTATACAGTGTCTTTTACTTAATGTTTTCTTCTTCTTTTACTCTGGTTGTGTGAGTATACGTTTTATAAAGGTAATGCCTTCCCAGTTTTAGGGGATTATGCCTTTGGTGCTAGTCTCCAGCCCCTGGCCTACAGAAGGTGGGCTTGGGGTAGTCACGATGGGGGCCCTGGGGGACGGGTTGTGACACATGTGAAACAGTATTGATCATGGGTCAACATGAATATAGATTTTTTTGAGTATTTATCACGATACATGTTATGATAAATAGTTACTACTGGGAGTCAAAATTGTAAGGGTATACAATAACTATTATCTAAACAATAATTTAAATGGAAAGAATCACCCTATATTTTATTATTAGACTCACCAAAATATATTTATAGAAAAATAATATATGGATTGTTGTCTTAAACCATAAAAATTTTACACACTTCCTCATTATCAGAGAAAATTTCTATTTGTATCATCTTTATATAATATATATTAAGGATGTTTTAGGTAACATATAGTACCACATTCCATTGAAACTGATCTGGATTCATGAATTACATCAATGTTTTTTCAATTTCATAAATAAGCTCTTGATATGGTGTTATTTTTCAGAAATACAAATAATCCTAATATAGATTTTCAGTTTGAGAGAATAATTCCAACCAAATAAGAAATGGTTTGATCAATTCTATGGATTTCAATGGATTTTATGATCGACACCTTTCTCTAGATGGGTTTTCATATAAAAATATAATTCAGTAGAGTAGCGGTATAGATTCTTTTGAATCTATCCATATATATAATGAACAGTATGATTCCAACATGATTGAATGAATTTAGTGAAACAAAGCTTTTCAAGATTGAGAAGGCAGAGAAACTGAATGATAAGGGTAGAGCTATTAAAATTCACATAAAGGTAGATCAGTGTTGGTAGAAAAGTTATGTTGACAATCATTAGTGTGATCATGAATTTTAATTTGAATAAAATGTAATCCTTTGAATATATCCATGGAAACTATTTTGAGGTTTGGAAGTAAGGTAAATTCAAGCCCAACATACATCAATAATTTTGATATTCTTGATCATATTAAGGTTTTAGTTTATTTTTAAAACAGACACCATATCTTTCTCAATTTCATGATGTGTTCCTTATATCTATCTAGAGGAAATGAATACCTAATCATTCACATGTACTAAACATAGATGTCATACCACTGGTTAATTATCCTTATTATGAGGAATCACGAGTTGATATTATTGATAATATATATAAATTTCTATAAAATAATTCCATTCATTAGGTTAATGTTTTGTATTGAAAAATTCATCATGAGAAGGTAATAGGTAACCTAAGGAGGTAATTAGGTAGAAGTATCATCAGTTGTTGGTACTACAATGATCAATTTTGGGGGTGAAATTAATTTTATGGGTGTTATAACGTAACACACTGAGATTTAATGAAACATTTTTTTTCAAATAAATTAAATTTCATTAAAATCAGGTGTTTCATGAATCATCTTGTTTAGAAATCATTACACTTGACACAAATTCTTAACAAACTGCAATATTTTATTAATATGATTATTTAAATTTTACAATTAAAACCTAGACGTTAGACATTGTGATATTAATTGAATTAACTTATTTTTAAAAATTATTTACAGAGGATTAATATAGAGATAAAAAATTGAAAAAAATTACTTAATTTTTATAAAATCCATTATATGATTCATAAATACTATGTTCTAAAAAAATATTAATTTTTTTGAAAAAAATAATACAGTTAATTTTTCAAATTTTAGAAAATGTATTTTATAAAAACAATTTTTTAAATTTAAATACCATAGTCATATTTGGGTTAAATTTTTATAATTTTCTGAAAAGATAAATCTTTCATTGAATAGTTAAAAATAGAGGTTTTATTTAGGAAATTTTGTTTTATTAAAACATTTAAATAATTAAGAATTTATTTAAGATGGTTTTAAATGTAAAATAATTTAAATTATAAACCTATTAATCCAATTATAGTATTTTGAATCATTTGGATATAGAATATTGATATTTAATCTTTTTCTACTTATGAAAACTTTCTCTATGGAAACCCACATCCTCATCGCATCTATGGGAATAATTTTAAATTAAATTATACCAATTATATGAATTGAATTTGAAAAAAAAATGTCTTCCATATTTTTAATTAGTTTAATTTATATGATCTAATAAAGTTAGGTTTAATATTTATTATAATTAATATTAAAAGCAATAAAAATTATTCACAATTGTTATGGTAAAAATGGTTTTACTAGGAGTTAAACTAAAACAAGTTAAAAATGAAAAAAAAATTGTCCAATATATTTTTTTAAAAATTTAATTATTATCTCATGGTTTAAGATTTTCCCACTTTGGATCCTTATAGAATAAGGAAAAACGGGGTATGCAATTTTCATTTCAAAATTTATAAGTGTTCCACTCACCTCTCTTATAAAATTCATCCCACTATCTTCTCCACTTCACACTCCGAAAACCCATTTTTAGGCCATGAAATTCCAATATAACTAAAATAATTACATTCTATAATCCATGAATTATTATTTTTGTTTGAATTCTGACCTAGGAAGGATATTTGAGCAACCCAAGAGAAGTTGTATGAATAAATGGTAACGTCCCTAATATGACATTTTTATATTTTTTCTTACTACAACTACTCCATGTCATATTAAATCAGGATAATATAATAGAACCATTATCCTAAATATAATTAGGTGTTATTATTCTTTGGTGAAGACCTCCATCCATTACCTCTTCCCTCAAACGTGAAATGATATCATTGCTCATGTGCATAGAGGGCTTCCGTCTTATGAACTGATGTGACATGTTTTGATTCAACACCTCTCATGGTTGGATATGATGATGTATATACTTTATATATTTTCTATTTTACATAAATATACTTATTAAATTTATATATATCATATACCTTTTTCGTTCCATTCCACAGGAGATATGATAATGTGTATTGTGTGTGTGGTGGACTACCACCTCTCAATGTAATGTGATTTATTTTCTTACAAAACAATTTTCTTGAAAGGTAATGGTGGAAAATTAAATGATTGTATTTTTTTATATTTATTACATAAAATTATATTTTAATTATAATATAATATATTCCATTCTATTATTTCATCCATCTGAAAAATGGAAATAGTGTTCATCTGTATGTACAACCTATTGTCTTTATGAATGGTGTATTTCATTTTGTATCTATACCTTTTATGGATTACTATAAATAAATATATAATGAATATATATTATTTTAATATCATTATTTATATTATTTGTTTTTTAACTATGATCAAATTAAGAGTACCGAAAATACCAAACCAAAACATATGTGAGCAACCAAGTAGTTAACACTGAAAATATAATTTTAACAAGAAATAATTAATAAACTGGTAATTAAAATTCATAATTAAATATTATATAGTATGATACATGTGAATATTATATTATAATATATTAATAATAAACATATAATTATATTGGATTGTTTAACTTGTATAATCGATGTTAAGACATAAGTTAAGGGATTTCACTCTCACTATTATTTTCTATGAGACAACTACCATATTCACAATGTTTTTTATTTATGTGGTGTATATACATATATTAATTAATTTAATGATTATTATCTTACAATTTATATGGATTAAAATATTTTTTGTAGTACATATATTTCATATGGAATGTGGCTCAAAAGATTCCAATACGGTAAGATATTTGTGTCTCAATTTCCTTTTTTGAGACATTTGTTGTGTTATACACCTATCGTCTTTTATAATGTGTATATGTATACATAGATATGCAATTTCATGAATTTATTTTTCTCATTATATTTAATTACTAATATAATTTTTTATTTAATTTTTATTATGCTTCATGGTCACTAAAGTGATAAGTGTCTCATGATATGATCTCAGCATTTATTTGGATTATTTATGTTTATACTGTCGATGATGAAAATTTATCAAATGTCTATCAAGAAACTAAATAATTTTATTATACTATAGTTATTTCAATATTATACATGTTTCACCATCATTTTGATCACATTATGTAATCAGGATTAAAAAATAATGCTTTTAATTTGAACCAACATTATTTCTCGTTTCTATTGATTAACCCTTTTACTTATATATTCATGTTTTCTTAAAAATCTTTTCAAAACACTTTATAAAACTTTGTAAAGGTTTTATTAAAGTAAGTTTTTATAAATATTTATTTTTTTAAAAAAAATGAATCTACTTGTAGTTTCCCAAATAATCCATGTTTATCTTTTAATGAAAATTTTAATAGAATATTAGTTTTTTTTAACTTATTTGTAATGAATGGTATTTACTAATTCCATAAATGATTTATTATTTAAACATTATTTTATATGTTTCATATTTTATTTTTAAATAAATTTATAACTAATAAACATTATGAAAATGATTTATGTTTTAAAAAAACAAAGTTGAAAGGATATTCTCCACAAAAAATGTTCCACGTACTCTTTTAAAATCATTTTCCATATATGATGACATAATTTGATATTATGTATGACTTAATGGGGATAATATTTAATGATACCATCCTTATTCATTCTGTAGAAAGTTTCTGTTCAAGTTTATAACATATTTTTGAAACCCATTTATTTTTTCATGGGTTATGCTATGGTGAATTTATTAAATGTTTATGAAACACGTTTTATATACACGGGTTATGATTTTTAGATATAAGGAATTTTTTTGATATTGTGTCATATATTGTTTTTACTTTAATAATTCCTACAACCACCAAAATTATAACAACCAAAGATTGATGTAAAAGGACATTAAATTTCATTTGTTAAATACTAAATACATTACAGAAATAGATACCCAAAGAAAATATTAGTTTAGTGTATCTGGAATCTCGAAACAAATTCTTATAGCATGGTGAAAAATTGTCAATATCTCCCATAAAGATCACCCTAATTAGTTTTCCTACCTAAAACCTTTCCTTATATCATAGATAAAACAAAACATAAAAAGGGTGAGATCAGATGCAATGTAATGGTAAACATGGAAAAATTTAATAAAACATAAACATAAGAATGTAAAAACATGAACATATTTCTTGATTACCAAAATCATGATTCATAAAATAAACATTGGTTATACGTAGGGAATAAATCAAAAAGAATCATTAATAATATAGTTATAATAAAACATAAACTTGTGGAAAAATAATCATAGAAAATCTTTTCCGTATTATCCAATGCTCAAAGTAAAGACCCTCATGGAGGAAAATGTTCATTACTAAAATTTGGTCCCTCCTCTTTCCATCCATGTATTACTGAACCATATTTACTTGTTGTTTCATCCATGTATTTCTGAACAAGATTTACTTTTGGTTTTAGACATGAATATATCCTGAGATATAAATCATTACCTAATGAATTGGAGGGTGATATAGGTCCCCCATTTCTCATAATGAAATCATTTTTACATGTTCCACAAAATCATAAATCATTCATCAGATCATAACCCATGAAATAAAATGGGTTTTTTAAACATCATTCCATCATAACATAATCCAAGTAAAACAACTTGATTTCATAAATAAAATTCCATCATATAAATAATCAAAAATAATAATAATAGGTATTTTATACTTGATACATATAGTTAGTCTTTGATGGAAAATAAGTTTGATAAAACACTTGAAATTAATTCTGGATGAAAATATCTTATATTCTACAAAAGCATTTCTTTCATTTAAACACTACATAATTTAAAAGAATATAATTTCATTGAAAAAAACCAAAAAAAATTCAAAATATTCTTCATGGAAATAAGGTGTTATGAAATCATAAAAATAAATTCATATCGGATAAGTTAAAATTACATTTTTCATATACATTTTCTAGAAAATTAAAAAAGTACGTCATACTGTAAAAGAAAAACAATTACTTTCATACCGTAATATAAAAATTCACCATAGAGTAAAATTGACTTTAAAAAATAGTATAATAGTATAATTAATATTATATATTTACGAAACATGGATATGGATGAAAAATATACCCTAGTAAATACTTATTTATAAACAATCTCAGATAATAATGAGATTGTGAAATTATCCTTTACCTTAGGTCTGCTATATGTTGTGTGTATCTGAACCTCATGTATAATAATTTAAATAATTTAATTAACTTATTCCATTATAATAGTAATTTTTATGATATCATATACGATCATATTATCATCCATTTGGTACTAATATTTCATTATTATTCGTTATTCAGGTACTGGATGCTTTATGTTCTTATGCAAGTTTTTTCAGAGAAGTTCATGTTCCAATTCATAGATATAGTTATATCATTTACATAATGATATTAGTATAATAAATATCATATTTATTCATTATATTCATTTATATAATTATTGTTTAATGAATATCATTTCAAATGAATCACATCGTGGAGAGGGTAGGCCGTACATACGCACAAGCGATGATACGATTCCTTTAATTATAAAATGGTATCGATGTGGATGGTATATATATTTTAATAGAATAAATGAATTGTTATAATAATAATATATAGTTATTATATCCATCATTATACACATCCATGTCAATTGGTGGTGACAAATAGATTACACCACATCATAGATACGATAAGCCGTATGTATGCACACATGGTGATTTTATTTTTTCATAAGATGGAAAGAAGGTGGAATATGGTAGTTTTATCATTATAATAAAATATCAATATATATATGATAATTTATATATAATATAATAGTTAAAAAACTCATGTATAGGATGTAGAAAAATAAATATGTCTAAATGAATTGGTAGAAGTGATTAACTCTTCTTCGACGTGCTTTCTCTAAATCTCATTTTAGAGAACTAGAGTTGGTCTTTTAAGAAGACTAGAACCTTTATAATGTTACAAGAGAAGTTGATAAGGGAAAATTTAATTGGATGACAGAGATTGAAGGCTCAAATTGATGTGAATAAGTGAGGGAGGAGGTTCCCTTTTATAATTGAGGGGAGGGTCACTTTTGAAAACCTCAAAAATATTAATTTATAATAAAATAAACCCCCACTCAAAAACATAAAAATGCCCTAATTTAAAATTTTAGATGATATGGGGTTATAATATCAACAACCAATAATTTTTAGCCAATATTTTTTATAAATTTATAAATTATCATTTTAATTAACACTTGGCTACTCTATTTATTTTTAATTAAGATAACGAATATTTATATATTAAAAGAAAGAAATATTTATTTATTTGATGTACATTACACCATAAATAAGTACCTTAGAGAATTTTGGACCATTTAATAATTATTATTTATTTTCTTAAAATGTTTTATGACATTTAATAAATCGAACATAACATTGTTTTGACAAAAAAACAATTGTGTCAATTTTGAAACAATTCTATTCATAGATTTTTAAAAATATCAATATAAGACATTATCATAGAAACAATTATTTTATTATATTACTATATAGAATAGGTAATCTATAAAAATAATTGGACATATTAATTAACAAAAAGTATAATTGTTTTAATATTTTTAATATCATTAATTTGATATTTTGATTAATAAAATAATTACTACATTAGTTTTGTGTAATTATTTAATATAAATAAATGTTAGGTAAAAATTAAAAAAATAATATTTTGAAGATAAATATATTATATATGATAGTAATACTTTATGTTGAATGTATATTCTCTAAAATTCAACATAAAAAATGTCGTATTTATTAAATTATGAACCTAACAACTTTAACATCACTTTAAGTAAAATAATATAAGAGTCACAATATCATTCATATGGATCCATATTGTCAATAACTAGACACATGGATGATTATTGTAGATATATAATCAAAAAACAAGAATTGGGAATGTTTTTTCTTCTTTTTATGGTTATTAGAGTTTTCATAATAATTGTTTTATTAATTTGACATAAATTAATTATGTTTTATACAATCAAAGAATAATTCTTTAAGGTAATTATATATTCACTAAAATTACAAATAAAATACCATGAAAAGTAAAGACATTTTATCCTTAAAATATGTATTTATAATAAAATTTATCTTCTTTATAACCTTATATAAAAAATTGTTTAGTTATTTAAATATGATTGATACATATTTTACTTGTCTTTAAATAAATTAAATTAAATTCCTTATTCTCATCCAAGTGGATTCAAATGACACTATTTTGACCCCTGGATGATTTTAGTGGACATAACTCATCCAATTATATTAAGAAAACTGTTAGGGTAAATTTATAATAATATTATTACACTTATATACTAGTTTTACCCTTTTATTATATTAATAAAAATTACTCATGTTACTATTCATATTGACAAAAAATAAAATAAATATCTTTACATAATTTGGATATAATGATTCCAAATCTGGAATCCATTTTTCAAAAATCAAAAAATTGAAAATTCAGTAATTATTTTAGAAAAAATTCCATTGTTGAAAAGAGAGAATGAGTTTTTAAAAAGTTTAAACCGTGAAAATGATTGAAATGTTTTTACATCTGAATTAAATGTATAATTAATGCTAATGACATAAATTTTATTGAATGATAAAAATATATTTTATTTATACATTAAAACTGTTTAATAGTATAATTTAATTACATAAATTATTTTGAAGAAAATAGTGGTTTTCAATTAAAATTTAGTAAACTTTTACTATTCAACAAAATTTAAAACTTATCAGGAAAATATCAAAAATTCATCCAAATAAAATTTATTCATGCTTCCAAAGAAAAAGTTTCTATTATTTAATAGAATATATAAAAGAATCAAACCCTATATTTAAAATGGGTTTTCCATCAAAAGAAAGCAATATTTCATTGTTTTGAAACGTACATCTTTCATCTGAAAAATTTAATTTTTTATTGTATCATGTCTAGAAAACATATAAGGTGAATTTAAAACATTATAATAAACACATAGAGTGATTTTATTATTTTATAGATTCACTTGTCTTCGTTTAAATATTTTTTAGTCATAAGTAAATATTATTCATACTCGCCATTATAATGAATAGGTTATAATATTTAGTTGTTCACTAATAATCAGTCTTTCATGAAATAAATTATATCAAAAGAAATTGAAATTTTGTGTAACAAAAACCAAGAATAGTGTTGTGTATACTATAAGCTAATAAAGTGCAGTGTATGGTGCATGCTAAATTGTGTATAGCATCTAACAAAATAAATCAATGATATTAACAAAGATTTATCTCAAAAACTCTCATGGTGTTACATTCTACCATCCATAAAATTAATTTCTCCCTCAAAATTCATCAGGGTTATAAAATGTTCAATACATGAATGTTTCATTCATAGAAACTCCTATCGTAAAAATTAATACTAAAATAACATTTTAAAAATAAAAGTTGCAAACATAACGGTTACCCAATTTAACTCATCATTGGGTTTCCCCCTAAGAGACAAAGGTGGTATGTGAAAACATGGATATAGAAGAAAAATATAACCATCATTTTCTAGTGAATATTTATAGAGAACAAGGTTTTGAGAAAGTTAGAAACTAGAAATATATAAATATGGGATGATTTAAGGGATAATTTTATTCATCAGATAAGAATGTACTAGGATAACATTTTTGGTTTCAATATACCTTTCATAAAGTTGAATAATTTTTCATGAGAATAAATACTTACTTCATTTCGGTACAATATCACATTTTTTTTCCTTGAACAATTTCCACTTCCTCCCATATTTAAATAAATGAAGTTAAATTTTTCATTCAAGATGTGTCGGCAGATAGTGTGATCCATAAGTATAATGATAGTTCATTCAATCTATATCAAATAAAAGTTTATCATTCATTATAAAATATGAATAAGTCCACCTATAGTGAGATAATAAATTAATCTAAAAAACATAAACCAGTGTATAACATATACTATCCATAATTGGGTAACATTAAAATCCTTCCCAAAAATGAAAATCAAAACCAGTAGAAAGTGGAGAAATAAATCATCTTATCATTTATATACCATATAGAGATAGTAATTTCTTGGTTATCCCATTCAAAACATGTGAATAATTTAATCATGTATTCTCTTGAAAATGGTAATTACTTCAATAACCATAGAACCTTAGTGAAAACATGCATGCTGTCAAGAAGTAACTCCTACAAAAAATCACAAAAAAATATATATACTCAAACCATGATATCACATTGTCCTTATATTAGTCATGGGTTCATTAATATTATCAAACATCTCATTATCTCCTTAACCAATTATTATTTACATATCATATGTTTTTAAAAAAATATTTTCATAACTTTTTTAGGTTACTCCATCCATTCAACATATACTTTCCAATACTTAAGGAAAACAATAGTGTAACAATCCTTAGATGTTTCATTATTCCGTTGTACCATAAGACTAACTATTCAAAATTATTCTTGAAAAATATGTAATAATTCCAATATCTTCTTAAACCACTAACTAAGCTTCACCATTTTATTCCTTCAAGCATATTTTATCTCATATATCATTTCTAGTCTCTTAATAATAAGACATATAAATAAATCCTATATGACCATGTTGATTATCTTCATGAGATTTTTCCTTTGGTAATATATTTACATAATTCCCAAAAATTAAAGAATTAAAACATTTTACCACCATTGATGTCATAGAAATACCATTTTACTTGTCCATTGTGTTAACTGAACCTTTTTTATTAATATTACTAGATTTTTATCCTTCTTTTCAACACCTAAATCATATTCTAGTTCCTTTGTGAAATTCTCTTTAAAGCCTCTTCCCACAAGATTTACATGAGGAAAATTGAACTTTCCTTCCACTATGATCACCATAAAACTCCATCTTTATTTTATTAGGTGGGTTAGAAAACTCACCAATGTTGAGATTATTGATTGTATAATTAAATCTCTTATTAGGCTTAACAACATTGTTTCCCCTTAAAACACTAATATCAATTGGCTTATCATGAGGAATATCATTCCATTGTCTACCATATTATCCATTAACATGAAACCTCCTATTTCAATCCATTTCAAAAACCCAAAAATATTAGTGTGGGAGGAAAAATCATATTAGGGAAACAAAAAAAATCAAGGGGGAGTTCTTTCAATATCAAACATCTTAGGTTTAGTCTTACGTTATTCATGACCATTGCCATAATTCAAGGATATTACGAAATGTTAGACCTATCTTTTGGGATATCCCTATACATATCATTAGAAATATATCAGGTGGTATCAATAATGTTTTTGCTTCCTATATTCCAAAGGATAACTAAAACATTACTCTGATACCTACTCTAATGACCCAGGTTTGACGTAGAGGGATATTATATTTCTTCTGTAGAATACTTTATACATTACACAAATAGACACCCAAATACCATATTACTTTAGTTCCAATGAAAACTAATTACACATTCTTCTAGATGTGTGAATGATCTTAAAAATATCCCATAATGAACTTCTCTATTAGTTTTTCTACCTAAAGACATTATTTATATCATAAGGAAAAGAATAAAAAGATGGTGATATCAAATACTCAGTAAGGGTATTAATGGATAAAATTAAACAAAACATAAACATAATAATTAAAAAACATGGAAATTTATTTTTAATATCAAAATCATGAGTAATAAAATAATACTTGCTAATACATAAGGCATAAATTAAAAAATAATATTAAAAATAGCATTAGAATAAAATATAAACTTTTGAAAAAAAAAACCTAAGATTAGGAAATAATTTCCATATTAGCAAAGGCTCATATCCAAGACAATCATAGAAGACAAATTCCATTATTGAATTGAGTTTACTATTTATTCTTTCCATTTATTACCGAATAGTATTTTCCTGTTGTTTTAGCCCTCTATTACAGAACTGTATTTACCTTCCAATTCAATGATGTCTATATAATGAGATATACATTTTTACCCAGTTCATTGGAGGGCGATATAATTCCCAGACATCTCATAATGAAATATTTCTTACATTTTCCATAAAAACATAAATAATTCATCATAATATATCCTAGGAAATAAAATGGGTTTCTTGAAAATCATTCCATCATAACATTGTCCATTAAAAACAAATGGATTTCATAAATAATATTCCATCATAAAAATAATCAACTAAAACACTAATAGGGATAGTATACTTGAAAAATAACCATAATCAAAGATGGAAAATAATTTTGATAAAACACTTGAAATTAATTCTTGAGGAAAATGTGTTTTCTTCTTTAAAGACCCTTTATTCCATAAAACACCATGCAATTTAAAAGAAAATAATTTCATTGAAAATAAAATTGAATAATTTTAAAATTATATTCATGGAAACCAGGTGTTATGAAAGTGTAAAAATACATTCTTTCTTTATAAGTTAAAAAACATTCTTCTAATACTTTTTTCGTAAAAGACATAAAGTACCTCATACCGTAAAAAAAATAATTCATTTCCAACCATTTATTAAAAATTAATCAATGTGTAAAATTGACATTAAAAAATATTATATGAATAGAAAAAATATTTTATATTTAGGAAACATTTATTTAGATGATAAATATACCCCAATAAATACTTACGTATAAACAATCTCAAATAATAATGAAATTGCAAAATTACCCCTAACCTTAGCTCTAATATCTAGTGTACGTTACAAACCTTTTTTATAAAGATTTAAATAATTTTATTATATTGTTCCAGATTCATAGTAATTTTTATGATATCATATCTGATCATATTATCATCTTTTTTAACTAATATTTCATTATTACTCATTATTTGGGTACTAACTTCTGTATGTTATTAAGCATGTTTTTTTAGAAAATTTATTGTTCCACCTATTAGGTTGTGGTAATATCATTTACAAAATAATATTATTATAATATATATATTGTATTTATTCATTCCATAAATTTATATAATGATGTTTTAATGAAGATCTTGTAGAATGAATCATATCACATCGTTGGGACGGTAGGTCGTACATACGCACAAACAATGATATCATTCCTTTAATTTTGAAATGGAATCGAAGTGGAGGGTATATTTACTATTCCAGAATAAATAACTTCTTATAATAATAATATATAGTTATTATTTATATCATTATACACACAAAAGTCAATTGGGGGTGAAAAACATATTACACCACAACGGGGAGACGGTAATTCGTACGTACGCATGCATGGTGATTTCGTTTTCTCATAGGTTGAGTAGAAGGTGGAATATTGTTGTTTCAAAATTATAATAAAATACTAGTATAAAAGTGATAATTTATTTTTTACTTTCTAATGAAACTACTCATGATGTTGAAGAAAAATAATAAATATGTTTGAAAGAATCATTAGGGAAGATTACCTCTTCTTGAATGTGATTTCTCTAAATCTCCTCTTAGAGTACTCGCGATTGTCATTGAAAAAACCAGATCCTCTATATTATATATAGGGAAGTTTATATAGGGAAATTATGTGGTATGGTTGATATTGAAGGCTCAAATTTATGCGAAGAAGTGAGGGAGGATGTTCTCTTTTATAATTTAGGTGATGGGCACATTTGTTAACCTCAAAAATATTAATTTATAATAAAATAAAAAATTGACTAAGAAACCTCCAAATTGTCCCAATTTAGAATTTTAGATAATATATTGTTCTAATATCTTCAACCAATAATATTTAGACAACAGTTTATGTCAATTTGAAAATTTTCATTTTAATTAACACTTAGTTATTCTATTTCATTTTAATTAAGATAACAAATATTTCAATATTAAAAGGGTGAAATACTTACATATTTTATATCAATTAGATAATAAATAATTACCTTGGAGAATTATATTCTATATAATAACTATATTTTATTTCTTAAATTTTTTTTATGATTTTAAAAAAATTAATAAAACTTTTCATTAACAAAATACAATAGGGTCAATTTTCAATCAATACAAATCATGTATTTTTATAAATATGAAGATTAGATGTAATCATCGAACCAATTACTTTATTACATCACTTATAAGTCAATGTAAACTATAAAAATAATTGTACATATAAATTATCTCAAATTATATTTACTTAAATATGTTTCATAACATTAATTTGTTATTTCCAATAATAAAATAATTACTATATCAGTTTTGTGTAATTATTTAATATAATTATTTTTTAGTTAAATATTAAAAATAAAATACTATAATTATGATAAATATACTATATTTCAAATTAATTCTCTGTTTAGAATTTATGTTTTGTAAAATACTACGTTAAATAAGCTATACTTATTAAATTTTGAATTTGACAACATTGAAATAACTTTAAATAAAATAATATAAGTGTAAAAATATCTTACATATCGATTAAAATGGTCAATATCTTGACCATTAGATAATTATGATATTTATATACCCTACCAATAATGATTGGTCTGGTTTTATGGTCTTCTAATGGTTATTAGCATTTTAATTATAATCGTTCTATTGATTTCTCATCAATTAATCACTTTGTTCACCATCAAAGTATAAGTCTTTATGGTAATTATATATTTCCTTAAAACTAAAAATAAATTACCATGAAAAATAAAAATCTTTATGGATTTAAAATTAGTATTTATAATATAATTTATCTTCTGTATAACCTTATATAAAAAATGGTTTAGTTATTAAAATGTGAGTGAGACATATTTAACTTTTACTTAAATAAATTAAATTAAATTTCCTAATCTCATCCTTGTGGCTTCTGAAGGAAACAATTTTGACACAGGGAAGATTTAGGTCAAAAAACACTTATCCAATGATATTAATACAAGTGTTTCACTAATTTTATAATAGAATTATTAGCCTTAATTACCCACATTACCCTTTTGTAGTACAAATAAAAATTACGGAATTTACTCTTATTAATGCCCAAAAATAAAATAAAGATATTTACACAATTTTTGTTTACTGATTCCAAATATGGAATCCATTTTTGAATTTTAAAAAGGCATAATTGTAACTAATTAAGTTATAATTATTAACATTTTCAGAAAGAGAGAACAAGTTTTTTAAAAGTTAAAACACTGAAAAAGATTGAAATATTTTTACATCTATATTCATTGTAAAATTATTGCTAATGTCATAAATTATATTGAATGATAAAAATATATTTTATTTATACTTTAAAACCATTCTACAAAATAATTTAATGATATAAATTATTTGAATGAAAAATGATGTTTTAAATTAAAATTTTGTATAATTTTACTATTCCTCAAATTGTAAAACATATGAGAAAAATATAAAAAATTCATCCAAAGAAAATTTTTATATCCCGCTTCAAAATAATAATATTTCTTTGTTAAATATTATATTTAAAATTGACAAAAACTATATTTAAAATGGTTGTACCATCAAAAAGAAAGCAATACGAATTTTTTTTTAAAATACATCTTTTATTCGAAAAATTGAATTTTTTCTTATATAATGTCTAGAATACATATTATATGAACTTTCAACATTATATTGAATTCATAAAGATAGATTTTATAATTTAATAGACTCACTTATTTTCAATTAAAAAGTTTTTTATATTAATTTTAATACCTTTCTTACTCACCATTATGATGAATAGGTTATAATATTTAGTTGTTCACTTATACCCTATCTTCTGTGAAATTAATTCTATCTAATGAACTTGAAATTGTGTGTAACACAATCTATAACAACCCTAATTTTTATTACAAAATTAGAAATGATTCATTACATAAAACCTTCACTTGATACAACATAGAATATCGATAGGTCCAATGTCTTCAAGGATTAGGAACATTACATACCAAATTAAATAATAAAACATAGGATCTTATTGAAAACTTCATTTACATGAACACTAAATTCCCTCGTACATAGCTTTTCATGGGATAACCTGGGGACATATATAAGAAACGAGTGAGCTATAAAGCCTAATAAGTGAATAAACACAAAATAACATTAGGAATACAGTACATTTTAATCAATAGTCGTATCAATGGAGAACAAGAAAAACATGAACATAAAGGCATGATAATCATAACATGGAGATGCGGCAACAACACTTAACATGGAATTAGAATGAGCTGAATCTTATTACACATGGAGCATGAGTAGACCCTCATTGAACATGAAGAATGATTAAAGCATCATTACACTAAAATTACCAAGATTAAACACCTATTTCACATGACATATCATGATACTATACTTTACCCAATGCATTGGAGCGCTATTAGGGAGCACCCATCTTAATAATTTCATTTTAGGCATAAGTGTGCAGCATAGATCATGAAACATGGATTCATTAACATCATAATTCATTAAATGAATAATATATGTGGAATAAAAAAATATAATTCCTAAATCCACAAGTACACATGTATAAAGGTGATTGCCCTTGATATAGGAGTGGGTATGATATTCACTACACAATGATTTGGGCATGGAAATTTTGTTTAATTTTGACAGCATAATGACGTCAAATAGAAATTATTAAAATGGGTTGATGAGATTGAAATAGGTATCTAATCATTTATAAATTAAATGGAAAATATGGTGATAATGTAACATAATATACAAACATATGGAATGGAATTTAGATATACAATATAAAATAATTTCTTGAATGTAAATGTGAAGAGAGAAATTCATTACGGAATTTCGGTATGGTAACGGGTATATATGGATGGCACCAATGAGAGATAAAGGGGTCTCTCATCATCAAAAAATAAAGTGGAAAGTTTAGGGTTTATGTGGATTCATAACCCAATATTTATAATGGAAAATAAAAGGGCATAACAATATTATGAAACTTGGATTAAATGAGAAAGGAAGGAATCCCATACTAGGAAGTATGATCACAATGGCTTGGGAGAGGATTGAGAGAGTCTTACTGTGAGATTGGGACAACTTGGGAGTATTCTATAGAGAGTAGGGGTGAATTTGAAAGAACTCAAATGGATTTTATTGAATAGAAAGTGGGAGCTTGGGTGGGTTTATATTGGAAAGCAAGGGGAATTCTTTATTATTTAGGTTTGGGACACCCCACATTAAAATAATCAAAACCATAAACCAGACCATGGTTTTTCCAGTGATTTTTTCCAAAGGGGAGTGGAAAACAATATTATATAATTTAATTATCCAAACTTCTTAAAATAATAGGGTTACTTATGTGGAGGTGAGTCACACTCTCAAGGAAATAAATTAAAAATTAAAAAATGTTTTATAAGTCTTAGAGGGTACACTAATGCTTTATAAAATAAAATAAAAGACATAAAATCACATTATTTTAAAGCTAAAACATATATTGTCCGAACATAATGTTTATTGTATTTTATTTCATCACTATTGGGTCTTCATGATGTCGTAAAATAGATTATATATTCAAACAATATTTAATTTTAACCCAAAAATTCAATTATCTAAGAAAATTATGAAAAATCTACCATTGGATAATTTTGACATAATGATTTCAAAAATAATATTCATTTTATCTAAACAGTTTTCTAACTATGTTAATTTTTACTTTTAAAATAAATACTGGCATTTATCGAAAATTCATTGTTTTGACAAAAACGGCTTTCAAAACATAATAAAAATTACAATTGTATTCATAAAAATTATACCATCATTTATACTTAATAAAATTAATATAATAATAACAATATTTTATTAAAATATTATTTAAATAAAAAATCCATTAATTTATCAAAATAAATTTCTTAGTTGAATATTAATCGAAAATACTATTTGTTCTTTAAAAACTATTTACAACGTAATAATAATAAAATGAATGTATATTCTTTATTATATACAAAAATAATGCACATAATCATAGTTCTAAGGTCTTGTTACATAACCCCTTATAACAGAAACCTAAGACTGAAGTGTAAGGGGTGAGATGGTGACTGAATCTTGGGGTGTCTCAGATAACAATGCTTGGGTGGTAATCTCTATCAACTTCCACATCACCCTTAGGCAGTGCAGTTTGAGCTTAACATGTTGAATATCATCTTGGGATTGGTTAAGAGTGATCCAAATAACACCACCTCCTTTCCATGCTTTGAAAAATGGGCTTCATATGGGACAATTCTGTTGGATGAGGCTATCGCTTCCTTTATTTGATTAAATTAGATTTGTTAAAGCCCTCTATTTATTCTAATAATATGATCACTGTTCAATGACAATATTAGAAAAGGTTTCAATTCCTAACTGTATTGTAAAAATCCAACAATATAAAACCAAATAAGTGCATATTTTATATAACAATTTTACATAATAATATATTTAATCTGATAAAGAGGAATTTCCATTAATGAAAGTTTGGGTCTTTACAATCCTCCCCCCTTACTAAATTTTACCCCCGAAAGTTCATTTTACCACAATAAAATATCTGTGGGTAACATTTCTTCATCACTTCCTCTGATTCCCATGTTGCTTCTTCAAACTTTTGGTTTTTTCAAAACACCTTGATGAGGGGCATTGTCTTATTTCGTAGAACTTTTTCTCTACAATCTGAGATCTTCACTAGTTGCTCCTCGTAAGAAAGATCATCCTCTAACTGTACTACCTATAAAGAGAGTACATGTGAATGGTCTGGTATGTACGTACTTAAAAGGGATACATGAAAGACATCATGTACATTGTCCATAGTAGGTGGAAGTGCTAGTCGATAGGCCTCAGCACCAACATGATCAAGAATATCGAATGGGAAATTATACCTAGGACTTAACATCCCTTTCCTTCCAAACCTCATTACCTTATTCCATTTAGATATGCATGAAAATACCAAGTCTCCAACATTGAACTCAAGGAATCATTAGTAGTTATCTATATAACTCTTCTGTCGACTTTGGCCGACCTTGATTTGCTGCTAAATGGTTTTCACCTTCTCCACCATTTCCTCAACCATTTCATGTCCTAGAAGTTTATGCTCACCGACTTCATCACAACACACTGGTGTTCTTCACCTTTTCCCATAAAAGGCTTCAAATGGTTCCATTTGGAGTCTCGAGTGGAAACTATTATTGTAGGATAATTCAACCGGTTGATAATGTTGATCCCATTCTTCTTTAAAGTCCATAGAACATGATCTTAACATATCTTCTAGTGTTTGAATAGTTCACTTAGATTGGCCATCAGTTTGAGGATGATAGGTCGTACTGAAGTTTAGTTCAGGGCATAGTGCATGTTGGAGACTTTTCCAGAACATCAAGGTGAATCTAGGATAACAATTTGATACAATAGATAGTGGTACTCCATGCAATATTACCACTTATTTGATGTAAGTTTGTGCAAGTTGATCCAATGATAAGTCATCTATTATTGCGATAAAGTGAGATGTCTTAGTAAGATGATCCACAATGACCCATATATCATTGTTTCCTCTAGATGTCCATAGAAGTCCAGTGACAAAGTCCTTGGTAATGTTCTCCCACATCCATGTTAGTATGGGTAGTGTTTCTTCAACCCCTTATACTTTTGCCTCTCAGCCTTCACTTGCTGACATACCAGGCACTTTGATGAAAATTTAGAAATATCCCTTTTTATATTTCCCCAGAATAAGTTTTCTCGGAGATCTCAATACATTTTTGGGCTCCCCGAGTGAATAGATAAAGTTAATCTATGAGCATCATTCTGAAGCTCCTTATTTATATTCTGCTCAGATGATACACATAATCGTGATCCAAATCTCACAATTCCATCCTTCTCAACCTTGAACTCTGAGAATTTTCCATTTCTGATAGCTTCTACCATTTTAAAAAAATTCATATCATTTCTTTGAGAATCATTTAACCTTTTCCAAAAGAGATAGTAAAGAAATAATTTCTGAAATGATTGATGTTTTTACCTTATTTATGATTCTCATGTCCATCTTCATCAAATCTAAGAAGATTGGATCCTTCTCAATTCTCATTAATTACAGAATCGATGGATCATTTCTACTTAGATCATCTTCCACCTTGGTCACTTTCCCAGGTTGGTAATGGATTGATCATTCATAATCTTTTATCAGCTCTAATCACATTAATTAGCACATATTCAACTCTTTTTATGTGAATATATACTTGTTGTTTTTGTGATCCATGTATATTTCACACTTCCCCCCAAAATAGGTAATGCCACCTAATTTTTAAAGTAAAGATCACCACAACCTACTCTAGATCATGTGTTAGATAATTTGGCTCTTGAACTATCAATTTCCTTGAAGGATAAGCAATGACATTGTCATTCTACATCAACACACAACCTAAGACCTTTTTCGACGCATCACTAAATACTACAGAAAGTTATCCACTTGTGGGTAATGTGATAACAGGTGAAGTGATAAGCCTAATTTTAAACTCCTTAACGCTTTCTTCTCATTCATCATGCCAAAAAAACATTACTCCTTTCCGAGTTATCTTGGTAAGATGGTTGGACAATCATGAGAAATTTCTCACAAATCATCGATAATATCCAGTTAACTCCAAGAATATATAGATATCAGTTACCGATTTTGGCCTTGATCATCTCTCAATTTCTACTATATTGGAGGTATCCATATATATCACATTTCTTGTGATGATGTGACCCAAGAATGATACCTCCTTAAATCAGAACTCACACTTTCTATACATTGCATAGAGCTTCTCCTTCTACAATGTCTCTAGTATAGTTCTTATTTTATCCTCATGATACTCCTTGGTTTTGGATTATATTAGAATATCATCAATAAAGACTACCAAAAACATGTCGAGGTAATCTCTAATGATTTTATTAATTATGTCCATGAAGATTTCTAGAGAATTTGTTAGTCTGAAAGGAATTACTATGAATTCATAGTGCATGTATCTTCTATAAAATGTAGCCTTGGGGATATATTCCTTCTTCACCCTTACTTGATAATATCTGAACCACAAGACCACCTTGGAGAAGTATTGGGATCCACACGGATAATCAAAAAGGTCATCAATTTGAGGAAGTGGATACTTGTTCTTTATCATGATTTTATTGAGTTCACGATAATCATTGCAATTGTTTATTGCCCCATTCTTATTCTTGATGAAGCGGACTGGTGCACCCCATGGTGAAGCACTTGGTCATATAATTCCTTTATCTAGATTCTCTTGAAGTTGTCTTTAAAATCCTCAAGCTCCACAATAGTTATTCTATATGGAGTCTTGGATAATGGAAACCCCACAGGTATAAGGTCAATTGAGAATTCAACATTTCTTCTAGGAGGAAGACCGGACAATTCCTCTGGAAACACTTTAGCGAATTCCCTCACAATAGGATCATCTTCAAGTATGGTTGCCTCCTTAGACTCAATCATATGAGAAAGATAAGCATTCTCATAGGGTAGAAATAACCACACTTGAGATGATAGTGCTAATGAATATTCATCTTCCTCTTTGCATTTGTATAGAATCGGGGGTCGATTCTCCATATGGAGAGTGATTTCCCTCTCATGAAAATTTATGTTGGCTTTATATAAGGAAATCCAATCCATGCCAATAATTGCATCACTTTACACCATAGGGAGTATGAAGAGGATCTCTGGGAATTTCAATCCACAAATTATGATAGGGAAGGGGTTATATTCTTGGGATGCAATGATTTACCCATTTTCCATACTCACAGACATCTTCACCTCCATGATTTGTGGGGTTGTTGGGATTTTTCTACTAAACTTTCATGAAATAAAATAATGTTTAGAACTAGTATCAACGAGTACAGTCTCTATTCTTGAATGAATAAGTAGAATACATATCAACACTTCGTTTTCGGGGTTTAGTTCAGAGGTATTGATGGAAAAATCTCACTCTTGCTGCCTTTGAGTTTGTTTGTTATATCCAAAATCCATTGGCTTATGGAAATGATTTCAAAGGTGCCCTAGTTTTTTATAGTTGAAGCAATGGACAATGCATTGGGAGTCAAACCGAGAATTCCACTCCTCTGTCACAGCTACAGGCTTTTCTTCTTGACAGTTAACGGCTAGGTTCCCTTCTCTTACACACCTAAATCATTTCCTGCCCCCCTTTAAGAAATTTTCAGTATGATTCTTTACACACCTTTGGAAAGTGGGGTGCATGATTTTCATTGCACCATTTGATTTATCCATCAGAATTCTAGAATTTATGTCTACCTAATGATTCTTATCCCCATGATACCCTAGGGATTCTTCTATCTTCATTTCACCTTGAGGGCACATCAGAAAATTTCTTCATAGCTTTCTATGTCATGGATCACTAGGGTGTCCACATACTAGGTTTCATCCCACTAAAGAAGAAGTAACCTCGCATTCAGGGGTAACGACAAAGCCGTAGGCATATCATGTAAGCCTTTTGAATTTTTCCTCATACTCCCTGATGGATTCGTCATCTTTTGGTTGAGGGAAAATAAGTCCCTTTTCATCTTTATTCGGAGGGTTCACAAAAAATATTTATAGAAAAATGTCTTCTAAAAATCCTTCAATTTCAATGCCTCGATATCCTCCTTAGGATTTTTATTTTTGATAAATGTCCACCATTTATCAGCTTCACCTTCCATATGATAATAAACCAGAAGAATCTTATCTTTTTCAGAACATTGAAGGATGGAGAAGATCATTTCAATTGAGTTGATCCATTTTTTGATTATTTAGGTATCAGTTGATCTATTAAATGTAGGAGGCCTTTATCTCATGATGCTCTTAATAGCAACTTGTTCTTTCTTAGGGGCTTTATGTTCCTCTTGACCAATGTTTCTATTCAAATATTGAGTTAACTAAGATAATATCATGAAAAAGTTCATGATTCCTGATCCCATTGGATTGGGAATCTCATTAGAATAGTCATCAAATTGATCTTCGCATTAGTTATTAGCCCTAGTCTTTCTATTTCCGGCCATTGGATGGAATAAAAGAAAAGATATGGGTAATACATAAATGGTAAACCAAAGACAAAACAGATGACTTATACATTATTTTTATTTCTGTAACATAGGAATCTATAGGATTTAGTCCATGTTATCCAAGATCTACTTTCTAACAAATATTCTTAATGGAATTTTTGTATTCCTTTAATAATGGTTCATAATATGATTGTGAATTTATCAAATCATATCCCCCAGGAGTGTCATAACCAAGAGTGCATCAAGGCCCATTTTTGTGTACCATGATACCACGGGTCAAGCCCAAAACTCCATGTTAGAGTTTTCTCTCATAGGTACATTTGTGCTAGAGCCAACTCTATCTGCTTGTATCTAGATAGGGATGAATTTACATGATAAACCACTTACTAAATTCTCACCAAAACATAGGTATGTTTTTATTATACTTAGTCTTTACCCTAAGGATTTAACTAGGGTTTTCTAATCTTAATCTATAAATAACTAAACCTATCATATGATACCTACTATAACAACCCTTTTTTTATTACACATCTAAAGATGATTTATTACATAAAACCTTTACTTGATACGACATAGAATATCAAAAGGTATGGTTTATTTGGGTCTTAGGAACATTACATAAAAAATAAAAACATAAAATGCAACATCTTATTGAACACTTCCATTACATGATCAATATATCCCCTTGTACTTAGCATTGCATGGGAAACCCGGAGGACATACATAAGAAATGTGTGAGCTGTAAATCATAGTAAGTGAATAAACATGGAATAACATGAGAAATACAATACATGTTAGTCAATAGGCATATTAATAAAGCACAATATAAACATTAACATAAAGGAATTATGAATCATGATAATCATAACATAGATATGTGGCAATAACACTTAACATGGAATTTGCATCAGTCAAGGCTCGTTGCACATGGAGCATGAGTAAACGCTCATTACACATGAATAAAAAGTAAAACCTCATTGCACTTTAATTATCCTGAGTAAAAAACCATTTTACATTATGTATCATGATACTATACTTTACCCAATGCATTGGAACACTATTAGGGCACACCCTTCATAATCATTTCATTTCATGCATAACTGTGCCACACAGATCGTACCACAAGGATTCATTAACATAATAATTCATTTCACAATTAAGAGATGTGGAATGCATAAATTTGAGTCCTCAATCAACAATTACATGTGCATAAAGGTGAATACCCTTGATATATGAGTGGGTATGGTATTCACTACACAATGATTTTGGAATGGAAATTTTGGTGTAATTTCGGTAGCATAACGACATCAAATAGAAATTTGTATATTGGGTTGATGAGAGTGAAAGGGGTATCTCATCATTTATAAATTAAATATAAAATAATGGGATCATGGGACATAATATACCAACATATGAAATGGAATTTAGATGCATAATATAAAATAATTTATTGAATGTAAATGAGAAGAGAGAAATTCCTTATTGAATTTTGGCATGGTAACTGGTTTATATGGAAGGAAACTATGAGAGCGAAAGGTGTATATACTCATTAAAAATTAAATAGGAAAGTACAGGGGTGGTCAAAAATCATACCCCAACATTTATAATTGAGAATAAAAGGGAATAACAATATTAATAAACTTGGATAAAGTGATAAAGTAAAGAATCCCTTACATGGAAGTGTGATAAAAAAAGGCTTGAGAGGAGCTTAAGAGAGGCTTCATGGGAACTTGGTGCACCTTGGGAGGATTCTAGAGACAGTAGGGAAGAATTTAGACAAACTCCAAAGGCATTGAGTGAAGAGGAAGTGGGATCTTGGGTGGGTTTATATAGAAAAGGAGGGAGAATTCTTTATTATTTTGGATTCGGACACCACACATTAAACTAATCAAAACTAAAAACTGGGCCATCATTTTTGCAAAATGTTTTTTCCAAAGGGGAGTGAAAAACAATATTATATATGCCCAATATATGAAATTCATAAAATAATAAGTATGCTTATGGGGAGGTGATTCAAACTATCAAAGAAATCATTTTAAAAAGATAAAAGGTATTATAAGTATTGGAGGGTCCACTAAAGCTTTGTAAAATAAATCAAAAAAACCTAAAATCACATTATATTAATGGTAAAACAAATATTGGCCGAACCTAATTATTATAGTATTTTATTATATCACTATTGGGTCTTTATTATGTCATAAAACACATTATATATTTAATCGGTATTAAATGTTTACCAAAAAAATCAACTGTCTTTGAAAATTATGAAAAATTCACCATTGGATAATTTCGACATCCTGATTTGAAAAATAATATTCATTTTATCTAAATAATTTTATAAATAAGTGAATTTATACTTTTAAAATAAAAACAAACATTTATCGAAACTTCATGGGTTTTGACAACAATGGATTTCAAACCTTAGTAAAAAATTAAAATTGTATTCATAAAAAATTTACGATCATTTATACTTAATAAAATTAATTCAATATTAATAAAATTTTATTAAAATTTTATTTACTTAAAAAATCTTTTAATTTATAAAAACATATTTCTTAGTTGAAAATTAACTAAAAATACTATTTGTGAATTAAAAACTATTTACCACGTAACAATAATAAAATGAATGTATATTCTTTATTATATATAAAAATAATGAACATAATCATAGTGCTAAATTCTTGTTACATAACCCCTTATAACACCCTCATAAGACCAAAGGGTAAGGAATTATATCTTGATAGACTCTTGGGGTGGCTCAGACAACATCACTCTGGTGGTAATCACTAACAACTTCCACTTCTATCCTAGGTGGTTTTATTTGAGTTTAACATGTTGAATCTAAAATTTGGCTTGGTTAGAATGGAAGCCCAATGACACCAAATACTTTCTGAGATCCAACAAATAGGCTTCATACGGGGAAAGTCTACTGGATGAGGCCATTTCTTTCTTTGCCTGAGTAAGTTGGATTTGTTAAAGCCCTATATTTATACTAATCATGTAATCACTGTTCAACGGCTATTTTAGCAACGGTCAAAATTCATAATTGTATTTTAAAAATCAATTAAACATAAAATGAACGAAGTGCATATTATATATAACACTTTTAAATAATAAGACATTTAATCAGATCAATATGAATTTTCATAAATGAAATTTTGGGTCGTTACAAAATCCAAGCATAGTGTTGCATATATCGTAAGATAATACAGTGTTGCATATAGTGCATCCAAATTTTGTTGTACCATACAACACATGATATTAAATAAATTAAAAATAATCTATTTCATAGTATCTCGGGGTGTTACACTTATACAATGCATCATCAATTTGGTTTGGCTCTTATATAGGTACCCTTATGTAGTGTAATACCCTTACACTTGTAATGTATTAATGTTAATTAGCATTCATAAATCTAACAATACTAGGGTGTGCCCTATTTTTACACTTACAAAACATATTCCACTTCTTTTATGTCGATATAAGAACCCTTACATAGCATTGTATCAACTCAGATACACTTACAATGAAATTCAATTTTATTGAAAAACCAATATTCAAATATTCTGCATGAAAAATATATTTTTTTTTGTGTGGCCATCATAATTAATACTCTCATTTAAATAATGGAAGTTTTAATATCTTCTTTTAATCCTTATTCATTATATTATTCATTAATATGTTGTATTAAATGTTTATTCATTGAAAAAAAATTCTGTAATGAACAGTAAAAAATCATCACAATTACTTTTACAATTTCCCTATCTTGACATCCAATTTTATTTCATGAATCCATAAAACATATACAACAACTACTACTTCACATATTTACTCATCATCAACAAATCCAACATAGCCTAAAAATCATTAACTTATATTTTGGATTCACAAGATTTCCAACTATGTAAATATTAATAATAAAATTTTATAATTTTGAATCATTTGGGGAAGAGGGAGAGTGTGTGGGACTAATTTACAACATGAATGTTTCTGGTATGATAACTACTATATTTCTACATGTACACATGGATATGATAAATTTAATGCCTATATATTTTTTGAATAATTATATAATAAATCCTTGATGTTTTCAAATATCATGGGGCTAGAAGGAGTTTGAGTCCATAGTTAAATTAAAAAGATAATTGATGGCTTACATTTAAAGTTATTTAATTTTATTAGTATTAAGGAAATAATAATATACCCATACATCAAATATATATGAGATATAGGAGAATAAGAAAAGAAGTTCTGGAGTTTGACATTGTAATTATTAAATGAAACCCATGATTTGAAGAAGGAAGAGATAAAAATACTATTTTATAATTTTGGGTGTCTAGTGAAAAGGAAAATTAGTTTCTATGAACATTTTACATACTATATATTTTGAAGTTTCAAATATCAATAATTTTGTTTATAGACTTCACTAACGAAAAATAAGAAGAAGAAAGAAGCTAGATGAGTTCTATACATATATTCAACAAATTATATTCTGGTAAATTAATTGGGAGACACTACAAAAAATATTAACTTACTTTAGAGACTGATGAGTTTATAAAAATATTTTAGAATACTGTGATTGAGAAATAATATTATAAAAACATTGTGTGGAAGTGGAATTGTATTTTTATTATTAACTCACTTAATGTGGTGAGGGAAAATTTATTATTTTTTAAGGATTTACATAGTTGTTGTTAGTTGTCAATGAGTAATTGGTTGGTTCCAATGGTTCTATAGGTTCAAAGACATACAATTTTTTATCTTCTTTAGATAATATTAAATAATCTTTTTGTGTGGTATAAGAACTAAAACACATAAGTTAAATAATATTCCATAACTGAGGTGAACCTCATTAATATAATCTCGTGTATTGTTGTTTCATTTTGTACTTTCTATATATTCATTCCAAACAAGGGTGAGATAAAATTAGATTTAGAGAGATATCTACTCATTAAACGAGTGATGTGGTAAAAGGAATAAAGGATAAATCATTTTAAGAAATCATTACCAATAATGAGTCACCCTAACCCCTGTAAAGCCCTTAGAATTTCAAAGAACAACTTGATTTTGATATAGTTTATGACACATAGCACCATACATAGAATAACATATTACACAAGAGACAATACAATATATTTATTTTTAAATAAATTTTATCTCATCAATATCTTTCTAAAGATGCAACCCCAATTATAAATGATCCATATTATAGTATACCATTATAACCAAGATGTTATATTTTTTCGTACAAATATAAATAAATAAATTTTAAAAATCATTATTATCTATTGATTATAAAAAAAATAAGAATCATTTTCAAGAAAACACAATTTTGGAAAAATTTATTCGTTCCAAAGGAAGGTTTAGTTATGATATGCACACGTAATTAAAAATTAATTTTTAGTGAATTTATAAATATTATTTCATAAAATTAAATTAATTATTTAAATTATATTATCAAAATTATATTAGGGTAAATTGTTTGAATTATCATTAAAGGAGTTTTTTCAAAAATATTGAAAAATCATGAATTTTAATTGAAAAATTCCTTTTTGTTTAAATAATATGTAAAGTTGAATTTTATTTTAAATTAAATCTAAATTAAAATTATATAAATTATATATAAATTAATACAATTTAAGAAATTTGTGTCATTTTCATATTGCATTAAAATAGAATAACATTATAGTCTTTTAAACAATTTCTCATTAACAACCAGCTTTCTCATCATATCATGAGGCTAAATTTTAAATTAAAATTTATTCACTTATAAATATGGAATTTAGAAAAATGGATTACATATTTTTAATAATGATACTTTTTATTTTCTCATAATTATAACATAATTTATTATCATAATGAATTCTATAAACTTTAAAAATATTTTAGCATGGTTAAGCTAAAAATTGATTTACTAAGTGTTAAATTGATAAAAAAAGGGTTAAAATGACATAAAAATTACTTTAAATATATTACCATTCAATATTGAGACTATATCATGTCTAAGGATCATGATTAATTCGTGTTAGACCATTTTCCCTATTATAAATGTGGGTATATATTATTCTTTTAAAAAATTACAAGTGTGTAAGTTACCTCACTAATAAAAGGACACCCCTTTCCTATCCTCCTCACACATTCACACTCTTTTATTTCCACCAAAACCAACTTAAATAACTTCAAAAATTACCACATATCATCCTAGAAGCCTTATTGTTTGAACAAATCCTACCTATGAATGATTTTTTATCAATCCTAAGGAGGTTACCCGGATAAGTGGTAATGTTTCTCAATGAGTGTTTTTTATTTATTCTACCACCAATATAAATAATAATTAAACAATTATTATATAATAAAATCATAATATTGCATATATTAATACTTTTTTATGCTAATATAATGACTTTAAACCATTACTAAATTCATAAAATGGGTTATGCAATCATTATATGTGTGAACGGCGGACTATCGCCTCTCGAACTGATTTCATGTTTTTTCCATATCCACATATCACAGTTGGGTATGATGATGGATATAAAGTGTATAAGAGATATTTATTAAAACATTAAACCTATTGATTCATTATATCATATATACATTTTAATGATTCATTCTGTAGGTGGTATGATAATGTCTCTCATGTGTATATCAGACTATATCCTCACAAAGTTGTGTGATTCGTCATCCAAAAAATACATCACATGGAAGGTGATAATGGTAAATTTAATAAATATATGTGATATAAAATAAATAAAATAAATATTTTTAAAATATTTATCACTATTAAATGATATAATATCAATTTCTTTCTTATTTGAAAAAAATTATAACAACACTCTTGTAGGTGTGAACTACTGCCTTCAGGAAGCTAAGTGACTCTATTTCCCCCACCATACCCATGAATGATATATATAAGTATATTTAATGAAATAATATTATATATATGATAATATTATATATATTTAAATATAAAATACTACATACCTTCTTTCAATAATGATCATTGGAAAATTGATACATTACTCATGTATATTTATGACCAAATGTCCCTATGACTGTGACATAGTTCATTTTTCATAACCATATGTCATGATTTATTTTAAAAGTATAATGAATATATAAATATGATAATTTTTTAATTATTATCATTCTGTATATGATGTAACAATGTAATATTTGCAAGTATATGACCTTTCATAATGAAACAATAATGCTAAAACAGGGCAATTAACACACAAAACAACAAAAATAATGAAAAATAATTAACGAATGAGTGATAATGTATTATAAAATTATCTTATATAATATTAAAAATGATAATATGATTATTTTATAACATGATAACATATTGAAAGGAACTATACATGTTGTTAGTGAAAATTCAAAAAAATAAACACGAGGTAAGGCATTTCTTAAATCAATTTCTACTCATTGAGTTAAGCATCAACTTCATTGACTATGTTATGCTAATATTATGTGTGTGATTAATTTTGACTATATATTGTTTTATTTTTACCTTTTTAGGTGTATTTACATTTTATAAACATAATTCATTCATTGGTTATTTCTCACATCATCTTTTTGATCATTGTAATGGTTTATTTCACATTTTCATTTCAATCTGGATTGTTTATACTTGAATATCAAATGAATAAAATTATTTGATAATTGTTTAACAAACCATTTAATTATATTCTCTTTTATTTATTATTGAACTTTTTAAAATTATATTTCCATTTTTCACTCTGTAAATTAAAATAATTTATAACATGTTTTTAAGATAATCCGAATTCATTTATCTCATTGGTTAAAAATTAGTTTTCATCCAAAATCATATTATCAAAAAAAAAATTCAAATTTTTTGTATCCTTTTAAAAATAATTATTTAAATTAATATTTAACTATTTTTAATTTTTACAAAATATTTTTAATGGAATATTCATTTTATTTTAAAAACAGTGATTGTTTGGATTTTACCATGAAACTAAAATAAATCATTGTATTAATGTACAATGATTATACAGAATTTATTTCTATCATGAACACTCAATGTTTCAATATATTCATTATATGTTTCAAATTTTTTCAATTAAAATTATTTTCAAATTTTTTTCTGAAATTTTAGTTTGAAAATATAATCTACAAACTTAAAAGTACATTTTCTTCAAAAATGTTTTAATGTACCTTTTTAGTGTTTCTATTCATCAACAACAAGAACACTTTATTCCTATGACAATGGGTTTATGTTGTATTGATCCTATAATTATTATTTATTTTGATGGTTGATGGTTATTTTGACTAAGAAAAGTATTATGATTCACTTTTTTAATTAATTTTTGTGTTTATTAACCTTCTATTCCATTGATCCCTGGATATTAAATTTACCTTAAATATTTATATTCTTATAATGTATGTACTTATTTCACAAAAAATATCTCATTACTACATACAATGATTTACTTTGAAAGTTATTTGATTGACTGTGGAAATATAGATAAATTGTATTCATTATTCAATATGGATATTTAATGGTAAGGAATTATGTTGGTGAATTAAATAGATTATTAGATATTTGAGGAATTTTATAGAACTAAAGACACATATGGGGACTAATTATATATATACACTCTATGAATTGAAATTTATCATGAGATGAAATAGGTTTTTATCCATAGTTAAATGGGTGTTTACCCATCACTTTTAAATTTACTTGAGTATAGATGTTGATGGTAAAGGTGTAATGTTCCTAAGACAGGATTTTCAATAATTATTCAATTACTTCAGTAATAATTCAATAATTACATTAGAAGATATTTTTCTAATGAAATTATTTATAGATTTATTTATTTCTCAGTTCATTGATTAAAAGGAATGACTATTCCATTATGTATTTTTATATATTGATTACACCTTATCTTTTCATGATTTTCACTTTATTTGAATTGATTTTGTTAGTTTTTTACCACTCATGTTGATTATTATTTACTGATTCATGATATATTCCACGATACCTATCCTTTACTAATAATTTGAGATCACTTTTATTATTTTTATTTCTAAGGAATCCATGAAGTGTACTATGATTGAAATGTAAGGATTTTCAAGAGGGAATATTGTTGATCTCTAAAATAAATATGTTGTATTTTTTTCAAATGTAATAGAGGACTAAAGTATTTATCTTGTTTACCAAGACTAATAAACAAATTGGTTTTGTCGGATGTGGTTCATTGTATTTTATGCCAATGTAATGTAGTAGACACTACCACTAGGTTTCTGGAGTTAAAAACACTATAGTTGATTTTAGATTATTTTTATTAGAAAATATGGGAACTAGATTTATGAAAATGAGAATTATGGATCATAACACTATAACAGACTTTGAGGATAAGTATAGAATATAATCCTATAGTTTTATTAAGGTAAATATTATGTATTTTTCATGGGAATATATCCATGTTAACAAACTATAAGTTGTGGTGGTTCTGGTATAGATATACCTTAGGGTAATAACTCTAAAATTTTAAATTTTGACAAGGCAAAATTTTCACCTAGTGAATGAGAACAAGCCACACTACACATCTAGTTTTATAATACTATATGATATTCATAATATAATTATCACTTTATTTTAAAATTGTTATGATGGAATTGAAAATAGTGATATCCCAAAAGAAATGATGTTTATGATTTTGAAATTAGATATGCATAAATTTCTTAACTCCTGTTATATAATGGAATGGTTTCTTAATTATAAATTATACGTTAACATTATAATATCTAATCTATTTTATTTAATTTTTTATAAATGGTTCCCAGAAGAAGGAATGGGAACTACATTAATTCATGTAATCTAAAGATTCATAATTATCATTTCTTTGATAACATTAATATAATATTATGTGGGGAACTTGTGACCCAAACATTCTCCAATTTTGGGGAGACAATTTCATATTCTAATAGTGTAGATAAATAATTTTATATGTATTATAGAATTTAAGGGATACATGAGAACCGAGGATGTTAGAGAAAAATACGGATAAATGGAAGAAGGAAAAGAAGCATTTTCTGACATGTTATAACTATGAAAACAAACACCCCAGTTATTGCTTAAATGGAATGGTAGTTTTCTACAACTTTGGAGAGAAATTGAACCATGCTTGTTATTTAAAGGGTAAGAAATAGGATGAATATCATGAACCAACTTGTGTCGACCCTGAACCGGTCACCCGGTCTGGTTTGTGGCATAGTCCGAGGGGAGTTCCAAATCCCTACGGGTTGGAAACTAGTTTCATGCATCAAAAATTAACCATTGGGAATGATTTATACCATGCCAAAAAGACAAATAGATAAAAAAGAATAAATAGAACAATAAAACTGAGTTCTCATTGTGGAAAATAAATAAATGGAACAGCTCAACATACCTCTGAGTGTCCTTTCACTTCACCCTCAAACCAAAGGCCGACCTTGCTCCAATAATGAGAAACTCATACAAGAAAACATGAAAATAAAAAGATAAAATAGGAATGATCATTAAAAATAATCAGTAGTGTTGCAAATATAATCCACATAATTCAATAATCTCACATCGCAAAACAATACAATGACACAAGTTTGAAATAAAATTATAAAATTAAGGATTTCATGTTTCAAAATAAGCGACATGATTTTTCCCATTCGTAAATTTAGTAGACGCTATACATGTTATTTCAATAAAACCATTTTTTTATTTTACAAACAAAACCAAACACAGAAGAAACCAATGTTGTGCTAGAATAATACATATAAACAAGAAAATATGGAAATAAACTAGTAAGATAATAAGTAAACAGAAAATGTAAATAAATGTGTAACCAAGGGTGATCCTAAACATCTATAAAAGACCCCTTGATGTTCTCAGTTTTGAAGCCACCTGCCGAATTATGGTAAAGCTCGTATTTCTGTACCCATCTGGATGCACTATAACTGACCAATCTAGTGGCAACGCCTACTAGGACTAACAACAAATACAGGGGGTACTAACCTGTCTAATAAGGGTTTATCAGCAACTATCACTCGATCATCTAAAAGACGTCTAGGAACCCATGATGGTTATAATAATACTTTAAAAGAAGGTGGCCCTCAAACGCGTAACACATCTCACCACACATTTATACCCCAAACACAGACACTCTATATGATAACCTATAAGGGATATCCCCCCTATAGAGTTTCCCCAAAAATAAATATACACAATATCAAAAAACATGCTAACTGAGCTGTCATTCCATGAAATCATTAAAACCATTTGATACCTTATACAAAATATTAATGTTGTTAAATGGGAATACAATGATCAAAATGTCATCCTTTCAAAGAATCCACACAAATATTACACTAAAGTTGAATGTTCCAAATAGACAATTACATCACATCCATGTCGAAACCATTTTTCTAAAAACATTTAAAACTCTGACCTGATACCCAATTTTCCAAACCACATCCTTTAATTAAATCATAGAAAAAAAGGTGGGTGAGGGGGTTATATTTGTGCGGTGAGGCCAGCATAATGAAGGGGGAGGCCTTACCAGAGTTAGTAAGGTTGGAGGTCGAATGGGAAAGAGGCCAAAACTGCAAGATGGTGAGGTGGAGCATCGAAGGGAAACATAGGTGAGGTCGGGTGTGGGAAAAGGGTGAAAGGCGTGGGCTTAGGCAGAGCGGCAAGCACAAGGTGTGGCCGACCGAGACCTGGTGTGTGGATTGGGAGTTCCAGAGGGAAGATATGGTAGGGGGCTGGAGTGGGAGGTCAGGTGCGATGAGGGGGCGAGGTGGGATGCATGGAGGGTCACGAAAGAAGGAACACAGAGGCAGGGTCAGGATCAGAGCGATGGAACTCGGGGTCGCGAGGCTAGACGTCGGCTAGAACACGGAGGGAGAGCATGGACGTATAGGGTAGATGTGAAAGTAGGAGGTGAGGGAAGGGCTGGGAGGCAGGTGTCCAGAGAGAAAGTTTGAGCCGAGGGAGATGTGGCTGGGGTGAGCGCTGCGAGCGTGAAGGTGGGGGGCGAGACCGACTAGGAGTCGAGAGGCGAGGGAAGCAGTTGGTGGACCTTGTGCACCAACCAGAGGAAGAAAAAACGTAGGGGAAGGGGGCGTTGTGGGTAGTTTTACGGTTTGGATTTTTTAAATTTTTTCGTATAATAATAATAATAATAATAATAATAATAATAATAATAAAACCAAAGATAATAATAATAATAACACCAAAAATATTATAAAAAAATAATAATAAAGATAATTATAATAAAAATTAATAACAATAACAATAAAATAATAATAATAATAATAATAATAATGAAAAAAATGAAATTAATATAATATAATTAATACAATAGTAATAATAATAAATAAATAATAATAATAATAATAATAATAATAATAAAGACTAATATTATTAATAATATAAAGAATAATAATAATGTGAAATTGTAGGACACCTAGGCTAACTTCGTGGCTACCGATAACCGAGTGGTGACCATGTATAGGTCTGAAACCTAGTAAAATGGTTAAACAATGAAAATTTTAAACCGTACCCAACACGTACCTTAGTAGAAGAACCCATAGCCAAAAAATAATAAATTATAAATTGATTTTAAAATGTCAGGTGTGACAATTCTTTCCAGCAAAGACACTTTTTGCCCCCAGAAAGTCACCTAGTCGAACAATAGACAAAACAAGAATTCATGCCCAATTGAATCCAAAAGAAACAACAATATAAGAGAATGGGAGAACACTAGAGGGTACTCCCCACTACAAGAACTCAACTAGTGTAAAAATGTATCACCTAAACATATCGCGTAGGGAAGGGGGAGGTGCGGGAACTTCCAACCGAATCAAAATAACTTCTATAGCACGAGTGAAACAACACCTCCCCCTGAACTTGAAACTCTCGACCGAGATCAAAAACCTCCAGCTCTAGATAAAATCCTCTAAGAAGAACTTTAATCAAGTAGATAACACAGGAATATATGCAAACATCAATTCTTCCACAAACACTTATATCTCTAAACAAACACAACTAAACCAAGATAAACCCATACAAGGGTAAAACACACTTTTAAGGAAAATGCCTGATCCAGCTAACCAAATTAACACAAAGATGACTACATGGATTATAATAGAACAAATCCATCATAAATTTACTATAATGTATTGAACATACAACAAATTCAAAGCTTTAACAGCAGATGAACAAGAACGAAATGACTATAAATTATCCACCTCCAACACGAAACACAAAACTCAAACTGTGGATTCACACCCACGTAAACTCTTGACTGCACACAAGCTACACCCCAAGACCTGTGGCTGGGGCTATGATGGCTAAATCATCTCTTTCCACACAGTCAAGAACTGGAATCCTTCAGTCACAATGTCTTCATCAGGAGATGCTTCCTTTAGAACTTCTCGAGATGACCTAGAATCCTACAACAACAACCCATATTCGGAGGGATGCAATATGACAACTTCACATGCCCAACCCGGCCACACTAGTGGAACACCACTAAATAGTCTAAAAAACTAGATGCCTGAACCACTGCATGGGACACTTTAGAAATAGGTCTCTCTGGCACACCATGTTCTCCAGATGGGGAACCTTCACAAGCAATTGTATACAATGGATTTTCGTCCATTTGTGCTCCAAAGACCACCACAGTTATGAATGACTCATCCACCAGATTCTAGAAACAGCGGTCCTTAGAAGGGAGTACCCGCTCCATGATCTTTGGATGAAGAACCCAATGATGAGATAAGTCTTCATCAAATTCTGTGATGCTACCTCTAGTGAAAAGGACCCATGTTCCTTGAAATTGTCAACATATGGTTTCACCATCAGTTGGACTTATTGAATACACATTAGCTCTTCTATATTCTTCGTGTTCACCTCTTTAGGTGTAAACCATCAGATAAATATGTATTTAAAGACATCCCCCATTATCCCATCTTTTGATTAATGGCAGGGTGAAAAAATCCCATTCATTCAGATATGGTCATTTATGCAGCCCCAAATTGGCATGCACTCCGACAGCTTCAGGAGTTCCCAGAACCCTGAAGACACCCTCGACCCCTTTAAGACACTCTGCTACCTCTAACGGGGCCTGATCACTATGAAGGGTAGGCAATGTCTAAGAATGACCAAAAACTAGACATGCCTTATCAGAAAACATTAAGACCTTTCTAGGTGGCATTTTCTGAAAAACATATAAAACACAGACCCAAAATTAGTATCATGTTGAAGAAACGTCATTGAAGGCTCCATCATCTGAAGGAATCCAGCTCAAAAAAACCAAAAAAATACAAACACAACCCAAAATTCCCTATTCAAAACCCCTATTTCTTTTTAGATTTCAAAACTGCCTTTTTCGAGGCCACCTTCCAAATACCAAGACCAATTTTCAATCCAAATCCAATTTCTAAAATCATTTCCCCCTTTTAAAATCACTTTAAATAAACTAGGTCAATCCTTTAATTCCAAGTACACAACCCAGTAATCCCATGAACTGTTGCACATGTTTTCATTTTTTTTCATCCACACATATCAACAATAACTTCCCATGCATCCTCTCACATGCTCATATGTTCATAAAGAGTACATGAGGTTGCACCCAAACCATTTCTCAATCAATTCCAAGAAAACACTAGATTTATAAACCAAGAGAATTCATCTTTTTAGACTAATTTCAATAATTTTAATCCATTTAAAAGAAATCATTCTTGTTTGAAACCCATTTTTCTTTTTCAAAATAATGCATCCACCAACAAGAACCAATATGACACTCAACTTTCACCAAACAACTTGAGTTACGGGCTAGTAGTCTTGCTTAACCTAGATACATGGTAGTGTGCCATGCCTTAAGTAAGTTTCAAAAAATTGGAGGAACTTAAACAGTGTACTCAGACTCCACATGGGTCACTACTCCATGTGAAATCATGATGTAACATCATATTTCCTACGTTGCCATCCCTCAATCTAAAACAAACTGGAACGAGACAAGGAGTCAATTCCCAGACCACCCTTAGTGACTCGAGGTTTGAAACGGGGGAGGGTTCATGACGTCCTTCCCGTACCTACCTCTCGAGCCCCGATAGTTCTAATCATCATCTACCTAACACCCCAAATAAAAAGGGTCTCCTAAGATACAATTTTTTCAAGAACCAACCTGGGTCGACCCTGAATTGGTCTCTCGAACTGGTATGCGGCATGGCCTGAGGGGCATTCTCGAACCCCACGGGCTGGAAACTATTGTCGATCATGAAAAATTAACAATTGAAACTGATATGTCCGATGAAAAAAAGATAAAAAGAAATAAAAAATAAAAAATAATAATAATGTACTCTAAAAGCGAAAAAGAATTAAAAGATACAACTCAACATACCTCCACGTGACTTTCCAGGTCACCTCCCAACCAATGGTCGACCTTACTCAAAAAATGAGCAACTATACCAAGAAAACCCACAATAAAAAAGATAAAATAGGTGAGAGCATTAAAAATGCTCAGTAGGGTTGCCTATATAGGCCACAAAATCCAAGAATCTCACTACTCAAAACAATCCAACGACTCATGTTTGAAATACAATTATAAAAGTATGGTTTTCATATTTTCAAAAAAACATGATTTTTACCTTTCAAAAATCTATCACATGCTATTCCTATTATTTCAATAAAACCATTTTTTTCATTTTACAAACAAATCTCAAAATAGAACATACCAAACCTAGGCTAGAATAATACAGGTAAACAAGGCAAGCTGGAAAAAAACTAGTATGACATAAATTAAAAAAAGCTTTGTTAATAAATGAGTAACCATGCTTGATCATAAACATCCATAGAACACCTTTGAATGTACTCGGTTTCGGAACCACCTACTAGCGTATGGTGAAGCTCCTAAGTCTATAACCAACTGACCACCCTATATCTGACCAATCCAGTGGAAAATCCCCCCCTGGCCTAATAACAAATCCCAGGGGTACTAACCCGTCTAATTAGGGTTGATCAGCAACCATCCCCCGATCATCAAAAAGATGCCTAGGAACCCATGGTAGTTATAATAATACTGTGTAAGTAGGAGGCTCTCACCCGCAAGACACATCTCACTGATCTTTCTTACAACAAACACAGACAATCTATATGATAACCCATAATAGATATCCCCCCTATAGAGGTTCTCCAAAAATAAATATACACCATATCATCAATAGTTAAAACTGGGCTATGATGCCATGAAATAATTAAAATCATTTGATAAATTTTACAAAATAATAAAGTTGTTAAATGGGAATAAAGTGATCAAAACGTCATCCTTTCAGTGAATCAACAATAACATTACATTAAAGTTGAAAGTGAACAATGATCTGTTACATCGTATCCAGGTCAGAAGCATTTTTCTAAAAAAAATTAAAACTCCGACCATAAAAAAATTACCAAACTACATCCTTTAATAAATTATTAGTGAAAATCACCTTTTATGTTCAATATTCCAAATGGACCCTTGAGTCGACATGTCAAAGACACTATCAAACTATTAAACAAACACCAATTTTACCTTTACAATCCAAATGGACATTTACCCAAATATTTCACCTCAAACCACTTTAGAACTACACAAATAACCCATATTCATTTGGGAAAACAAGGATAATTTTCACAAAATTACCATTCACTTTTAACTAAACCCAAATGCACACTAAAACACTTTTCACCTATGATGATCACTTCAAACATGATTTAATAAATCATTTACTCATTTAGTAAAACATATTATAAGGACCAAGAAAATGCTTACATCACGATCTCACCATGTTCACATGCGAATTTTATTTTATAATCAAATATTTCATTAAGAAAACACTATAATAAGTTAACTATAACATATCATAGGTGCAAAACATAATTTAGTATTTAATTAAGAAAACACAAGTATTAAATGGATTAAAAAATGGGGGTGAGGGCATGGAAACACCTAAACCATTAATAGGTGTTCAAAAAAACCAAAGAAACATTCCAAAACATTTAAAATCCCAGTTAAACAACCATTACACCATGCCCTTAAAAACAATTTTGAAACAATGTATGATACAAAGAAATAAATTTAAAGAAAAAATTGTCATTTTAATAAAACACCTCATGTAAACCATTATATAGAATATAGAAACAAACCCTTAAAAAACAACTTCCACCAATATTTGTGATCATAAAAACTTCACATAAACCTAAATAAATATGTGGAAAGTATACAAATCACATTTTCATGTTAATTAAAAATACACGACTAGTGAAAATCATGTTTGACAATTGAAAACAATACACACGCATCGTTTGGCTCACAACTAAATAGGCATAAGAATTAATTACTTCAAAATATAATTTTAACAAAATATATCAATTCTAAAACATCATTATTTGTTAGGAAGGGGTATCCTAAAACACCAAACCGATGCTGGAATAAAAATAACACAAACCGAAGCAAGGGGGATTCAGCGCCCTGTTGGCCGAAGGAAAAAGGTGAGTAAGGAGGAATTCGAGTTATTTTTTTTTTTACATTTTTTCAAAAAAAAAATTTTAAAAATACATCCAGGTTTAAAAAAATTTTTTTTTTACATCCTAAAGGCGGCACATGGTGTGCCGCCTTCGGTTCGGTTTCCGCCGGGCCAAAGGCGGTTCTCCAGGAACCGCCTTCCACCATTGGGGAAACGAAAGGCGGCACACCAGTGTCCGCCTTTCGAAATTATTTCTGCGAAAGGCGGCTCCGGAAGAGCCGCCTTTCGTGTTTTAAATGGCCAAAGGCGGCTTCCCAGTTGCCGCCTTTGCCAAAAATTTCCCTATAAAAGGGAGCCGCCCCTCCCACCCTTCCTCACTCAAAAAACCCTCTTCTCTCTAAAATTTTGAGAGCTCCTCTCTCTAAAATTTTGAGAGCTCCTCTCTCTAAAATTTTGAGAGCTCCTCTCTCTAAGTAGAGTTTTTCTTCGTGGTGCTTCCGGAGACGCAAAGAGTACAAGATTTTTGTTTCAAGCTTCATTTAGAGGTATTTTTTTTTATTTTAAAGTTATTTATTTATTTAATTGTAATTAGTTAATTTTAAATATTTAAGTATGTAGTAGTAGTTATTTAAAGAAAAGAAATAAATAGTTATATTATTAATGTTTTAATTAGTTAATTAGGGATAATAATAATTTATTAATATTTTAGAGATAATCATAGACTAATTAGATAATGATTAAGGAATAATTAAGTCATGATTAAAGGGGTAATTAACCATGGATGATTAATTAAGGAATGTTTAAGGGGTGATTAAGTGATGATTAAGGGATGACTAAGGGGTCATTAAGGTAACTAAGGAATGATTAATTGATGATTAAGGGGTAATTAAGGAGTGATTAAGGGGTGATTAACTAATGATTAAGGGGTAATTAAGGAATGATTAAGTGATGATTAAGGGGTAATTAAAGAGTGATTAATGGGTGATTAAGGGGTAATTAAGGAATGTTTTAGGGGCGATTAAGTAACGATTAAGGGGTGATTAACTAACGATTATGGGGTGATTAAGTTGTCATTAACTAATGATTAAGGAATGATTAGGGGATGGTTAAGGGGTAATTAAGGAATGTTTAAGGGGTGATTAACTAAGGATTAAGGGGGTGATTAAGGGGTCATTAACTAACTAAGGGGTAATTAAGGAATGAAGGGGTAATTAAGGAATGAAGGGGTAATTAAGGACTGATTAAGGGGTTAAGGGGATGATTAAGGGGTAATTAAGGAATGATTAAGTGATGATTAAGGGGTAATTAAGGAATGTTTAAGGGGTGATTAAGGGGTAATAAAGGAATGTTTAAGGGGTGATTAACTAATGATTAAGGGGTAATTAAGGAGTGATTAAGGGGTGATTAAGGGGTCATTAACTAATGATTAAGGAGTGATTAAGGGGTGATTAAGGGGTAATTAAGGAATGTTTTAGGGGTGATTAAGTAACGATTAAGGGGTGATTAACTAACGATTAAGGGGTGATTAAGGGGTCATTAACTAATGATTAAGGAATGATTAGGGGATGATTAAGAGGTAATTAAGGAATGTTTACATGATGATTAAGGGGTAATTAAGGAATGTTTAAGGGGTGATTAACTAACGATTAAGGAATGATTAGGGGCTGATTAAGGGGTAATTAAGGAATGTTTAAGGGGTGATTAACTAATAATTAATGGGTGAATAAGGGGTGATTAATTAGGGATGATTAGGGGGTGATTAAGGGTTCATTAACTAACGATTAAGGGGTCATTAACTAACGATTAACGGATGATTAAGGGGTCATTAAGTAAAGATTAAGGGATGATTATGTGGTGAATGACCAACTCCTAACTGATTAACCAGCACTTAAGTAGTGATTAACCAGCACTTAAGTAGTGATTAACCAGCACTTAAGTAGTGATTAACCAGCACTTAAGTAGTGATTAACCAGCACTTAAGTAGTGACCGACACTTAACTAGTGATTAAACTGCACTGTAATGAATCTTATTTTTTAGAGATCATTGAACATATCTTTAGGAAAGTTAAAAAATTGTTCTACAAAACATTAGTGGCTTAATTTAGGAAGGTTTTAAAATTTTGGTGTCATGAAAGTTTATGTCGTTATCTAAGCAATTAAATCCCTGTCTGGATACTACAAGTGGATGATGTGGCTCTGGCACAGCTGTACCTAGGGGTGAAAGCCCCGACAAGGAGTTTCGGGCCTGACCCGGGGTATCCTGGTACACGACAACGGGCCTTGCTGCGCTCCTGGTTTGACACTCCCGGGGGATATGTTTTAGATGATTGATATTTACTTCATGAAGTACTAAAATACCTTTAAGAAGATAAAAAAATTTATTTAACACGTAACAAAACATTATTGACATATTCAGTGATCAGTAAACATTTTTCATGTAGAGAGACATGTTTGCTTGTGTTTACTGCTATGGAAAGGTAATTCAAACCGAGCAAGGAGCTTCTTATAGTATACAGCCAACATCTATGGTTAACACATCTGATTGTGTTACCATAACTGATCTTCAAGATAGAATTCGTGGTTGCTTAAATCTCGGTCCTCATCAAGAGATAAAGTCTATTAGTTATAGACATTTGCAATTCCCTGCCACGTTATGGCATCTTGCTTGTCCATTGGCTTCTGATGAGCACTGGGTCCAAGTGGGAACTTTATTTTCCCAACGGTCTGATGGTGCAATGATGGAGTTATATGTTGAAGTTTCTAATGTACAAAAACATCAAAATGTTCGAAGTCGTAGACATGCACAAATAGTTGTTGAAGAAGCCTCATCCCAAGAAATTGAGGATGTTCGCCCTGTTGTGGAGGAGGACAACTTAGATGATCTACCGGATTTACATATAAATCATTCTTCAGATGAGGAATTTAATAATGATGGAACAGACGGAGAAGACAATGATGATGGGGAGGGAGCTGGAGGTGGGGAGGGAGCTGGAGTAGATAAGGTAGTAGTTTCTCGAAGTAGAGTAGTTCAAGAACATTCTCGACCAACATTAAATCATCCACCACCCTTTGAATCTTGGTCCGAAGCAATGGAACGTGTACCTGAATTTGACAACAATGTTCTGACACCTGCAACAGAGTTTCCTGGAGTTATAGTGGACAGGTTTAGTGAGTTGGACAAAACATTATATAATGGAAGGGATTTTCCAAGTAAGGATGCGTTGAAGAGCTTCTTAAAAAGATTTCATATTGAGAGGCATTGTAGATATGTAGTTGAGGCATCATGTCGAAAAAAATATGTTATACGGTGTGATAAATTTGATGAAGACTGTAGATTCCGGTTGAGGGCGATTCCAGACATTGCATTTGGTGGATGGAGAATTTCAAAGATTGAGGCAGCTCATTCTTGTGTTCAGCCAAATTTGACACAAGATCACACTGCTTTGGATGCCGAATTTGTGTCAACTGTTATCGTTGAGATGATTAGGACCTGTCAAGATGTTCCTATAGCCCTTGTGCAAGAGAGGATTCTTCAAACTTTTGGTTATAAGATTTCTTATAACAAGGCATGGATAGCGAAACAGAAGGCAATTGTGAAGGTCTACGGTGATTGGGATGACTCGTATCGGGTGTTGCCGCAATTATTAGCCATGCTGAGCCACAACAACCAAGTTGTCTACCATATAAATACGAAGGAACATGTGTTTGAAGATAATCGATTGGATCAATCTCGTGTTCAATTTCATCGGTTATTCTGGGCATTCCTCCCATGTATTTCCGCATTTCGTTTCAGTAAACATTTCATACAAATTGATGGAACATTTCTATCTGGAAAGTATAAGGGCGTATTGTTGATTGCGGCAACCCAAGATGGGAACCGTTCACCACTTCCGCTTGCATTTGCAATAGTAGAGAAGGAAAACTATGAATCTTGGAGCTGGTTTTTGGCATGCATCAGCAACCATTTCACAGGCATTGGAGGTGTATGTTTGATATCTGATCGACATAGGGCAATCAATGAGGCAATCAATGCGGATCCTGATTCATGGAGGCCCCCAAATGCACATCATCGATACTGCATTAGACACATTGCTAGTAACGTGCGCAAAACCTTCCATAATGAGGCTATGAAGAATGCAATCACGAGGCTTGGTAAGCAATGTTGTCATTGATGTTTACTATTTTAATGTAAATAAAAATATATTTTCTATGACCTGTGATCATATTTATGTAGCATATGAGCCAGATCAACGAAGGTTTGAGGCGCGTTACGAAGAAATCCGCAAGGCTAACCAAGAAGTGTATGATTATATGATGAAGATTCCAAAAGAGAAATGGACACTGGCCTATGACGGGGGGAAGAGGTATGGACACATGACCACAAACATTGTGGAGTGTATAAATGGCATCTTCAAAGGGCTTCGCAAGCTACCAATTACTGCCCTAGTTCAGGAGACATTTTATCGTTGTGTCAAGTACTTCGTTGATAGACAAAAACTGGCCTCAGATGGGATTCAACAGGGGTTAAGATTTGGAAAAAACTTTCAACGAGATATTGACAAGAACATTGAAGAAGCTTCCAGTTATCGAGTGTGTCTATTCCGTCGGGAAGACTCGGCATTTGAAGTTCAAGAGTATTGTAACCCCATTACAGGTAACAGCGGTGAAAAATTAGTGGTACTTCTAGAAGCAAAACAATGTCAGTGTGGAAAGTTTCAAGCATTAAGGTTTCCATGCGCACATGCCATCGCAGCATGTGCGTCTGTGAACGTATCATGGGAAGCTTATGTTGATCCAATATACCGATTGGAGGCCATTTCTAACTGTTATGCTGCGCCATGGACGCCTGTTGGGGAGTTTCGATATTTCCCAATGCCTGAAGACCAGCCCATACTGATTCCTGACATCAGTAGATTACGACCACGGGGAAGACCTAAGACCAACAGGATACGAAATGAGATGGATTGGCCTCAAGAACAAGGGAAAAGGTTGAGATGTCGTCTATGTCATCAAGAAGGGCATAACCGGAAACGATGTCCTAACATTGCTGGATCGAGTTCACACACTCAGCCACAATGATGTGTTGTATCCAACATGATCTTTTCATGTAGTCAGTTATATGTTGTTAATATCAGAGATGAACTTTTTAAGAATTGTTTCACATTTCCAATAAGCAACTTCTCTCCTTCCAATAACGAACCTCTGTATTCAATACTTTTAAATCCATTAATCTGAACGTAATCATAGAGAACAAAAACATTATTAAAAAAAGGTTATTTATCATCGAAGACAAAAAATTATTAAAACATTTATCATAAAGGATCTTCATAAATCATACATAACCCGGATAAAATGTTTATATATATAAATGTATGACACCATATCTTAAAAAACATAATTTTCATGGTAAAAACATATATAAAGACACGATAGATAAATGTTCTCCAAAATATGACGACATTCCCTTAATGTTTTCTAAAAAAACATCACATATTGTTCATTATACCAATCATTAAATTCTATTAAGTTTAACATTATATTTATATTTTATAGTGAATACTAATTTCCTTTTCTGGCTTCCAGATGGATGATGCTCCACTCCTCACCGAGCAGCATAGGCATGTTTCTCGTGATGTGATAGAGGGTCGGGATGTTCGACGGATTAGGGTGCGGCGAGCACACCATTTTCGACACATGGCGCCTCCAGCTGCTATTATACCATACTTACGTCGTGCTGGCTTCTACGGCATTGCCGTTTCTGATTTCACTTACACTGATCATCCCCTTCTTGCTGCCTTGGTCGAGAGATGGAGACCAGAGACTCACACATTCCACTTGCCAGAGGGAGAGATGACTATCACCTTAGAGGATGTGGCAGTGTTACTCGGTCTTCCTATTCAGGGAGATGCAGTTATTGGACCCACCATCGGGGATTGGGCTGAGCTGGCACAGAGATTATTAGGTGTCGATATTTTGGCTGATCATACTGCTACAGATGGTGGGTCCATATCTATGCCTTGGCTTGCTTTGCAGTTTGCACATTTACCTGCTGATGCTGATGAGCAGACCATCATGTGTTATGCTCGGGCATATATCTTACGACTTATTGGAGGTACATTGTGTTCAGATCACTCGGGTGTGCATGTGCACATGATGTATCTTAGTTTACTGGAGGACTTTGATCGGATCGGGAGATACAGTTGGGGATCTGCATGTTTGGCCTACACTTATAGAGCATTATGTACGGCATGCCGCTCAGATCACACAGATCTCGGAGGATGTGTCGTCCTTATACAGTTGTGGGCATGGGAGCACATCCCTGTCCTCGCCCCTGTTACTGTTGGTCAGAGGCTTCCTATAGATGTGCTACAGGACGCTCCACGTGGACGATGGTATGATCCGTCATATTTATTTGTTTCCGATTGTATTATGATTTATTATATTTAATTTCTGATTATTTATCACTTTCAATGTTGTATTTGATAGGTGGAGTCAGGCACATCGTTTCATCGATGCTCCAACCCACAATTTGGCTGCATATCGTCTTATGTTGGACAATTTACTACCTGACAGCGTAAGTATATATCATCATTTTTGTTTTTTGTTAACAAATTTCTCTGATGAAATGTCACATGTCATTACAGATTCATTGGATGCCATACTGGAGTCTGGTTCAAGACTTACCTACATACTGTACTGCTGGACTTCATGAGGTTATGGCTGTAGTGCCACTTATTCACTTTCATATTATTGAGTGGCACCAGCCCGATAGAGTTATGCGTCAGTTTTGCTGTGTTCAGCTGATTCCACCTGCACCACGACAGTTACCAGCGCTTCATGGCTTGAAGCTCACGGGGAGACAACATGTCGATTGGCGACGACGACATGCCCAATATGTCGCCATCTGGGACAATCGAGCAGAGCATCGTATCACAGGTGTACGTACGATGCGATTCTACCTATCAGATCAGGTAGAGTATGAGCCATGGTATAAATGAAGTCTATATTGTATCTGACTCAGCACGGGAGAGGGATTCAGGATCTGGTAAGTCAATAAATTTCACATAATATATTTATTATGCTATTTTATAATTTATTTTGAATCTCTGTACAGCATACCAGACTACGACGACTATGTCGCATGACTGATCCAGAGGAGGAGGAGGTTGCTAGTTTATCTGTGATCCATGCTGCTTTGGAGGAGACGATGCCGATTTGTCGATCTATTCATGAAAGTATCATCCATCCTAGACCCCAGAGACATGATGTTCCTGCTCAGGAACATGATGCTCCTATCCCAGGAGATGAGGGTCCTACTCAGGAACCTGCAGCAGCAGCTGGTGCTGTTCCCCAGCGACGACAACGGCGACGGAGACCCCGTCCTGCTGCACGTGAGCCCTCACCTGTTCCAGAGGCAGAGGTCGGTGCTCTATCAGTCCAGCCTGACCCGTCTGGGTTCGTGCAGCAGGATGCAGCATGGGATCCATCTTTTTTGACCGGATATCCACAGTATTCGCCAGATATTTATTTTCCAGGGATTTATCAGGGGTCATCTCCCATGCCGCCATCTTTCATACCAGATCCTTCACAGCCTATATGGTTTCCCGAGGGTATGCTGACAACCCCTTCTACTTACGTAGTGGGAGAAGGATCTCGTGCACACGATGACATCCCTCCGACACCTCCTTCCATTCAGACTACGACAGAGGCTCCCGTGATTGATGTTCCAGTGCCCGAAGATCATCCCTCTCCAGGTCATCATACTCCATCCCAGCATGGAACACGTCGCTCTCGATATGGACGTACCATTCGCACACCACCTTGTGGGACAGAGCCTCACCATAGACACTGACATTACTTATTCATGTAAGGTGAGATGAGAAGGGAGGTATTATACCATCAGGAAGAGAGATTCTAGAAATGTGCAATGCTATGACAAACCTTTAAATGAAATGTGTCAGTTCCCCACTAGATGTGCATGTTCCTTCAAAATTTTCAGGCTGGAGATAATCCACCTTAAGTTTCACATAGTCTTATGTCTTCCATGTATTAATGTCAAACACTTCAACCAATTTGTTTACTTTATGGGGAAGTAAAACCTCATTCCTTTGAATATGCACATTACCATGAACATATAAGATCATCATTTTGCAAGAAAAACTACTAATCTCATGTTCACTGAAATACCCCTTAACGTAAGAATGATACAAATAGTGTAAGTACCCAATAACAAGATTCCAATCCATTTTGACTGGGCTATGTGGAATCATTGGTGTTTTCGTCTGATTAATAATTTAAAAGGTTTCAAAACCACCTTTCTAAAACTCAAAAATGTTTCAAGTAAGTGACTTTGAAAGCCCATAAAATATAAACCATAAGATCTATTGAAATGAAACTTAAAACATGGATTAAACATATAATAAGTAATTGAAAATAAAAACCATTTATTAAAAGTTGCTGATGAAATACAATTATAAGCTTTAAAAAATACTTCTTTCAACTCAAAAATATTTCAGATATGAGACTTTGAAAGCCTATAAAATATAAACTTAATGACGCATATAAATAAAACTTAGAACATAGATTAAACATATAAGAAGTAGTAGAAAAGTAATTAGTTAATTCTGGTTAGGGGGAAAACTGTTAGACCCTGGAATTGAAGGATAATGGGGATGACAAGGAAACATCAACCCCCACGCCCACCCCTTCCACCCATTCAACCAACTTCGGTAACTCCTATAGAAGTAGCTTTTCAAAAAAAAATGAAATGTCACCCCACCACAGCTTCCTACATCCATATTAACCCCCCAATTCAGTTTCATTAAATGTGGACAGCCCCCATTTTTACCAAAGTCAATGATGGACTATTAAACCATCACTTTTCAACCTCCGCCTCAATAATACAAAATGCTTTGAGGGATGAGAAATGATTCGGTGCATTTTAGAACATTGAAATGCGTCGAATCATTTCTCATCCCTCAAAGCATTTTGTATTATTGAGGCGGGGGTTGAAAGTGGTGGTTTAATAGTGCATCATTGACTTTGGTAAAAATGGGGGCTGTCCACATTTAATGAAACTGAATTGGGGGGTTAATATGGATGTAGGAAGCTGTGGTGGGGTGACATTTCATTTTTTTTTGAAAAGCTACTTCTATAGGAGTTACCGAAGTTGGTTGAATGGGTGGAAGGGGTGGGCGTGGGGGTTGATGTTTCCTTGTCATCCCCATTATCCTTCAATTCCAGGGTCTAACAGTTTTCCCCCTAACCAGAATTAACTAATTACTTTTCTACTACTTCTTATATGTTTAATCTATGTTCTAAGTTTTATTTATATGCGTCATTAAGTTTATATTTTATAGGCTTTCAAAGTCTCATATCTGAAATATTTTTGAGTTGAAAGAAGTATTTTTTAAAGCTTATAATTGTATTTCATCAGCAACTTTTAATAAATGGTTTTTATTTTCAATTACTTATTATATGTTTAATCCATGTTTTAAGTTTCATTTCAATAGATCTTATGGTTTATATTTTATGGGCTTTCAAAGTCACTTACTTGAAACATTTTTGAGTTTTAGAAAGGTGGTTTTGAAACCTTTTAAATTATTAATCAGATGAAAACACCAATGATTCCACATAGCCCAGTCAAAATGGATTGGAATCTTGCTATTGGGTACTTACACTATTTGTATCATTCTTACGTTAAGGGGTATTTCAGTGAACATGAGATTAGTAGTTTTTCTTGCAAAATGATGATCTTATATGTTCATGGTAATGTGCATATTCAAAGGAATGAGGTTTTACTTCCCCATAAAGTAAACAAATTGGTTGAAGTGTTTGACATTAATACATGGAAGACATAAGACTATGTGAAACTTAAGGTGGATTATCTCCAGCCTGAAAATTTTGAAGGAACATGCACATCTAGTGGGGAACTGACACATTTCATTTAAAGGTTTGTCATAGCATTGCACATTTCTAGAATCTCTCTTCCTGATGGTATAATACCTCCCTTCTCATCTCACCTTACCAAGAAAAATTATCTAGAGCTTTTGAGGTTGATTTATACTCAGGGGCATGACAAAATTGCAAAGATGTTTCTATTGTGTGTAAAGCACATAAGCTGGTTGAGGTTTTCATTGTTGGAATGCATCTGAATGCTACGACAAAGTTAGAAGAACTAAGTTAAAATTAAAAAATTTATTAATTTCTTATATATTTAATCAATGTTTAAAGTTTCATTTATATTGGTCTTATAGTTTATGTTTTATAGTCTTTCAAATTCGTGTACTTGAAACATTTTTAAGTTTCAAGTAGAATGTTTTGAAAGATTATAAATTAATTTTTATGGACATTTTTTAGGAAGTTTTTGTTGTTTTCAACTATTTCTTATATGTTTAATCAATGTTTAATGTTTCATTTCTATTGGTCTTATAGTTTATGTTTTACAGTCTTTCAAAGTTGGAAACTTGAAACATTTTTAAGTTTCATGTTGATGGTTTTGAAAGCTTATAAATTGTTTTTGGTGAACATTTTTTATGAAATTATTTTTGTTTTCGACTATTTATTATATGTTTAATAAATGTTTAAAGTTTCATTTTTATTGATCTTATAATTTATCTTTTATAAGCTTTCAAAGTCACGTACTTGAAATATGTTTAAGTTTCAAGTGGGTGGTTTTGAAAGCTTATAAATTAATCTGTATCAACATTTTTTATGAAATTATTTTTGTTTTCAACTATTTCTTATATGTTTAATCAGTGTTTAAAATTTTATTTGTATTGGTCTTATAATTTATCTTTTATAGTCTTTCGAAGTCGCGTACTTGAAACAGAATCACACATCGGAAACGCAGAATGTACTGTGCAGGAAAAGGAGAACCAGAATCCCACATCGGAAATGCAGTATTGTTTTCAGGGCAAACCCCCTTATAAAAGGGAGTCATGGGTGAGGGTATCAGTTAGAATCCAGACTGCTGTAATGGCAGAACCGCTGGATAATAAATAGCAGAAAAATTCTGCTGAAAAGTTTTGTTATATATATATATATATATATAAAACAAAACAAAACAAAAAAAAATAAAAAATAAAAATTTAAAAAAAAAAAATTAACCAAAGGCGGCACCTCGTGTGCCGCCTTTGTTGTGAGTTTTTGGGCAAAGGCGGCACATGGTGTGCCGCCTTTCCCTGGGCAGAAAATTCCCCAAAGGCGGCACACCAGGTGCCGCCTTTAGGGGGTAGAAAAATAAATTTTTTTAACCTAGACTTATTTTCAAAATTTTTTTTCTGAAAAAATGTATATAAAAAAATTATCCGAGGAATTCTGTTGGTGCGGAGACACCAGAGCAAGGAGGGGGCGGCCCTGTCGAAGCAAGGAAGGTCGGAGTCCAGAAGGGAAGGAGGCTGAAACTGTAGGAGCGTGAGATGGAGGGTCATAGAGAGTTAAGGGTGAGGTCGGGTGCAGGGAAAGGGCAATAGGTGAGGGCCTAAGAAGAGCGGTGAGTGTAGGGCGAGGCCAGCCGGAACCTGGCGTGTGGGTGAAGAGTGCCGGAGGGCCAAGATGGCAGGTGGCCAGAGCAAGAGGCTGGGTGTGCTAAGTGGGCGAGGCAGGATGCGAGTAGGGTCGGGATAGCAGGAGTGTGGAGGTGGGGTCAGGATCGGAGGGCCAGCGATGGGGGGTCACAAGGCTAGCTGTCGGTTGAAGCGTGAAGGGCAAGTGCGAACCTACATGACCGACGGTTAAGCTTGAGGTGAGGGCGAGGTTGGGAGGCCGGGGGTCACAGAGATAGCCAGAACCAAGATAGAGGTGGTTGGGGTGAGCACGGCGAGCGTGTGGGTGGAGGGTGAGGCTGGTTGGGAGTTGAGAGGTGGGGGATGCGACTGCCAGACCTAGTGCTCCGAAACTAGGAAGCAAAAATGAAGGGGAAGGGGTTGGCGTCTCGGATAGGTTTAGGTTTTTTTTTTTCAGTTAATCTTATTATATTAATAATAAAACCTAATATAATAATAAAACTGAAAAAATATTATGAAAAAAATAACAACAATAATGAAAATTATAATTACAACTAATACCAATTTCAGTAAAATAAAAATTGCGACAATAATAATAAAAATAACAATAAAAAAGGAAATAAAAATAATACCATTAAAAAAATAAAAATAATATAATTAATAATAATAATAATAATAATATAAATAATAATTATGATAATAATAATAATAACGAGCAATTGCACGACACCTGAGCCGACTGCGCGGCTACCGCCAACAGTGCGGTGAATGAGCAGGGGAATGAAACCTAGTAATATTGTTAAATGACAAAAATATTAAACCAGGACCAACCCGAAACTTTGCGTAAGAACCTATAGCCAAGAAATAATAAAGTAAAAATTAATTTAAAAAATTCGAGTGTGACAATGAAAATGTACAACACCTTTACTATAAGTACATGGGGCACTAGGAAAATCAATATCTCAAGAATCAAGAGAATATACATCAACCAATGATAATTGATCGTGGTCAAGATTTTGCTGTTAACAAAAATGATGGGGACAGAATAGTTTTTGATGGATTTAATAATTATTTCATTTAAAATTTTAACAATAATATAACATTTTTAAGAATTATAAATTAATAATGTACTTTAGAACTTTTTCATGGTGGATGGGAATGCAAATTAAAATAGTAAGGATGAAAAAAATCATTGGATGGTTGATCTTTTTAGAAAACACATGATTGAAGTAAATACAACCCTTAATAAGTTTCAGGTGTTGATATAATTATGATTTAATAAATATATGATTGTTATGTATACTTTAAATTTCATAGTATTGACTACCATTGGACTAAATAACGATTTTAATGAAAAATTGGTTTATACTATCATTGATGGATTTTACAACATCATTAGATTTAAAGAATAATTCCAATAATATATTTTTTTACATAGAAAATAATAAATAATGAATGTTTTAAATAATTTTTAATGGTAATTCAAGTTATTACCATGTGATTATGGCATTAACATGTTTGGTATGTGATGATTAAGAGATACTTCATGTTGTTTGTTGAATTAATAATTAAATAATTTTGTAAATTCTGTGACCATATTTCTAATTTTATAGATATTAATCATTTGGATGGTCCATAAGGTTAAGAACGTGTTAAATTATTTATTTTGAACATTGGATAAGGTTTCAAATATTACATTATTACTTCCCCTACAGTACCCCCAGATAGATGTATGCAACCCTTGTCCATGCCTTTTTCTATATGTAAAGTGGTTGGGTAATGGCTGGGAGAGTTGGAAGGGTTTGAGAATGATTTGGAGGCTTTTCTTGGGATGCATGGTTTGAGAAAAGTAAGTGTAAATCATGCAACAAAATTCAGTAATCGTGCATAGTGAGGTAGAGGTAAAGGGGTGGGTACACCGTTAAGGTGCATAGTTTCAAAACCATGCGTCTAGACCTAGTAAACTGTGGTACTTGAGATAAAGGGAATCTACATGGTTATCCCACAATTTGTCTAATTGTATGATGAAATCATGTGTCACAACCTTTGGGGCAGTAGCAGTTACACAGTTTCTGCACAGTTTGTCTAACCGTGTGAGCTAACCATGCGTGGCTTTAAAGAGGGGTTTTAAAAAATGAGGTTGGATCAGGATTAGCAGAAAACACCCCATTTATCCTCCAATATGTGTAATGACCCAATGTTTTATCAATGAAATTCCCTTCTTATAATTATGTTTTATAGTATTATCACATAACATTACTTATAGAACACAATTCAATCCTTTTAAATCAATAATGAGTTAAATAAAAGGTATTATTAGAAATTAAGGAACATATACCAATATAATAGTAACATGACATTTGAAATACCAATATGTCCCTTATGAATAGTATACCGTTAAATGTAATAGTAACCTCACTAATGAATGTATAAATAAACATTATTCATTTTATAAGTGTCAATATGACATTATTATATCCGAGTAAAAGTAATTCGATATTTTAAAAATTATTAATTAAGTGTTGGTATTTTTGTAAGTCGCGTATATTTAATTAAATGTTGTGAATAATTTTATAAATTAAAATAAAATTTATGTTTATAAAAATTATTCATAAAATAATATTTTTATATCTTAGTATTATAAGATAATTTTATGAGACCTTAATTAATTTTTCAAATTGTTAGAAAAGTGTTTTAAATTTTAGAATTTTTATTTTTTAAATAAATTTTGTCTTTAATTAAAAATTAAATTTATCATATTTAGAAACTGATTTCCGAAAAATGTATTTCAGTTTTTTAATTAGACATGTTGAAAAAATGGTTGGGGTGGTTTTTTAGTATTTTTCTAAAATACTGGAATTTATTTGTGAATAGTAAAACACTATAATTTTAGGATAAATGATAAATAAGAGAATTTATACATTATTCATGAGTCATGGATGATGTGAATGGAAATTGGTTCAAATTAACTTGTAGTATATACTTTTTCGGTCATAAGAATAATGTCTATTCATAGTCCAGAGGAAAAATATTAAACTAATGATACAAATAATGGGAAACCCCCTTCTCCTCCACTATAAATATCACCCCTATTTACCTCCTCTCCACAAACCAATCAAGCATTGTTCATAGTACAAATTGTGTGAAAATATCTCCCTTAACCCCACTCCCATGTTCAAGAGATATTGGTTTCATAAAAATTACAAAACCTCTCACCTAAAGAGGCTCTCAAAAAATATATATTCAAGAGGTAAATTCCTCTTTTATTTTATTTTATTTTATTTTCATGTTCATTGGTTTCTATTTCCATCCCCGCATTTCCACATCCAAATGTTGAAATAACTACAGTACATTATATTTACTTTATTGTTGTTATTATAATGGAATAATTCATCATCATATATTATTTCCCTTCATTTTATACTAGAAATGAAAACACTATCCGGGATCTGTTAATTCAGCGCATTCCGGGATGACGGGTTTTGAATTTCATTTACCATATTCAATTTGGATCATTAAACCATTTTTATGGTTTGAAAAGACTATGTATCTATTATTTATTATTTAAGTTTTAATTATTTTTTTTACTCATGGTATTAATTTATAAGAAAAAATGTGTTCATTTTGATCAAAAAACGCAAATTAACCAAAATGGTTATCATTAATGTTTTTTATAATGACTCATCTTTACTCTAAGTAACCGAATAAATTTTATAACCATGTAATGATTAAGATGTTCAATAATAAAATATAACTCCAATTATGGACAACCATTCTCATCTTACATGTTTATCCTTAAATGTATATAAGTAAACAAACCATGAAAACCACAGAAACAAATGCACCCAAAAAAATGAAATTGAACCTATTAACCCATGGAAGAGGCCATGGACAATCTTAATAAGGTTATGATAAATCAATTAAATGTAGAAAAAGATATGGAAATTTTAATTAATGAATGTAATTTTGTTATCTAGGATATTAAGATCATGTGAAAGACACCATTGTACTTAAGGTAAAAGAATCTACCTGATCCTCAAATATTCCGTCAGGTTGTTATATCTTTATTTTCAACAAAACAAAGTAATCTATTAATTTTATGTGCATCTTATAAAGGTTTTTCATATTATCAAAATTAATTTATATAGATCTATTCATCATTATTGTTTAGGTATATACATGTTTTTAAATGATACCCTCCTCAATTATTCTTGATTAGCAATCCTGTTTTAAGGGAATTTTTTGAATTCTTACCCATTTTCAAGTGTTCTATATAGTATTTTTCAAGACACAAATATTTTTAAATAAAAAAACAATTTTTTATGATTTTTTTTCAATTCAATTTTTTATAACAAATTATCCCTTTTATTTTTTAAATTATCTTTGATATTTTCCTTTAACCGCATTAAAATGTCTTAATTATAAGGTTTCTTGAGTACTCTTTTTACATTATATTACATCATGTTGAAATTAATTTTCATGATATATTCCTATTCTAAAATATTATTTTCCATGAATGTTCTAATTCCTTTCCTTCATGAACATTTTTATGATAATCCCATTTGTTATGCTTTAAGACATGATTATGATACCCAATTCTTTCCATGGGTAACCATTATGTTTACGTATGATTGATTGTGTATGAATATATATATAGCAAGAATATTCATGAACATGTTATGGTGGGTGCATCTAGATAGTGCTCCAATGAATTTGGTAATGTTGAGTCTAAGGAAATGTAATGTGCAACGACCTTGGAGGTTAGCCTTGAATCGTCCTACCATGTGCAATGGTCTTAGTGGTTAACCTGGATTTGTTCTCCTATATATGCAACTTGACTTGACTCATGCTAAAGCCATTTTTTATATTATTTCCAAATTACTATGAATCTGTGTTTATATGTTATGAATCCACATTTATTGTTCCTTTTTATATCATTATTTCATGTCATCTAACGCATGTGCTAAAGAATTATTTTTATTCTTATTCTGTTACTCAGATTTTCAGATCATACCTTTGTTTATGTTATCTGAAGGTTATCCTATGAAGATATATGATCAAAATTGAGGTTAGGATATATTTATGAAGATTAAATAATGAATTTTTTTATTTTGTCCCATATTTTCTGTTTTATGTATCTAGTATTCCAAGACACTAGACATTATGATCCATGGATTATAATATTATGCATTATTATGCGTAACATCATGCAATGATATGTGTAAATGTCTAGTCTCATTATAGTTGGTATCAGAGGATGGTCTAGTTATTTTGGAGATTAAAAATATAGAACAATAGTAAGAACATTAGTTGTGATACTAAGTATAATAAAATATCCCTAAATTTTGGTAATTATAATGTATGTGGTTTATCAAGAAAATAAATCTCAATCTAGATACGAACAAGTGGATGTGGCTCTGGAATAGATGTATCTAGGGGAAAACCAAAAACAAAACTTTGAGATTGAATTGAACTACAACCGGTGCACAAAAATGGGCCATGTTACACTCCGGGTTTGACATTCTAGGGGGATATGCTTAGGTAAAATCATAATCTTAGTAGAAACCATTATTAAGGGATAAAAAATGAGAACATATGAATATAAGATACGATATAGATGAAGGATAACCTATATTTAAACCAAGGGAATCACATGTTAGGTTATATTTTTCCATTACAAGTTTATCCTTTTTATTTTCAATGTTTTGTTTTTTTCTTTTTAGCTAATTATTCAAGCCACCTAATTGTACGAGAAATAGAAGAATAAGTTCTAACAATAAATGTGATAGTAAATGTGATGATTACCTTAATAATATTCCTAATACATTGGGAACAGGTTCTATAAGCTTTATTAAAGAACCTTATCAACTAGCTTAAGTTAGGAATAATAATATTATTCATATGGAACTCCCTCCTCCTATTCCATGGAAAGATCATTTTTCTATTGAATCTTTCATGTAGTGAAGACCTCCCATGTGTAGTGGATCTTATGATCCCCTCCTCATGGAATAGTGGATTAACTCCATTGAAAACATATTCTCTGTCCTCCAGTTCTTAGAAGAATAGAAATTCATACTAGAGATATATCATTTTGATGGGGAACCTAACCAATGGGGGACAAAAATTAAAAATCTGATGTCCCATGAGGAAATTGATTCAATGGATTGGGAGGAATTAAAGATAATGTTTTTCAATAAATATAATACCCCAAACATTTTATGGTATGTTCGTATTAAATAATTTCTATTCATTTGATATCCTATATTTCATGAAGCACTAAGTAATTTGTGAATCAAAAAATTATATGAGAAAGTTATTATCTCTCCATTAAAAATAAATTTTCCACTTCTATGTTTTGAATTTTCAAAAACGATCATCTAGAGTTGTGACCAGTAATTCATTTGGAGTCTGATAGAACCAACTTGATTTTTTATGAATAGTAACATACCCTTATGAATAGTAATATGACACTTATAAATATTAAATAGTTATTATATTTTATTTTCTTAAGGTTATTTGATAATGATACCTTAATTGAATTTTTTAATGTGATATAGAACTAATTATACCATTAAAAATTGTTTTTGTAATTGACAATGATTTTATTTAAATTAAATTAAAAATACATAGAAAATTATTTTTTAAAAATTCAGTTCATTTTTTAATTCTTCATGTCGAAAAATGGTTAGGGTGATGTTTTGGGATTTTTCTAAAATACTTGTATTTATTGTGAATAGTAAAAATACAGTTTTCAGTTTTCGGTGGTTTAATGACGTCATAATGATGTAATAATTAAATAAAAAAGTATGGTCGACTTCGTACAGTAAATTATGACATGATGTGTCCCATGTGGCTAAAACCAAGGGAAAATACCATGGGAAAGCCCATGGTTTTGCAAAAACCACTAATGAGGTGTCCCTTTTAATTAATAAAAAACTCTCTCTTTATTACTATAAATACCCACTCACCCCTTTCATTTTGATTAATTCCAAACTCTATATCCTAGAATATTTTTTATTATTACCTCCATAGTATTCCTCCAAAGGTGTCCTCAAACCCCCAAGGTCCCAACCATAATGTTTTAGGAGTTACTCTAAAAGGTAAGAGAATCAACCACCCTTCTCTTTTCTTAAAGCTTTCATTTATGTATTCTCTTTTATTTTCAATTAGACTATGTTGGGATATTTCATTAAACATTCCCCTTACTTCCCATATTATTTATGAGTTATTATATACAACCTTTCTCTCATAAAATTTTTTTTATGCAATTTTAGGTGATGTTGTTAGGCTGCCAAATGTTTGTAAGATATTTCTCAAATTTTCTCTTATTTTGAGTCCCCTTCTTTTATACTTCTTTCCTCATATACCCTCATCCAAATTATAGGATAATTAAATTACCTCACAAGAACTGGAATTATATTATTCTAATTTAATATTTCATCATCATCTCTCTTTCCCCCTCCTCTTATACTAAAAATTAAAACATCGTCCGAGATGTGTTAATTTATCATACTCAAGGACGACGGGTTCTCAATTTTCATTACCATGTCCAATTATGGTCATGAAACAATTTTTATGGTTGAAAAGGATAATAATATATTTATTTCATCTCATTAATTTTCTAGAATCCCTACACTCTCATAATATGGAATAATAAAACAAAACAAGTTCATTGTTCACAAAAGCACCAAGCTTAATCCAAGTGTTTATCAATAACTTTTAACTAATGATTCAATCTCAAGTGTATAACCCAGAATCATTATAAGATAATTTATATATATTTAATTTCACAAATAATATATATTAACAATTTTGGATGTTTAACCACATTTCAAACAAACTCTTATTCATGAAAGCAATTAAACGAATCATGAAAACCAAGGAAGAAAATGCTTCTAAAACAATAAAATTGAACCTCTTAAACCCACTAAAAGGGCCATTAATGAACATAACAAGGTTATAATAGATCAATTACATGTATAGGAGGTTATGGACATATTAATAAATGAATTTAAATTTGATTATTCAGGTCATTAAAACAAACGAAGAACACACTCGAGAAAAATGTAAGAGGTTTCTCATCTCACTTTCATTTCCAAGAGATTTCCATTATTCACCAATTATTTCTTGTATGTGGTATATGTGTACTTAAATTTTATATATAATAACATGATTCTATTTATATTCATGGTATTAAATGACTCATTTGAGGGTTATTAAGTTCTAGTCATAGGATTTGACCGATTACATTGTGGTAAAAAACTTTGTCTCAACTACAATTTTGTTGTGACTAACTTTGTATTGTGCACCAAATAATCCTTATGTGGTGTACCTACTGAACATTTGAGATAATTTTTCATTTGAAATTATATTTATATTAAATAACCACAATTTCATATCATTGACATGTTTTTGTCTAAACTGTATACCATTTTACATATAGTGTTTATTTGGAAGGTTATTTTAACTATGTAAATATTGATGAATCTGTATACACAAATTTATACGAATATTGAAGAGGAATATTTCTTATGTATTGAATAAATGTATAAATAATTATTTGGACATGAAATGGAGAGTGGGGCCTGCTATAGCCCCTTGGTGAATCGATAGGTCTCATGAGACATATCAGTTGGGGACAAACCCTTTGAGTTTGTTTTAAAAAAATCAGACAGGTTTCTACACACAGAACTAAACCGCTTTAATGGTACTATGGTATCATGTGATAGATACATGATGTCAAATTAATAATCATTCTCTTTATTCATTATCAGTTATTACTATCCAAGAGGTTTTCACAGTGGCAAAATCTACGGATGCAGTTTCATTCTCAGTTTATTAATGGGGTGAGTTTTTCATTTATTCACCATGCCATGTTGATTATGTCAAATTGTTTACCATTAAATTATTATTGATTCATGATTCCGCCATTTTTAACCCTTACTTATCATTTGAGGTCACCTCATTCATTATTTACCTTCAACATTTTATGAAGAAGAGATCATTTATTGTGTTCCTGTGGATGTAGTTTTTAGTTTTCTTATGAATAATTTTTTGTAACCTTTTCCAATGTAATTTGAGTAACATTTATGTATTGAGTTTCTTCTCGACTGCTAAAATTATTGTTCCTTTTGGATTTTCATTGCTTTTAACCATGCCAATATTACAGGTTATGCACCGACTCTAATCTAGAGGGGTCGGGGTGTTACAGTTGGTATCAGATGAAGTTTAGTAGAAAACATGGAAACTAGAGTAGGAAATGTATTGTAGGGAACAAATCCATAAGGTAGTATTTGTGGATAAATGTACAAGAATATCACGGTGTTTTGGAAAGGAATAGATTATGTGAATCCTTTTATAAAATACATCCTTGCCTGAATACGAGCAGGTAGAGGTGGCTCTGGCATAGATGTACCTAAGAGTGAAATCTCTCACAAGGATTTTTGGGCCTGACCCAGGGTATCTTGGTATAAGAAAAGGGTCTTGTTGCACTCTTGGTTATGAAACTCCCGGGGGATATTCTTAGGATAATTCATATTTTCATTACAGGCCATTATGAAGGGCTGAAATGTAAATTATTCCTCGAAGAAACAATTTTTATGATTATGGGATTATCCATGCATAGGATCTCAATTTATGCTAAGAATTTTGTTATGTTAAGATTATAAATTATGAATCATACCGTAATCTTGTGAGTAACATTATTTAGAACTAGCGTCTAATGGAATAATTGGGATCAATACATGTGGGAAATGTAGGGATCTCCCCACTGAGGAAGTTAACACAGTCAAAGTTGGAGAAGATCAATTCATGATCATATTGGGAAAACTAACTCAGGTTTTAATAAATAACCATTCCAAACCTGTGTTGGATCGTTTCATATGGAAGAGACCCCATCTTTTAGCAGTACTACTAACCCAGTGGTTGCTGAGTAATGGATCAGGTCCCTTGAAAAGATATCCATGTGATTAAGATGCAATAAAAATGAAAAGGTAGTACTGGATGTCTATTGTCTCAAGGGTGACGTAGATCAGTGGAGGTCCTTGATTCTGAATACCAAAAAGGAAGAATAAATAGAAGATATAGAATGGAGGACTTTTAATGAAATATTATTTGAAAAATATTTCCCTCGTGAGTAACGAACTGAAATAATGAGGAAATTATTTGGCTTAAAGCAAAGGGAAGAAAAAAATGTTGCAGAGTATGAGGCAAACATTACAAGGCTAGCCATGTATGTCATATATTATGTACGTGACTCAGCAGACAAGATAGATTATTTCATTGAAGGTCTTAAGCCAAGTCTTTGAAGGGAACTATCTTCTCAAACATTTTCATCATATGATGAAATTGTATCAAGTTCCATCAAAACAGAGAAGGATTTTTCTTGATAAAATTTGTTCCAGGGGAACCTAGATTAGAATAGTTATTCTGATAAACATGGGAAAGGTGAAGCACCAAATAAGAACAAGGGAATGAAGAAATTCTCATTATGTGAAAACTGTGGAATGAATCGTCTCGGGAAATGATTAAAAGGAATGGGAGACTACTATATGTGTAGAGAAAAGGGTCATTTATCTCATGAATGCAAGGGGAAGAGACAATTTCATGATTTTATATGCTAAAATTGTAGAGAGATGGGACACTATGAAAATGAGTGTCCTAAGAGCCAAGGAAACATGCCTCAAAAAATCCATAGAGAACAAGGGAGAGCTTATGTGATTACAACTACATATGTTGATGTTCTTAATGGTGTGGTGGATGGTACTTTAATTGTTTCCTCAAACTTAGCCAACAATTTATTTGATTCTGGATCATCACATTCATTTATATCTAACTAGTTTTCAATGAAAATTAGGCATGTCCAATTTGATTTAATAAAGGAGTTATCAGTAAAAAATCATAGGGGATGAATCATTGCAACAAATGGATATCAACTAGTCACCATCATGACACATAAACATGATTTAGTTTCTAACCTTACCATCATACCAATGACTGACCTTGATATAATTCTCGGTATGAATTTTCTGTCAAACTATGATGTCAAGATTTATTACAAGAAAAAAAAGTTACAATTTTAGAAAATGGTGTAGAATTTCTTATCTTTATATAGGAGACATCTCCATCTGATTCTTATCAAGACCCACCCCCAATATCTCTATTGAATGAAATTCTTATAGAGGAAGAGAACCCAATATATATGGGTGAGGAAAGAAATATTCAAATTGAGGATGGGCATATAGTATAAGAATACAATTATGTGTTTCCAAAGGATTTACCTAGACATCCTCCAGAGTGGGAAATTGAGTTTTCCATTAACTTAATTCTTGGTAAATGACCTATATCAAAGAGCCCCTATATAATGGACACAATGGAGTTAGTAGAGCTAAAGAAACACCTAGAGGAGTTGAGTGAAAATGAATTTATTCGACCTAGTGTTTCTCTATGGGGAGCCTCGGTCTTGTTTGTCAAAAAGATAAATGGATCCATGAGGCTATGCATTTATTATAGGGAAATAAATGCTATTAAAATAAAGAATAAGTATCATCTTCCCTAGATTGATGATTTATTTGATCACCTTTATGGAACTCAATACTTTTCAATGTTTGACCTTAGATTTGGATATCATCAACTAAGTGTGAGGAAAGAAGATGTTCCGATGACAACATTTTGAACCAGGTATAGGTATTACGAGTTTACATATATGCCTTTTGGATTTAACAATGCACCATCTATTTTCATTGATTTAATGAATAGAGTTTTCAAGGAATATCTTTATAAATTTGTTGTGGTATTCATCGATTATATCCTGGTATACTCAAAAATCTATAAAGACCATTATGATCACTTCCATATTATTCTGAAAACTCATGGATGAAATGAATTATATGGGAAGTATAGAAAGTGTGAATTATGGCTCCAATTAGTTTCTTTTTAAAGTCATATTGTCTCTAAGTATGGCGTCCTAGTTGACTCTGTGATGACAAAGGCAATCCAAGATTGGCCCACGCCAACCAACATAACAAAGGTACATAGTTTTATTGGATTTTCTGGTTACTATAAGCATTTCGTTTATAATTTTGCCCGACTGGCTAACCCGCTAACAATGCTCACACGTAAAAGAGTTAAGTTTGTGTGGACAAACAAATGCACATAATGCTTCAAATAATTGAAAAGAAGATTGTCCAATGCACCAATTTTGACTCTTCCATCAAGAAGTGATGGATTTGTAATATACACTGATGCATCTAGGTTGAGTCCTAATGCTAAATGCTATATTTATTGCTTATGCATCAAGGAAGTTGAAGACTAATGGGAAAAATTATAAGGCACATGATCTTGAGTTAGCAGTTGTAATCATGGCTCTGAAGATATGGATACATTATCTTTACGATGAAAAATTTGAGATATACACAGATCAAAAGAGTTTGAAATAAATTTTCACACAAAAAGAACTCAACATGAGGCAAAGGATATTGCTCGAGTTACTATGTTATTATGATTATTCAATACACAACCTCCTAGGAAAGGGAAATAAGGTGGCATATGCATTTAGCATGAACGATCATGGAATTCTGACTCATATGATGATTGAGAGAGATCCAATATTCATGGATCTACTAAAGATGGATATGGGAAATGTTAAGGAAGGGGAAAAATCTTTCTTGTTACAAATGATTTATAATCCATCTTTACTAGAGAAGATAAAAAGTTCTCAATCTGATGATGAAAATCTATATAAAAAAATTATTTCTTATTAAGGATGGGAGGTTGGAAGACTTTGTGCATGCGGAAGGAGTTATGACGTTTGAGAAGAGGTTATGTGTTCCATTAGTACCTGAGCTAAAAATGGATCTATAAGACGATGCTCATAGCTCAAATTTCACTATACACTCAGGTAGAATAGAGATGTATAACGATCTGAAGGAATATTTCTGGTGGGATAATATGAAGCGGTAAATTGCTAACTACGTGTCAAGGTGTCTAGTTTGTCAATAAGTGAAGGAGGAGAGGCAACGTCCTAGGGGAGTGATTCAACCTCTCCTATTCTTATGTGAAATTTGTATAACATTATTATGAATTTTGTCACCGGACTACCAAGGACATCTAGAATGAATGATGCAATGTGGGTAATTGTTGATTGTTTCAGAAAATCAGTACATGTCCTTCCTATAAGAGAGGATTTACCACTTGAGTGCCTAATTATACTTTATATTAATGATGTTGTAGGACTTAATGGTGCACTTCTATCGATTGTGTCTGATCGAGATCCCTAGTTTACTTCAAAATTGTAGAAACGTGTCTAGAAGGATATGAATATTGAGCTTCATATGAGTTCTGCTTATCACCCCCAAACTGACGAGCAGTCTGAAAGGACTATTCAAACTCTAGAAGATATTCTAAGGTCATGCTCTCTTGACTTCCAAGGTATGTGGGATCAATACATTCCACTGTAGGTTTTTTCATAGGAAAATATTTTCCATTATTGTTTTCAAATGTCTCTATATGAAGCATTATATGGAAAGAGATGTCAAATTCCAACTTGTTGGGATGAAGTTGGTGAGAGGAAACATATAGGCCTAGAAATTATTGAAGAGACCATGATAAAGGTGAAGACAATATAAGCCCACATTAAAACATCCCAAAGTAGGCAGAAGAGTTATTTTGAAAATCGGAGGAAGGATTTGGAATTCCAAGTGGAAGATCATGTCTTTCTAAACGTATCTCCATGGAAGGGTGTCTTATGGTTTGGTAAGAAAGGGAAATTGATCCCTAGGTACATTGGACCATTTGAAATTCTAGAAATAATCGGAGCTTTAGATTACCGATTAGCAATGCCACAAAGTCTCTCCATAGTCCATGATGTATTCCATGTGTCATTGTTGAAAAAATACATTCCAGACCCAATGCATGCACTCACCTATGAGGAAATAGAACTGAAACCTGATTTATCATACTGTGAAGAGCCTATCGGGATTCATGACACAAGGGAGCAAGTATTGAGAAATCAGATGACTCATCTAGTGAAGGTTCATTGGAAAAACCAGAATATGAAGGAAGCAACATGGGAACCTAAGGATGTTATGAAGAAGAACCACCCACTTCTTTTTGGTGGGCTTTATACATAAAATTTCAAGGAAAAAATTTCTAAAGGAAGGAATAAGATAACACCCAAATCATTTTATGGTATGTTCCTCTAAAATAATTTATATTCATTTGATATTCTATATTACATGAAACACTAAGTCTTTTGAATCAAAACATTATTGGAGAAAGTTATAACTTATCCATTAAACATAAATTTTCCACATTATGTTTTGAATATCGAAAAATGTTCGTCTAGTGTTTTGACCGGTAAGTCTTTTGGAGTCTGATAGAACCAACTTGATTTTTTGATGAATAGTAACCTACCCTTATGAATAGTAATATTGTAACACCCCGATATTTTATGAAAAATATTCTTTTAATTTCATTGATGTCTTGTGTTGTAAGCTAAAACAAGATTATCTTGTGCTATACGCAACACCATATTAGCTTGCAGTATACACAACACTATTCTTAGATTCTGTTACACACAATTTCATGTTCATTTGATAATAGTCATTCTACGCAACATTGACTGTATATATATATATATATTCAATGTATAAATGAAAAATGGTTGGATTCTGTTATATGAAATAACAAAGGAGTCTTACACAATACGCAACCCTAACTTGGCTTCCATTACACGCAATCATGACCTTCCTCGATAGCGTGTGATGTACGCAATACCGAGTTTTACTAAACAATGATATATTATTATAATATTATTATGAACTAGCTGTTATGAATAGTATTAACTAAATTTTGAATGTTATAACATTATTATTAATCTTACACATTTTATAGAACATGGTAGAAGAACAAAATAAATTATTTAGGTAAAATATGTATTTTTAAAAAAATGCAGTTTTGCCGCCTTTTGATGGCGCACCCACTTTAAATCTAGTTGTTGACATGTTTATAAGTTAACTTTGACCAAATAAATTTATTCTTTTGAATCAGGATATAAAAATTTACATTGTAAAAAGTTTTGATATTTTTCTGATAACTTTCATATTTTAATGAATAGTAAAAACACGCTATATTTTAATTAAAAACAACGTTTTTCATCGTAATAATTTATATGGTTAAATTATAATATTGATTGGTTTTAAAGTATAAATATAATATATTTTTACCATTTAATATAATTTATGTCATTAGCGTTGATTTTACATTGAATTCGTAGGTTAAATCAATTCAATCTTTTGCAATGTTTTAAACAAAAACCTGTTTTCATTCGACAACGGGATTAATTTTAATTTAATTTATGCAACTTCTTTGTATTGAATTTGAAAAAATATATTCCATATTTGGAATCAGTGGGTCCAAATTATGTTAATAGGTTACTTTTTATTTTTGGGAATTATGAATAGTAACTACGATAAATTTTATTTACCATAGTTAAAGGTAACTCGGGTAATTAAGGGTAAATATAATATTATAAAATTACCCTAACACATGCCAAAATTCTATTGGATGACTAAAAGTATACCCATATCACCTAAGGGTCGGATTAGATTCATTTTATGGACTTTTGACCATGAAAATAATTTAATTATTATTAAAACCAAAGAAAGTGACAACATGTCACTCTCTTAAATCTTATAAGTATAATAATTTTAATTTAGTGATAAACATCATAAAACTTCGAACATGAATATTCTCCAGAAATCTAATACAATTATCTACATAATCATAATTTATTTATAATTTTTAGGGATTAAATAATTGTTATTAATGGTGATACATTAATGATGCAGAAATTATTTGTTAAGTGAAAAATCAGTAATATTGTTTTTATTGAAATAATAATACCCATTAAAAGACCCAAAAACCTGACCAAAACTTATTGGTAGTATATATATACACCATAATCATCACATTACCTAATATATAACCGTTTGGAGTCTTATAAAAGTAATTATGACACTTATATTATTTTATTTTAAATGATTCCAAAGTTGTCACCTTCATAATTTAATAAATATAAAAATTTAAATATTGTGATTTTAAGATGATAAATTTGAGTAAAAGTATTATTGTGAAAGGTAATAGATTTATCTTCATCATAATTTTTATTTAATTTTTATTCAACAAATACGTATATTAAATTATTATACAAAAATGTTGTTGTAATTATTCTATCAAGAGATAAACCAAATAAATGGTGTTAAAAATAATAAAATAAATATTATATGAACTATTTAATGTGATCCACTATTTTCTAGATACATATGACCTTTTATAAATCTATTAAAGCTTTTATTTAGAACATATCTTCTGTATATAGTTTATTTAAATTCAAATAAATAAATAGTGTCAAAATTGACACTATTGTTATTTTATAAAAATAACATATTATAAAATTGTTTAAAAATCACAAAAATATATAAAAATTATAAATTTAAATTTATACGGTCTAAAATGTTATAAAGTATACAATTATAGACAATTCACAACAAATAAGTAATTATTTTTTATAATTTAAAATTTAGAATGTTATTAACACAAATAAAATTAAATTGATCATGTAAGGATAAATCAAGTTGATAATGTTTAAAATAATTTCCTAACATGTCTAAATTTTATTGGTTGATAAGATTAAAACACTATCTCATCTAATATTTGAATATGAGTCATTCTTGTAGGTTTTTAAGTGGGGTTAGATTTATTATAAATTAATATTTTTAAGATTTCCAAAGGTGCCCCTCTCCTCCCTTATAAAAGGGAACCTCCTCCCTCTCTTCCTCACACCATTTTGAGCCTTTCATCTCAGCAAAAATCTGCCCATTTTACTTCCCCACTTCCATAGAAACATCCTAGAGGTCCTGGTCTTCTTCAAAGACCAATTTTAATGCCCTTAGAGGAGGTCTCAAAGAGGCGCTTTAAAGAAGAGGTAATGTCCGTTACTGATTCTTTCAACTTTATTTCTTGTTCCACTTCTTCTTATTTAGTTGTTTCATTATGAAGTAATAACATCAGTATCAATAATATACTTATATGTTATTATAAGTATGAAACAACCCCATTTCACCTTCTATCCATCCTACGGAAAATGAAATCACCGCGCGTGCGTACGTAAGGAATACCGTCTCCACGCCATGGTGTAATCTGTTTTTCCACCGACACCGTACATGGATGGGTATAATGGTGTAAAGAATAACTATATATGGTTATTATAACATCATACTGATTCTGTTATATTATACCATCCACTCCAATTCTATTCAATAATTATGGGAATGATGTCATCGCTCGTGCATACGTACGGACTACCGTCTCCACGACGCGATGAGATTCATTCTCCATGTTAACCATTAATGAATGATTATAAAGTATATATAATGGATAATAATGAAATATATGACATAATAATGATACTGGATTTATGTATATATATATATATGTCATTTACTTAATTCCGTTCAATTCAAAAGGTCAGCGAAAACAGCGTTCATGCGTACGCACGGCCTACCGTCTCCATGAACGGTGTATTTCATTCCTTTTATCGATCTATAATATATATATATATGATGAATATATATTATATATAAATCATGTTTTAAATTCTGGAATTATGTAAATCAGGATATAAGTAATAATATCAAGAAAAACAAGTCGAAACACATACTTTAAATGAAATGATTTTACCCAAACAATTCTTTAACATGGAGTTTACAAAAGAACGGGTAATATAAAGTCATAAGTGAAACATATATGATATCATAACAATGAATATGAATCTGTAATAAGTCAATGACATTATTTAAATCATTATACATGAGGTTCGGATACGTACGAAGCATATCGGACCTAAGGTAAGGGATAATTGTGCAAATCTCATTTTTATCTGAGATTGCTTATTCGTAAGTATTTACCGGGGTTATTGCTATCATCCATGTCAATGTTTCATAAAAGTGTATTCATTTATTTTTAAAGTCCTTTTTACCCATTTGACTTTTACCCCATGGTTTGGAAGGAATATTTCTTTTATTTACCCTACAAGGTACTTTTTAACTTTTCTGACAAAAGTACGGGAAGAATGTTTTTTTAACGTATACAGCATGAAAGGATTTTTTACGGTTTTATAAAGCCTTATTTTCATAAAGCTTCCTCCAAAATATTTCATGACTATTTTCAAAAAAATATTTTTCTTTTAAAATTTCATGACATTTTGTGAAAAGAAAATGATTTTGAAGAAAAAATGATATTTTCCCCAAAAAATCATTTCAAGTGTTGTATCAAAACCATTTTCATCTAAGATGAAATTATTTCACATGTGTATATTTCAAGTATCATGTCTCTATGATTTTCATGGTTTCAATTTTCTAATGATGAAATTATATCCAATTTTTTTTTGAATGGATTACATTATGATGGAATGATGTTTATGAAACCCATTTTATTCTTGGGTTATGATGAATGATTTATGTTTATATTATGGCACACGAAAGAATGATTTAAATATGAGATGGGTGGGACCAATATCTCCCTCCAGTGCATTGGGTAAAGATTTTTATCTCATGAGATAGACATGGCTAGAATGGCAAGTTAAACCGGTTCAGTAATACAGGACTGGAACGAGGAGTGAACTCGATTCAGAAAGGGACATTGTCCACTAAGATGGTCTTGGAAATAATGCCTTGGATAATATGGAAATCATATCATGTGCTTAATGGTTTCCACAATTACATGTTTTATTCCCATGCTATTTTATCATTCATAATATTTCTTTATGATCTATTCCTTACGTACTTCCATGTTTTATGTCATTGCTCAAGCTTTTGATGTTTAAACATTATGTTCATGTTTTTAAGTTCAAATGTATATGATATGTTTTATTTTATCCATGCTTACCCTTACTGAGCATTTCAGCTCACCCTTTTTATGTTTTATTTTCCCCATGATATAAAGAAAGGTTTTATGTAAGAAAAAAAAGGGGAGATCATTAATGGAGATGTTGAAGATCTTTCACGACGATTAGAAGATTATATTCTGAGTTTCCAAAGACACTAAACTATTACGATCCTTGTGTGCCTATTTTTGTTATGTATTAAGTATTCTTCAAAAGTAATGTAATGTCCATGTACATCAAGCTTCGGGTCTCTACAGTTGGTATCAGAGGAAAGGTTTAGTTAACCTTTGGAAACTAAGATGCGAAAACATTAGTGAGATCCCTAGAGATATTTCTAAGGTATGTCTAGGGATGTCCCTAAGGATAAGTATGCATATAGGATATAGTCCTAGAACTACGGTAACGATCATAGAATTTAACCTAAGATATTAGATATTGAAGGTACTCCCCCTTTACTATGTTGTTTTCCCTAGCATGATTTTTGCCTCTCATAGAATTTTTTGTGTGTTTTAGTCAATGGAGGGAACCAGAAAGAATTCGGTTAACATTGAATCCAATGGAAAAAATGGTGACTATGAGCAACAAAATTGCGTAATGCCTAGAGAGAAGATATTGTGATTATTCCAAATCAGTCATCGTGATATATGATTAACAAGGTGAAATTTATTGGTATTTCTAATTCATCAAATAAGAGGAAGGTAGACTTGTATACATGTTCGCATGTTGAGGAGCATAAAGAAAGGAATATTGATATTTATAAAGAAGGGAAGAAGAACCTTGAGGAATAACTCAAATGGAGGAGAAGATGTTATCTGTGTGGAGAAAAGGGTCAAAGAGTGACAGACTGTTATAGAGTTCAATGTCTTATTTATGGAGAATATGGGCATTACCCAACTCAATGCCCTGACCTAAAAAGTTACTTCTAAATCAAGGAAGGACTTATTCCAGTACAATCATTGAAGAGGATGGACTGAAATGTTTATGTATTGGTATTCAAGAATAATGTTGTTGAGGTACTTTTATGGTGTATTAGAATATTTTTTGTATTAGTCTATTGTGGTTTTCAATAATTTTATGGTACCGGTAACCATGAAAAGTGATTCAAATATTTTGGAAAGCAGATGATATGCGCATAATGAAGGGATAAGGAGAAAATGAAATGTTTGACAGTATTCATGAGCTCATGATTGATATAAGGACTAAGTGATATCATGGTTTGAGTATATAGAATTTTGAGGATTTTGGTATATGGAAAGTGTTAACTTTTAACTGCATTCATGTTTTCACTCAGGTTCAATGGGTATTCATTCTTCAAGAGAATACATGATTAAGGTATTCACATGTTTGAAATTTGACCAACAAGATATATCTTATGATATATGGGGGATAAATGATGGCATTCACATGATTGTTATGTGAAATTTCAAGTAATCATTTTCTTTATACTATGAGCTTGGACCGAAGTATTTTGGATAAGCCTAAATATTGGAATGGATTATGTTGGACATAAGTTAGTATTGTTTAAGGATAGAACTTTTTTTGATATTATTGATGGGTTGTTATAGTAATGTAGTTTTAGAAAAAAGGACAACCAGTAGGACGGGCGACAGCCCATCGCGTCGGACAAGGCTGTGGGAATCGAACCCACAACCAAAGTGCAACTAGCCTTTATCACCTACCACTGGCCTACAGGAAGTCCCTGGTTAGTAGAAACTAGTTTTTTTATTATGCGGTATGATATATGAAGTATAAGTTCATTTTTGGAATCGTATACGATTAACATCACCATAGATTGACTTATGCATTTTTGATAACTTTTCTAACCTTTTGTTTGAGACAGATGGAATGACCCATCATTCTATCACATGATCTGCTAACACTTCACGAATGACAAATTCAACTTCATTTCTTTAAGATATGAAGTGGAAATTGTCCAAATAACGACCAACAGTGAGACTGTACCAAAATCACGAAAGTATTTCATCTAATTCCAATTTCATCAACTTTAGGGAAATGATCTTGAAAACCAAAAATGTTGTCCTAGTGCCCTTATATCTGATGAATCATATGGTACCTTAGATCATCACAAATCTATGGCTTTGTGATTGATGGATTTTTCATAGCCATGTTCTCTACCACTCTCCATCATAACTTGATGGTAAGATTTTTCTTCCATATCCATATTTTCACCTATGTTCTCCTATATGGAAACCCAATGATGAGTTACTTTGGGTAATCATTAAATTTCATACTTTAGTTTTTAAAATTAAGTTTTAGTATTCCTTTTTACGATTTGGGTTTCTATTAATAGTAAATGATTTATAACCCCGACAAATTTTGAGGGCGAAATTCATTTTAAGGGGGGGAGAATGTAACACCCCAAGATTTTATGAAAAATATTCTTTTAATTTCATTGATGTATCATGTTGTAAGCTACAAAAAGATTATCTTGTGCTATACGCAACACCGTATTAGCTTGCAGTATACGTAAAACTATTCTTAGATTGTGTTACACACAATTTCATGTTCGTTTGATAATAGTCATTCTACGCAATATTGAGTGTGTATATACATATATATATATATTCAATGAATAAATGAAAAATGGTTGGATTCTGTTATATGAAACAACAAATGAGTCTTGCACAACACGCAACCCTAACTTGGCTTGCATTACACGCAATCACGACCTTCCTCGATAGCGTGTGTTGTACGCAATACCAGGTTTTACTAAACAATGATATATTAATATAATATTATTATGAACTAGCTGTTATGAATAGTATTAACTAAATTTTTAATGTTATAAAATTATTATTCATCTTACACATTTTCTAGAACATGGTATAAGAACAAAATAATTTTTTCAGGTAAAATATGTATTTTTAAAAAAATGCAGTTTTGCCGCCTTTTGATGGCGCACCCATATTAAATCTAGTTGTTGAAATGTTTATAAGTTCAATTTGACAAAATAAAATTTTTATTTTTAATGAAGATATAAAAATTTACATTGGATAAAGTTTTGTAATTTTTCTGATAACTTTCATATTTAAATGAATAGTAAAAACACGCTATATTTTAATTAAAAACAACTTTTTTCATTGTACTAATTTATATGGTTAAATTATAATATTGAATGGTTTTAAAGTATAAATAGAATATATTTTTACCATTTAATATAATTTATGTCATTAGCATTGATTTTACTTTGAATTCGTAGGTTAAATCAATTCAATCTTTTGCAATGTTTTAAACAAAAACCGTTTTCATTCGACAACGAGATTAATTTTAATTTAATTTCTGCAACTTCTGTGTATTGAATTTGAAAAAATGGATTCCATATTTGAAATCAGTGGGTCCAAATTATGTTAATAGGATACTTTTTATTTTTGGGAATTATGAATAGTAACTACGGTAAATTTTATTTACCATAGTTAAAGGTAAATCGGGTAATTAAGGGTAAATATAATATTATAAAATTACCCTAACACATGCCAAAATTATATTGGATGGCTAAAAGTATACCGATATCACCTAAGGGTCGGATTAGATTCATTTTATGCACTTTTGACCATGAAAATAATTTAATTATTATTAAAACCAAAGAAAGTGACAACATGTCACTCTCTTAAATCTTATAAGTATAATAATTTTAATTTAGTGATAAACATCATAAAACTTATAACATGAATAGTATAAATAACTATAATAAAATTGTCTACATCATGATAATTTATTTATAATTTTTAGGGATTAAATAACTGTCATTAATGGTGATACATTAATGATGCAGAAATTATTTGTTAAGTGAAAAATCAGTAATATATTTTTTATTGAAATACTAATACCCATTAAAAGACCCACAAACCTGACTAAAACTTTTTGGTAGTGTATATATACACCATAGTCATCCAATGACCTAATATATAACCGTTTGGAGTCTTATAAAAGTGATTATGACACTTATATTATTTTATTTTAAATGATGCCAAAGTTGTCACCTTCATAATTTAATAAATACAACAATTTACATATTGTGATTTTAAGATGATAAATTCGAGTAAATGTATTATTGTGAAAGTTAATAGAGTTTTCTTCATCATAGAATTTTATTTTTAATTTTTATGCAACAAATAAGTATATTAAATAATTATACAAAAATGTTGTAATTATTTTATCAAGAGATAAACCAAATAAATGGTTTTAAAAATAATAAAATAAATATTATATGAACTATTTAATGTTCTCCCATAATTTTCTAGATACATATGACCATTTAGGAATCTATTAAGGCTTTTAGTTAGAACATATATTCTGTATATATTTTATTTAAATTCAAATAAATGAATAGTGTCAAAATTGACACTATTGTTATTTTATAAAAATAACATATTATAAAATTGTTTAAAAATCACAAAAATATATACAAATAATAAATTTAAATTTATATGGTCTAATAGTTTATGAAATATCAAATTATGGACAATTCAAAACAAATAAGTAATTATTTGTTATAATTTCAAATTTAGAATGTTATTACAACAAATAAAATTAAATTGATCAAGTAAGGATAAACTAAGTTGATAATGTTTAAAATAATTTCTTAACATGTCTAAATTTTATTGGTTGATGATATTAAAACCCTATCTCATCTAATATTCGAATATGAGTCATTTTCGGAGGTTTTTAAGTGGGGTTAGATTTATTATAAATTAATATTTTTAAGATTTCCAAAGGTGCCCCTCTCCTCCCTTATAAAAGGGCACCTCCTCCCTCTCTTCCTCACACCATTTTGAGCCTTTAATCTCAGACAAAATCTGACCATTTCACTTAAACACTTCCATAGAAACATTTTAGAGGTCCTGGCCTTCTTCAAAGACCAATTTTAATTCCCTAAGAGGAGGTCTCAAAGAGGCGCTTCAAAGAAGAGGTAATGTCCGTTACCGATTATTTCAACATTATTTATTCTTCCACTTCTTCTTATTTAGTTGTTTAATTATGAAGTAATAACATCAGTATCAATAATATACTGATATGTTATTACAATTATGAAACAACCCCATTTCACCTTCTATCCATCCTACGGAAAATGAATTCACCGCGCGTGCGTACGTACGGAATACCGTCTCCACGTCGTGGTGTAATCTTTTTTTCCACCAACACCTTACATGGATGGGTATAATGGTGTAAAGAATAACTATATATGGTTATTATAGCATCATAATAATTCTGATATATTATACCATCCGCTCCAATTCTATTCAATAATTATGGGAATGATATCATCGCTCGTGCGTACGTACGGACTACCGTCTCCACGACACAATGAGATTCATTCTCCATGTTAACCATTCATGAATGATTATAAAGTATATATAATGCATAATAAAGAAATATATGAATTAATAATGATAATGGATTTATGTTTATATATATGTATGTCATTTACTTAATTCCATTCAATTCAAAAGGGAAACAAAAATAGCGTTCATGCGTACGTACGGCCTACCGTCTCCATGAACGGTGTATTTCATTACTTTTATCAATCTATAATATATATGTATATGATGAATATATATTATATATAAATCATGTTTTACATTCTAGAATTATGTAAATCTGGATATAAGTAACAATATAAAGAACGACAAGTCGAAACACATACTTTAAATGAAATGATTTTACCCAAAACGCTGCTTTAACATGGAATTTACAAAAGAACGGGTAATAAAAAGTCATAAGTGAAACATATATGATATCATAATAATGAATATGATTCTGTAATAAGTCAATGACATTATTTAAATCATTATATAGGAGTTTCAGATACGTACGAAGCATATCGGACCTAAGGTAAGGGATAATTGTGCAAATTTCATTTTTATCCGAGATTGCTTATTCGTAAGTATTTACTGGGGTTATTGATATCATCCATGTCCATGTTTTATAATATTGTATTCATGTATGTTTAATGTACTTTTTACCCATTTGACTTTTACCCCATGGTTTGGAAGGAATCTTTCTTTTATTTACCCTACAATGTACTTTTTAACCTTTCTGACAAAAGTATGAGAAGAATGTTTTTTTAACGTATACAACATGAAAGGATTTTTTACGGTTTTATAAATCCTTATTTTCATAAAGCTTACTACAAAATATTTCATGACTATTTTCAACAAAATACTTTTCTTTTAAAATTTCATGACATTTTGTGAAAAGAAAACGATTTTGAAGAAAAAAGGATATTTTCCTAAAGAATTCATTTCAAGTGTTGTATCAAAACCATTTTCATCTAAGATGACATTATTTCACATGTATATGTTTCAAGTATCATGTCTCTATGATTTACATGGTTTCACTTTTCTAATGATGAAATGATATCCAATTTTTTTTGAATGGATTACGTTATGATGGAATGATGTTTATGAAACCCATTTTATTCTTGGGTTATGATGAATGATTTATGTTTATATTGTGTCACATGAAAGAATGATTTCAATATGAGATGGATGGGAACTATATCTCCCTCCAATGCATTGGGTAAAGATTTATATCTCATGAGATAGACATGGCTGGAATGGAAAGTTAAATCGGTTCAGTAATACAGGACTGGAACGAGGAGTGAACTCGATTCAGAAAGGGACTTTGTCCACTAAGATTGTCTTGGAAATAATGACTTGGCTAATATGGATATCATATCATGTGCTTAATGGTTGCCAAAATTACATGTTTTATTCTCATGGTATTTTATCATTCTTAATGTTTCTTTATGATCTATGCCTTATGTACTTCCATGTTTTATGTCTTTGCTCAAGCTTTTGATGTTTAAACATTATGTTCATGTTTTTAAGTTCAAATGTATATGGTATGTTTTATTTTATCCATGCTTACCCTTACTGAGCATTTGATCTCACCCTTTTTATGTTTTATTTTTCCCAGGATATAAATAATGGTTTTAGGTAAGAAAAAAATGAGAGATAATTAATGGAGATATTGAAGATCTTTCACCACGATCAGAAGATTATATTCCGAGTTTCCAAAGACACTAAACTATTACAATCCTTGTGTGTCTGTTTTTGTTATGTATTAAGTATTCCGCAAAAGTAATGTAATGTCCATGTACGTCATGCTTCGGGTCTCTACAAATATGAATAGTAATATGAACCTTATAAATAGTAAATAATGATTGTATTTTATTTTCTTAAGTTAACAAGATAATGAGATCTTAATTTAATTTTTTTAATGTGATATAAAACTAATTATACCTTTAAAATTTGTTTTTTAATTAACTGTTATTTTATTTAAAAATTAAATTAAAAATACTGAGAAAATTATTTTCTAAAAATGGAGTTCATTTTTGAATTCTGAACATCGAAAAATTGTTAGAGTGAAATTTTGGGATATTTCTAAAATACTTGAATTTTTCATGAATAGTAAAAATATAGTTTTCAGTTTTCTATAGTTTAATGAAATCATAATGATTTAATTGTTAAATATAAAAGTATGTTCAACTTTGTTACATTACCATATTAAATTAGGTTTCCCAAGTGGCTAAAACCATGGGAAAATTACATGGTCAAGCCCATGGTTTCGCAAAAACCACTAATGAGGTGCTCCTTTTAATTTATAAAAAACTCTCTCTTAATTACTATACATACCCACTCACCACTTAGTTTTATTTCATTAAAAAATCAATATTCTAGAATCTATGATGGTATTACCTCCCTAGGAGTCCTCCCAAGGCGTCCTCAAACACCCAAGGTCCCAACTTTTATGTTTTAGGAGTTACTCTACAAGGTAAGATAATCAACCACCCTTCTATTTTCTTAAAGTGTTCATTTATGTTTTCTCTTTTATTTTTAATTGGACCATGTTGGGATATGTAATTCCATATTCCCCTTAATTAAAATATTATTTATGATTGATGAGATACCCCCTTTCTCTCATCAAACTATTTTATGAAATTTTAGGTGACGTTGTTAGGCTGCCAAATTTTCGCAAGAGATTTCTCAATTTTTCTCTTATTTTGAGTTTCTTTCTTTTATACTTCTTTCCTCATCTGCCCTCATCCAAATTATATGATAATTAAATTACCTTTAATGAACTAGAATTATATTATTCTAATGGAATATTTCATCGTCATCTATCTTTCCCCCTCCTCTTATACTAAAAATGAAAACACCGTTCGAGATGTTTTAATTTATCACACACAAGGACGACGGGTTCTCAATTTTTATGACCATGTCCAATTCAGGTCCTGAAAAATATTTTATGGTATAACCAGATCATAATATATTTATTTCATCTCATTAATGTTCTGGAATCCCTACACACTCATAATATGGAATAATAATAGAAAACTAGTTCATTGTTCACAAAATCGCCAAGCATAATCCAAGCGTTAATCAATAACTTTAAACTAATGATTCATCCTCTAGTATATAAACCAGAATCATTATAAGATAATTTATATATCTTTAATGTCACAAATAAAATATATTGACAATTATGTATTTTTAACCACATTTCAAACTAACTTCCATTCATGAAATCAAGTAAACGAATCATGAAAACCAAGGAAGGAAATGCTTCCAAAGAAAATGAACCACTTAAACCCATTAAAACGGCCATTAATGAACCTAATAAGGCTATACTAAATCAATTACTTGTATAGGAGGTTCAGGAATTATTAATTAATGAATCGAAATTTTATTATTCAGGTCATTAAAACAAACAAAGAACACACTTGAGCAAAAGGTAAGGGGTTTCTCATCACACATTCATTCCCGTTAGATTTCCATTATTCACAAATTATTTCTTATATGTGGTATATATGTATATCCATTTGATATATAATAACATGATTCTATTTATATTCATGGTATTAAATGACTCATTTTAGGGTTATTACATTCTGGTCATATGATTCGACCGATTACATTGTGGTAAGAGACTTTGTCTCAACTACTATTTTGTTATGACTAACTTTGTATTATGCACCTAATAATCCTTATGTGGTGTACCTAATACCCATTTGAGATCACTATTGATTTGAAATTATATTTATACTAAATATCCATAATCTCATATCATGGATATGATTATTATTCAAGCTATATACCATTTTACATATGGTGTTTATTTTGAAAGTTATTTTAACTATGGAAATATTAATGAATCTGTATACTCCACTATATATGGATATTGAAGAGGAATTTTTCTCTTGTATTGAATAAATGTATAAAGATTTATTTGTACATTTAGTAGTGTGTGGGTCCCATTATATCCCCTTGATGCATCAGTAGGTCTCATGAGACAAATTAGTTGGCGACAAACCCTTCGAGTTTGTTTCCAAAAAATTAGACAGGTTTGTACCCACAAAACTAAACTGTTTTAACGGTACTATGGTATAATGTTCTAGATACATGATGTCCAGTTAACAATAATTCTATTTATTCATTATCAGTTATTACTATCCATGATGTTTTCACTATGGAAAAATCTATGGATGTAGTTTCATTATCTGTTTATTAATGGAGTGAGTTTTGCATTTATTCACCATGCCATGCTGATTATGTCAAATTGTTTACAATTAAATTATTATTGATTCATGATTCCACCATTTGTAACCCTTACTGAGAATTCTGATCTCATCACTTTCATTTTTTACCTTCAATAGGTGATGAAGAGGAGATAATTTATTGAGTTCCTGTGGATGCATTTTTTAGTTTATGTTATGTATTGTATTTTGTAACATTTTCCAATATAATTTTAGTTACATATATGTATCTATTTTCATCAATACTTCTAAAATGATCGTTCCTTTAGGATTTTCATTCCTTCTAACCATTCCAATATATTATGTAATGCACCGGATCCAGTCTAGAGGGTTCAAGGTATTATAATAAATATTTTCCTCATACCATCAATCTCAAGATGGAATGATATTTCCTCATAATTAAGTAGAAGGAAGATGGGTCTATCATGGTATATGAATAAAAATTCACCAGGCTAGAAAGATAAACCTCCATATTTATCATGAACACCAAAATAAAGGTGAATTTCTTCTTTAGCATACGAAATACATTTCTACAAAAATTGTAGGAAATTCAAGACTTATATTGTTATGAGAAGATTGTCTATTGTTCCCTCGAGAATGAAATGGAGATCATAGACTCTCAATGTTCTCATGGGATCGACAACTACATGTTGAAAATGTATTCTAATATGTGTGGTTTGAAAAATAAATTCCATGATGAAATAAAGACAGAACATACCATGTGTCAAAATTGTGAGAAGAAGCATCCTGGGACTGTATAAAAGGAACAAAAAATTGCTTCAAATGTGTAAGAATGGGACATATGGCTATGAACTACTGGAGGGATATGAGTAATCCCACTAATGTGAAATAAGAAAGAGAGTTCTATATAATCACCCAGCTTGTAGTTTAGTGTTACAACTTCATGGAACATGGGAATTATATGAATAATTTCCATTACTGGAAGCTTATCGTAAGAAATCAAAAACATACTCCAAAACAACAAGGATGGGTTTACGTCACCACTACTTCTGAGGTGGATTCGAACAAATATGTGGTGACATGTACACTTGTTATTAATTTAGTAATAGAGAACATACTATTTCATTATGGTACTAAGAATTCATTCATATCTTACATGTATAAGATAACTATTCAAAAACAACATCAAAATTTGGAGGTTGAAATATCTTTGAGAATATAGAGTGGTGAAATTATGGAATCCAAGGTTTATAACTCCTACTTGGTAAATGTTTTTGGATTGGACTTCATGAAAAATCTTATCGTACTTCCTCTGGTGATGTTTTATTCTATTTTGGTCACAGATTTTCTATCTTTATATAAATCCTACATTAACTGTTGTGACAGGTAGATCACTCTTCATATACCAAATTATCCTCTAATCCTATACTAGTGTAAGGAGGAAGATGAGTCTACTTCTGAATCATCATCTCAAGTGTGGAAAATGTTTCCTTTTTACAAATAATATATTGATCAAATGATGTACATAATGGAGATGGTACTTCACAATGATATTCCCATCACGAGGGATTGCATAGATGTATTCTCTAAAGAATTTCATGGTCCTCCTCCTGATAAAGAGGTTGATTTATAAATTGAATGTATTTTTGGATCCCTTCCTATATCAATGACACCTTATTGAATGACAACCATTGAGCTGGAGGAGCTAAAGATGTAGTTACATGAGAATCTGGGGAAGGGTGTTATATGCTCGATTTCTTCACCATGGGGTGCACAAATCCTATTTGTTAATAAGAATGATATATCACTGAACCTCTTCATTTATTATCATGAGATTAATAAAATCAAAATAAATAACAAGTATCCCCTAGCTCAGATAGATGCCTAGTTCGATCAGCTACATGGGGCCTCTTATTTATATAAGGTGAAGCTTCAGTCGAAAAATCACTAATTGGAGGTGAATAAGGAAGATATTCCCAAAACATACTTTTTAATGAGGTATGGACACTGATAGTTCATAGTGATGCCCTTAAGACTCACTAAAACTCTAGCAATATTAATGAATTTAATGAATAGAGTCTTTAGATATTACCATGAAAAAAATTGGTTGTGTTTATCAATGATATTCTAATATACTACATGATAAAGGATGAACATGAGCAGCATTTGAATAAAATACTGATGAATTTTTGAAGGGATAATCTTTATGCAGTGTACAGTAAATGTGAGTTTTGGATGTAGGAAGTATCATTCTTGGGGAATGTTATCACCAGCAATGGGATGTCTATAAACCCTTCCATGAAGAAGGAAATTTAAGAGTGGCCCAGGACACCATCTTTAATGGGGATCCACAACATTCTGGGTCTATCTAGCTATTATTGATGATTTTATAAGAACATATCATGATTTTCAAACCCAATGACCAAACTGGAACTAAAGGGAATGAATTTTTCTAGACTCAACAGTGTGAGGAAAGCATTAAGTTCCTCAAATGTGTCATATCAATACACCAGTACTCACACTCCCGATAAGTTTAGAACTCCTTGTTGTGTATAGTGATTCTTAAAAGAAGTGCTTGAGCTATGTGCTAATGAAAATGATATTCTTATAGCCTACACCTCTAGAGAGTTGAAATCCATTAGAAAAACTATCCCACGTATGATCTATAGTTGGAATATATAATCTTGGGTTTGAAAATCAAGTGGCATTATCTCTATGGGGAGAAGTGTGAGATATATGGTGATCACAAGAGTCTTAAATAAATATTCACATTGAATGATATGTATATGAACCAGCGAAGATGGTTGGATATCATCAAGGATTTGGACTACTCAATATACTACTTTCTTGGTTTGGAAAATAAGGTAGTGGATGATCAAAGTAGAAAGGATCTTGCATCTTTATCAATGATGATAGTTGAAAAGGATCTAATATTTTTAGATTTGTAGAGGATGGACATGTGAATCATTAAGGGAGGAATATCATCAATCCTTTCTCAAATTATTTCTCAACAATCCCTCATTGACAAAATTAAGGATTCTTAAATATATTATGTGTATATTCAAAAAAGGGTGTGAGCCATCAGAAATGGGAAATCCTATGAGTTCAAGGTTAACATGAAAAAATCCATAATATTTGGGTTAGGATTATGTGTACCATCTGATCCATAGATAATGAAGGAGAATATAAATGATTCACGTTGCTCAATTATATCTATTAACCTAGGGAGTAACAATATGTATCATGGTATCTTGGAGAATAATTGGTGGGAAAATATAAAGAATGATATTGCTAAGTATACATCAAACTTCCTGTCATATCAGCAAGTGAAGGCTGAAAGGTAATAGTCTAATGGGATGAGGCTCTAAGCACTGAACTGATCTTTGTTATGACCTTTTATCCTCAAACTAATGGATAATATGAGTGAACTATTTAGAAATTGGAAGTTATGATTAGATCATGTTCTATGGACTTCAAAAGAGTGTGATACCAATATCTTCCACTAGATGAATTCTCTTACAAAAAAATTTTCCACTCCCGCATCCAAATGGATCTATTTGAAGCCGTTAAGGGTAAAATGTGTAGAACATCAGCATGTTGGGATGATGTCAGTCAAGATTAGCTGCTATGACCTGAAATGGTTGAAGAAATGATGGAGAAGTGAAAACTATTCAGCAACACATCAAGGCATCCCATATTCGACAAAGTAGCTATGAAGACCATCATCGATGAGAACTTGAGTTTAAATTTGGAGGAATGGTATTCCTCCGCATATCTCCATAGAATAAGGTCATGATATTTGGGAAGAATTGAAATTTATGTTCTAGGTACATCATCCCCTTTGAGATTCTTGATCGTGTCGGAGTTGTGTCCTATTAACTAGCACTTCCACCTACCATATCTAAAGTACAAGATGTCTTCCATGTATCCCTTTTCAAAAAGTACATACCAGATCCTTCACATGTACTATATTCAGATGTGGTATTTTTGGAGAATTATATTTCTTATGAGGAGCATCCCTTTAAGATCATGGATTGTAGATATAACATTCTACGTAACAAGACTACTCACTTGATCAAAGTACTATGGTGGAAACATTTGTAAGAATTGGAAATATGGGTACTGGAGGAAGTAATGATGGAAAATTACCCACATATGTTTCTATTTTAGAATGATAAATGAAATTTTGAGTGAGAAATTTATTAATGGGGAAGGAATGTAACAACCCAATGTTTTATTAATGAAATTCCATTCGTATAAATATTTATTATTTTACAATCACACTAGATTACTTATAGAATAAAATGAAAATTTTATAAATGAAGAATGACTGAAATAAAATTTATCTCTAGAAATTATGGAACATATACTTATGAAATAGTAACTTTACCTTTGAAATAGTAATGTGACCCTTATGAATAGTAAACTGGCCTATGTAATAATAACCTCACCAAAGAATTTATAAATAAAATTTATACATATTATAATTGTCAACATGATATAAATATATCATAGCAAAAGCAATTTAATATTTTAAAAAATTTAAATTATGTGATGGTATTTTTTTATGTCGAGAATATTTAATTACAATTTTATGATTAATTTAATAATTTAAAATAAAATTATTTTTCATATAAACTTTTCATAACATAATATTTCAATATCAAATGATTATAAAATAATATTATGGGACCTTAATTAAATTCTCAAAGAGTTTGAAAAGAATTTTTAATTTTAAAATTTGTATTTTTTCTATAAATTAAGTATTTAATTGAAAATTAAATTTCACATATTTAGAAAATTAATTTCACATAATTGAGTTCATTTTTTAATTCGATATATCGAAAAATGGTTGGGGATAATTTTTGGGATTTTCGTAAAATACATGAATTTTTGAATGAAGTAAATGGCCATCAGTTCAAACTCACATTCTCTATTTAATCTTTTTGGTCAAAATAATGATTACTATTCATATAATAGAGTAAAAATATAAAAATAATGGGAAAACCCACCTCTCCTCCACTATAAATACCACCCTTCATTACCTCATCTCCTCACACCTCTCAGGCTTTATGCCTAGTGTAAATTCTTCCAAAATATCTCCCTAAGACCCTCTCCCATTCCTATGAGCTATTGGTATAAAAAAAGTCCAAAACCACTATCAAAATGAGTCTATAAAGGGAGACATATTCAGTAGTTAAATTCCTCTTTTCTTTTATTTTATTTTAAGTTCATGTTCTTTTGTTTTCATTTCTATCCCCACCACTCCTCATCCAAATGGTGTGATAACTCTTGTCCCTTACATATAGTATATTGTTTTTTTTCCGAATTGAATAATTCATTAACATCTCCCTATTCCTCATATTTTATATTTGAAATGAAAACACAATTTGAGATGTGTTAATTGATTACTTCGAAGGAAGACGAGTTTTCAATTTCTTATACCTTTTTCAAATCTATTCAAGAAAACATTTCTATGGTTGAACTAGAATATAATATATTTATTATGTATTATTTAAATTTATGGAATCTTTTCTACTAATTAGATTAATTTTTAAAGAAAAATGTGTTCGTTCTGATAAAAAAAATCCAATTAACAAAAACGTTTATCATTAGTGTTTTATATAATGATTTATCTACACTCAAAATAATAAAATGAATTTTATACCCATGTAATCTTCTAGATCTTTACTAATAAAATATTACTCCAATTATGTACAAACATTCTCATCATACATGTTTTTCCTTAAATATATATAAGTAAATTAATTAATGAATTAAATTTGGTTATCTAGGACATTAAGATCATGGGAAGGACACCATCATACTTAAGGTAACAGATTCTACCCGAACCTTCATTATTTTTTCGGGTTGTTCTATCTTTATTTTCACACAAATGAAGTTATCTATTATTTTTATGTACATATTATTAACTTTTTTATATGATCCAATTTCATGTATCAATATCCATTTATCAATCTCTTTCATGGGTATACATGTTTTTAAATCATTCCATCCTCAATTATTCCCAATAAGTAAGCCCATTTTATGGGAAGTTTCATAATTCTATTCCAATTTAAATTACATTATATAATCTATTTTTAAGCCATTTATATTTATATAAAACCACTATTATTATTTTTAAATCCTTATCGGTTCACTTTCTTACCTTAAGGTAAATGTTGATGGGGATAAGTTGGGTGCACCAGGCCTGTCGGGTTGTGGGGGAGTGTTCCACACCTATCATGGGTTTGTAAAAGGATGATTTCACCACACCATTGAAATTGGCACTCCCTTTGAAGATGAACTTTGGGCAATGATATATGCCATTAGGTATGCTGTTTGGTTTAATTGGAAATGTATATGGATTGAGTCTGACTCTCAGACTGCGGTTCATGCCTTGAGCACCAAGACGTGCCAGGTCCCTTGGTGTATACTGCCTCAATGTGTTAGTTTCCTTAGTGATATTACTCAGATGCATGTGGAATTTTCACATGGATACCGGGAGGCTAATCAGGTGGTGGATGCACTGGCAAAGTGGGTGCTCACTGATCCTGGAGAGATGTGGTCTTTAACAGCCCCGTACTACTGTGCCCCACTGGTGGAGGCAGATAGGTGTCGTGTACTTCACACTCGTTTATGAAATAAACCTTTGTATGCTTGACTCATTTCCTTTTTATTTAATTTTATTAGGACCTCCTTCCACCACCTCCTAGATTTTCTGTTTATTGGTTCATTTGGGTTTTTAAAGTATTATTCTATTTTATGTTTTAAATGACATTTGATATTTTCCTTTAACCGTACTAAAATATTTTAATTTTAACATTTATTGAGAACACTTTTTACATGTTATTACTTCAAGATTACATCAATTTTCAAGATATATTTCTATTCTATCCTATTATTGTCCATGAATTATCTAATCCATTAACTTCATGTAAATGTTTATCATACACTCATTTTTTATGATTTATTACATGGTTATCATTCTTGATTCATACCATGGGAAAACCTTATGTTTATGTATGACTGATTGTGTATGATTATATATTTGGAATGAATATTCATAACCATGTTACAAAAACTTATATCAGATAGTTCTCCATTTCATTGGGTAAATTTGAGTCTTATGATTCATTATGTGAAACAGTATTTTCGGTTATCCTTGACTCAAGCTACCATGTGAAACAGTCATGGTGGTTAACCTTAACATGTGATACTCTATGTGAAATGAGCATTGAAATATGGTAATTTCATGTTTTATGTTTCTTCCCCATTTATATGAATAAATTTCTATATTATCCAATGTTTATATGTTATGAATCTATATGTTCCATGCCTTTTAATTTCATTAGGTCATGCCTTCTAACCCACGTGCTAAAGACTTATTCTTATGCTCATTCCCTTACTGGGATTTTTATCTCATCCCATTTTTCACGTTATCCTCAAGTTATCCTATTATGATGTATGAGCACAATGGAACATAGGATATCATTTTTAATTTAAAAAAGGATTGTTTTATTTAGTCTCATGTTTTCTATTTTATGTGGCTAGAAATCTAAGACACTAGAATTTATGATCATTGTCTTGTAATATGATTCTTTATTATGATTAAAATAGTCTAACAATATGTTTAAATGGATAGGGTCACTATAATATGAACCCAACTAGAGATTTATTTTTCTCAAGGGTTAGGGAGGATCTCTCACTCCTTTTGTAAGTGAATCGAAGAGTTTTGTTGGTCGGTTGAAGGCTATTTTTTCCCTATAATTCTCCTCTATTTTTTCATGGTTTTACATAGAACTAGTTCCCTATATTTTTAAGTTTTATACATATACATTTGTTTCATTTATATGTAGTTTTATACTTCATAAAATGTTGAGAGTTGGGAATTTTGACGCTAGAAAATATATCTATTGTGTTTTTTAGAGATTTCACTAAGATTTGTGGTGAGGTTGTGCACTATTCGATTTCACCAAAACCCTATAGTAGGTGGGTTCACATTCATATCCATTTTGATAGAACTACAAGGATTTAATCTAATGATAATTTGGCTTTTAAAATTGGTTGTGATTATGATTTTTGAATCTTGTTGGGATCCCTTTTTGTGATGCATTGTGGATTTGGGAAAACATGGGGTCTTGATGGGAAATATTATTTGTGTGGAGTTTTAAAATTGGTGGGTTTCTTTGCCTCATGGAAAATATCTAGCAAAAATGATTTTCAATAAAATGAGGATTTTATTGAAATTATATTCAAATTTATGTGGAATAATGATTCATTCAATAAATATTTTTTTATTTAAGGGTTTGGATTAAAGGGTTTTTTGGATGGAAATTGTGGTTTTCGAATGATTGTTAAAAAATGTTTGTTTATATGATGCAGTAATTATTGTTGTGTATGTTGTTGTGTTTTGGAAATTAGAAACTTTCTTGTTGTTGTGAGTTGATATATTTGTTTGGCATGGTGTGTGGGTTATGAATTTAAGAATGGTTAGGATATGCGTGTGGACATAGTAGTTAGAATGTGTGTGGGTGTGTAGAAATTGCATATATGGTTGGGATATGCCTGTGGACACACTAGTTAGAATGGGTTATGAAAATGAGAAAGAGGATTATGTTTAATGGCATGTTTAGTTGCATTTGTTGGTTTCTTTCCTAGGTATTGTCTTGATTTGGGAGAATATATTTGGGTAAGAAGTTGTTTGTCTTATTGCTAAATTTTTAACGACTTTAATGGATTTAAAAAAATTATATAACTGTACTAACATCTTTTTCCTAGTAGAGTGTGTTGGGATGTCATTTTGGGAAAACCTAATGAATATTATTACTCACCCACTACTTTGGCACATTGAAGCTTTTTTTTAGATTTTGTATTATGTGACACATGCAATGGTAAATTGTATCCTTACTTTTGGGGAACCTTGTGATGATGGGGTTGTTTTCTGGTGATTGAACACGGGGTTTGGTGTAGAAAAATGATGTTATGACATGGAAACATGATTTTTGTCGTACAATGTTTTGATTTTGTACTATGATTATTTTAATGTTGTGTTTGTTTATGGGGGTCTTTTTGTATTATTGGAATGTAAAACTTTGTTGAAATGAATCTTTTTTTAGTTTTTGTCTTTCTTCATTTTTTTGGTTTCATTTATTATAAGGAAAAATCATTCCCCAATTCATTGTTGAATCAATCAGAATTTATTTCCAACATTTGGAACTGTGGGAACATAACCCAAGGTAGAGAAGCACCTCTCCCTCAACTCAAGGAAATGTGGAGGGGTAGGATGTTACAACTGGAATAATTTTGTTTAGTCCTAAACATTCAAGATTTTTTCAGTTCTTGGGGATTGATTTTCGTTCTTGGAGTTGAGATTTTTTCTTTGTGTATTACTTGAGTTGGTATGATATAAAAGAGTAGGATTGTTGTAACTTGTAATGTATAGCATAAAAATACATAATTAACCCTCTTATTCTCAACTTCATGTTACTAGGGATTTGGGTACATAAGTGTTTTGGAGACACTTATAGGTGTGTGAACTCATTGTCATGTGTGTGGCTAATAATATAAACATGACATGAATGGTAGGAATGAATTCCCACTAGGATCACATATTTTATTTCACATAATGACTTATGTTGTGGTATGAATATGTTTATTTTGGAAAAATATGAAAATTGTTTTAAAATTTGTGATTTTGAAAAGAGAATGGGTGTGGAATTTTAAAAACATTTTATTTTTTAAAACATGGTGGATTCTTCAAAAACAATTTGACATGGAATAATAGAAATTTGGAAACCATTATTATTATAGCTAAAATGTGATGTAATTTGAAATTATAAACCCTTAGTTTCTAGGGAGTGATACTTATGGTAATTTTTGTGTTGATAGAAATTCAACAGGTTAGGCCTCTTAAAGACCAGTCATAAGAATCTACTAAAAATATTGTTTTACCTAATCCCCTAGTGAACCAACTACAAGTTCAGAGAATAGTGCAAGCTTATCAAGCCGTGGAATGTGGGAATTGAATTGATGAGCCAGATCATGTTCATCATTTGGTTTAAATACAAATGAAAAAACCTTCCATAATTAAGTTTGATTTATTTATAGAAAGTGGAAAATAATGGTTGAATATGATGAATCGAATATTTTATTTTAGGGGAACATCATCAGAGTGGAAAGTGATGTTTACTACATACATGATGGAAGATCATTCGCATCAATAGTGAGATCACACTCTCTCGAAAGGAACAGACCAATGTATGGCATGAGAGGGTTTTGATGATTTTTTAACAAATAATTCTACCCACACATGTTCAAAAATACGCATGCAAAGGATTTCTACAATTTAAAGGAAGAGAAACTCTCGGTAACAGAATATTCAGTTAAGTTCATGAACATAGTATAGTTTCCACATGAGGTTGTGGCTAGTTCATCCTTGAAGGGATGAATATTTGAATTGGGACTGAGGCATAAAATTTATTCCAAAATTTTGGTGCTTCAAATAAGTGATTATACGAATATGGAGAATACATCATTATTGGAGGAAATATATATCATTGAGGATATAGGTGGGGGAATCATGTTAGTACCCATAATAAATAGTTGGAACACTAATGTGGGAATGAAGTGAAAGGGGTAAATTATTTCTAGGGTGGGAGTATAGATCAGAACAAAAAAAATGACCAGTGAATATTTTTCCAAATACTCAAAGTTAGAATAGATTTATTCAATGTGGTTATATAGGATATATGAAGTGTGATTTTATTTCATAACCTCAAGTATATCATAATTGCAATAAAATGGTTCATCTTCATTGTAATTTTTGAAATGATCCAAGGACGGGTGTTTGTGACATTCCTCAAGGTTTGAAGGCATCCTATACATCGACGATATGGGCGACAATATACCCATTTTGAGTGGAGCTAAGATTGTCATGGTGATTCTAGGAATATCACAAATACTCAACAATATAATTATTATCTAGGAAATAAATAGAATATTGTGGTAATAAAGTATTTGTTTGGAGCCATGATAGTTGTGGTGGATGATTAGTCGGGACCATCCACTGTTATAGGTATGATTATTTTTAATTATACCTTTATGCAAGTCTTGTTAGATAACTGTGCATATCATTCTTTAATTGCTTCACATGTTTTTGATTTATTGTGTTTAAAAGAGGAAATGATGATTTTTGATTTAAAACATAAAACTCCACTTAGTCAAAGAGAGTTTCAATACATCATGTGTAGAGAATATAGTATTGTTTTGGATGAACTTGAGTTGGTGTGAGATTTTTTAGGGCTTGAGACGGATGCGTATGATAAAATCCTAAGTATGAATTCACTGAGGATGTTTAATTCCCACATTTACTATTATGTGTGAATAGTTAGGTGTATGATGGGTGATGGTGTTGAAAAACTCTTTAGAGGAGAGAAAAATGTGATGGTGTACGAAACAGGATTTTTGGTACTAGCATTTGGGATGATATTGTATTAGTTGGTAGCTTTGTCTCTATTTTCGACTGAATAAATCAAGCATATATATTTTTTAGAAGTTATTGATAAGTTTTTGGATGTATTTATAAAATAATTCTCAGGTTTTCCAACTAATAATAGAAGTGGATTTTAAGTTTGATATCCTTCTAGGGAAAGTTCCAATATCATTTTTCTCTTACTTAATGGTATTAGTAGAATTGAAAGAATTGAATGTCCCGTTGGAGGATCTATGGAAAAATGGTTTATCTGGCCTAGTACATTTTTTGTGGAAAGCACTAGTGTTTTAATTAATGAGGTGGATGGAACTCTCTGGTTGTGTGTTGTTTATCATCAGCTAACAAATTTATGATAAATAATTGATATCCATTTAATCTCATTGAAAACTGATTCAAACAGTTGAGGGGAGATCAGTGGTTATCCAATATTGTCTTGCGATCAATATATCATCAATTACAGGTGTGGTATGAGGATATTCCTAAAATATCTTTCAGAAGTAGATATGGCCATAATAATATTTAGTAATTACATATAGTCTTATAAATTCCCCAGAGATCCTTACGGAATTAATGTATCATATATTTAAGATATATAGGGATTATTTTGTGGTGGTATACAATAATGATATATTGGGTTATTAAAGGAAATGGGTGGATCATGAGAAACACATTGAAGTAGTGTTAGAAATCATGAGATATCATTGTTTATATGCCAAATTGTCAATGATTAATTTTTGGATACAGGAGGTTATTTTAGTTTTTCAACCTATTTACAATAGATGTGTTTCAGTGGATCTAGAAAAGATAGAGGTTGTAACATTTTGGTAACATCCAATTTTTTTTAAAAAAAACATATATTCTTAGTCTAGTTGCGTATTATCGATACATTGTTCATGAATTCTCACAATTAGATTCACCAATAATAGTTTTGACAAGGAATAATGCACTATTTCAATGGAATGAGAAATAAAATAAATATTTTAAAGATCGTAAGGATCATATTACATTTGAATAAATCTTGGGTTTTCTAGAACCAGGGACCATGTAGAGGGTGTATTATAAGGCATCCGGGTCTTGATTGAGGCATGTTCATATGAAAGGGGATCATGTGGTTGTGTATGGATCACGACAGTGGAGGTTTAAGGAGAAGATCTACCGAACACATGATTTGGAGTTACCATTAGTGGTTCATGATTTGAAAACATTGCATCACTCTCTCTTTGGTGATAACTTCATAGTGTATATACATCATGATATCTTGAAACATATTTTATCACAAAATGAATTGAATTTGATGAAAAGGATATGGATGGAGTATCTCTAGATGATTGACATCAACATGATGTACACATAAGACAAAGGAAATTATGTGGAAAATGCATTAAGTAGAAATTCACATGCTGAAGTGGTGAACATGCATCTTATCAGTGATAGTTGATGTTTGTTATAGACAACATGAGGTTTGAATGTGAAGATCAGGTATATGTCATTATTTTCATTATGATCGAGTTAGTTACTGACTTGGGTGGTTTGGTTATAGAGGTTTAGATCTATAATTCAAAGTGTGTGGCTATAAAGAATAAAATAAATAGTGGGGAGACCATTGAGGGAGGAAAACTATGAGGGAATTTAGTGTTGTTCTTTCAAAATAAGATACTTGTACCAGTTTTTTTAGAAACAACTCTTTAATTATTACCACCACATGAGATCGGTCTTTTATCCAAGAATCTAGGAAATGTCTATGGAATTGAAAATACATATTTGGTATCTTATTATAAGGAATAACATGGAAGAGTTGGTATCGAGATGCTTGACATGTCACCAAGTCAAGTTGGAGAATCCATGGCCAGATGGTATGTTGCAGTATTAATATATCCCTATATGGAAGTGGGAGAAGATATCAACGGATTTTGTAAAAAATGTCCCAAAAATGTCAAGGGAGAATAATTATATATGGGTGATAGTGTATCTGATCAGAAAGGCAGCCTATTTTATTCATATTTGGTAATCTCATACGGTGGAGGATTTTTCCAAAATATATATCCATGAGGTGGTAAAGAGGCATGGTGTACCAGTTTTGATTTTATATGATAGAGACTTGAGGTTCACATCTGGTTTATAGAAATCATTACAGTAATCCCTTGAGATGCAATAGACGATGAGTACGGCATGTCATCCTCATACAGATGGGTGATCTGAGAAGATGATACAAACATTAGAAGATATGATGTGGTATTGTGTGATGGATTTTAGTGTCTCATTGGAGGACTACTTTTTCTTTGTGGATTTATACTATAATAATAGTTATCAGGATTACACACATATGGATCTATTTGAAGCATTATGTGGGCGTACATGTCATTATCCACATTATTGGGTGGAAATGGATGAGACTTCAATGGTAGGGATGAACCTTGTACATGAAATAATGAAGAAGATTAAATTGGTTAGTAAAAGAATAAAGATGGCTTAGGGTTATTAGAAATCCTATGCATGACACCGTTGATGACCATTTTCATTCGAGGTGGGTGATCATGTGTTCTTTGTAATCTCTCTAAGGTTGAGACAACTTCATTTTGTTAAGAAAGGAAAGTTATCTCCAAGGTATATTGGTCCTTTTGATATACTTGAGCAGGTAGGACATGTGGCATATTAGTTGGATTTTCAACATTTAGTGTGGTTCACAATGTGTTTCCTTTGTCATAATTTAAATGTATCAACTGGATCATGACAATATAATTCATTGGGATCATGTTGAGAAAGATGCAGATGCTTCTTTGGTGAACATGATAATGCAGATTGTGGATATGAAAGATAATGTCTTGTGTGGTAAAATAATCAGTCTAGTTTTGGTTTGGTTGAAAGATGGATAGATTCATGAGACCACATGGGAGTGGGAGAAAGAGATGACTGAGAAATGTCCCAAACTCTATCGACCAAGTGATGGATCTCTACTATATGAGAATGTAATGTCCAATGTTAGGGAGAATGTAATACCCCCTAGTTTGAGGTATGTAACCCTCTTTCATGCCTTTCTATGTATATAAACTGGTTGGGTAATGGTTAGGATATTTTGAAAGGATTTTGGAATGGTATAGAGGATTTTTCTTATGTGCACAGTTTGATCTTGCTGAATGGAAACTAGAAAAAAACCCTTGTAATTATGCATAGTGAGGTAGAGGAAAATGGGTGGGCACCCAACTAATGTAAATTGTTTCAAAACCATGCATCTAACCATGGTAAACCATGATAATTGAGATAGTTGGATTCTAGATTTTTGGTGCACTATTTTTATAACCATGCAAGGCAACCATGCAAGGCACCCTTTGGGATGCTAGTAGTCACATGGTTAGCGTGCAGTTTGTCTAACTATGAAATCTAACAAATCATTTCACCAATTAGGGGTTTTAAAAAATGAAGGGGGATTGGGATTAACCCTAAACACTCCATTTCTTTTCCCATATGAACCCGACTTGGTATTTATTCTTTACATGGGCTAGAAAGGCTCCCTCACTCATTTTGGAAGCAAATTGAAGGATTTTCATGGGGGTGTGAAGGCGATTCTTCCCCAGTAAGTATTATATCTTCTTTGTTTCATGGTTTTACTTAGATCCACTGATTATCCTCTCTCATTTTTTTATATCTACATTCTTTTCATTTACATAAATGGTTTTTTTCCCTAAAATTTTGAGATTTGGTCTTGAGGATGCTAGGAAAATAGATCTAAGACGGTTTGGTGGATAATTCTCCCAGATTTGAGGTGTGGTTCAGCATTGGAAAATTTCACAAAAACCCTAAGGTAGGTGGATTTAATCTCATATCTATATTAATATAACAATAGGGATTTAATTTTAAATGTTTTGGTTTGTTTGAAATTGGTGGTGATTATGATGTGAAAAGTTTTTTGGAACACGTTTTTTATGGTTTGTGGAATTGGGAAAAAATGGGGAAATGTTGTGAAATATGTGTTGTGTGGGGTATTAAAATAGTGATTTTAAAATTAGTGGCTTAATTTATTTAATGGAAAATGATTTGAAAAGATGGTTTTCAATAAAATGTGGATTTTATTGAAATTAGATTGGGAATGCATGTGGAATAATTGTGTTTTAAAAAAAAATTATTTTGTTGAGTTGTTTATATTAAAGGGTTGTTTATTGGAAATAGTTTCCTTGGAATGATTTTTAACAAATTTTGGATTATATAATCTATTAATTATTGGTAGGCAAGTTGTTATGTTTGGGAAATTTTGAATTGTCTTATTGACGTGACTCGATTGATATTGTTATTGTGGGAGTTGTCTTATGATGTTATAAATGGTTTAGAAAGGATGGATAGTGGGTATAAAGGACCACCATCAAAGGTAAGTTGGTATGAAGTACCAATAAAAATGTTTGACTAGTTTTGACATTAATTTCAACCGCTAATGGTGACATCGATCACTGGTGTGGGTGTGTGAAACTGTGGTATACATATGGGATATCTGTGAGTCCATGCTAGTTGGAATGTGTTATGATAATGAGAATTGGGATTGGGTTTTAATGATGTGTTTGGTTTCATGGTATGGTTTATTTCTTTGGGATTGTGTTGATTTGTGAGTATTTGATTGGGTGAGGAGGTGTTTTAATTATTGTTAATTATTGAACTCCTTTAATGGTTTTATAAAAATTATTTTATATAATAGTGCTAAAGAATCCCTCTTATTTGTTTCTATAGGGAATCCATTTGGGGAAAACCTACTGAGTATTATTACTCACCCCCTACATTAGCACTTGGGTGATTTTATATAAGTTGTATTCCTATAAATAGGTAATGGTAATATATATCCTCTCTTTTCTAGTACCTCATACTGCTTGGTATATTTGGTGGTGATAGATTATTGAGCTTAGTGTAGAGATATTAAACTATGCCTTAGCATCTTGAGATTTTTGGTTTATTCTTCTATTTGGGTACAATGGTTCTAGTTATGTTTTGTTTGATTATTGTGGTATTTTGGTATTGTTGGAATGAAAAACATTGTTTAAATGAGTCATGTAGTTGTTGTGGTATTGGATAATTTGGTTTGTTTCTTTTATTCTAAGGAAAAATCATTTCCCTATGGATTCTTGAAGCCCTCGACATTTATTTACAGCATATGGTGCCTTGGTAATGTCCCCTAAGGCCTAGTTGCACCTCTACCTCTACTCAATCCAATGAGGAGGGGTAGGATGTAACATTACCATATGGATATTATACATATTAGATAACCCGTGTTAACCATTTTTACATAAAAATATCTATATATTAAATATGTTACTTATAATTCATTTATGGATACTAGGATATATTTAATGCGAGTATTAGTGATTCTACTATAATTTTTTTGGATATTCATTTCTTAGAGTAAGGGATGAACTGGAAACTAACCAAATCAAAACCAAAGGATGAATTTTTTTTAATGAAATAGAAATGTAGCAAGTAATTATATTTAATTATAATCATAGATAATAAAATAATTCCTCAACATTTAGAAAAGGTTCTTGTAAAAAAATTATCCCACTACCTTCATATCTGATGAATCAGATGGTATATTAAATAATCGTATATTTATGGCTTTGACGTCTTTAACATTCAATTAATCATTCACTTTATTGTGATCAATGACCACAATCACATTCTATAATTATATAATCATTTATTTTATGGCCATATTTTGATTTCCCACCTATTTTATACTGTATGTAATCCTTGTTAAGTGTTACTACATTTGAACATTGTACTAAATTTTCTCTCTTATTAAGTGCATGTAATATTAACCATTTTATGATGTAGTTTTTTAACAATAGTTTTTTGCAAATGTCAAACCCTTGATTACTGAGATCAAGATTAAATTGTGACGATGCAATTTATTTTAGTTTAATAGATTGTAGAACCATGATATTTTAAAAGAAGAACATTTTTTGACAACATGCACAACAATAAAACCCATGAATAGAAGAAAATATATCACTTTATACTTTATGAAATATATCATTTAAAATTAATTTAATCTCTTCAATATCTTGAAAAACATACAATCCATAGTCAAAATGAACCAAAATTTTGTATAATTTCATAACCTAGTAATTATTTTGGTGGGTATGAATATTAGTAAGTAAATTATGAAAATAATTGTTAACTATTTATTATAAATTAACTAAGTATATCTTAATATAAAAATAAATGTTTCAAAAAACAATGTATTCTTTTTAATGGAATATTTAGCCACACTTTGCACACATAATTAATGTTTTTTCCAATTTTGGGAATTTTATTTTATAAAACTAAATTTTTGAAATAATAAAATCAAAATTATATTTAGGTGAATATTTTGGATTTTTTGGACGGTGTAATTTTTTATTGAATAGTGAAAATAGTTAATTTTAATTGAAAAATGTCATTTAAAAGTTATTTATAATGATAAATTATATTTTAAACTGCTTAAAAAATTTGATAAATTATAAACCAATTAATTCTACATTTTTTATATACAATCTGTTTTAATTTAAATTTTTATTAAAAAAAACTAATAAACTTTTGAACATTTTCTCTTTAAAAACCTACTTTCTCATCCCAGATATGGGATTAATTTTAAATATAAATATGTCCATATATATGAATGGAATTTAAAAATGTAAAATATTTATAATTAGCATAACTTATATTTTTAAATAATATAATCATAATTTTTTATCATAATTAATTGTTAAAATAGAAAAAAAATATTTACCACGGTTAACATAGAAATATATTTATTTAGGGTTAAAATAAACTGATTAGGGTTAAAATCAAATAATTAACTTTATAATATCTATTTTATATCAAGATTCAGACCCTATCATGTATACCTATCAATAATACTCAATTTTGGACCCTTAAGGAATGGGAAAATTTTGAGTACACCTTTTTTCATTTCGAGCATTATAACTGTGCCCCTCCCATCACATATAAAAGGAAACCCCTATATTTTGTTCTTCAAACCTTCACACAATTTTTCGCAGTGATAGTCTTGAAATAATAACTTCTTAAATTTTCTCATATCATCCTATAATCCTTATTTTTTTGCATAAATCAATCCTAGGAATGCTTTTGGGGCAATCCTAAAGTGGTTACCTAATGAAGATGTGACGTTCTTCAATGAGCATTTTATTTTATTTCTTCCTCTGCCATATTAATTTATTAGTAAAACATGATGATATAATAAAATTAGTATATTTCATATACATATATTTTTTTATTTTAAGGTATTGAACTATAAACATCTGCACTTCAGTGAAAGGAGTTACAAAATTATTTTTTGTACGACGGAATGTAACCTCATAAACAGATGGAACTCATTTTTCCATTTCCACCAATCAATATGGTTATGATTATGTATATAAATTATAAATTTGATATTAATAACATGGTTATAAATATGTAGTCATTATATCATTTATACCTTTTTTCATTCTTTTGGGGGTACGATAACGTCAGTCGTGTGTACGACGGACTACAACCACACGATGCAATTTTATTCATCTTTCTTTAACTATTTTAATTTAAGATGAAAAAGATAAATTTAATAATTATAGGTGATTTTCATGACATAATTATGATATTTGATTAAATATTTATCATTATTAAAATACAATACCTTATTTTCATTTTTATATTGAAAAACTATAACATCGCTTGTGTACGTGTGTACTACCGCCTCATGAAGCAATGAGACTCTCTTTTCTTCACAAAAAATTGATGATATGTATAAATATTTTTAAAGAAATAATATGGTGTATATGATATTATGATCATTATATAAATATAATATATTTTTTACCTTCATTCCAAAATTATAATTAGAAGAAAGAAACATTAGTCATGTATATATACGTCCAACCATCTCCATGACTCCAATATATGTCAGTTTCCATACACATCCTTCATGATTAGTGTTAAAATAATAAAGGATTTACAAATATGATATATACATCATCATTATACTTATAGATATTATTGAATAATAAAAGTTTTGCATGAAATGAATCTTTCAGGATTAATCATGCTTGAGAAACCAAGTAAATTAACATAAAAAAACAATGAAAACAATGAAATAAAATTAATGAATAAGAGATATGATTTTATAAAATGATTATAAATGATATTTTATATTTTAATTTTGATTTATAATAATTAAATAAATTTTTTAAAACCAGTATATAAGAGGTTAGTGAACATTAATCTAAAAGGAAAAGTGAGGTAAGGGATTACTTAAATCAGTTTCCATTAATTATGTTATACTTATAATTCATTTATTATGAAATGTTGATGTTATAATTGTAAATAATTTATTTTTTTTCATATTTCAACTTTTATATATGGACATAAATTTGTTACACATCATCAATTCAGAGTTAAATTATCAGTTCAATGATATTATCATTATTAGGGTTTATTTCACAATAGTGATTTAATCAAGATTATTTCTAATTGAATATACATTAAAATAAATTATTTTATATTTGATTAATAAATCATTTAAATTTATTATCATATGGTTATTCATAAATTTTATCATGTAATAATACCATTTTCCCTCTTTTAATAATTAAAATAATTATGAAAATATTTTTAAGAAAATCCAATATCTTTTCTCTCTATGGTTAAAAATCTGTTTTCTTCCAAAGCCACATTTTCTAAATATGACATCAAAATTTTTTTAACCATTTCAAAAATATTTAATAAATACTTTTTAAAATATTTTTACTCTTTACAAAAATAATTTAATGGAATCTTCATGTCATTTTCAAAACATTCTATGTTTGTGTTTTACCAAAAAAGATAAAGGAATAATTGTTTTAACGTACTAGGAATTTATAAAATTTCCTACCATCATGACCACTCCAAGTTTTAAAATGTCAGTTTTAATTTTCCAAGGTTATCTAAAAAATAATATTATTTTAAAAAAAATATGAACATATATTTTTAAAAGTTTATTTCCAAAATTAGATGAATATTTTCTTTAATATTTTTTACAACTTTTTTGTGGTCTTTCAATACATCAATGACTACACCCATATATTCTTACACTAATGGCTATATATTGGACTGATACTATCCATATTCATTCTATGGATGTTTTCTGATCAAATTTCCCATAGTAAATTATTTACAATCACTTTGTTCATTTATTTTGTATTTATTAACATTCCAATGAATTACCCTTTATTATTTGATCAATAGACATTAATTTTCTCTTAAATATACAAAATATTTTTAATGCATTTGATTATTTCTTAAACCATATCTCATTTCTCCATATGGTATATTAAATTGAATGTTATTTGATTTAGGGTGGAAGTATTTATTATATGTATTCATTATTAAATAATCATATTTAATGGTAAAGTATATTTTGCATGAATTAAAACACTTACTAAATATATGATGAATTATTTAGACATGCATACATTGATGGGATCATGTTGTATATATCTCTTTTACAAATCCACATGTGTCATTAGAATAAATATATTAGATAGACTCAGTTAAAAGGATTTCTACTTTTCATTTTTAAATTGTCATGGGCATAAATCTTGATGATAGATCCATCATGCTCATAATACATAAAATATTTCAATGATATGATCAAAATTATAATATGTATGTACGTATTTCATTGTCGGTTTATTAATTAAATGGAATGTGTTTTTATATATTTTCCTTTTCATACTGAATATATTATATATTAGCATGATATTCATGTTATTTAAATTGAATTTTTGTTATGTTATTCATATTTAAATGTGGTTAAATATTTATTGATTCATGAAATCTTCTGTTTTACATAACCTTTACTAAGAATTTGATATCACTAATTCTTTTGATCTATTCCTAATAATCCATGAAGTTTACTTTCATTGATATACTATGATATGATAAATGTAATAATTTTATTATCCAAAACAATATGTTGTAATTTTTTTATTCCAAATATACTAAAAGACTCAAGTGTTTATCTAGTTTACCAAGAAAATGAATATTTTTTGTCCTTCGTTATGTGTTTCCTTATATCTTATGACAATATAATAAACCAAACATTATCTTCATGTTATTAGAGTGGGGGTCGCTACACCCCCTTTTGTTATGAGTATCATGAATGGATCCCATCACACACTTGGAATCCTAATTCCATGTCCCCACAACAAATCCCACATCCCTCAAATAAAACTCCTCTAATATTTCCCTTAAAAGAGTTTTCAAACCAACACCTAGAAGAAACACAAATTTGTAACACCAAATTATGATCTAAATGACTTATCTGACTCAAAACACACACCAAACCTATAATCCTACCTAAAATGTTTTCCTCACCAAGGGTGAGATGTACAAAAGTCTCACACATAATATCTCGGTCTATGCCACTTATACCTTCCCAACTATCCCTTGGAAACCAAACTAAGCTACATGCATATCTTCCAAAGCCTAAAGGCTTATCCAAATACCTTCATAACCTCAACTAACACCATCACCCATCATACACATAGTGATTAGATTATTTCTTGACACCCAAGGTGTTAGGAGGAAGTTACTCCATCTATAAGAGAATCAATAATAATATATCTATTTACTATGAGTTACCTTTGTCCATATACCCTTAAATAGTAACCTGTAAACATCCAGGTATGCACAATCATTCATTAACCTGATTTTAGTTTATATTAATGGGACAACCTAAACCAATCATTGAATTATTATCCTCTAGATTCTTTGTTCATCCCCAACCATGATTTTCCATGCCTCTAAAAATTTTATATCATTATTTGATGCTTTATCTCAAGCTAGGAAATCTATGATCATGCCCAAAAATCAATATATTTATAATTTTTTATTAATTATTTTTGAATGTTTTTTTGTTTATTTTTTAAAAAAATCCTATTTTTTTAGAAATATATTGTTATTAATGGTTTTGTGAAACTTTATGGGGTCCCTAAGAGTAACTGTGATAATGAAGGAATCCATATCTGTGGTGATTTCCTGTTTGGTGTTCCGTTTGGGAAAACTATACATCTAAACCATGTGGCTCGACCCTAATGATTCAGTATTGTTTTCACTATTGGAAACCATTTCAGTAAACCATATAAATAAATCATGTTCCCATTCCATGCTCTAAATATTGTGAAATTTGTATTGTGTCATTCCGTGGGTTTAAACACTCTTGATCTGATATTCCTTTAATTGAAATGAGACAAGATGAGAGGATCACTGTTTGTGGTTTACTCTTATTACCCTTTAGATATCATAGATATACAATTAGTTCCAATTAAATTCATTGAGGTTAGGAATAATTTTATTTTTTCCTTTCCTCATATTCAACATTCTTCCCTCATGTGGGTTTTAACCCTTGTTTTTTTTGGTATCTAGGGATCATGCATCTCATCGTGAGGCCTATTTAAGCATTTTTCATTATAGGAGACATATTTAAATCAATTTACAGTTGGTTTCTCCCGGAATAGACTTCTAAATGTAATTATCATGATTTACTTCCTCATTTATTTTGAGGTATGGTTTATAATTCATAAAGATGATGAAATCCTCATTTCATTGTCATTGCCTCAATGGTTTTTAGTTTATGAAAAATTGAATTTTTTTTTCACTTTGGCCATGTATAGTGAAGAAAATATAAACCACATTATCTGTTTAATAAAATTACTTATTGAATTTTTTAAGAAAGTAATATTTTTAGAAGAACATTAAATAGGAATAATGGCTTTGAAATATTTTCTAGAGTTACTAAATTAAGAATTTAATTCATATTTAAAATTAAATGGGTACACTAAAAGTGTAATTGACTATTGATTAAATTTTTATCCATTTCTATTATCATATGATGTTCATTGTATATTTTGGTTCTTATAACTTGTAGTGATACTTCAAATGAGTTTTTTGGTTTTATATTGAATTTGAAACACTGTTTTACTATGGAGTGAAGTAATTTTTAAATTTAAATTTTTTATTTTGAAGTATTATTTTGTATTTCTTATACACGGATTAACATATTTTTAACCTTGTTTTAATTATTTAATTACCATTTAAAAAAATATTAATGTAATTTCATGGTTTGTGTTTCTCAATGAGTTATTAAATTCCTTGTTGAAACTTTTTTAAAATTATATGGATTTATCTCTCACATTTTATGGTGTATATGCTTTAATGTTTTACCCAATGAGTTGTGTTTGGAGATTGAAGGTATATTTTGGTATATTAATGATTGGGGACGAGTTGAGGGTGGTATTATAGGTCATTTATATTTTTTTTGATGTTTCACTTATACACTCTCATTAATTTAATTTTTCTTAGGAAACTAGGATACAAGGTAATGAATAATTGGGAAAATAATTTTAATAATGCTGAACTATACATATACTTGTGTATGGATACATTACTATATAAATATTAAATTTATATTTAGTGGTTGAAAGTTTATAGGGAGACCAATTTATTCTCAGCATCGTTATTTCCCTCATTGTAGATTGTGTATACTTTATTATTATTTATTGAATCCTTAATAGAGTACTTGGTCTTAGGTTTCCAAGACATAATTTATTTAGGCACACTCTAATTATGCTGTTTTACCTTTAGTTATATTTATTTTTTATTATATATGTTTATTTTCACCCTACTGATTCTATTATTGGTTACATTTAGTTACTTATATCATGTTTTATTCCACCATGTTTGTCATTAATACTATTTATTTTATCATTGTTATGTTAATGTTTATTATTTTTAGTTATTTTTATTATTTTGAAATTATATTTTATAACAATTTTATTTTCATGAAAAAACTCAATAAGAAATGTGCATTTCAATATTTAGTTATTTTTTCTTTTTTTTTACAATTCTTTCATTTAAAATTTTTGTTGAGAAATTATTTCTTTTTTTAAATGATCTTTTCTTCCTAAAACATTTCATCCATGGTTTCATATTAATGGTTAAACTATTTTCTTTTAATAAAATATTTTAAAAAAAATGACATGATTTTATTAGTTAAATCGGAATTATTAGTTTTTAGGTGTACTTTCAAATTATCATAAAAGGCCTTTTACATTTAAATATTATGTTTGGGTTGTATGGAGGTAACATACTAGTATTTCTTCTTACTTTTATAAATTTATGCTATGTTCATATAAATTTTTTTATATATCTTCCATGTGAGATTTTTTTTTATAAATTCTCTCTTGGTGTGAGCATAAAGTTGATATTGGAGCATAACCAATAATAATGGGTTTTTACTTTTTGGAATATAATTTATATATTTGTTTATTGTCATATTGTTGTATCAAACACTCATCTGCCATATACCTTAGGAAATAATCTCATTATATGGTATCTTATTAATTTTATATGGATGTGGCTAGGATTTTTATTTTTATATTGATTTTGAATTGATTATTTGTCTCTTATTTTTATACTAGTCATTTGGTTTATATTTAATTAAGATATATAAATTATTCAATATGAATGATGGGTATGTTCATAAAATGTATTTGTAATACATATTGGGAAGAATTATTCCCATGTGGTTTGCTAGGATACCCAGGTGATAGTTTTCAGTTTATGGGGATCAACAATGTTATTTTTCCCATCTTTCAGGACTACTTGGCTATCGGTTCACGATAGCCAATGTTGGATCATGAGAAATTTATTTTAGGGCATCTTCATATATTATATATGTAATTATAGGATAGAGTTATGAATATTAATCCATAATAGGTACAAGTCGGGAGAGTATAACAAGCTCTTTCTCGTATATAGCTTCAATTTTTCATTCATAGTTAAGTCATGAATTGTGATTTTTGAAATGTTTTTTCATTTTTTCTGGTGAATTATGATTTTAATTACAATTTTATTTTATTCTATTGAGATTGTATGGGATTTATTTTATTTTCATGTTTTTGTGTAAAAATAGTAAAATAATCAAGGTGAATGGTCAATCACATGGTCTGAAAAAATGTGTGGAGCCCATGAAAATTGATCAGAGAAAATCCCACAGATTGGTGCATGGTATTTTTAACTATGCATCCCAACCATGAAAATATACTATCTTCACATTTATTATTATATTTACCCCATTTATCATCTAGTTTACATTCACTTATGGGTATTTCAGATCAATTAACAAGATTTATCATGATATTTTGATGATATTTTGTTTGAATTTGTCGGTTAATTATTTTTAATTTTTAGATGAAATTGTAATGGTAAATTTCTTATACTAATAATGGGATTCTCTGTAATTATTTAAGAAGAGTTAAATGTTTTATATTCTCAAAGAGGTGTCAAAAAATTATTGGGTAAAATTGAAAAAAAATTTGACATATTTTTAAAAATTATAAAGATTCATTCTAAAGTTATTAGAATGGGGTAAAATATTTTTATTTAAAGAATGAAATTATTATTGGATTATTGAAATTGAAAACTAATTTCAAGTAGAGTTTATTCATTTTAAAACTATCATCAATTACATTAAAACATTATTATTATAGATTTATAGGTTATAAGTACTTTGAATTTTAATTTATATTTTTAATGGTGGAATAGTAGTTTTTAAAACATTCAAATAACATAAAATAATGGATTTAAATGAATTAAATTTGTTGTAAATTGAAATTTATTTTAGTGGTAAACTTGTAAATTTAAAACATTTTTTTGAAAAAAAATAATAGTTTTTAGTTGATTAAAATGGAGCATCAAATTGTAATTTGAATTTTGATTCATTGTATGGTGGTGATGACTTTATCCCTTGGGATTTTTACCTATTCTATCACATTTTGGTATGAGTTAAATTTTTAATTTTTTTAATGTATTTTTTATTTAATTATTATCTGGTATAACTCCTAGGAAAATTTTCATAAGTCCGAGGTTGTTATTTGGTTTACTATTTTTTCGATTAGTATGATATTTATATCATATTGATGTCACACCATTGAAGAAATAGTTTTATGTATTATCTTTTTTTAGTTATTAAGGTATTTTAATTCCTTTTTAACTTGATAATTATGGTGGCCCATTATTATTTTGAATGAATCAATTTTATTAGATGTTTTTTTAGTTGAAGTGTTATAACATGGTTATGTCTAGACATTTAGGGGGTCCTATTTAGTGAGATACACTTCCTTTACACTCATTATTTTTTTACCTACTTGTTCCCTTTATTTATATTGTTTGTCTAGGAGTTCCTTTTTTATTAGTTTTTTGTTTTTTTATATGTAATCATTGGAGAAAATAATGTGTGAATATGTAGGGTTGTGGATGCATCTATAATGTTTCATTATTACTCATTGGTTGATAGTTTCATTGTTCTTTGATATGCTTATTTGGATTCCATCATGAGTGTGGAACCATAAATTTTGGGGATACCTATGATAGGACTTCAATTTTTATTATTTATTTTACGGGTTATTGTCTTTTAATGGTTTGGAATCTTATTTTTTATGACTTGGGACATCAATTAATAATTTTTTGAGCTGTAATGATAATTAGATCTATTAAGTTTTCCCAATTGTAGTAAATCAAGAATATTCACATCGTGTTATCACTGTCTTCCAAATTGATCCCTTTATATTTTTGGTATGTTGTTTGGGATTTAATGGTTTGACATCATTTTATGTCATTGATGATTTTGGGAGTAGTGTGTTGACTTGTATGTTTATCGATTACAAATGGAAGATAAGTTTTATTGTATAGCCTTTTTATATCATTACGAATTCAAATGATATTTTTTATACTTGAGCTATTGATAAATTTATGGGGGAGGAAATTAGTATTGTGGGGATAATTTTAACACTTTTATATTGCATGATTGTACTAATTTATTTGATTAGTGATTATACGGGGTTTCAAGGAGCATGAGTTTAAAATTTTAACATTTTTGAAAGACGTATAGGGATGTACATGTTTGGAAAAGTAAATAGAGTTCCATAATGTAATAATGTTAATGATTAAATACACCATAGTGGTGGTTTTATGTTTGGTTCATATTTTGAGTAGACTATGAATCATAACCATATGCAAGAATTCAATATGGATTAACCCCGATGATTTTGTGTTAGTTTCGATGTTGGTCTGAAGATTAATAAACATACTTCTTAATCTATTTGGCCAAAACAAATTTTATAAATTTTTTAATTCATATTTTACACCACCCAAAATTTCACCCCTCTTAAGCCCCACGTCCACTCATTTATCTGATACAATCCAAGATGAGCCCATGTAATTTTTTTCTTCTCCCATTTGGATTTCATGTCTTATAATTTGGTTTTTAGATTATTTTTAAAGGTTATAGAATTTTTTATTTCTTTCCCTCATTCCATTGTTGTTTTTTCCTCCTCTTACCTACAGGCCATGGTGGTCAAACAATAGGTCATGGTATTTCCCTATCTGTGGGAATATTGGATCTTAAAGTTCATAAATATCACCAACACAATTATTCTATCATTATGTGTTGAAGGAAAAGAGTTTACTATAGTTTGAGGTAGATCGGTCCATATATAACACTTTATACATAAAGACCATAATTTTGTGACAATTTTATTTAACAATGATTTATAGGATACTAAAAGTCATAGTAAAGTACATTTCTTTACAATAGTTTTAGTTATTTTAATGGCTTATAAATTAAAATTTTATGAACTTATGCCATGTATAGTTTATTTTTTTTGAGAACTCTATCAGTGTTCAATAAAATCATAAAATAATTAATAAAAAAATTGAATTATTAAAAGGATGTTCAATATAACTAAAAACCTTTACTTTTTTCTAGAATCACCAACATAAGAATTCAATTTTTATTTTTAAAATTAAATGGGTACTATCAATGACACTTTAATTGTCGATAATTTTTTAACTTTTTTGTTACCTTATTCTATTTATTATTTTATTGGATTATTATGACATGTAGTGATATTTGAAATGATGGTTTGGGTTTTATATTGAGATCATTAACTATTTTTATTGTGTATATAAGTTTCAATATGGTTTAAATGTTTTGTAATCAATTAAAAAAAATCATATTTTCATTTTTTAACCCTTAGTTTAATGATTTAACTGTACTTTAGAAAAATGTCTTAGTAATTTTATTGTTTGAGTTTCAAAAAAAGTATCCTTTTCATGATAGTTTTTTTTGGAAAAAAATAATGATTTATCCCATAATTATAATAATGTTTGTGTTTGATTGTTTTACATAATGAGTTGGGTTTTTATAATATATGGGTTTTTAAATATGAATCCTTGTAGAGGAGTTGATTTGAGATTTTAATGGTTTTTTATTTTTTTTGGTTTATGACATATTCCCTCACCTATATTTATTTTTTCATCGGATAATATGAGCTCTGGTTAAGAGTTCTAGAAAAAACAATTCAATCTCTAGTGTGTAAAACCTATCATTAGACTACATTATAACACTAACTAAACATTTATATGTATATATTTGTTATTGTTTGGAGACTTATGGAATGTTAGTGTGAATTTACAGTTATAATTTTAAATTATAACAAAAAGATAACGTAATATTAAAATTATAAATAAAGAATAATGTACGAAATTGATTGAAAAATGGTTTATCAATTCAATTCGAATTATAAAATTAATGAAAAATTAAATTTAATGTGGAAATTATTGAATTAAATTTATGAAATTATGTGAGTATAAGTTAAATTATTTAATGTTAAAAGTAAATCTATAGAGAAAAGACACAATTGTTATGGAGTTCAGTAATAACGTGAGCCCCTATATCTCCACCCATTAACTCGATAATTCAATGATAATAATCCCCCGATAAAGAAAATCATACCTCAAATTTGTGTTTTTTATAATCTTATTTAGCCTCAGTGGTAACCATGGAACACATCCCTCACTTTTATACAGTGAGAAAACCTTAAATATAAGAGATGATAATATAATGTTTTGGTATTAGAAAACCCATTATAATACTACTCAAAAATATATAGATGGGGGATTATAGTTCTTGATGAGATATTTAAGATAATTTTTTAGATGTAGTTATTGATTTATAACTTTATAAATAATATTTTAGGGGATTTTGGAGAAGTATAAATTTGGTATCAATTCAATATTGAGTGCATTAAATGGGAGAAAGGCGGGAAGGTGAGGTTTCAAGGTGTTAAGAGAATAATATTATATGTTCAAAGAGGATCAATAAGGATCGATAAATCTTTTTGGGAAATTAATACATGGAATACCTTAATTGTGTTCTTATAATAATAATAAATGTTGATTTATAGTAGCGGCATTGACACCACCAATTACGCAGTACCGACCACTAGGGATCCTAGTGGCTTGCCTGAAGATATGGGAGCTTCAGGATTTACCATAAACTAGTTGGTTCCCATAAACTATCGTGATGGTGGACTAAAAATATAATTAAATGGTGTTTTACTCACCCATGGATGGTATGTTGGACTCAAGTGGTAAGTGGGTAACTCTTAAGGAAAATCTGCTCGTGCTTCATTGTAGAAGCCAGCTGGTAAAACCTATAAAAGAACATCTTTAAGATATAAATACTGATATTATTTCTAACACCTCATATAGATCCTTAAACATTATTCCAAGTAAATTAATCTCGATATAATACATGTATAATCCTCCAATAAAATCATCTTTGTTCTTTTAATTGAATTAATAAACACTAAAATACCAATAATTTCAATAATTCAAAAAACATTAAAGAGATTTGAATACATAAAATTGATTATATTATATACAGAGGTGAGTTTTTGTGATATTGATAACACCAAGATAAAAATACTCTTGCATAAAAATATCCCCCATTAATGATAATAAATACAAGACATAAAAATAAAATTAACAGTAAATTAAGATTGAAAGAGGTATGAAATTATTTAAAGATATTGACAACATATTCAATTATATTAACTATTAAATATTCCAAAAATGTTATAAAAAATATAAATACATATCGAATTACTTTTAATAAATCTAATATTTAAAAACTATTAATCACTAACTTCACCCCACTATAAAATTCAAATTTCATTCATAAAATAATATTTTCTTTAAACATTATCCCCCAATGAGATTATCAAAATGAAAAATAAGGAGAAGAATGTGAATGTTAATAGAGAGTGTAAATATTTAATGGGAATATGAAGTTATATTTTTCAAATATAATTATAAAAATTTTAAAATAATGTTTTAATAGAGAAATGTTTTTAAGGGATGAAGATATAAGGATTTTAAAAACACTTCTTAACATTAAAATACCCTTTACAATATGAGTATTCTGTAGGGAGAGAGAGATGATAAATATGATATAAATGGAAAATAGGATTATAAGATGATTATATATTAATGGTAATGGTTATATAGAAATAAAATTAAAGAATAAAAGATAGGAAATAAACATGGTTGAGAAAAAGAACAAAATTAAAAAGATTATGTATATTTTCCATGCAATTTATTCTATTAAGAAATTTTTTATCCTTTATTAAATGAATTATTCAATTGAAAAAATATCCATTATGGTGAAAAATTATTATTAGGTATCATTCAAATTCCATTCTAATAAAGATAAATAAAGAATAAATTTAGGGAGAAAATCTTATATCTAAAATATTATTACTCAATAATAATATTCATTTGGGAGTGATAAAAATAAAATAGTTTATTTTAAAATACATTTATAAACACAAATACTATTATGTGTTTTGAAAAATAATTTATTTTAGAAACTATAATATTATTATAAAAAATTATTTTTTTATAAAATTTATTTTTTAAATATTTAACATAAGAAGAAGTATTTTGAAAAAAAATTAATTTAAAAAGTTAAATCTTAAGGGAAATGTTATAATATAAAAAGTTATAATGACCCCCACCAAAATTTCATTTATGAGATAAAAGTATTATAATAAATATATAATTATAAAATATTAGATTAGAATCTCAATTTTCAAATTGAATTTCTAGAGAAGTCGTGTTTTAAAATAAATTTGAAGAAGAACACAAGATAACCATAGATGAAATGAATAATGTCACAAGAAAAAAAATTCCTACACAACATTAATGAATTTAAACATTCAACATATAATAGTTTACTGAAAATATGAGTTAGATTTTGTTGTATTGGCATAAATCCAAGAAAGATACCATCTTTTTAGAAGCAATCACATAATAAATGGTTCCTATGGTCAATTGTTTTGGTGAAATAGTGTTGAATATGATTTTTAAAGATATTAATAGCACCCATGATATCTCACTTGATATGGATGTAGTCAAATGTATGCATGACATCTAAGAGAGTGTGTGTAATTTGTATTATTTATGTGTAAAAATCATATAGGCTATGTATCCCACTTCTATTATAGATATATAAACAATGATCATCTTTTCACAACATCAAATGATGAGGCGTTTTCTGATTTGGTTTAAAGTCCCACATTTATTTTTACAATCTATTTGGAATCCTAAAAAATATTTATTGAAAAAACTAGATAATTCAAAATAAGTACCTTTTATATAAAACAAACTAGTAATTTTATATCCTTCTAAAAAACCCTTTTGACATATTATAAATAAAATTCCATTTTATTAGATTGAAATATATAGAGAAACAGATGTTGAACATGATAACAGGCCAAGACAAAGTAATATAAAGTATACTACCAATAATATTTCTATAAAATCATGATTCCAACTAGATTATCAGCTTCATCTAATGAAATCATAAAAGCTACACTCATTAGCATACCAATTTCTTTAGATTGATTAGTGTCGAATCACACTATGTGTTCATTATATTATTTTCCATTTTTTAAATAGATACATTCATTAATTTGGATAATTTTAAAAACTGAGAAATAATTCATGATCACCTATAAATCTCTTTACAAATTAATTTTTCATTAAATTTGAATATTTAAAAAAAAGATAATATAGTAGATCCAAAAATAAAATCATAAATTTAAATTTGAACAAGTAATAAATCATTTGAGATGTGATTTTTAAAAATATTTGATTCAACTTTTCTTATTTTAAACCCAATTTTAAAGATGAAAAGTTGGAACCCTTTTCAACCAAACATTGGGAGGATTGTTTTGAACTATTAATATATTTCCATAAGTTGAAATAGAAGTTTTAGAAGAGGTATTTACATAACTTTGTGTTTGTTCCAAAATAACATTTTTTAAAATAAAAATATCTAGAAAGGTTATTTTGACATTTATTTGAATGAGAATGTAATTTAGATGAGATGAAAATTCCAAAAAAGTTCAAATGGATTTGAACTCACTAATGGGTGAAAATGTTTCACTCTATTTTATTCCCTATATATTGTTATAACATATTTCAACTAGGAGGGAATTAATTATAGGTATATTACCAGAATAATCATGATTATTTCTAAAATCCAATTTAGATCTAATAATGAGATCATTATAAGTCTCTCAATGAGAGTAAATACATCATTTCAGGTGAATTAATTTAAATCCACTTGCATGAAAATAATCCAATTTTTATCATTAAGAATATTGTTAATGTTTTGGGTTCAAGGATATAGACATAGGCAAGGGGTTTAACCACAATTATGATTTATCTTATATTATGGGTACCCACAAAAAAATATATAATAAAAATTTCATGGGAATTATATCTATATTAAAAAAAATAGGTAAACAATTTTCTGGTGATTATAGTTCATATTCATTTTTTTAGTTGTCTAATATTAAACTAAAATTTCATTTTCAAAAATAATGTGAATATAGATTTTGTAAAAATTAAAAAACAACAACATTGAATGATTATTATATTTTCTAGTCCTAATTTTATAGATAGGGAAATCCTTTCTTGAGTTGGAATACCTTATAAATATACCTTCATCTAATTTAGAATCAAAGTATCCATTATTATTATCAGTGTTTAGAATAAAACATTTTTAATCAAAAATAATAATAATAAGTAAAATTTCTAATTATTCCAATGATCAAAAGGGATACTTAGAAGAAAAATTCATACAATAGAAAACTTAATGTAATATCATATATTACTCATGTAATTTTCCCCAATGTATTTTGTTAAATTAAAATCATTTCCAATAGTTAAGGAAATTTCATGTATAATAATATTTAACCACACTATTACCACATTTTTTAGGGCTTCAATGTGAAGAAGAAGAATGTTTATATCCTTAAGAATAAAATAAATCATCAAATTCATTGTTATCAAATTTACACAATTATCAATTAATATTGAAAATTTTAAAAACGTTTTTCATATTTAACCTATTTTGATAACATGATGAAGTCTTTATAATATTCACATTTATGAGATAATAAATATTACCATTTGAATTTGTAAAGTTGTTAATAATAATGAATGTATATAACTTACCACAAATATAATCAAGGTGAGAAGGACTATAAAATAATGATTAATTAATTCATGATATTTTGATGAAGAAAAAACTTTTTCAATTAAAAGGAATATTTTTGTTCCTTACCACATCACAATGCTTTACAAACCACAACATCATTAAAATATAGTTTAGGAAGTTCTTGTTTGAGTTGGTAATAGTTGAGTTTGATAACATAGTATGTGTTGTATTAAACAAGGATTATAATAAAAATAAATGGATCACTAATGTTAAGTACCGCCATCACCAAGATGCGGGAAGGGATAACAGATTTCTAGACCCTTTCTTCTTTATGTTGAAGGAGAGATAATGACCCCTGAGACCTACCTTCACTAGGTCCCGGAGCGGCCACTAGCACCAAGGGTATGAAATCATACACAAAATGGGAGACATTACCCTTTTTATTTAGTAGGATTGGGAGATAAGATAGTAAGTCTCAAACAACATCAATACTAGAAGTAAAATTAATGTCAAAAAATCCATTCCCATGTGCATGATTCAATAATTAGTGCTACAACACAAGAAAAATCAAAAGGTAAATACAAAAGAAAAGAAAAATAGCAACAACAACTATCCCAACGTCCAACCTAGTAGGGTCCTGCCTGATCCTCGAAGTCCTCCTGGAAACTGGAAATCAATTTTATATACGTAGGGTTAGTATACAGGTATACTCATTAAGGAAAACCAAAAGCTCTCATGCCCAAGTGGGGTGGAATTCTAATACCCCATGAAAACTAGATATAACCAAAGCATCAAAAAAGGACACTATCAACCCAAAACTCACCAAGGAACACTCCCCAAATAATGCAAGTCAAGTAAAGTAATAGTAATAACACATCGATGTATAGGTACCCCACACCACTTTCCCACTGGTTACTGAAGACATCCTACGCGTCAGACCTACCCCAACATTTTCACCACAATCCCACTGCCATACCCCACCTCCACACACATGGGATACCACAACCACACATCCCACTGAAAAACACCTAGGCCACAACCACACGTAACAATGCCCGGAAACACTTGGGACAGAATAAATACCTCCACACCCAAAGACACTTGGGCCTCATCCCAAAGACACATGGGAAACAACTTGCCCACACACACTTCGGTGAACCACCAAAATGTACCCTGCCTAAAGATTCTTGGGATATAATGTACCTCAGGATGTCAGATTCTTCCATAAGAGTCTTGGGATACTCGAGAAAGGAAGCAGAAAAGGGGCTAATAACTGGCCACTCATAGGAGTCTTTGAAAAAAACCCTCCCCCACGAAATGGGGGTGTTCAGCATGAAGTTCTCAACATGGGTGGGGTGCGAATAAGAAACATAAGAACTAAATTATACATCTATGTAAAAAAACTCATCCCATCCTAGGGGTTCTGACACTAGCCCATACAAAAACACCCTCAAAACAATTCATTCATAAAAATCACAACAGCTACAACCAAGTCACAACTAATTCCTGGAAAACAAATTCCCCATTGAACCCATTCTTGTTTTCATATTCACATGATTCAATTTATGTAATTATTCACTATCAAAAAACTGATAGGCATAGAAACAATCCAAGGTAAGAAAAACAACCAAGTAACAGATTAATCATTTACACCCAGTTCACTTATAAAGTCACAATAACAAAAAGGATCTGTGAGATCCCTCAATGTACTAGAACCAACCCAAGCCCCACCATAAGGCCCCACATGGACTTAGATCAACAAACTAAAAAATTCCCAACAAAAAGGGATCCCATCGACATCCATGTTACCTCAAAATAATCAAACAGAACAAACACACACATTACGAAAAAAGATCGAGGGAGTTTCCAGATTTAAACACACCATTCATCGAGTTCCTTCTTTTCTGTTGGGTTAACGTGGGTGATCAAAAAAGGATTTGTTTTCACTGGACATCCATTTAATCAACAAAGCTTAGGTGATTAACAAATCTCCATGTTACAGACATTCAATCATAGAAATAACCAGAAAAACTGAGGATCAATAGTGCACAAGGAAGAAACACCAATAACCATGATTTTTAGTGGACACAAGACCATATATCCCACAACTTATAATCAAGGATAAAAGAGTATAAAAGAATCATCAAACACACCCCTTCATTCATTAAAAGTTCATTCACTATCATTGTTATGGTTTGGCTTCATCCATTCCATAAGGAATCATTATCATACCCACCATGTATCATACACTTTAAAGAGAGATAAAGGAAAAAACCCTACTTGGATGATCAACAATCGATGTTTTTCTCCATGCGCCAAGAATTGGGTATGTGCAACTTGCATGGGAGGAACTTCGGGGAATCCAAGGGTGAGTAGGAAAGCTCCAACATAGGTGCACCACTTGCCTTTGGAAGGTGGGCTCCAAACAAAAAAAGGAGAAGAAGGAAACCAGCCAAGAATAAGAAGGAAAGAAATCCAGTGTAATAAAAAAGGTGAGATCCTGGAGTTAAGGGATATGAAAAATATTGAATGGATTTAAATGAGGACTATGGTTTAACTATGCAGTTGGACGGTTACACATGATAGAATTAATTATTATTTAATAATTCCCAATGGAGAGGTGGCCATAATAGTTGTACGTTAAAAAATTTCATTTAATCAGAGGAAAATGTGTAATAAGGGCGGTAATAGAAAGTACGAGAAATGTGTAAAGCCACACATTTTGTTATGTCAATGGTCGCCCAACTATTGGGGGATTTTAGATATCATTTATGGGATTTAAATGGATTTGAAAATAGTATTAAAACACTTTTATGTCAAATGATATGTTGCGGGGGCGGGATGGGAAAAAGAAACCAAGGTGTGACACCGTTTGGTGAGACACCGTAAGCGGTGCCATGGTCACGGTGCCACTTTTTTGATGTGTGACTGTGAAGGTGCGACCATTAAGTTCCACCATCACATTACCACTGTTTCGGTGTGCGACTGTGATTGGTTCCACCATTTCATAGGAACCATTGAGTGGAAATGAGTTTTTGGAAAACTCCATAATGAGTTATTGTCTAGGCCGTTGCATCAGATACCTCTCAAACTATTCTCGTCCTCAAGAATCGAAACTAGACCTGATGAAAAGAGAGGGGTCCAAACAACCCCCTCAAAAGATACCTATCAGGAGAAAACCTCCTCAACATCTGGGAACACATCTCACTCAAGTAACCACACAATATATAAATGTGTCACTATCCAGACATATTAAATAGGGAGTGTTTTCCCCCATGTCAAGATACTATCCGATTTGGGCAGCACTGACTCGACTTAATGTGTTCAATCACATCCACATTAATGTGTCTTGATTAGGGATCAGGTCCTCCCTCCCTTATAGTTAGGAATCTTCACACACATTCATAGAACACGGAAAAAAACACATTTCATAGTTAACAATGTCAAGCAGCACGTTACAAACTAGTTCAAAACAAAACAGAATAAAACCCTAAACTGTTCTGGGCACTGGATGTGTATATGTGCCTCCCATTCCCAGGTACTCTCCTCCATCCCGTCATGCCTCCATAACTCACAAACCAAGGGAATGGTTTGTCCCCTAAGTATCTTACCCTCATGATCCTCGTTCCTCACTGGTCGCTCTACGAACATCACATCGTCCTCAATATCCATCTTTCCCGAGTCGAGAACGTGTGAATCACTGTGTAGATACAAATGGAGCTAAGACACATGGAAGAAGTCGTGCACTCTCAGTAGTGGCAGTTGTATCCCAAGCTGATAAGCCACTTCACCGACTTGCCACAACACCTCGAAGGGTCCTATGAACATGGGAGAAAGCATACTCGCCCAGCTGAACCTTCGTTGCCCATACCAAGGGGAGACCTTCACGAACACGTGGTCCTCGAACTCGAACTCCAAAGTTCTCCTCCTATTATCAGCATAGGACTTCTGCCAGTTCTGAGATACATTCATCCACTCTTGTATAAGCTGAACGTTATCTATCGTGCTCTGCACTACCTTGGGGACAAGAACACCTACTTCCCCGATCTCTGTCCAACACATGGGTGAGCAACACAACCTCCCATACAATGCTTCGAATGGATCCATGCCAATGGTAGAGTGATAGCTATTATTTTAAGAAAACACTACAAGTGGGAAGTGTCGCACCGACGATACCCCAATGTCCAAAACACATGCTCATAGCATATCTTCCAATGCCTGGATGGTGCACTCTATCTACCAATCTGTCTGGGGGTGGAAATCTTTGTTGAGGCATAGCGGGGTGCCTTATGGACTAACGAGGTAAACCGGGTATCCCGATCAAGACTATAGACTTCAGAACTCTAAGAAACATCACTAACTTGTTCACGTATCGACGTGCAAGGGAATACATATCACTCGACTCCTTGATTGCCAGGAAGTGAACAGATTTCATCAGCCGGTCCACCACTACCCAGATAACAACACAACCCCCTTGAAATCTGGGTAGTCCCATGATGAAATACATCGAGATGTTGTACCAATTCCACTCTGGTACATCTAAAGGGTGTAACAGACGACCTGGGGTGCGTTGTTCAGCCTTCACCTGTTGACACCTGAGGCACTTTTCCACAAACTCTGCTACTGCCCACTTCACCCCTAGCCCCCAAAACTGACCCCTAAAGCCGTGGTACATCTTATAAAATCTTGGATGTACTGCCAGGGGTGAGTTTTGGAACTCACCAAGAACTCTCTTGCACATCATATCTACAACAAAAAACTTCCCTTGGAAAATAATCGGATTTTGGCCATCCTCTGACCACCCTCTCGAGGCATTGTCTTAGTTAACCCAATCACACATCATTTCACTCTCTAAGTCTCCCCACTGACACACCTCCACCTTACGTAATAGAGAGGAATGCAATGTCATCTGAAACAGACAACCTATACAACCATCCATGCTTGCATCTAGGTGTACGGTAGAAAACTCCTCTATCACCATCCAAGAATCTTCCAAATTTGAACAACATCCTTCTGCGACTTCCTGCTCAAGGCATCAGACTCCAAGTTCCCTTTTCTGAGGTGTAGAAAATTTCTAAGTTGTAGTAATAGAGAAACTTCATCCACCTCCACTGCCCCAAGTTCAGGTCCCACTGGGAGAAGATATACCTCAAGATCTTGTGGTCCTTCAATAAAACAAAGCACTCCCCGATGAGGTAGTGCTACACAAATTTAGTGAAAACACTACCACTACAAGTTCCAGATCATGGGTGGCATAGTTATGCTCATGGGTACGTAACTGCCTTGGCCCATATAAGATCACCCCTCCTGGTGCATCAGCACACACCCCAAGCCTTGGCCTAATGCATCATAGAACACCTCAAATGTCACCCTTTCTTCTGGAAACCTTTGTACTATGGCATGAACCAGTTTACCCTTCAGATAACTGAAGGATGGCTGGAAATTCTCACTCCATATAAAAGCCTGGTCTTACATAGTCCATGATGTCAAAGGTGCTGCAACTCAGGAGAAGATGGATAAAAATATCCAATAGTAACCTGCTAGTCCCAGGAAACTACGTACCTTTGCCTCATTCTTGGGTGTTTCCCAAGATACAATCGCTTCGACCATCGATAGATCAACCACTATTCCCTGATCAGACACCACATGTCCAAGGAAGTGTGCCTCTCGTGTCCAGAACATGGACTTTGATAACTACCCATATGACTAGTGCTATCAGAGGACCTCTAAAACTGTTCTCAGATTTTCAGTGTGGTCCTCCTCCGATCATGATTATATCAGGATGTCGTCAATAAACATGACTACGAACCGGTCCAGATATTACCAGAAGATGGAGTTCATGATCCCCATGAACATGGATGGTATGTTCATAATGCCGAGTGACATGAAAAAGAACTCAAAGTTTTCATATCTGCACCTGAAGGTAGTCTTTGAGATGTCACCTGTTACACTCCAAGCTTCAATGGTACGTTTCCCTTTGAATAATGAAATAGCTTGCATTGTATGTAACTTCCAGATTTTAACACACTACGACCAATCAAACAAGTCATTATGAATAGTAATACCCGCTTTTTGAAATTTTATATGTTTTATCTTTCAAAATGGGATTCATTTTTGGATTCAGAATATCGAAATTTGCTTAGGGTGAATTTCTGGTATTTTTTCTGAAAACATTCAATTTTTGATGAATAGTGAAAAAACACTGTGTTATTTGTAAAAACAGACTTTTTATTTAAATAATTAGTTATTTTATTTTAATTTATTTTAGGTCAAAATAGATACATAATACATATATATGTTCAACATAATTAGTTGTAGTCATTTTATAAAAAGTTTAGATATATAAAATTTTATCGAACTTTTTACCGTCTTTTTCCCACCTTTTAGAAGCATTTGCAAATTTGTATAAAACGTAATTTTACCACTTCTATGAGTTGAATTTAAAAAATCTGATAGACATCGTTAATATCATTATGTAAAATTTGATTCAATAAGATGAAAATATCTTTTTTGTGAATAGTAACTTATGACTTATTTACCACGGTTAAAAGTAAATAGGGTAATTAAGGGGAAAAATGATATCATAATTAGCCTAACACATTTTCAAATTCCATTGGATTAGTATAATTTGACCCAAAAAAACCTTAGGAATAAAATATTATCCACTTTGGCCTTCTTGTATTAGATTAGGACATTGATTATTATTTTATTTAAAGAAGAGTTAAAAGAGTTAAATTCAATGTTTAATAACTAAACCATTTTTAATTTTGGGTTAAACGCAATATAATTTCTACTATAAATATTCATTAGAAATATAAAACAATTTCATTTATAATGGTATTTTATTAATAATTGTTATACATTAAATAATTTAATTTATTTATGATACAATGATGATGCAGTAATTACCTTATTAATGAAATACTAAAATAATTGATATTATAAATATCCAAATAAATGTAAATTGAGACTTTTGATGAATTACACTAATTTTATAGGTTAATATGTCATGTTAGGGTTGGTTAAATAAATTTTATTCCAAGTGATAAAGTTTATATGGCTTTCAAAAAAATCAAATACTAAATAGTGTCAAAATTGAAATAATTGAGTTTTTAAAACTAATATGATATTGTTAATTGATATAATATTCCTAAAAATAAAATATTCGGACAAAAGACTTATATAAGGTTATATATATTAATAATGTACTATATTGGGTTCTATTGGTAGGTTATATTATGTTTATTAACCATATAATATAAAAATACAAAGAGACATGTTAAATGACAATCTATTTAACTTTGAGTTAAATCAAAAAGATAATATTAATATGATGATCTAAAACTATGTAAAAACTATTGTTTGAGTGTTTTTTTTACACATACCGACCTTAGTCATTAAATAAATCATTTTTTACCCATTAAAAACCAAAAATAATTTTATTATAAAATAATATTTCAAACTTTTCTTAAAGAGACCCTCACCTATCTTATTAAAGGTAACTTCCCCTTATCTCAAATTCACACCATAAAAGCCATTTGGATTAGACAAAACCTGACCAAATATCCTCTAAAATGTCCTCAATTTATCTTAAAGGCCTTCCTTTTTCATAAATCCACCCTAAGTATCCCGTTTGATCAGATCAAAAGGAAGAACCCAAAGAAGAGGTAACTATTTCATCACCTCTTCCAAGTTCTTTTCTTCTTCCACTTATTCTTTCTTTGTTTTTTCCATTATAAAATAATAAATACAATATCTTCTATATACTTTGATGTTATAATAAAAATGGTACCACCATATTCATTATTCTATCCATCCTATAAATGACAAAGTCACTATACGTGCATATGTACAGATTACCGTCTCCATGTCGTGGTGTAGTTTGCCATTCAAACACATCATCATTTGGATCAGTGTATTAATGAGTATAAATGATGTAAATAATAAATATAACATGTTAATTATTATTTATATATGATATACCATCCAATTACATATTATTTATCCATCAATATAATGATATTGTCGCTCGTGCGTACGTACGGATTATCGTCTCCACGAACACGATGAGATTCATTACCCATCGTAATCATTCAAGAATAAATTTCATTTTATGATTAAAAATATTGTTTAGGAACATAATATCATTCTGTATATGACTAAAATACATCCTATACATAACAAACATGGCTTACGTAACCAAGCATATAAAGGAAAATGAATCAGTTAACACCCAAAACGATGATACTATTAAAACATTATTAAAAAAGAAATATTATAAGATCATATATGATATCATATTTATGTATATAGTTTTTTTATAATTTAATAACAATTTTTTTACTATTATAAAGGAGGTTAACATACCATTGACTAAGGAAAAGTACAAGGTAAGGGTTAATTTCACAATCTTTTTATTATCTGAGGTTATTTTTACCTAAGTATCTACTGGGACCTCTTTATCATCCACATCCGTGTTTTCGTAAAAATATAATTCAGAAAAATTACTATTTACTATACATTGGGTTAAATTCATTTATACCCTTATTTGACCATATATGTTTTGAAATGAATTTTTCCATCATTTTCCAAACAAGGTACTTTATTACATTTTCAACAAAATTGAGGTAAGAATGTCTTTTTTTACTTATACACTGGGTGTGGCTATTTTCCGCCTTATATTACTGTAAAAGCTTCCCATATAATCTTATAAGATTATTTTCAAAATAAATGTTTTCTTTTAAATTATATGACTTTTTAAGTGATTTCAAAATAGGAAGTGGTATTTGTCTAATTTTTTTGATTTCATCTATGTCAACATCATATGATGGATTTTAAGCTTGTTTGAAGTTGATTTATTATGATACAAAACATTCATATTGTATTGAAGGTTATGTGATATGTTTGACTATAGATGTTTTATTTTTATACCATTCATGGTTTATGGATAAAGTATTGACATTTCGTATGCTAGTTTTTATACGAATGTTTATGTTATGTTTACACATTTTCATATGAGGAATGCATTGGACTCAATAAGTGATGGGTGGAGCCCACTATAGCTCCTCAATGCATCAGTAGGTCTCATGAGACAAACTAGTGTCTTGACACATAGTCTTGAAAAATTATTATTTGTAGTATTGGAACAAGGCCTTGACTATGTGGTTAGGAAGTTTGGCATTATACATTCCATAATTATGAGAGTGGCTATTGATAATACATGTGATTATTCGAATAGTAGAATATCTATGTTAATAAGTAAGTGGAATTATTTGATTATATCATGTCCATATTATTCTGAAGTTCAAGTTTAACATGGCTTTTCTTCGTCTTATATTGCCTCAAATTTTTATGCTTATTGAAGAAAGTTTCGGCTATATTGTTATCCTTACTGAGCATTTGAGCTCACCCATTTCTAAGTTTTATTTTTCCTAGGATGTGAAGAAGTATATTATGACTGACCTATCAGGATAGTATAAGGGATATGAGTGTGTCCTTTGGAGACTATGTTGTTGTAGTTTTTCTTTTATAATGTAATGTAAAACTTATGAATTTATCTAGTATTTCAAAGCTACTAAAGTAATCGGTCTTTCGAGACTTTATATTTTGTGATCATTCCAATGTTATATAATAATGCACTGACTCTAGGTAACTAGGTTTGGGGCATTACAATTAGTATTAGAGGAAGTTTAGTATAAACCTTGGAAGCTAGATCTAGAAAAACTCTTATTATAGAACATTACTTGAAGATAGACATTGAGGATTTGTATAGAATGACATCCAAAAATTTTGGTATTTTAGAGATTTTGTGTGTTTTCCATGAAATACATCCCTGTATGGATACGAGAAGGTAGAGGCAGCTCTGGAAAAGATGTACCTATGAGTAAATCCTGAAAACACCGCTTTGAGCTAGACTAAAACGGGAACTGGTGCACAACAATGGGCCTTGCTGCACTCTTGGTTTTGACACTCCTGGGGTATATGCTTAGAATAATCATCTTTTTTTAACAAAACATTATGAAGGATTTATGAGTATATACTTCCTCAAATAAAACAATTTTATGATTATGGATTGTATCCATAAACTGTTCAATTTATGCTAACTATTTTACAAGTTTGGAATTATGTATTTTGATTCGTAAACTAATCTAGTGTATGACATCGTTTAGAAATGGTACCTAGTGGAAGGAATGGAAACTGTATCATTGCAAGTAATCCATTTAGTGATTTACCTCCAACTAAAGATAATTATAGTAGATCTGTTGAAGCAACTGGTGCTGATAAGCCTATCACCATACTGGGAAAACTCACTCAGGATTTGAATAATAACCTTACCCGTATGGAGCACCCTGATCCACAATGTGGAGGATCAATGTTAGAGCTCATCATGAGGTAACAACCACCAATATTCCATGGGAGTAAAAATCCATTAGTATCTGAGCAATTGATAAATTCCTTAGAGAATATATTTCATGCTTTGGGGAGTAACGAAAGGGAAAAAGTTGGCATGGCAGTTTATCACCTCACAGGAGATGAAAGTCAACGGTGGGAATTGATTCAAAAAAAAAAGGAAGACGTTGAAGTATCAAATATGAAATAGAGGGAATTTAATGAGCTTATATTAGAAAAATACTTTCCTCATGACCACCAACCGGATATGGAAAAACAATTTCTGAATCTGAGGTAAAAAGAGGATGAGAATGTCGCAATGTATGAGGCTAAATTTAAAGGTTAGAAAGGCATGAAACAGATTATAAACATAACCCATGGAGTAATATTGATCAATTCTTTGATGGGTTAAACCCATTTCTCTATTGAGAATTAGCATCACAATCATTCTCATCGTATGGAGATATTGTATCATGTGGTATCAGGACAGAAAACGAAATTCTCTATGTCTTATGACTTTGAAGCAAGGAAAGAGAAAAATATATCTACTAAACACTATAGAAATGAAAATAAGGGGAAGAAGGGAAAAGTTGAATATCTATCCTATAGTAAATGTGGGAAGAAACACCTAGGTACTTACCTGAAAGAAATAGGAGTCTGTTACACGTGTGGTGGAAAGGTCCACCAAGCTTGTTATTGCAAGGGGAAGAAGAAGGCTATCAATGTTGAATGTTACAATTATAGAGAAAAGTGGCATTATGAAAATAAATTTCCTAAAATCCAAGGTAACTTACCTCAGAAATGGCCAAAGGAGTAGGGCCAAGCTTATGTGATCACTACTGCTGAGACTGAAGCTCCAAAAGACATGGTGGGAAGTAATTTAATGGTTTCCTCAAGTTTAACCAATGCTTTAGTCGATTCTGGATCATTTCATTATTTCATATCTTCCCAGTTTTCTAAGAAAATTAGATATTTTCAATTTGACTTAACAAGAGAGTTGTTAGTCAAAACTCATAAGGGAAGTATCATTGAAACAATGTTTTGTGAATTAGTTTACATTATGGTATAGAAACATTATTTATCACTTTATCTCATCATTATATCCATGATTAAATTTGATATAATCTACGGTATGGATTGGATTTCAGAACATGATTCAAAAATTTATTGTACGAAGAAGGAGGTTACAATTTTAGATGATCATAAGGAGTACCTTATCTTTAGAGAAGAAACCGTCACCACCTGATTCTTATCTAGATCCACCCCAAGTAGCTCAACTAAATTCAAATATTCTGGATGTAGAGAACAAAATAACAGTGGGTGAGGAAAGAAATGATCAAATATAGGATGTACATATTGTGGAAGAATATATTGATGTGTTTCCCGAAGATTTACCTCGACATCCTCTAGAATCAGAAATTGAGTTTTCCATTGATTTAATTTATGGTTCAAGGACCATATCGAAGATGTAATGCCCTGACCCCAGTTACCCAGAGTCAGTGCATTATTACATAACATTGGCATGATCATAAGAAAGATCATGTCTGGAAAGACCGATAAGTTTAGTAGCCTTGGAATAACTAAATACATTAATAAAGTTTACATTACATCATAAAATGAAAACTACAACAATATAGTCTCTATAGTCCACACTCTTATCCCCTCATACTATCCATGTAGCTCATTCATAAATTACTTCTTCATATCCTAGGAAAAATAAAACATAGAAAAGGGGTGAGCTCAAATGCCCAGTAAGGATAACAATATAGAAGAAACTTTCATAAATAAAAATATTTCAGGCAATGTATAACTAAAAACAAAAGCCTTTTAAACTTGAACTTCAACATAGTATGGCAAAAATAAAATGCAATAATGCCATTTAATTATTCACATAGATATTCTACTAATCGAATAATCACATGCAATATCAAAAACCACTTTCATAATTATGGAATGCATAATTAAAGACTATCATAACCACATATCCAAGGCCTCGTGCCAAGACTACAAATAAGATTTTGCCAAGGCCTTGTGCTAAGACACTAGTTTGTCTCATGAGACCTACTGATGCATCGAGGAGCTATAAAGGGCTCCACCCATCACATATTAAGTCCAATGCATTCCCATATGAAAAGGTTCAAACATAACATAAACATTCATATTAAAACTAGAATACAAAATGTAAATACTTCATCCATAAACCACGAATGGTATAAGAATAACACATCCACAGTCAAACACATCACAAAATCTTCAAAACAATATGGAAGTTTTGTATCATAATAAATCAACTTGAAATAAACTTAAAATCCATCAAAGGATGTTGACATAGATGAAATCAAAACTATTTGAGAGAAATATCTCTTTTTTTGAAATCATTTAAAAGTCACACATTTATTAAGGAATTAATTTGAAAGAGATTTTTGGATCAAAGTGTCCCATACCACTTCGAAACTTTTGAAAAGAAATATCATTTAAAAAAATTCATGTCCGTATAAATAAATCCTTATAATAATTTCGAAAACATGGACATTAATTAAAAAGATTTAGAAAGATAAATCTTTAAAACATTTAAAATTCTGATTTTGATAACAGAAATTCTTAAAATATCCATTTTGAAATCATTTAAAAGTCAAATAATTATAAAATAAAACATTTACTTTGAAAATATCCTTATAAGATTGTAAGGGAAGCTTCAAAAATTTTATAACGGTGGAAAATAGCCGCACCCGCCGTATAAGTTAAAAAAACATTCTTACCTTAATTCTGTCGAAATGGTTAAAAAGGACCTTGTTTGGAAAATGACAGAAAGATTCCTTTATAAACATCTTATAAAAATTCAAACAAGGGTATAAATGACTTTAAACAATATTCTGTAAAATAGTAAGAATTTTTTGAAATACACTTTCAGGAAACATGGATGTGGATGATAAAGAGGTCCTAGTAGATAATTACGTATAAACAACCTCGGATAATGAAGAGATTATGAAATAACCCTTACCTTGTACTTTTCCTTGGTTGAGGGTAGGTTAAACTACTGTATAATGGTGAAATAATTTTTCTTAAATTATAAAATAATCATATACATTATTATGTTATCATATGTGATCTTTTAACATTGCTTTTTCAATAATATCTTAGTATTATCGTCGTTTCGGGTGTTAACTTACTCATTTTCTTTTATATGTTTTGTTAAGTAAGCCATGTTTTTCATGTATAGGTTGTATCTTATTCATATCCAAAATGATATCAAGTCCTTAAACCTTATTTTGAAATAATCAAATGATAATTATACTTGAATGGATACGTTGGAGAATGATTCTCATCGCGTTCGTGGAGACGGTAGTCCGTACGTACGCACGACCGACAATATCATTATTTTGATATTAAAATAATATATAATTGGATGGTATATCATATATAAAGAATAATTATCATGTTATATTTATTATTTAAATGAATTACAAATCATTATTATACCCATCCAAATAATAATATATTGAATAACAATTACACCACGACGTGGAGACGGCAAGCCGTACGTACGCACGTATGGTGACATGTCATTCAAAGGATGGAAAGAATACTGAATATGGTTGTACCATATTTATAATAATATTACAGTATATATGAGATACTGGATTCATTATTTTAGAATTGGATAAACAATTAAAGAAGAAGTTGAAGAAGAAATGAATTTGAAAAAGGGTGGTGAAACCATTACCTCTCCTTCGGGTTCTTCCTTTTGATTTGATCAAAATGGATCCATAGGTTGGATTTATGATCAAAATAAGGAATCTAGGTTGTAGTGAGGTGAGTTTATAGAGTATTTGGATAGGGTTTGGCCGAACCAAAAGGCTTTGAAGGTGTGAATTAATGATAACTGGGAGTTCCCTTTTATAAGAGGGGTGAGGGGCACCTTTGGAAAAGCTAGAAATATTATTTTATAATAAATTCATATTCAGTTTCTAACAGCTCTAAAGTGGATTATTTATAGGTTAAAGTGGGTATGGATCGAAAACCACTAAACCAATAGAATTTATATAGGTTTGGGTTATTATATTAACCTTATCTTTAATTATCAAGTCTTAGTTAATTAGTTTCACTTTTACAATGTCTCTTTGTATTTTTATATTATATGGTTAATAAACTTACTATATACATACAAGCATCCCCCAAGTTGTCCATTAACGAAACACCTATCATGATATAAGTATCTTTTCCGATCCTTAGATTTTTAGGAATTTAATATCAATTAATAATATAATATTTGTTTTAAAAACTCTTTTTATGTCAATTTTGATACTATTCAATAATTGATTTTTGTAAAAATAATAACAGAATGATTACTTCGAAAAAAGTTAATTAAATCAATCCTAACATGTCATATTAACATATAAAATTATTGGTATTTATAAAAAGTCTCAAATGACATTTATTGGGGTATTTATAATATCAATTATTCTAATTATTCATTAATTAGGTAATTACTGCATCCCCATTCTGTCATAAATAAATAAAATTATTTAATTTCTAAAAATTATAAATAAAATACCATTATGTAGGAAATATATTTAGCTTTCTAATTAATATTTACAATCGAATTTATCTTATGTATAACCTTATATTAAAAATATTTTAGTAAATAAACTTTTATTTTAACTCTTTTAACTCTTCTTTGAATTAAATAATAATAAATTTCCTAATCTAATACAAGTGGACCTAAATGATAATATTTTACTCCTAAGGTTTTTTTTGGTCGAGATAAAATTTTCCAATCGAATTAAGACATGTGTTAGGGTAATATTAATATCATTTTTACCCTTAATTACCCTATTCACTTTTAACCGTGGTAAATAAAAGCAAAAAGTTACTATTCACCAAAAATTATTTTCATCTCATTGAACCACATTGTACTCCTTGATATTAACCATGTCTCTTGGATTTTTGAAATTCCACTCACAGAAGTGGTAAAATTAAGTTTTATGAAAAATTCAGTTTTTTAACTACCACTTAGTGGTTTTACTATTCATCAAAAAATGAATGTTTCCAGAAAAATACCAAAAATTAGGCCTAAGATATATTTGATATTATGAATTCAAAAATAATGTCTATTTTACCAAATTCAAAACATATTAGTTGCATTAATTAATTTAAAAATTAATTCCCGTCGTCAAAACAAATAGCGTGTTTTTAAGAGATAATAACTATCAAAAGATTGACACTTGTTTATGTCCAGTTTAATTGTGAAATTATGTACAATGAACAAAATTGTATTAAATGGTAAAAATATATTCTAAATATACTTCAAACCACTCAAATTCATAATTTATCAATATAAATTATTTCAATTAAAAGAGTAGTTTTGAATTAAAATTTAGTAATTTTCACTATTCATTAAAATATAAATGTTATCTGAAAAGATTCAAAATTTCACCTTAGGCTAAATTCAATATTCCGAATACAAAAATGAAGTCCATTTTGAGATATAAAATTTATAAAATTTCAAAAATTAGGTATTACTATTCATAACGGCTAGTTTGATTGGTTGTGGTGTTTGTTAGAACTCGAAGTTACGTACAACACATAGTACTGTATTATTCAAAGGAAAGGGTACCGTGGAAGCTTGGGATGTTTCATTGTAATTTTTTTTATGTCCCCATTCTAAAAATTAAATTTATTTAGTCAAATTGAATATATAAAAGCTTAAAATATTGGATTTAAAAAGGGTTCACTATTAAAAGTTGGTAAAAGTGAAATAATGAAAATGAATTTGTTCTTACATTATTTATAAGAAACTCATAATATGGATTCTAAAATTATAAGGATTATATAAAGTTTAAAATTTAGTTAATACTATTCATAACTTGTTTTGAACGGCTTTTTTGGTAAGTCATGGTGTGCTTGAACTCGGTGTTGAGTGTAGTGCAAGTTATTGAATTATTTTGAAGAAATAACACACTATGAAATATTGGGGTGTTACAGAAGACCCCTTATAGAATAGCCATTGTGATATTAGTGGAACTAAATAAACAACTAGAGGAATTGAGAAATAAAGTATTTATTCACCCTAGTGTTTCTCTATGGGGATCCCTTTTAATTTTTGTTTAGAAGAAAGACGGATCTATGAGGTTGTGCATTGACTATAGGGAGATCACTGATTTAACAATAAAGATCAAGTATCACCTACCTCACATTGATGATTTATTCAACCAACTTCATAGAGATCCATATTTTTCAACGATTGACCTTCAATTTGGATATCATCAATTGTGTCTGAAAAGGAAGACATTCCAAAAATAGTATTTCGAACTAGGTACAGGCATTACAAGTTTACAATAATGCCTTTTGGGATGACTAATGCACCCTCTATTTTCATTGATATAATGAACATAGTTTTCAAGGAATATCTTGATGACTTCGATGTGGAATTTATTGATGATATCTTCGTATAATCAAAAAGCTATGAAGATCATGAAAATCACTTGAGCATTATTTTAAAGATGCTAAGAAGAAATGAATTATATGGGATGTTTAGAAAATGTGAATTCTAGATTCAAGAGATTTCTTTTCATAGACGTGTTATCTATAAAGATGGAATATTTGTTGATCCTTTAAAGACAATGGCAATCTAAGAATGTCCAGCACCGATTAGTATAACTGAGGTACACACTTTTATTAGTTTAGTAGGTTATTATCAGTGTTTTGTCTAGAATTTCTCCCGATTGGCTAACCCATTAACCAAGCTCACATGTAAATGGGTTAAATTTGTTTGGACAAAATAGTGTAAAGAAATTTTTGAAGAACTGAAGATAAGATTAGTTAATGCTCCTATAATGACTCTACAATTGGGGAATGATGGGATTGTTATTTATTGTGATTCCTCAAAGAAAGGACATGTTTGTGTCCTTATGCAGAATGATAGGGTTATTTCCAATGCATCAGGAAAGCTAAAAATTCATGAGAAAAACAATCCAACTCATGATCTTGAGTTAGAAGCTTTAATATTTTCTTTTAATATATGGATACATTATCTCTATGGTGAAAAATGTGATATATATACCGATCACAAGAGTTTGAAGAATATTTTCTCACAGAAATAACTCAACATGAGGAAAAATATATGGCTTGAACTACTCAAGGATTATGATTGTACAATACACTACCACCCGGGGAAGGCAAATAAGGTGGCAGATGCTCTGAGAAGAAAGGATCATGGAGTTTTGAACAAGATGAGTGTTGAAATGGATCCTATTTTCAAGGATCTAGTGAAAATGGATATGCGAATAATCATGAAAGGAGAAACATCAATACTTTTTCAAATGGTTGCCAAACCCTCATTAATAGAAAGGTTAAAAACTTCTTAGGTTAATGATAAGGAGTTTCAAAAGAAGATTAAAGTTGTGAATGATGGGGGATTGAGTGACTTCATATATGAAGATGGGATTCTGATATCTGGGAAGACAATTTGTGTTCTTGATATACCGGATCTAAAAAGAGATTTTTTGTGTGATTATCGTAGATACAAGTTCTCTATACACCCTGGTATAACCAAGATGTATAGAGATTTGAAGGAACATTTTTGGTGGGACAACAGGAAGAGGGAGATTTCTAATTTTCTGTCAAAATGTATGGTTTTTCAACAAGTAAAATATGGAAGGAAACAACCTGGAGGAGTCATTAAACCTCTTCCCAACCAGTGTGAAAATGGGATGATATTACGATGGACTTTGTCATGGGTCTACTGAAGACTCCTAGAGGGAATGATGCAATGTGGGTCATTGTTGATCTTCTTACTAAGTTAGAACATTTTCCTACTATAAGAGAAGATTTACCACTTGAATGTTTAGAAAGACTGTATATTAATGATGTTTTTAAACATCTTGGAGTACTGCTATTGATTTTTTCTGATCGTGATCCCCATTTTATATCAAGATTATGGAAAAGTCTTCAAAAATCCCTAGATATAAAACTTTGTTTGAGCACTCCCTACCACCCTCAAACCGATGGACAATCAGAACGGACAATTCCAACCTTATAAGACATGTTGATATCCTACCCAATTGACATTCAAGGTATGTGGGATCAATATTTACCTCTGGTAGAATTTTCCTATAATAATAGCTTTCATTCAAGTATTCATATGGTTCTATATGAAGCATTATATGGAAAGAGATGTCACACACCAACTTGTTGGGATGATTTTGGTGAAATAAAACTCGTAGGCCCAGAACATGTTGAGGAAACAATGAAAATGGTGATTTTTATCCAATCCCACATCAAAGTATCCCAAAGAAGGCAAAAGAGCTATGTCGATAACCGAAGGAAGGATTTGGAATTTCTAGTAGGAGACCATGTTTTCATGAAATTTTCTCCATATAATGGTGTTATATGTTTTGGTAATAAGGGTAAATTTAGTCCTAGGTACATCGGACCTTTCGAAATTTTAGAACTAATTGGGGTTGTAGCTTACCGTTTTGCAATGCCGCCAAGTCTCTCCAAATATCATGATGTGTTCCACATATCATTTTTAAGAAAATAATTCCTGAACCAACACATGTACTCACCTATGAGGAAATTGAACGGGAATATGATATGTCTTATTGTGAAGAGCTTGTCCAAATTTTTGATACAATAGAACAAGTGCTGAAAAAATGGACGGCTGATCTGCTAAAAGTTCTATGGTTAAACCATATGATGGAAGAGGCAACGTGGGAACCAGAGGAACTTATGATAAAGAACAACCCAACTATTTTTATGTAGTAATATTCTAGAAATTTTGAGGATGAAATTATTTTTGGGAGGGGATAATTTAATACCTCAATCTTCCATGGTACGTTTCCCTTGGAATAATGCAATAACTTACATTGTACGCAACTTTGAGATTCTAACACACCGCAACCAATCAAACTAGTTGTTATAAATAGTAATAACCACATTTTGAAATTTTATAAATTTTATCTTTCAAAATGGACTACATTTTTGGATTCTAAATATCTAAATTATCTTAGGGTGAATTTTTGGTATTTTTCAGAGAACATTAAATTTTTTGATGAATAGTGAAAAAACACTACGTTATTGGTTAAAAATGACTTTTTGTTTAAAAAATTATTTATTTTATATTAATTTATTATAGGTAAAAATAGATACATAATACATATATATGTTCAACGGAATTCATTGGTGTCATTTTATAATAAGTTTAGATATATAACATTTTATTGAACTTTTTACCGTTTTTACCCACCTCCTAGGAGTATTTGAAAATTTGTATAAAACATAATTTTACCACTTTTGTGAGTTGAATTTCCAAAATTTAAGAGACACAGTTAATATCAATATGTAAAATGTGGTTCAATTAGTTGAAAATAATTTTTGGTGAATAGTAACTTTTGACTTTTATTTACCACGGTTAAAAGAAAATATGGTATTTAAGTGTAAAAATGATATCATAATTACCCTAACAAATGTTCTAATTCTATTGGATAAGTATAATTCGACCAAAAACACCATAGGACTAAAATATGATCCTCTTTGGTCCACTTGGATTTTATTAAGACATTTATTATTATTTTATTTAAAGAAGAGATAAAAGAGTTAAATTCAATGTTTTATAACTAAACCATTATTAATATAGGTTTACACACAATATAATTTTGACTATAAATATTAATTATAAATCCTAAACGTTTTCATACATAATGGTATTTTAATTATAATTTTTAGACACTAATTAATGTAATTTATTAATGACACAATGATGATGTCGTAATTACCTTATTAATGAAATATTAAAATAATTGATATTATAAATATCCAAATAAATGTAAATTGAGAATTATGATAAATTACACTAATTTTATAGGTTAATATGACATTTTAGGGTTTGTTAAATAAATTTTATTTGAATTGATAAAGTTTTTATGGCTTTCAAAAAAATAAAATACTAAATAGTGTCAAAATTGACACAATTGAGTTTTTAAAACAAATATTTTATTATTAATTGATATAATAATCCTAAAAATCTAAGGATCTTCCAAAGGACTTATATAATGTTACATATATCAATAATGAACCACATGGGGTTATCTTGGAATGTTATACTACGTTTTGTAACCATATAATATAAAATTACCAAGAGACATGGTAAATGAAAATATATTTAACTAAGAGTTAAATCTAAAAGATAAGTTTAATATGATGACCTAAACCTGTCCAAAACCTATTAGTTGAATGTTTTGAGACCCATACAAACCTTATTCTTTAAATAAATAGTTTTTGAGCCATTAGAAACCGAAAATTATTTTATTATAAATTAATAATTCAAGCTTTTCCTAAAGTGACCCTCACCTCTCTTATAAAAGGGAACTTCCCCTTCTCTTAAATTCACACAATCAAAGCCATTTAGCTTGGACAACCCCTTCCCAAACTTATTCTAAACTATAATACCTTCATCATATAGGCCTTACTTTAGTAATAAATCAATATTAAAGATCCCTTTTGATTAAATCAAAAGGAAGAACCCGAAGAAGAGGTAAATATTTCATCACCTCTTTCAAGTTATTTTCTTCTTCCACTTCCTCTTTCTTTGTTATTTCCATTAAAAAATAATAAATATAATATCTTATATATATACTCTTATGTTATTATTAAAATGTTACAACCATATTCATTATTCTATCCATCCTATAAATGAAAAAGTCACCATACGTGCGTACGTATGGATTACGGTCTCCACGCCATGGTGTAGTATTTTATTCAAACAATTCATCATTTGGATGGGTATAATAATGAGTATAAATGATGTAAATAATAAATATAATATCTAATGATTCTGTATATATGATATACCATTCAATTATATATTATTTCTCCATCAATATAATGATATTTTGGCTCATGCATACATACAGATTACAATCTCCATAAACACGATGAGATTCATTCCCAATCATAATCATTCAAGAATAATTTTCATTTTATGATTAAAAATAATGTTTATGAACATAATATCATTCTATATATGAATCAAATACATTATATCCATAACAAACACGTCTTACATAACGAGTCATATATAGGAAAATGAATCAGTTAATACTCAAAACGATGATACAACTAAAATATTATTAACAAAGAAATATTACAAGATCATATATGATATCATATTTATTTATATAGTTCTTGTATAATTTAATAACAACGTCTTAAATATTATATAGGATGTTAACAGACCATAGACTAAGGAAAAGTACAAGGTAAGGGTTAATTTTACAATCTCTTTATTATCCAAGGTTGTTTTTACAAAAGTATCTACTAGGACCTCTTTATCATCCACATCCATGTTTTCTTAAAAATGAAAATCAAAACATTTTTACTATTCACTATACTATAAGTTAAAGTCATTTATACCCTTATTTTTCCTTATATGTTTTGAAAGGAATCTTTTAGTCATCTTCCAAACATGGTACTTTATGACCTTTTGGACAAAATTAAGGTAAGAATGTCTTTTTCTAACTTATACGGCGGGTGTGGCTATTTTCTGCCATTATATCACCATCAAAGCTTCCCATAAAATCTTATAAGAATTATTTAAAAATAATAGTTTTCTTTTATAATTATATTACTTTTAAATTATTTCAAAATAGAAAGAGATATTTCCCTAAAAAAGTTATGATTTCATCTATGTCAACATCCTATGATGGATTTTAAGCTTGTATGAAGATGATTTATTATGATACAAAACATCCATATTGTATTGAAGGTTATTTTATATGTTTGACTTTGGATGTATTATTTTTATACTATTCATGGTTTATGGATAAAGTTTTGAAATTTCATTTTCTATTTTTAATACGAATGTTTATGTTATTCTTACACATTTTTATATGAGGAATGCATTGGACTTAATAAGTGATAGGTGGAGAACTCTATAGATCCAAAATGCATCTTTACATCTAATATGAAAAACTAGTGTCTTGGCACAAGGCCTTGACAAAATCTTATTTGTAGTCTTTTCACAAGGACTTGACTCTGTGGTTATGAAGTATGGCATTATGCATTCCATCATTATGAATGTGGCTATTGATATTGCATGTGATTATTCGACTAGTAAAATATCCATGTGAATAAGTAAATGGAATTATTTGATTTTTTCTTTTCCATATGATGATGAAGTTCATTGTCAAAAGGTTTTTGTCTTACTCTTACATTGCGTTAAATGTTTATGATTATTTATGAAAGTTTTCTCTATATTGTTATACTTATTGATAATCTGAGCTAACCCCTTTCTATGTTTTATTTTTCCTAGGATTCAATGAAGTATATTATGGATGACCTATAGAGATAGTCTAAGGGATATGAGTGTGGCATGTGAAGAATATGTTGTTGTTGTTTTTCATTTTATAATGTTATGTAAAACTTAAGAATGTATCTAGTATTTCCAAGGATACTAAACTAATCAGTCATTCGAGACTTAATCTTTTGTGATCATGCCAATGTTATGTAATAATGAATGAATCTAGTTAAATAGGGTCATGACATTACATCACCCTCCTTCGACCTCAACTAGTGATATCCTGACCGCAGGTTGATCTTGGAGAATCATCTTCCCCCTTCAACTGGTCAAAAAGGTCATCTATCCTCAGGAGAGGGTAACAGTTCTTGACCATTACCTGATTATATTTCTGGTAGTCTATTCAAAGCCTGAGACCACAATCTGCCTTCTTCGTGAACAAGACTGGAGTGCCCCATGTTGACGCGCTTGGGAGAACAACACCCTTCCTCATCATATAATCAATCTGAGTTCGAAACTCCCACATCTCAGAAGGTGCCATCTGATATGGAGCCATCGAAATCGGACGTGCACCGAGTTGCAAGTCTATCCCGAACTGAACATCATATCCAAGGGATAGTGTCACCACCTCTTGATGGAAGAAATCCACAAATTCAATGACGATCCCCGAGACATCCACCACCTCTATGTCTACTGGCTCCACTGACAGCTCGACTAACAAGGAATGAAGGGGATCCAGTCATCAGCTGCCTTCCTTGAAACCTCGCTCGCCGATGATAGCCACACGTTTTCCGTCCATATCCAAAAAGATGATCCTTCATTAGAATCAATCAATAATAGAGGATATAGAGGACAGCCAGTCGATGTCTAGAATGAAATCATACCACTGCATCTGTAGCAAACAAAGGTCCCCACTAGACTGATGTGGTCCCAACATCAGTCTACATCCTCAGAAAACATGAGACAAGATGGTATGACCTACAACTGGCATACTCAAAATCAGGGGTACGAGATGTATCTCTATGTCTAGGTCCAAATCATGGGCTATACTGGGTGCAAAAAAGGAGTGTGTAGCTCCTTAATCAAACAAGGCATAGACAAGTGTACTAAATAAGCTGATCGTACCACGAATGAATTTTGGCCCTACTGGAACTGCTTCCTCTGTGGAATGTAATTGCCCATGCCTAGATCCTCTTCCCCTAAGTTGTAGGCCGCCTCCCTAACCACACCCTGATTGATGTCCCTAAGGAGCACCCTGAGGTTGGCCTCCTCCTGCAAGGATTGCTCTTAGAGGAGCTGGAGCTCGTTGTCCCAACTGATTGAGCTGAGGTGGGTGGTGAACCCGCCCACCCCACTGTACTACACACAGTCTACACACTGATTCCGAAGATACCCACGGATGCCACAAATGAAGCATCTCGGTCTAGCACCTGAAAATAAAGGTGACGATTGGGAAATCAAAACTAGAACTATTGGGGATGGCTCCCCGCTGGCCAAAACTAGGATGTCCCTGACGCTAGAGGCCTGCTGCTGATGACTTTTACCTTGGACGAGCCCAAATGGATCCCCTCTCATGGGACACCTCCCTGCATGTGCATCCTCTCCACCACTTCAGCCTTCTTCTAGACCTCCAAGTATGTTAATAGTGTAAAAGGAGTAACAATATAATGAAGAGAAGGTCGGAGTGCCTCCTCTAAATGTCTCTCCTGAGACTCCTCGTCTAGAAAGAGGTCCAGAGCAAAATGAATGAGATCCTTGAACATGATCCCCAACTCTCTCACTGAGATACACCTTTCTGAAGGTAGAGTAGCTCATGCCTCTTCTCAGCGCTCATCATGGATGAAAATAATTCCACCCAGAACTCCCTCTCGATGTCAGTCTACGTAAACTCAACCTCCATATTCTCCCCAAGATAGAGATTCCTCCACTGACGCACTGCTCCCCACATCTAGCTTATAGTCAGAGGATCCCAGTACTCCATTGGATCCCAAATAAAGCTGAATTCTATCATGACCTCCTCAGGCAACCTCTCTGTATCCATATCCCAGATGCTACCCTCGTACTTCCTGAGGGTGTACCACTTGAAGGCACAAAGCATACTATGCCACTGATCATCATCCTCTACTCAGTAATCCCTCTTCCAATCATCTAAATCAACCTCCTGGGCCTCAATCACCCACAGTACCTGTATTCATCTTCTAGGAGCCATAACTATAAGGTAAACAAGGAATTTCTTAGCCCGAGTAGTGTAAAATATTTTTTTTAAATTTTCATAGACCTTTTTTATTCATTATAAATCCCCAAAATACAATAGACACACAAGAAAACAAATCATTATAATTCAATTAATTTTCCTAGGTTCTCTACCCTACAATCAACATATCCTCACTTGGATGTTCAGAAGGCCCAGATTCCTTGCATTGGATCATGGGGGGGGGGGGAGGAATCTCATGTCCTTTCCAGTATTCCCTGTCCTATTTCACGCACCAAGATTTCCAAACACTATTTCCCTACCATCCCATGAAATCCTCACTGTGCCTAACCTCGATCTCCATCCTATCTCTCAACACTCCCTTTGATACCATTCTATCACGAACTGCGTTCACCAATATGAGGGAAGGGACAACATATTTACATACCCTTCCTTCTTCATATTGAAGAAGGGGTAATGAACCCCGAGACCTGCCTTTAATAGGTCCCAAAGTAAAGACTAGATCCAAGGGTATGAAATCACATGTAAAATGGAAGGAATTACCCTTTTTATTTAGTAGGATTGGGAGATAAGATAGTAAGTCCCAAAAAAACACCAAAACTGGAAGTTAAAGTAAAGCCAAAAAATACATTCCCATATGCATGTTTCAATAATAAGTGCTACAACACATGAAAAATCTAAAGGTAAATTCCAAAGAAAAGAAAAATAGCAACAACAACTGTCTTAATGTACAAATTAGTAGGGTCCCACACAGTCCTAAAAGTCCTCTTAGAAACCAGAAGATAGTTTTATATATGTAGGGTGAGTATAAAGGTATACTTAGTTGGGAAAACCAAAACCTATTGTGCACATGTGGGAAGGTACTGTAATGACCTGTGAAAAAAATAGATAACCAAAGCACCTAATAAGGAAACTATCCATTAAAACCTCACCAAAGAATACTCCCAAAATAAAGAAAGTCAAGTAATGTAATAGTGATAACACATCGATGTTTGGGTACCCCGCCCCACCTTCCCCCTGGTTATTGAAGGCATCATACACGTGATACCTTCCCACCATTTTCACCGCAGACTCACTGCCATACCCCACCCACACACAAATGGGAAACCACAAAAACATATCTCGCCTACAAACACCTGCTCCACAACCACACATTACCACTCTTGAAGGCACCTGGTCTAGAATAACTACCGCCACGCCTGAAGACACCTAGGCCTCATCCCAAAGACACTAGAGAAATAACCTGCCAACACATACCTGGGCCGAACACCACAACATACCCTACCCGAAGGGTTTTGGGAAAAAATTGACCTCAGGTCGTCACAACCCTCCCAACGTGTATTGGGATACTCGAGAAAGGGAGAAGAATATAAGCTAATAACCAGCCACTCATAGAAGTGTTGGGAAAACACCCACCCCCATGAAATGGGGGTGTTCGGCATGAATTTCTCAACATGGGTGGGGTACGAATAATAAACATAAGAACTAAATTATACATATAGGTAAAAAAGAACCTATCCCATCCAAGGGGTTTTGACAGTAGCCCATACACAAACACCCTCGTTACAATTCATTTATAAAAATCACAACATCTACGACTTAGTCACAACTCATTTTTGGAAAAAAATTCCCCATTGAACCCATTATTATTTTCATATTCATGTGATTGCATTTATGTAATTCTTCACTATCAGGCAACTAACATGCATATCCATAATCCATGGAAGAAAAAACAACCAACCAGTAGAGTAAGAATTCACACCCGGTTCTCTTGTAAATTCACAACAACAAAAGGGATATGTGAGATCTCTAAAAGTACTGAAACCAAACTAAGCCCCACCATACGGCCCCAGATGACCTTAGATTCACTAACCATCAACTGCACCAAAAAAGGGGATCCCATCCCCATCTATGTCACCCCACCAGAATCAAATAGAACAACCACACATATTACCAAGACAGAGCAAGGGAGTTTCCAGATTTAAACAAACCATTAATTAAGTTCCTTCTTTTCCGTTGGGTTAACTAGGGTGATCACACAAGGATTCGTGTTCCCTGGAAATCCATTTAATCAACTCAGCTTACGTGATTAACCAATTTTCATGTTACAACCATTAATTCATAGAATTTACCATAAAGAGGATCATTAGTGCACAAGTAAGGACAACCAACAACCCTGTTTTTTAGTGGACATAAGACCATAAAATCCACAACATATAATCCTGGATAAAAGAGTATAGTAGAATTATCAAAAACACGCCTTCATTATTTAGAAGTCTCTTCTTTATCTTTGTTAAGGTTTGGTTTCATCCATTCCCAAAGGAAACTTTATCATACCCACCCTGGATGATACACAGTAAATAGAGACGAAGGAAGAACCTTAAATTGATGATCAGTGATCGAAGTTTTTCTCCATGCGCTGAGAATTGGGGATGCGTGACTTGCAGGGGAGGAACTTCAGGGACTCCAAGGGTGAGTAGGAAAGCTCCAGCACATGCACCCCACTTTCCATGGAAAGGGGGACTCTAAACACACAAAGGAGAAGAAGGAAACCAACCAAGAAGAAGAATGAAATAATTCTAGTGTGATAAAAAGGCGAGATCCTAGAGTTATGAGATATGAAAAATCATGAACGGCATTAAAGGCATATCGTGGTTTCACCATGCGGTTGGATGGTTACACACGATGAAATTAATTTTTATTTAATCATTCCCATTGGAGAGGTGGCCATAAAAATTGTGTGTTATATTATTTCCTTTAATCAAAGGAAAACACGTAACATGGTTGGAACTGGAAAGTACGTGAAAAGGTGCAAAGCCACACATTTTTGTAAGACAAGGGTCTCTTGTCTCTTAGGGGATTTTATATATCATTTATGGACTTTAATTATCTTTGAAAGGGGTATTAAAACACTTGTACATCATAAAATAGGTTTCAGGGGTGGGACGGGAAGAAGAAACAAAGGTGTGACTCTATTTGGTGAGACACTGTAATTGGTGGGATGATCACTATGCCACCGTTTCAATGTGTGACCGTGATAGTGTGACCGTTACAGTGCCACCAACACGGTTCCACCCTCAGGGTTCCACGGTTATGGTGCCACCATCACTGTTCCACCTTCATGGTGCCATCCTTATGGTGACACCCTTATGGTGCCACCCTCACAGTGCCTCCCTCACTATTCAACTATTTTAGTGTGTGACCATGACTCCTGCCACTGTTTTGGTGGAACCATTTGGTGGAACATAGTTTTTGGATAACTCTTTAATGAGTCATTATCTGGGCTACTAAAACTATGTTTTATAATATACCATTTGATGTTTTCAATTGAAATAGAATTAAAATTATCTATATATGTATTTTTAAATAATGATGTTGTAAATAAAATTTTTCTTTTTGAGTTAAAAACTATATAAAAATAAATTTTGAAATAAATTGCAAAACCACCATCACACAAATGAAAAATTCATTGTAAATTATGTTTCAATACATTTATTAATATAAAATTTAATATTTTTTTAGAGAATACCGTGGTGACTTCATTGATGATTCTACCCCTGGATTTATTACCGAATGTGACATGACCTCCTTTTAGTTTATTTTTGTCATTAAACTCACAGATGTATAAACACATGTCTCAGGATAAACCATTATCTAGGTACCATAGTGATTCAAGGGTTTTAAAAAGAAGACACTTCTCATAGAAAATCAAATGTCTAATGTTTCTAATACAAAATGAACCTGCATCTACATATGTTAGAAAATAAATATTTAGGAATATAAATTTTATTGTAGTGATGTTTTCTTTAAGAAAATTATAGGAAAGATGAATTAATTTTTTAATCATATATAATGAATTCTTTTAGAAAGATTCATTTATTTAATGAAAAATTATTCTAGACTAATTTAAAGTATTAACTTTTTATCATTCTTTACCAAAATGTAGTTTTATTGGAATTATTTGAGATGCATGATTTTTTGGAAAAACCATGACCATCCCATTATTTTAAATCTATTTGAGAGAATATAATTTAATTCCAATTATTTTATCCATTGGTGAATTTGAATATAATACATTTCCTATATTTAATTGTATATTCATGTTTATGACCATATCACTTATTCTAATATTTTATGGTGATGTATTATTTTTTTAAAGGATAATATACTTTTATTTTTTTAGATTTTATTTTTCTTTAACTACATACATATATCATGTTATTGAAAATTTGATAATGTTATATTGTTTAATATATATATAGATATTAATTTTTTTAAAGATGATGGTTTTATATAATTATTTGATTTCATTGGAATCTTTATTTGTAATTTTCATTATTATTTCATATGTCATTAGGGATCATATGAGTTCCTCAATAGTCATCTTCATTACATATTTTTATTCATGAATTATTGTGACCTTGGGATAATAGGTGTTATATTTAACATATAGTATTTTCATTACGGTTGTTATTGTAACAAAATCATCACTGCGAGACATTCTAAAACTTCATATTTTAGTGAATATCATTAAAATTATAGTAAAATATTCTTTAGGATGCATAGATAAAATTTATCAATATTGATGAAACAAATCTAATCCCGTGTCTTTTACATTATCCATTCCTTTTTATGATATTCTAATAATTTCTTAATATTATAATATATTTTCACATTGAAAAATGATAAAACACAATTGTATCAAGACCAAAATGTACACCATTCATAACAATTCTATTATGTTCATGATTTTAAACATATTTGGGAGTTCATTTTTCATTATATTCTTTATTTAGAACATACTCATGGATTACCATTTTCAATAAATGGTGACATGTACTCCTATTAAAAGGTAACATCTAATTATAATTATAGTAATATCAGGTTTCTTAAATTAAAGGACCAAGTGAAAAGTAATTTTAATAAATAATAAATATATCAATGAGTGGGAACACATTGAAGAATAGTCACGATAAGGGAGAGGTTTTATTTTTGGAATCCCCATTACCAAACAGATCATAAATATATTGGATGGAGGATTTTTATTTTGGATGAAACATTTGAGGGAAATACTGAAATACTTTTAGATATGAGAACATTATAATATATCTTTTATTTGATTTCTGATATCTATAAATTTAGCATCTATTATATTTTGTGAGAATTGATAGGAGAATGATTTTCAAGGTGAGGTTACAAGGTACCGATGGATTCAATTTATATGTTCCAGAGTATCTGGAGGGATCTAGAATTCATTAGGGGTCATGAAGCTATGGAATTATAACAATATATTCATTCAATCCCTAATAAATACTGATTTGAGGTGGCTATATCAATGCCACTGGTGACACATTAGCCACAACTGGGTAGCTGCATGCCTACATGGAGTTGGTGGTGCTTTTAGATTTGACATCGGCTAGCTAGTACACCTCCACCACCTAGCTAGAGGGAACCCTCTAGAAGCCATCAGTTATACCCTCCCCACTAACTAGAAGGTGGGTGTTCAAGAAAAAAAATGCTACTGCCTCATTGTACCAGTAGGGAGGTTCCCTATATCGGTGAGCTAATGAAACCTACAGTACCACATCATCAAGAGGTACATCTCTATCTTCCTTATAACACCTATTATGGATTATTAAACATTATTCTAAGAAAAAAGAATAAAATATTACATTCCCAAGCCCCAAATAATATCATCATGTTGACGTTTAAATAACATAAAAAATTACAAAAAAATATAATAATCTTTTCACTTGAAAGTATATTAAAAGAGATAGTAAAATAGTTGAATGAAAATTTTAGTAACATAAAGATATATAATTTTCATATATTCATTAAAATATAAAGAGTTATATTATTATAAATTAAAAAATATTTATTTTAAATAAAATTGGGTTTTCCTTAATTAAATTGTTTTTTTAATTATTTGATTTATAATTAATGAAAAATATTTTTTCAAAATGGAATAATTTTTTTAAATTCTCTTTGTTAATTTTACCTTAGGATTAATGATATAGAATTTTATAAAAGGGATTATTTTTCTATTAATAGTGAATATTACTTTTTTGTTGAAAAGTATATTTTAATTTAATGAATTTGAACATTGAAATTATATTTTTGAATATTATTAAATTTTTAATAGTTCATTTTGATTAAAAAATAATCCAATTATAGTCATTGGAATGATTTTTATACTTGAATTTTGTATATAAAAATTTTTATAAGAGATTTTAAAAAAAAATACTTTTATAGCATTTTATGAATTAAAACTTAATGAAAATTGAGACACTCCAATAAATTTAATCATGAAAAATGGATTCCATTTGGGAATTATGATGTACGAATTTAGTAAATAACTCTATTTTATTTTTTCTCATTATGAATAGAAACCATAGTAGTATGTTTTAACTATATAGGTAAAATGAATGAATTAGTTCAAAAACTAACATGTTAAGACATAAAATTTATTTAAAAAACATTCATTTATTTCATTCTATGAGTATATTTCTTGTATAATAATAAAAAAAATTAAATTAAGACAATTTTTTCATTTATCCTTAATTTCCAATTGTTATATTTATGCAAAGAAAAAATTCAAAAGCTCCACTCTATAGCTTTTAATATCTATAATATTTCAGAACTATGATAAAAATAACCAATGTTTTTAAAAAAATATTCTTTTAAATATGAATTAATTTTTTTATAACTCCCCGACCCCAATTACCCAGAGTTGGTGAATTATTTTAATACATTGGCATAATTACAAGGAATGAAGTCCCGAAAGACCGATCAGTTTAGCAGTCTTGGAAAATAGATTACATAAATGAATGTTACATTGTATTTTAAGACATACAAAACAACATAAATAATATTTATGAACCCCATTATTCCATTGTCTTAACCCTGCATATCAATCACAATACACTTCTTGGAATCCTGGGAAAAATAAAACATAGAAAGGGGTGAGCTCAAACGCTCAGTAAGGGTAAGCAATACAGTGGAATCTTTCATAAATAAGAATAAACATTTAAGGAAATGTATAACTAAAACAGAAGCCTTTTAAACTTGAACTTCAACATAATATAGCAAAGATAAAATGAAATAATTCCATTTACTTATTTACATGGATATTCTACTAGTCGAATAATCACATGTAATATCAATAACCACTTTCATAATGATGGAATGCATAATGCCAGACTATCATAACCACATAGCCAAGGCCTCATTCCAAGACTACAAATAAGATTTTGTAAAGGCCTTATGCCAAGACACTAGTTTGTCTCATGAGACCTACCAATGCATCGAGGAGCTATAGCGGGCTCCACCCGTCACTTACTAAGTCCAATTCATTCCTCATATGGAAAGGTCTAAAAATAACATAACCATTCGTATTAAAACTAGCATATGAAATGTCAATACTTTACCCATAAACCATGAATGGTATAAAAATAACACATCCACATTCAAACATATCACAAAACCTTCAACACACTATGGCCGATTTGTATCATGATAAATTAACTTCAAAATAAGTTTAAAATCCATTAAAGGATATTGACGTTGATGAAAATGATTTGTAAAACCCTTTAAGAGGAATACCCCTTTTTCATGAAAGCATTTGAAAGTCACAAAACTTGGAAAATAATTCATTTAAATACATTTTTGAATCAAAGTGTCCCATACCACTTTGAAACTTTTGAAAGGAATTAACATTTTGAAAACATTCATGTCCATATAAATAAATCTTTAAAAACCATTTTGAAGACATGGACATTAATGAGAAATATTTAGAAGAATAATTATTTAAAACGTTTGAAATGATGTTTCAGTAAAAAGTCCCTTAAAATAATCCCATTGAAAACTCTTTCATAAAACATGGATATGGATAATAAATATGTCCCAGTAGATACTTACGTAAAAACAACCTCGGATAATAAAGAAGTTGTGAAATTAACCCTTACCAATTTGGTAACTTACGAAACATACAACCCATGAAAGAGGTACCATAAAATGAATATGTAAATACACATAAATTAAAGTGTATTACACAAAGAATACAATTATGGGAAGTAAATACACCACACAAAAGGTAATAGTGGAAATATGGCATGAATCTCACGGAAATAAGGAGTGAGATGAAAACCCCTTACCTTGCACTTTCTTTTAGTCGAGGGTATGTTTAACCTTCTGTGTGAAGATCGTAGTATGTTATTAAATTATACCAGAACCATATTAATATTTATTATATCATACATGATTCATTTATGACTTTATACTACCCATTTAATAATAATATCCATGTTAAATTAATATTTCGGGTAATAATCGCTTTCATTATCGTACGTGTTTTAACATGTTACTCTTGATTGTATCACATAGATCATGATTTAAATACTTCCAGAATATAAAACATGATAAATATATCATATATTTTTAGAATATAAATATTTATAATAGACATATATATGAAATGGAAAGCACCGTTTATGGAGACGATAGTCCGTACGTAGGCATAAACGTTGTTTCTGTTTTCATATAGCATTGAATAGAAGTAAGTGAATAAGATATATGTAAGTACATAAATACTTATATATATAAATATATATATCTATAGTATCATTATTATGTCATATATTACATACTTATTAGTAATATATATTTTTATAATCGTCGATGAATGGTGAACTTGGAAATGAATCTCATCGCGTCGTGGAGACAGTAATCCGTACGTACGCACAAGCGAAAATACCATTCTTTTGATATTAAAATAATACATAATTGGTTGGTATATAATATATACATAATAATTATCATGTTATTTTTATTATTTACATGAATTATATATCATTATTATAACCATATAAATAATAATATATTGAATAACAATTAAACCATAACGTGGAGACGGTAGGCCGTACGTACGCACGTTTGGTGACATGTCATTCAAGGGATGGATAAAATAGTGAATTTGTTTGTTCCATAATTATAATAACATCGAAGTATATAGAATAGACTAAAGTTATTATTTTATAATGAAAATAACAAGGAAATAAGAAGTTGAAGAAGAAAAGAACTTTAAAGAGGTTGGTGAATACGTTACCTCTTCTTCGGGTTCTTCCTTTTGATTTGATCAAAATGGCCCCTTAGGATGGATTTATGATCAAAATAATTCATCTAGGATGAATTTAGGGAAGTTTAGAGAGTATATGGGCAGGGCTTGGGCGAACCAAAAGGCTTTGAAGGTGTGAAGAATTGGTTAGAAGTTGGGTCCTTTTATAAGGGGGAGGAGGGGCTCTTTAGGAAAAACTAAAAGTATTAATTTATAATAAATTCATATTCGGTTTATAATGACTCCAAAGTATATTATTTAAATTTTGACATGGGTATGGGTCTAAAAACACTCATCCAATAGGTTTTAGATAGGTTTGGGTCACTATATTAACCTTATATTTTAGTTTTAACTCTTAGTTAATTAGTTTAACAATTAACATGTCACTTTGTATTTTTATATTATATAGTTAATAAACATACTATATACATCCAATACACCCCCCAAGTGGTCCATTAATGATACAATTATTATTATATGAGTCTCTTGGACGAACCTTAGATTTTTAGGAATTTAATATCAATTTATAATATAATATTTTGCTTAAAAACTTTTTTATGTCAATTTTGACACTATTCAATAATTGATTTTTGTAAAACTCATAACAGAATTATTACTTAGAAAAAAGTAATTAAATAAATCCTAACATTCAATATTAACCTATAAATTTATTTTTATTTATAAAAATTCTCAAATTAAATTTATTTGGGTATTTATAATATAAATTATTATAATTTTTCACTATTATTGTAATTAATGCATCACCATTGTGTCATAGATAAATTAAATTATTTAATGTCTAAAAATTATAAATAAAATACCATTATGTAGAAAATCTTTTTATCTTTCTAATTAATATTTATAGTAGAAAATACAACATATATAACCCTATGTAAAAATTGTTTTTCTAAAAGATATATGCCTATGTTATTTTTGTATTCATTTTAACTTAATTAAAATAAAGTGTCCCTATCACTTACAAGTGGATCCATGGGGTCCCAAAATCAACCCAAAGATGCCCATGGCCGGAAATGTATCACCCAATAAGGTTAGGAAACGTTTTTGGGTAATTTTGTGTTATTATAATATTATTTTTTAACCCTTATTTACTGGATTTACCCTTTAACCATGGTAAATAAAATATTTACCGAAGTAATTATTGAAAATGTCTAAAAATAAAAGTTACCTATTTCCAAAATTTGAACATCCTGATTCCAAATATGGAATCCATTTTTCAAAATTCAAAACACAAAAGCGGAAGAAATTAATTTAAAATTAATTCCCGTTGTTAAAACAAAAAGCGTGTTTTTAAGAGATAATAACTATCAAAAGATTGACACTTTTTTACGTCCTGCTTAATTGTGAAATTTTGTCCAATGACCAACATTGTATTAAATAGTAAAGATATATTCTAAATATACTTTAAAACCACTCAAATTCATAATTTATCACTACCAATTATTTTGATTAAAAAAGTTGTTTTTAATTAAAATTTAGTAATTTTCACTATTCATCAAAATATAAAAGTTATCCGAAAAGTACAAAAATTTCACCCTAGGATAAATTTGATATTATGAATCCAAAAATGAAGTCCATTTTGAGAGATAAAATTTATAAAATTTCAAAAAGTAGGTATTACTATTTATTATGGCTAGTTTGATTGGTTGTAGTGTGTGTTAGAACTCGAAGTTGCGTACAACACACGCTACTGTATTATTCGAAGAGAAGCGTACCGTGGAAGTTTGGGGTGTTACATTGTAAATTTTTTTTATTTCCCCATAAATATATTTAGTCAAATTGAATATATAAAAGTTTAAAATATTGGATTTAAAAAGGGTTCACTATTAAAGTTGATAAAAGTGCATTTTTGAAAAATACTTCTTTTATAAGAAAAAAAAAATTTGTTCTTACATTATATCTAAGAAACTCATAATATGTATTATAAAATTATAAAGATTATATAAGGTTCAAAATTTAGTTAATACTATTCATAACCTCTTTTGAACGACTTGTTTGGTAAGTCATGGTGCGCTTGAACTCGGTGTCACGTGTAGTGCAAGTTATTGAATTGTTTTGAAGAAGTACATACTATGAAATCATGGGGTGTTACATTTTTAATCCTTGGAATTTAATTTTTATTTTTAGGTATGAAGTAATTTGCTTTAATGTTTATACAACTCAGACATAATTCCTGTGAATGAATTAGAAAATTCATATGAATGATTTTAAAAACAATAAATGGGATATATTTTAGCTATTTATAGTATTTCATGAATCTTAAGGGTAAAAAATTATTGTTGGCATTTTTTTATTATATTGTAATTAAATTTTTGTCACTATGTTTACAAAGAGAAAATATGTTAATAGTTCCAAAAGGACATTAATGTTATTTTATAATAAATAATATTTTAAATAAATGATTTAAAATTCATACAAAACCAATCATTGGAAAAGTAAATTTTATATTTTCGAAAATATCAAACATGATATATTTTTGGGTCACTATTAAATTATAGTAACATGTGTTACCCCTAATGAGTAAAAATCTTTGATATCGTTGCATTTTTCAAAAGAGTTAATAGGGGATGAAAAAATAACCTATAGGTTAAAACATAATCTAAACATGACCAAAATTTATTGTATGATATTATTTAGTCCCATAATAATCCTCTAGTACAATTACATCAATTTTCATCAATTTATTAATGAGTTTCATTTTATATTAATTGCATAATTTTTGTAATTCAAGGAGTGCATCACAACTCATTTATAAAAAGGACTATGATCTATTCACTTCCTTGCACATTTTGAGAACCGGATATCATCCAATACCTACCGAAATTATTTCCCTACATACATCCATATATCCAAAATTCTATTATTGATCATAAAACTAACTTAAAAGGATTTAGTAATAAAATAAAATATATTTTCTAAGAAATAGTTATAGTTCTTAACCGAGTGTTTTTTATTTATTCTTCTATCACATTTGAATCTTGTTCACCCATGTATAAAAAGTTAAAATGTATATTTTACATTATTAGATGTTATTATGTTAAATTCAAATCTAATATCCATTTAATAATCTAATAAATAGGAAATTAAACCTTGATTCATGTGTATGGGGGACTTTCTCCTTAATACCCGATGAAATTAAATTTCCATCATCAAATATCTTGGATGGTTATAATTTAATGTATATATATGATCTTAATAACATATTAATCATTATAAAAATAAAATACACTATCTAATTTCTTACCTTTCAGTCTATTGTTCGATGATTACGTTGTTCGTGCGAAGGTGTGGATTATCACTTCAACGGAGTGATGTGATACATTTTTCATGACCACATCACATGGCTTCTATATATAATATTGTATAACTACATTATATGATATTTATGATATAATCGCAAATATTAAAAAATAATTATAGTTAACTTATTTCTATAATGTTCTTTGGAAAATGGAAATGTTGCTCATTCATGTATACAACCCACCATCTATATGATTATAACATGTTCATTTTTCAAAATCATCATCTCGGTTTTCTTTTAAAATTATAATTGAAATTAAAAAATGATAATTAATTTATGGTTATTAACCAATATATAATGAAATAATGACATATTTTACTATATCCAACCTACGAAAGACATTTTGGATGTGTTAGCGGAAAATAGTTAAAACATCAAATGTGAAGGTAATTAACTACATACTTGATGACAAAATTTTAATAAAATAAAATTAAAAAGACGTTAAAAATGTTCTTATCAATGAAAATTATTAGCAAATCTATATTATTTATGATGAAAATTAACTTATTATTTGTTTAATATAATAGTATAGGGACACTTTACTTTATAAATATCAATAAAAATGTTTTAAAGAATTTTTTCCTAAATAGTTATCACCCATTAAAATATTTTTAAATTTTTTTTATGAACATATATATATATAATTAAATGATTTATAATGGAATTTTTTTTTCACATTATGCTTTAATTCAATGGATTTGCAATGTAATTTTATAAGAATTTATACAAGAATCTTTGACAAAAAATACAAAAGGAATGTTATATTTAAACATATATGGTATCAATAATTTTTTTAAACACCAAAAATATTATTTGAATTTTGGATTCATTTAAAGGATTTCATTATTTCATAAGATAATAACAAGTTTTCCCTTTGAGTTTTGTATTTTAAAAACGATTTTTAGTGTAAGGTATATTTAAATATGTTAAAAAGTATTCTTATGTGTGAAAAAAGTATTTTTAATGAATATTATTTCAAAAATTCCCGATTTCTTGAGTTATTATTATGTTATGGTTATCTGGAATTTTGTATGATGATGGATGGTTATATTTTAGAAAAGAAATTTGTGGTTATTTTATAAACCATGGATGGGTAGTTATTCATTGAAAAATGACTATTGGTTCTATTTTATCCCTCCAATGCATTGGGAAATTATAATGTTCTATGGAGAATTATGATAGATTTTGATATTATTAGTTGTCACATCTATTATAGTGATATGATAATTATGTAGAATTTTTCCTATATGCTTTATATATTTCTTATATATATTTTTAAATAAATATTTGGATTTAAAAAGATATGATAATGAGTTTATGTTTAAAGGAATCTGTATGCAACATCTTACGGGTTAAACTTTATTCTTTTTTAAACCATTTATATAACTACTTAATGGTTGAAAAGAAACTTTTATAAATTTTTTCCTTAAATAATTATAATGATATATTTTGTGGATATACTTGGGAGGGGAAAATAATTACCTATGTAAGAAAATGTTAATTTTTAGCTTGAATGCTATTTTGGATAAAAGAGAATATTTATAGGTATTCATTGAATAATGTGTTTCTATTTTCATTTTTAATTTCACATACTGAACTTTTTTTTCATTCTCATATTTTAATCTTTTTACAATGTTTTATTATGATTATGTTGACATATAATGTCAATATGAATATTATAATGATATTTCATGAAAATAAAACTTGTTAAATCTTAAAATATTTGTATTGTGGGGAAAATTGATACTAAGATGGAGTGTCCACCTCATGATGACATGTTTATTTATGTAAGGGTGATGAACTAATTTTCTTAAAATCTAATCTTATATATCATAAAGATTTTAAAATATAAAATTATTGTCTTAAGATTTAATATTTTTTAATTTTAAAGGGTTCTCTTCTATATTTAGTTTTAATTGGAAGGATTATATAATTTTAGAGGTATTGAAAAAAATAAACATAATATATTCAAATTTATAGATATCAAAATATAACATTTCAATATTACCATTTTTCATAATATAAATTATGTATGATAAGAATTTTATTCATAATAAAGATCTGGAAGGTAAAGTTCGAAGGCACAAAGTGGACAACATCCTTTAAAACCAGTATCCTTGAACAACTGGAAATGTAACTAAGTAGTCTATTTATATTATGGTTTAATTAATATATGATGAAAATTGTTTTTGTAATATATGATATATTTAAACCAAATATACTATAAAGGAACATGTCAATAGTGAGTCATTTTATGACATAGAACCCAAAAAAACTTAATTGATTTTATAAATCAATTCTAGCAGAGGGAATGATTAAATCAAAAGAAAAGATATACGAAGTAAAGGATTTCCTAGATTATCAAAATGAAATTGTTTCTATTATATGTTTTAAAGGATAATATGATCAATTGTGTACAATGGTTAAGAATACTATAGAAATAGAAGATATTGATGTCTTGAAGTGGGATAAATTCAACAATACTTTACATGGGAAATGTTTTCATAAGGTTTAAAACATTTTAAGTAAAATAATACCTAGAAATAAGGAGGAAGGAGAAATATTTTTCGATCATGTGTGAAAGAAATTTATCCCTTTTGGAATGGAAAGAAATAAATTTTATTTGAGACCATGATAGTAAAATTAACATATATTATTCAGTATTGTATCTATCCTATTGTATGGAATTAGATTCTAATGAACTCAAATGTATTGAGATACTTGTTAGATGTGCTGAGAAGGTAGATATTCATTTAATTGATGATAATTTATTCATTCAAAAAAGGAAAAATAAAATATAAACTTCTCATGAATTAGGGAAGAAACTATCAAATAAATATGAACTAATGGAAACCAAATTTTCATTTTGTTATAGGTGTGGTAAAAATAACTCTGGTGGATGTCTTATGAAATCTAAGAAGTTCTTATGATGTGGTAAGATAGAGTATTTGGATTATTATTACCTAGAAAATCATGGTAATCAGAATATTTTTTTTTGATAAACTAGTGGTAAGATGTTTTAAATTTAATTACATTGGTCATTATGTGGATGTGTGTCCAAATAAGAGAATAAATGATTGTATGCAAGAGGAATATAATTGAAAGGGTGGAGTGAAATTATTTTCAACTAGTATTATATACATTTGGTGTTCAAATGAATTATTAAAAAGAATATTTTTTGTTAATTCAAATTATAAAAATTTCTCATTTCATTCAATGTTTCCACATTTTTTCATTCCTGTAAAAATTTTCGGTAAATTTAAAAATTTACCTCAATAAATAAACATAAGACTCTTAGCGAAACAACATAGAGGTATCATTTAGAAAAGATAAATTTACAATGACATATATGTTATAATTTGCGAAAGGGTTCTCCTTAAAAACCCTATTTTATTTCACATTGTAGAATTTTATGTTCTTATAGGTTTGGATTATATTTCAATTGATTATACGAAGATATATTACAGTGCCAAATAAGTTTTTCCCCTACATGATTTTAGGTTTTTTTTTGATTCACTCCTATTGTGGTGTGCGGAAAATGAAAACTATTTTCCTAGTGTCGCCAAGTGGATGAAAATGGTCCCATCACTTGATGAGATTCTTATTTTTACTTACATAATCTAATTAACCTAATCTAATTCGTTTTTGTTATCATTATTTTATAAAAAAATGATAAAATGCTCTAGATTTTTTATTACATTATAAATATTTAAAAGACATTCATAATAGATATTAAAACTTATAATAAAATGAAAATATAAATGGAATGAAATTGGGGATAAGGAACATGGTATTAGGTTTTTTTTCTATTCAATAATTATTCCCCTTTAATTAATTAATTTTAATTTTATAAACCAAATATGAAATCATAGTGTGAATTACTACCATTTTATATAAAATTTGTGAAATAAAAAATTATATTAATAAATATTAAATTTTACTCCTCTAATAATCAATGTTAATGTAACACCTTGGTCTAGGATGTGACATCATACAAGAATCAGCTTTGTCAATTCCATTTTATCCATTGATTGGCTCAACTCCATCATATGAAGAGATAACCAGTGGATATATGGAAATAATATATAATAACAAATATAAATATATCGAGTTTCGTTTTATAGGGGGAATCCTCATAAACCTTGTATGATACTAAGATCTACCCCAAATATAAAATATATATTATGTAAGAATTAAAGAGTACCTTGTCCTACCCCAAGTCAATCCTCGAGTTTGAATCTAATTTTTTTAGAGTAAGAGGACATAATGGTGGATAGAAATAAGAGAGAGTATAAAAATAATAAGTAGGAAATACAATAACAAGAAATTATGAAGAATAAAATAGAATAAAAATTAAAAATAATAATAATGTGAAAAGAATAATACAAACACCTGAAATCAAGAAAAATAGAAGAGAAAAAGAGAGAAGCATCTAGTTTTCTTCATAGGAGTTAAGCATCTACTTTTCTATGTTATAGGATAATCATCTGGTATCCTTTAAATTTTTGTGGTGCTCCCAAAATCCACTATGGTATCTTTGGAAATATTACTAATGATACCAATGATGTTATGAATATTAAAGAATTTGATGATAATTAGAGTTTATGTTTTTAAGTCGATCGAGTTTACGGGGGAAATGTACATGAACACCATGGATCTCAGTGGATATAGAACCAGTAGTGCCTGGATTCAAAAATGTTGATTGATGGAAGCAATAATAAAGATTAGTGGAAGTGGGTTCTCTAATTATCCAACCTTCTGAGTAGTTCAAGGAAACATTAATGGAATCCTTGGTCATCACGCATGGATTTATAGATGATCTCTGGTGATTAGAGGTAGTGGTAGCAAATATTGAGGTTGGTCTAAGGCTATCTCATAGCAATGATAGTGGTTTGGTTTATTGTAGTGGTGGTGAGAGCTGAATAAGATGGTGGTTGTATTGGGGAACAATGAAGCCGAGAGGTAGTGAACGATAACTGAAAAAATGATGTCGCACATCAAAATGAGAAGGAGTTACATGTTCAATTACAATACATGGTCTAAGGGACATACCCAACACCACGTACTATGTGGATATAATCCCACAAGATACCTTACGAACAAGAAATGTGGGAAACACATGCACACAACCTGCACAATCATCATCCCATCGCTACCCCATCCACAGTTCATCACCCACGGGCTGCCTATGCACGAGGATTCATCATCCGTGCACCCATGCGATAGAGTTGACTGTCCAACTAGGCCATGGTCGGCCAACCCTATTAGGGATTTCTAGGTTACTTGGTATTTTTGGTGGAAGGATAACCATCATATATAAATTTTTTAACAAGTAGAAACCTAAAAAATAATAAAATCATGTCACAAAATCAGATAACCTTTATTGAAAAACACTTCATAAAATCAAAATTTTTGAAATAAATTCCAAAATGACCTTTTAAACTATTAGATTTAACATTAATTTCACTTTCATAATTTCCCATATTTGATTAAAACATTGAAAAATAAGTTAATCACAATTGAAAAAAGTTTAAAAAATCAGTGAAAATCAATTAAAAATATGCACTAAATATAACTTTTTCAAACACCCCCACCCAGAAAGCATGACATTACTCTAGAATATAATATCAACTTAAAACTAGAGAGGAAAACATTGTAATCTATATTAAAATATTAAATTTTAAAAGAAATCAATTTTTATTATCTAATAAATTTTTTAAAATTACTGATATATTATCAATTTAAATTCTGAATTTTTATAGAGATAATAAAATCAAGAATTTTACTTCATCACATTTTACAGTTATGAAACTTATATGATCATTTAGTAATATTCCTAAATTAATTATTATCATACATGTAAAATCATGATTTAACTCTCTTTTAAATATTTTTAATCATCAATCTTGATTCAATTTAAGTGGAGTTATGATCATATCATTAAAACATTTTATTTATGCATAAGTATTTAAAGGAAATAATTCTACACTATGTAAATAAAGAAACACATAAATAATGATTACTTATAATTAACGTACCAATATCTATAAATCTTATAGATGGTAAGAATTATTATTTTAAATTTTTTTGGATCTAGGAGGAGGATTATCTCTGAAATCAGAAAGCGTTATATTAATAGTAATAGTGTCCTGAAATTATCCCCTTAATATTGTAACAACTCCAAATATCCCCAAAATTTAATTTATTATCATTAAAAAACATCATACTAAATGATTTTCCCCCCTCTAGAAATATTCTTTGATTTATACTCTTTTTTTTGTTCTCAAAAAATATTATTAGTTTTTTTATCAAATTTATTCTTAAAATTGACCTAAAATCCACCACCTAACTACATGTGATAAAAATAATAGGTATAGTAATGGTGTTGGTTTCCAAATTTATAACCCATTTTTTATTATTTTTCTCTTTTTGATAGTGTTCTACTTTTTAAAAATCAGGCATGGAAATAATGAATTATCATGAATTCATCAAAATCCATTCATTTTTTCCATAACAATCACCCAATAATTTTTCCTTACAATGTATATAATCATTTTTACCATTAACCCTATCACCCATACAATTCAGTATAAAAATATTTTTTGAAATACTAATAGGAGGGTAGGAATAGATAAAAATGGATTTAAACATGGTTCATCCCTAATATGGTGATTCATGGTCTCTATGGGATATAATGATTGACGTAAAGGTTTATTTGAAGGATAATGGATTTTAAATAGATGTATCATTAATTTTAAATGTTTTATGTATAGTCACAGCTTTGAAAAGTTCAAATATATATTCTATTCGACAACAAGTCCAATGATTACTCAAAATATTTGATCAAGAATGGATAAGAAGTACATTTTCTATAAATCCTATCAAAAATGGAAATATGATTTTTCTAAATAATCCCTATAATTATAAATAATTAAAAATCAATTTACATGAATTTTAAAAATTCAATGTGTGAAAAATATTAGGAAAATTTCATTTACAAGTGTCTATTTATCCCCTTAAATCATGCGCCCTAATTTTAATATCCATGCATCAAATTAATTATTCAATTCTAAATTTTACACATTATATCATATTAACATTTAAATCTAAAAAAATGGAATCACATGATTCCTAAAAAACTCATATATCGTATATAAGTAATGTAACGAATGATTCCTAGTATGGGCTTGAAATTTCCACTTAAAAACTAAAAACATGTTCTTGGACATAATTTTAGTGAGTTTTAAATATAAACATTATAATTGAACTACCCTTCATAGTAAGTGTAAGCCATATTACTCTACTATTTGGGGGACTACCTTATTCCACTGTGAACATATAAAGAATTAATAAATAATTTAGTAAAAGGATCATGTAATTTAAGATAAAAAAGATAAGAGGGGCGGGATTTATGATTGATTAATTCCACAGACTAAAATTGAAATCTATGTTATTAAAAAGAAAATATAATTATATGTCTTGTTTTGATAACTCATGTAGGTACAAAATTTTTATTGTCTTGAGAGGGAAGTACCATATATTATCCATAATCTGATGGTGGGTTATCATCTTGGACTTGAACCACCACATATGAATTTTCCCTCCCATCATTTTTTTATATTTTTGAGGAATGAACTATAGATAGATTATACCAGATCCCCCCCCCACCATCACAATTTGGTATATCATTCATGGAAGAGGTAGGATTAATTATGAATCACCCTCTTCATTGGTTGAAACATGTGAAACCTTCTCTTTCTCATCCAATTCTAACATACCATATGGTCCACGAATTGAACGATTAATAAGAAAGTAAAAATTTATTTTTAAATTAATAAAATATTAATTTGAAAATTGTAGAGTCATAAAAACATTGAAAAGGGAAGTAAATACTCCCACAAGGACTTTTAAGATGGAATCAAACATTCCTATAGGTCCATCAAGGAAAATGTATGAAAATTAGATTGAAATTTTGAGAATAATAATAATGAAATCAAATTTTGTAAGATTTTTTAGTGTACCACGTACCATCATCGGGAAAGGTTTCCGGAGTCCATAAACCGTGAACCAATGATATGCGGATGGACCCACGAGGTGCTGGCCTGCATAGCGATGGCCATCAAACCTTTGAGGCCACAAACCATGTATTTTGAAAAATCAATATTAAAAATTATATCTTCATACCAACCCATGAACAATGAATTTGGCGAACGAAGAATGTTGGTAGGGTTCCGCGAACCATGTCTCAAAAACCACATCCTCTGCCAACCCTGGTTAAACGAGTCATCTAAAAGTTGATATATATCTTCATGGACTTCTACAAATGGTGCCTAATACCACCATATATTATTTCCACAAAGATCTATAAAAGGAGAATAAGAGTAAATGGAAAAGAGAGCGGAGACTGGTGGAAGAGAGTACAAAGGAGACCCTGGAGGCTGGAAGAGAGAATTTGGTTACATAGATGATTCTGACTATGGTGTCAAATAATAAATGAAGTGAAAATCATGAACCACTTTTCCACTGTTATAACCAATGACGAACTATAAAAATAATTAACATAAAAATAATTGGTGAACTACAAATAGAATTGGTACCATTGTGAACCATAAATCCCTCATGGAGGAATTCCATGCAACCCAAATGCTCTTGGACCCTTCCTCAATTACACACTTCACATAGCGCATCTCTATGAATATGGAACCACGTGCCACATACTACATCAGTAAATGGATGGAACCCAAATTAGCATGATCAACCACATCCAGGATCGTGTACCACTATGGTACACGAGGTTCTGTACCTATGTTTGTGTACTCCTTTGGTACGTAGACAACCCCTCTACTAGCATAGCATTATGCTACACTGTATGTCCCCCCTTCCGCACGTGAAAGCAGTAGGCAGAATAGGGTTTCTTTGATTGTACTTCCCTGTTGTTCAAATCATGCCCCTCCTTCACCACCCCCCACAACATAGCTCCTCCACAAACCAATCCATCGTTATCAGGCCTAATCCTCTTCCAAATGCACTAGACCCATATGATAAGCTCATTGGGAACACCAGAGTTCCTTTAGCAATCTAAATACAAAAGGTAAGAAAAATCACAAAGGCTATCCCCACAATGTTTTGGACCTCGGAATGTCTGTATGTCTACATTCCCAGGGTGACCTAAGGACTAACATTGGGATGCCAATGTAAACCTCCATGTTCTTAGGTTTAGGGGTAACCACTGGCCTTTACCTTCACTGAGTGCTAGTGACAAGTAAAAAAATGTCACTCTTTCCTTCCCCTTTGACAAGGGATGATGCTCCCCAACATTCCCAGAACCCATTAAAGGGAAATTATCCTAATGTTATCCCCGATACTTTTGCGAGAGGTATCACTCATCAACCTCTTATCATTATCACATGACATTCCTTGATAGATCACCATGTTATAAGTATTCAAGATATCCACTAGGATGAGGGTTGCATGCTTAAAGCCTCCCATTCTCTCTCCTATTAGGCTCATATCCATGGCTTCTTCCCACTCCATCCTCCTATTTTTCCATCAATGTAGAAGAGAATGTCTGGTATTATTGAATATTTCACAACCTTTTATTTCTCACACATAGCATGACTCACATGGGCATAGGGGTTTGTGATGATATGAAATTATCCCACTCAAAACTGAATATAATAACTATGATATATAATCTAACCAGGATACGTATGACTCTTTCTTGAAGGCCCAAGATCAAAGGGGTGACCTTAAAAATGGTTCATCCAATTAGGCCCCCAATAAATGGGCCTCCTATGTGGTGTAAGATCCAAGATAAATGAACTACGAGAAATCTAATTCCTGTTCCAGCTATGATATGTAGGACTCCTCTCCAAGGATTGATCCCAAGGGATGTTCTCCTCAGAATCTAGTCCTGATAAAATATTACCCCAAATTCGAATAGGGTCCCTCCTAGATTTAATCCCCGTTAATCGAACTATGTGGGCTCTAATTCCTCTCTCGAAGTTACATAGGAATTCAATCTTATGCGTATGTCCCCAACATCAAACCACCTACTCTCTCTCCTGGATGACGATAAACTCTAGACTGCCTCATTGCATGGATGAAGTCTGTATTTCCTCTGTATCATCAAATTCATGTATATCCTTGATGATACGAAATCCCAGTGGTATCCCATGGATACACTCTTTGGGAATTAACTGAGGATTCAAAAACATATGAATGAGGATTAGATCTATAATAGATTCCTAGAATTATAATTAATTCCCTCCAAAATAAAGTGGTGAGACCGACATCCCATCCTCTTGACCAATGGAGTCATTAAGTGTCATTGTCCAAATCATAATCCAACGAGTGCCTATCTTTTGAAACACTGTCCATGAATCATCGATACTAGGGTCTTTAGGTGTTTTTGGCTCCACAAATAATCCCATTGGAGACCATCTGAGGAAATCATATCCTAACAGAATCAATTTCTCAAATACTTAACCCCATGTAATAACCCAATAAGACCATTAGACTTTGGAACCTCCTTCGTAATGCAAAATTCATAAACCTCCCAGTCCCTGCACGGTCAATCCAAATCCACCAAAAGGATAATGATGCAGACCGGGCCAAAAAATAGAGATAAAAATGTATCTGTAATAACATACAAATTCTTGACACCCACCAGTCAATTTTTTTTCTACACAAAGACCAAAATCAGGTTAAACAAAAATAGTGAACCCGACATGAAATTATCTTTACAGTAATAGATTAGGGACTATTCTTGTAAGAACATTTTTTTCCCACAACACATCACCTCTAGTCAAAAAAAAAATGGTGAACTCAGCATGAAAACCTCTCTATAATATTATATAAGTGATGATTCTCATCAAACCATTTTTTCCCAAAAATGTGTCACCTCCAGTCGAAACAAAAAAGGAAAACCTGACGTGAATCCTCAACCAAGGTGTCAGTTTTACCGCACTCAAGACCCTTCACCTCATTAAAATGAAGGGGGATAAGCTGAATCATCAAATATGCATAATATCAAGATAAGATAATTTCACGAGGTTTTGTTGTCTGTATATTTCATATATATATTGAAGGTTTCCAGAGTAACATTCAATCAAAATGGAATCTTCAAAACCAATGACGACATGCACCTCATCGATCCCACAAGTCATCGGGGACCTGATGATGTGCAGGACCCCCTCATCCACCCAAGGTATTCAACACTAGGTATCAAACATGATGATTATAGAGTACAACTAAAATGGTACTCTCCCCACCATGGAGGACACCAGACAAGCCCTCTAATCAGCAAAATCTCTCCATGCACCTCTTCAGTCGTGGATGTCACCCTAGCACAACTCAACCCTAGAGGTCGTCTCAAAAAATTTCGAGAGATTATCCCTAGAATGTGACAACAAGTACCTAAATTATCGCACGGAGGAAGATGAAGTCATTACTAAGGACATCATCCAAGCTGCATAAGGGTCTTACTCATGGGACCTTTCTAGAAAGCATCGTCGTCAACCCCAAGCAACCACGTATCCTCGCTCTAAAAATGATCTCATGCTGAGGAAACTTGTAGAAGTCCAATGGACACAAGCCACTTAGGCTGCCCACCGAGGGCGTCAAACATATAAGCAAAAGTATGTAATCACCTTAATTCATAAAGAGGTAACCCATTGTTAAAATGCAACATCATTCAATGGGAATAAATACAACTATGCCCCCTCCACTCATGTCTATCATAAAAATAGCTTAGCACAATACGAGCATGTGCACATTCATTCTAGTGTTTTCCATTCCTTCCAAGCCGACATATTGGAAAATTACAGGTTGATGCAAATATATTCCAATGGAAAAGAACCCCATCATACAAATAGGACAAAAACCATTAATAGGTAGGACTAAATAACTGCTGATTCTAATCAATACTACTATCAAAATAAGGAGGAATACAAATATGAGTAGAGTCAAATTACATCATATGCATAAAAAACCCATAAGATGAATATAGTGTCAATGGAGAAGATACAAATTCATACTCATAAATATGCAGCCCACCAGTCAAATATGATGACAATCAGAGAAGAAAACTGCTGGCAGACTCCTTCCTCTATCTCGACACATTAGAATATACAATATCCACTGGAATCCGATAGACTACCGAAGCAGATAAAAAATATTGCGCTGACATCAAAATGGGTCATCATACCCGTTCTAGCAAGAGATGTATCATAACACATCCTAGATAAGATGGAGGCTCAGATTTCGTTTCCAACCCATATCTTCCATACTTGTTAAGATATCATTATATCGGTGGAAAAGTCGAGGAACCAGGCCCACGATCAAGTTTCCTAAAATAGAACGACTTACCAAAAAAATGGGTTGGTCACTCCGGAGTGGTTATGAATCCTTGCTCTATTCAAGGATGGTTGAAGGAAATATCACGCTATACATAGCCAACTAGACCAAGAACAACTAAACATTCCAACTGGGGGATGTTGGTCCAATAGGGTGGAAACTTTAGGGAAGGACATATATCCCTACCAAAACTCAGGATGTCCATTAGTGTATCCTAGAAGCATCACATGAACAAACAAAAAAGTGACATGTATATAAAGTCTATTTCCAATAGTAGGTGGCCCCAATTACCTGCATGAGAGTGCCTAAAAAATTAATTCCCCAGAGGAAATCAGAAAATGAAGAGCATATACATGATTCTACTTAGGTGGAAGTTATATTTCTTTATGCCCATGAGATTATAATAATAAAGTATCAAGAACCTATCTATCCAATACCAAATTATTGAAGTTAAATTTGAAGTTGTGAAGATCCTACCCATAATTTATATTACTAGAAGCTCTGAAGATCTACCACAAAACACCCCCAAGGGCTTACATAATAGGCTTGAAATGATCGATCATGAGATACTATCTCTAGATGTGTGTTAGGGTCCCCCTGACTAAAAGATCATATAGAAATAAGGAAACCCAATTATGATCCTCTAGCTGAATGGTCCACCTTAGGGTATACATGGTACATATGATTCTCCTCGCAGTTTGATGTCAAGTCATGATGGTAGTCCGCATCATGACAAAAACCATTCCAAAGGCCCTCCCCGTAATAGCAATTACTGTGAAGGACCTCTCATAAGCAACACCAATAAATGATAAGGTCATCCCATAATTGTATTATATTCTGAAGGCCCTTCCCAAAATGTACACTATATAATTTCTCCCTCCAATTAGTTTTAAAGTTGTGATAGTAGTCCACTCCATCATAGAAGTCATCAAGGAGGTCCTCCCCTTAGTGAAATCAAGCAGCAAGAAGGTCCTCCTCCTACTGCTTCCCACCCTGAAGGTCCCCCACAAGACCTACAAAGTAGGGATTTTCACCTGAGTCAGGCATGATGTTGGAATGGTATCCTTCTCCATTAATTCACCAATTGTGAAGGTCCTCCCCATAGTCAAATTCACACTACCAAGAAGGTCCTCCCCATAAAATGGTAAATTTGAGAAAGCCTTCCAATGCTAAGGGGCTAGAAAATATGGCACAAATCATGTCAAAAACATTATCGATGAAAAGTGATATATGTTCTCATCAAGAATATGGTCTGGGGCCACGCTCATCTTCAGAACCACCCCCTCATTGCTCACATATCAATGAGGCTTCAACCATCCCTTCTGATTGAAATGAAATCATTAAAATGTAGTCAAGCTGGACATATCAACTAGAGGTGTCCCCATATGAAGAAAAATAGGATATGTTTCTTGTGAGAAGAAAACTAGCAAGGGTTGATATACCTGTGTTGTATTATCTCATGTCCACATCTCACCTGACATACCAAGGGAGTTTTCTGATGAATGCATTCAAAAAATTCACCCAAATATCCAAAAATATATATTCCAGCAAAAAGAAATGTTTATCCCTATGAATGGTATGCAAACCGTGTAAAGATATTTGGAATTCATATCCCTCTAATCGACCTAGAAGCCCTCCTATCTACATGGTGACCACAATCAGAAGTGTGAAAGAAAGACATTGAATAGGCTTGCCGCCATGCACTGCAGAAGATGTATTTCTTCAACGGTGATCCCTAGTCCTGAGTTCATATCTAGGTATGGGTATAACATGGAGTTATACAATTCACCTCATGTACCATCCAACAAACCACATTGGAGATGACATATTGCAATGTCATTACGCAATGGTAGAAATCAAATGAAATCAGTGCTCAAAAAAGGTGGAATGCTCCATAAGAATTCACCTTGAAAAAGTCCCTAAAGCATCAGGCTCGACAAGATCAAGCCATCAAGAATCTTTTGAGCCAGGAAACCAATAACATCAAGAATGATTACCGCCTAAGGGATGCTAAAAATCATGTAATTCCTATGTCTTCAATAGTAAATAAATCCCATGAAAACCCAATTCAATACTGAAATCAAACCAACATAAGAGTTTATTAAATTATAGAGGTGGAAATAGCGACAAATTACACAATAATATGGGAATAGTCCCATCTCATAGGGTTGGGGAAAACATTTAACTCAAAATTCCCCTGTAAGGCCAAAACATTCGGGCCATAGTGCATCAATGAAATAATGAGAGAAACCCTAACCTATAGGGCTGGGGGCATTTTACCTGAAATACCCGCACAAAAAATGTCTTTCTTCTCTCATATGAGAAGAACAATGAGTATAGATGTCCCCCATTTATTCTCACCTCAAGGATAATACCTCCAAAATTAAAGCATATTGCAAGGTTAGATCAGGGCTCCCTTCGGGTCACTACTTTCCATGAAATCTAACTAATACCATAGAATGGGAACAGAAAGTCCAACAAAGGATGAAAAAGTTTCTTCTACCATTTGGTACCATGTATACAACCCCCAATTTGGTATTCATTAGTGAATGTGGTGGACTTCAGACCCACAAACCTCATAATAAATGATACAAAAGGAGAGGTTACAAGAGAATTTGGTTCCATCCCAGTGGTGGTCCACACCCGAGCCTGAGTGTGTGTATACCTCGAACCAGAGAGATGTCCTAAATATGGGATCAACCTTAGAAATACCATTACTACCTCCCTCACGAATACCCAAAAATCGTAAGAATAAACCCTTGGTCATCAATGACCCAACTCCTCCTCCCCCGAAGCATGTGTCCTTAATTCTAGATGAATGATTTTCCATCAAGGGAGAATTGAAAGAGCTCAAGAGAATCGATGTCGATCTATATCAGGGAAGAAAACTTGCCAGATGTGTTCCTCAAGAGAAACATTATTAGTTGTTTTGAGAAGAGGGCCTCTTCCATAGGCACACATCCCAATAAATGAAATCATACTCAAATTCACACCCAATATGGAACCAGGACCATCTGTATACTTGAACTTGAACCCAGAAGGATATCAAGACATACCACCACTAGGGAAGTATTTATAATATATTCTGGCTAATCCCTAGAGGATACCCCCTACTGGGTATCCACCCCACATTGTTGTGGTGGGGGCCCTACCAGTTTTCCCCCCTATTGTACCCACCCAAGCTCAAGTCCGAAATGATATGCATCATAGGATCTTGATACTATTGAGAAAATGATAACTAAATGGGAATCCATGTAAGGTTGGTACATTCCAATATATCCAGAATGAAAACCTTACTCTGACAGGATGAGAATCCTTTTGCCACTGCCAAACTATTGGAACCCCGTATACCCATTTCTCAATGGTTCAAGAGACCCAAAAAACATCTAATGCATTGTGAAACTTACTAAGACCCCATGATGGGCACCCTAAGAATCAATAAGTAGTTAAACTCAAGTCCATTTTTTTCTCACTATAAGGTTCATCCTTCTGGTGGTATACTAGTTTTCTAGCTAACTCAATCATAGGCAGGAATGACCTTTTGTGATAGTTTCTATACTAGTTAAATTTAACATTTCCTATGAAAAGATTCAGTGATGTTAGGAATTGTAAGAATAAAGATAATGAAATATTTTAATTCTTCATTTCCAGATCTATAGGCATAACATACTCCCTAAACTGGCCACTCCCTCAGGAAGAAATGGTTGCCCGGTGAATCTATAATATTCGGGATGAATATATAAATCCACTCATCCCAGTAAAGTACACAAGCGGATTCTAATATTCTTAATCCATTTCACAAAGGATAGAAGACCCCTTGTAGTGGTCCAATCTCAAGTCTCATGTGGCCCTATAGGCCTAAGGAAAAAAGAACAGGAAATGCTGAAGTGACATCTACCACGCTTAAGCCACCCCTGACACCAACTCTAGTTGTGATGCCTCCACCTAACTATACATGACCCCCCCTAGACACTAAAAGCCACCCCCATAAGGGTATGATTAGTAAAGGGGTTCAAAAATAAATCATTCCATGGAATAAAGAAATAAATTCTATTCATTACGAGATGACCTAGTCAAGGGCTACTTCGTAGCCTCCATGAATTGCATGTTTCTTTAGATACCAGAGACAAAGCGAGCAGATGCATTGGGTCTAATTTAATATCCAAATTATTTTCCCTACCACTGGATAATGGGACACACCATCCAAGAGAGCTTTGTCTTAAAAGATATCCTTAAAAATGTGTTGGATTATAGACAAGTCATTTTTGGCCCACCACCATCACAAGTGGCGTATGTCTCCACCTTAGACCCAAGAGAGGAAGAGGAGTGGTAAACAGTCACCAATAAAAAAGAGGAAACAATTTGATAGATAGAGAATCATAAATTAGTCAAATGAGATCAGGGAGTCATCTAGTCACAATTAATGCAACCGATCGTTCCCCCAAATGATCCATATGAAACACAACCATTGTCCTCAGTCCCACAACCCTATGAGGGATGAAAAGGAAGAAAGTAGTAGAAATAAGATGGGTCTGCACCAAATATGAATCATGTCTTCCCACTTTTAGACTTCATACTAGCAGACATGAATGCACAAGAACTGTCCCGTCAAATTAGACAATGGGCATCACCCCACCAAAAAGAACCATTAGAAAAAGTCATGTAGATAGAATTATTGTCAGATCAAGAACTAATATTCAGAACCATTAATTTCATTCACTAGATGGACCCCTTATCTAATTGAGACAATGGACACAAACCCAAATTCCCCACATCAAACTGGAGAGATGGAGGAAGAGGCCCTAGAGGATGAGGGTTTCCAGGATGGTGGAATCCTAGGATTCATATTCCCAAAAACACCTTAACTCAAGCCATTAATATTGTGGAAACCCACAGAAGGACCCTCTAACAAAAACAATAGGAACCGTTGTGTTTCTCTTCCCCTTGTGGATGAAGTCTCATCCCAGTCATATTGGAGTATCTGTTAGAGGATGTGAAGATGTATAATCACCAAAGACGTGTAGGATGACCAGTTCATCCAAACATAGAAACCACAATAGCACCATAAACTACTGTCATAGTGGCTGGACCATCTACATCAAAATTTCAATCCCCTAGAGTTCCCATGAAAGGGCATCCCCAAGCTGAGAAGTTCCAGATTTTAATATATAAATATGATATTTTGAATCTTCTTGCTTCAATACTAGCAAAGCTATCAATCATGGATGCCTTAATCTATCCGGAGTCCTTAGGGAGGCACTCATCAGAGCTTTAATATGTCCCTAGGAATTTAGGGCCAATGTAGCAACTGTCGAAGTCTTTCAGACAAAGACCAATCATGCATAATGACATGTTGTCATATATTTCATAAATCAGGAGGAAGATTCCATCATATAGGGAGACATCAAACCCTAGTTTATGTCTAGAAAGATAAATGGAATTGATGTTAGTAAAATTTTCATCAAAAATAGATTTAGAGTAAACCTCATCTCATTGTGAAAACATCATCGGTTGGGATATGATGAGGATAGTCTAACAACATGCACTACAAATCAGTTTGGATCTGACAAAAGAGAGTAGAAGATATTCAAATAAATTTAGTTTAAAAGGTGGCTTGGTGACCTCATGTATGATTCCATGTTTCTAGTAGTGATATATTTAGGTCCACTAGGTTAGATACCCTAAGAGGGGGGTGAATTAGGGTATGACATATTAAAACAAATTCCCATACTAATCTTGTTTTGATGTTAAGAAAAACTCTCTTCTCTCTCATTACCGTAGCAAAGTATAAACAGAAATAAAATAATGCACAGGACACAATGATTTTTACATGGTTCAAGATCACTGGGATACGTCCAAGGAGTATACACTAGCTATGTGCTGATGTACCAAAATCACTAAAAGAGAACGGTTGTTTACAATGTTCAAAGTGGAATCATTGTTCCTTCTGGTATAAAACCAATCACAATATGAAAGCTCACTTCTCTCTCAATTGAAGTGTGATTACTATTTTATCAAAATATCTACCCATAGTTTATAGACCTATAGGTATCTTCATTGTCTCTATTTAAATATTCATCCTTAATTGTTGATAGATACTCTGTTGATGTCCCACTTTCATCCGCATATGAATCTCACTTTCCACCGGGTGCACTGGGCAACCCAACTTTTTTACTTGCATCCTTTACTGGGCGTTGCGCGTAATTACCTGGTTTTTTGAGAAATCCACTTTTTTTTTTCAACACCTCTTTTACACGGAACCAATTATTTTATGTGCAACATCCATCATTTATGTGCAACTTTTTCTTTACATGAAACAACCTTTTTACATGCAGCTTGAGCTTTACATGCAACCTTCTTTTTACATGCAACCTTTTTCTTTATGCGCAAACACCTATTTTACATGCAACAACCGTAATTTACATACACCCTTTTCTTTATGCACAGATAATTATTTTACTCTCAAACTTTTCATTTACACGCAACTCCCTTGAATAATCCAATTTAGCGCACCAGAGCTCAGATACTCTCTATGTATTGAGCTTTTTTAATGAGGGGAGTCACTTCATATTTATAGGAAAAATATTCCCCTATCCGAAAAACCCTCATTCCGCGTGTATTCTTCTTTGAGCGTGAAAAACACATCTTCCACGCAACACCATATTTCATGCAATGCTCCAATTTTTCATGCACCTCATGCCTTTTCCAATTTTCTTACTTCTGATCTCAAAACACCTGTTACACAAAAAAATCCATTCCATTATTTCACACACCATGCCAATATTTCACGCACCACTTTAGTTTCTGCGTGCCACTCTAATTTTGTATGCACCTCACTTTTCCAAAAACATATCTCTCCAATTTCTTTATTTTCAAGCCTAAAAATTTGGAAAACACTTAAATACGTCGCCACTATGTATCTACTCTTTTTGTACCACCTCCATATCATCCATTACTTTGTCGAGGTTCTTCTTCGAAACATGGATATCCATCAACATCTCTTGAACCAGAAAATTAAACATGTAAACCCCCTTTATTAACAAAATAGGCATCATGGTCTACTGTCTGAAAAAACACAACACATAGGCCCACTTTTTCAAAAAACACAATCACCTAAAAAATGCGTCCATGATACCTTGAGGGATATTTTCCCAACAGAGTCAAAGTATGACTTTTAAAATCATGTTGGGGGAGCCTAGACTCCATCAGCATGATGTCATTCCCATATCATACCATCAATGGGTATAATATTGAGAAAATAGGGAAAATAAGAAATTGCATGCTGAAAAATTCCAATTAGAGTTCAAAAAGTCTCATTACATTGTTGGAAGGTTCTATGAACCGAAAGAGAAGTAGTTTGTGGATGATGTTGTTTGTTGGATCACTAACCCAAACAGATTGGAAATGGCTTCCAATGATACCCTCAAACATATTAGAGGTGATTATTTTTTATCAATCATTTTGGTTGAGTTCATATGTTCATGTTCATACATAGACATAGACCTCTACCTGATTTCCTTTATGGCCTCTAAGTCCATGGACGCTGAAAAACACGCTAGCCACCATGATAATAGTGATGGATCAAATAAATGTGCCCCCTCCTATCCCCAGGGACCTAAAAAATTAATTCATTACTTAAAAATGTAGGATAAGATTTCCTATCACTAATAGAAATTAAGGAAACTCCTACACCACCCATTCCATCCTATTCAAAAAATTCCCCACTGTTAGCCGGGAAAAAAGGAGCAGTTTCAGTTTCTAAAAAGTAGAGTTATAATTCCTCTCCCAATGCTGGATAGTTCATCTCGAGAATCATATCCCCATCAAAAGAGGATAAATAATATGAATAAGATCTCAAATTTCCCCCTACCATTTTCGAAGAAGGTGTCTCCACCATGATATATGAACATAGGTAGATAAATCTTGGCACAAAAGATGACTCACAACCCACTATGATTAGTGTAGCTATGGATTTCAAAGAGCAAGAGGCATATACCTCCTTCAAAAAATAGAATCAATATTTTTTTCTTGAAACTACATAGATATTACTAGCCTCAATCATGAGGCCGCCACTCATTACTTGGGTGTATCAGAAGACCATTGAGGTTACAAGAAGGTGGTCAGAAGGACTAACTCGAAACATACTACCAAAATAGAGGCGGAAGTAGAAAAACTAATCAAAGATATGTTCATTCATGAATTCCAGTATATAATATACATAGAAACAATTATCTCTATCAAAAGTAAGAATTAACATTTTAGAGTCTATGTTGACTTCAAGGACCTCAATTGGTACTTCTCGAAAGATGATTTCCCGGACCCGATCACAGAATTGATGTCTAATGAGACTATCAGATATGAGGCCCTCCCTTTCATTGATGGATATTATGGATTCAACCATATCTGAATGGCCCAAGAAGATGAAGAGTTCACAACTTTCATTGTACTCCATGGAGAGTTCTTCTACTAGGTTAATATCATTGGTATGAAAAATGTTGGCTCTACATATCAGCGCGCCGTGAATCACATTTTCAATCCCTTCCTAGGAAAATTCGTCTAATGCTACGTTGAAGACCTATTTGTTAAATCATGATGGGTCTCAAACCACCTAACAGATCATGAAACTTTCTCCAATAAACTGTGAAAACAGAGTCTAATGTTGAATCCCCTAATGTGTTCTTCTAGGGTTACCATCAGGAAATTCCTTGGCTTCATTGTATACCAGTACAACATCTAAGTCGACCCTGAGAAGAAAAAATACATACTAGGCACGTCACCATATTGAAACCTCGCTGATATGAGGGGTATCCATGGGAACATAGCCCATATTAGTAACTTCATTGTTGACCTTACAGGTAAGTGTTTCCATTTCCCCAGGATGATGAATAAAGGGGTCGCATGCTAGTGGGATAATAATTTTCAAGAAGCATTCGACAATCTTAAAAGGTATCTCCTAAGATGATTGGTGCTGGCATCACCAGTTGAGGGTAGACCACTCATATTAAATGTAACCGCCTTGGAATGGTCTTAGGCACATTCATTGAAAATAAGAATGATGTTAGTAGTGAGAATATAATCTATTATCTCCGCCGAAAAATAATCTATTTTGAGACATAATATTCATGAATCGAAATTATCTACCTAGTCTAAATAATTGCAGTTCTGAAACATAGGCATTACCCGTTGTACCACAAGGTCCTACTGGTCCTCTGCAGCATCCTACACAATTATATCCTCTATTATCCTATGCTAATTGGACTACTATGAGGGTGGGAATTCATCCTACAAGATTTTGACATACTATAAATTCTCCGAAGAGTCATCAAAGGCTGGGCATTAACATATTTCTTGAGGGAGAACCCCTCAATTGAAATGACCCCATTGGATGTTGATTTTCAAATTGATGAAGTATCATCTACCCAAGAAGGCCCCCATGCATGGGAAATGAATTTCAACGTTTCCTCTAGAAGCCCGAAAGGGAAAAGGTTGGAAGGCCCCAAGTTAAAAATGAGGGTATGGGTGTTATAATCATATCACCAGAAAAGGAAATCTTACCTTACTCATTCCTACTTCAAGTGGGGCACATAAATAATGAAGAATAATACCATCCCTCATTGCAGTTCTAGAGTTGGTACATAATGCACAAGATGAATGCCTAAAGTCAAAAGGTGGTTTAAATCTAGTAATCAAGTATGTCAATTGTGATTATACCATTAAAAATAATTATTAGTTCCATTGGTGAACCATGTCTGAGTGATAATGAAAAAATTACTATCAGAAACGACATTGACTTATGTACCCAGTCAAAAAATACTAAAGAATATGCATTGGAAAATGTATCCATAACCCTAGATGATCCAGACCGAGGTGAAATAGTCATCGGAAATTCCCATCATCAGATAGTCTTTCCTTTCATTTAGAATAATGAATAAGAAATATGAGAGTTTAACCCCATTCTTGAGCATTATGGTCACATCATTGGTTGTATGAATCCCATTGAACATTACCTCCAGAGGGGGTAACTCCCACCAAATAGGGATGGAAGAGAATATATTCTGAGGTGGGCAGTCAACATTGTTTTATACAACATCACAATCTAAGAAAAGTTTTTCTATAAGAGAGTCCATAACAGATTCCTTCTTAGGTACATTGATGGAAAAGACACTGGTTCCATCATAAAAGAAGTGCACACTAGAAAATGTGGATCACACCAATCAATAGCCAAGCTCTCCCATAAAATTCGATGGGTTGGATACTATTGGCCCAATATGATACATTATTGTGCCACATTCACCATGATGTATTATCCCTACCATGTTCATTCCAATTTCATTCACCAGCTCCAAGAACTAATTCACCTAGATAATTACATCTTGCCATTTTATGAATGGGGGATGGATGCTGTGGGACTATATCCTCCTGTGAGATCCAGGAAATTCAAGTTCATTCTAAAAGAAACCAACTTCTTCCCCAAATGGGATGAAGTCGTATACCTTAAAGAGGTCAAGGAAAGAAGCATTATTTTCTTTATTAAAGCCAACATCATTACCAGATTTTTTGTCCCTCATACAATACTGATGGATAATGGACTGACCTCTAATATGCTGAGTTGGACATGTTATAACAAGAATATGGAATCAGACCCAACTGTTCTTCCTACTAACATGATGCGAAAAATGGGAAGATAGAGGCTTTCAAAAAGACTATGTCCAACATACATCAGAATATGGTGGAAAAGTACAAGGCATTGTGGCCAGACATAATCCTCCATGATTAATGGGCTTACCATACGATGACCTGCATTGCCACCTAGAAAACACCGTACTCACTAGTATATGGGATATAGGTGGTTTTTCCCATCGAAGATCAAGTGCCATCATTACACATTTCCATTTGAGATCAACTTTCCATGGGTGATAAATCACTAAAATGGTAGAATGAGTTAGAGTGACTCAATGAGAAAATGTTTCACATATTGTAGAATTTGGAAATCTACCAAAATCAAGTCACATGAGCTTTCAAAAAAAGGTTCTCCTTCAGTTTTTCCTCAAAGGATAGATTGTTTTGGTCCTCAAAACCCCAATGATACTCAAGAAGAAACCCCCAAAGCATGAGACAAAGTGGGATGGGTCATATTTCAGACCTAAGGTCTACTCTAATAGTGCATATTCATATATATCAATGGATGGATAGCTCAACACAGCTCCAAAAAATGCAAGGTTTCTAAAGATATACCTCATATAATAGTTACAAATATGTCTTAGATACAATATGTTAAAATCCATAGTGACATAAAACTTCATTTCTATTGGATGTAAAACTACATAGAAACATCATAGTACTTACCACATGGCATGAAACTACAAGTCCAAACTCATCCTTGCTATATAATGAAAAACTACATTGCATCTTATTCATAACTGCAAGACGTAAAGCAAAAAGGTAGGTATTTTGTTTGAGCTAACAATATGTCATGTATATGTCAAATTAATGTGAGAGGCATATTGAAATACCACCCTCTTTCTATTCATGGGTCAGAACAACAATGGAAGAGAGTTCAATAACTATGTGTGGCTTTGTAACATCCCGACCCGGAAGCCACTAAACCGGTGCTCCGAGCCGGTTCACCACAAGGCCTCAAGCGCGCCTCCCCGTATGCCAGAGGATGCCGACTAGCAGTGAGGGCCTATAGTGTGATAGTGGGGAGACTATGAACTCATACCAGAGTAAGAAAACAACGAAAATAACTAAGTATCATACACAACAGAAAGTAAACAGAGTGCGGAAGCAGTAAAAAACTGAAATAGAACAAGCTGTAATAGTAAAATATTGTAAAATCTCAAACAACTATGCAATACAATACAACACTGGTCACCCACTAGGCCGATCATACAGATACAAGTAAAAAGAAACTGAAAGTAAACATACAAGGCTCTGCTACTAACTCCGAGCCAATCCACGTACCCGATCTCCAGACAATATCGAACTGTAGTAGTCGGATCAGTAGAACCACTCAAACTGCTCAGCTCGATCATGCAACACTGGGCCTCATCCCTATCCACCATGCAACTCTTGCTCAACCTGAAAAGCATACATAAGGTCTACACGTACACCGAGGTGCACATGCAGGGGTGATAAATAATCTCAGTAGGGCACCCTGACAAGAATCCTATAACTGTGCTGCTAAAAGTGTATGCAACAACAATGTGCTAAACCTCGCTGGAACACCACAAAATTAAGTAAACCAAATGTGCAACCATAGTTGAACTCATGGTGTGTAGTCCCTGTCAACTGGGCAAGTGCCAAAATGGATGTCCATATCTATATACGTACACATGTATAGTCCCATACCTATACACCTATACATAAATATGAATATTCATGATAAAGTGATTCAGATAACAAGAAACAACATCAGAAGTTGATCCATGGGACCATAATCCTAATCTCCTGGACATCCTGTGCAAGGGCATTGAGCTGGATGTCATGCCACTCAAGAAATGTATCATTAAGTTGATCTCTGGGTCCGTAATCCCATCGACATGTACCTGCTTTGGCCAATGCCAAAAAGTTTTCTCTAAACAAGATAAAAAAACAAGTAACCCTATGGGAATTACTCACAGCCTATCCCCTCTGGTTCAACCAAACAAACACAAGAAAGCCGATAACACAATAGGTAACCATCTGGGATGTACTCACAACCTATCTCCTCTGGTCCTACCTAGAAACACAAGCAACCCTCTGGGAAGCACACATAGTCTCACCCCTCTGGTTTAGCTAAAGCATAGACTCTATGGGTGGCTCAAACTAGAAGACCCCTATAGTTAAGTAAACATACAAAGGAACATACACTCTAGGAATCTCTCACCGTCAATTCCCATGTGGTCTTGCAATGATAGCTATAGACTCTCAGAGGAATAACTTACATCTAATTCCCCCTGTAGTCTCGATACGTTACTAAGGACACTCTGAGGAAGCACAAATTCCAATTCCCATAGGTCCTTTGAACGATACTAATTTATAACAAAATATCTAGGGAATACCTTAATTGTCAATTCCCTCTTTAGTCTACTTCACCAGGTTTACTCAGCCCTGAGCAGTCCAATCGTGCGTAACTGAATGTCAGCAGCCCTATGTAAGTTCAACAAACTACTTGGCTAATAGATACAATGCATCAAAAGAATATAAACAGCAGGAAATACATGCAATCAACTATATCAAGGCAAGAAATCAATGCAAAACGATCTTCCTCACATGCAACCTAAGCCAAACAGCGATAAACTTCCAAAACAAGGGAAACACCCATGGGGTGATCCTCAAACATGCTAACAAGCAAACATTATTCATCTAACAGCCACAAGAATACAATCAATCTAAGGCAGATAATAAAGCAAGATCAAAACCCTAACCCGAGATACCCGATGCATGGGTATCTGGCACTTCTACACAAAAACTCAAAGACAATCAACGTAAGGCAACATAACACGTACTCCGGCAAACACGAAAAATTAGGCATCCAAAAAAAATAGGAAAGACACATCACGTCAGGCTTAGTAGTTACCAACAAAGAAGCACCTCCAGTAAAAACTGCAGAATCAGGAAACCAAGTTAGATATAAACACATGGTGAGGGTGGCCTGAATGCCCAGCCCAGAAAACATCCAAATCCCAAAGAGATTACCAGTTTGGCACGGGTTCTAGGTTACACCCGATCACCATCTCTACCCAAACCCGGTATAACAACTCATTGTCGGTCAAACAACAGGAACCCACTGGGTCCCTCTGGTCAAACACAGAGGATGCATCATACTCGGGATCCTCCAAGTAAACATAAGTGAAGGCATCCTACGCGGGATCCTTAATGAAGAGTAAGGGATGAATCCTACACGAGTTACTCAATGGAAGGACAATATAGGCATTCTATAACATGGTTACTGTCAAGGGAAGAACAAGAGAGAGATCCTACAAGGGACTCCCTAGGTCAGCACACAAGCAAAGGCATCCCTCAGGGGATCCTTAGAAGTAACTAGTCTTAAAGCCTCATAGGCCAGAAAGGAATGTATCACAATGGTAACGTTATATAAATCATGGGTTACGGGAGATATCTCATTGGTCATCTCCTATTAAAGGTCTCAACTAAGTTGGTACGAACACCCAACCGATCATCCACCCCAAGTCTCACTCTCCGGTGAAAACTGAACTCAAAAAGTGGAGGAAAACCCCTCCATTTAGATGAACCCCCCCAAAACCCTTTATATTACCTCTAAATGTAAAAATTATTCCTCCATTGCAATATATGTGGAAAAATTCTTAGAATCGACTACTCACACGCCCAAATATGACTTCCAGAACCCAAGATATCTCAAAATTACTAAACTGAAGCAGTACATGGCCAGAGTACATGGCCAGAGCACAAAGGCCTGCCTGTGTAATAGTACACGGCGTGTACATTACTATACATGGAGTGTACTATTCACAAAAAGTTATGCCATGTCAGTTTTCACTCGAACACATGCCCATGTACCACTACACGACGTGTACTTAAAGTACATGGTGTGTAGTCCTTAAAAACCACCAAAACTGTGTTCTATTCCACACGGCCAGCCAAACGGCTACACACTACACGGTATGTACATAAAGTACACGGCGTGTAATTACGAAAATATCGACTTCCCTAAATAGGAAGAACACACGGCGTGTACCCCTGGAATACACTCCGTGCACACTGGGTTTTCCTACGGGAAAACCCTAAAAACACCTGATTTGCCCGTTTTCACCCCCGAAACAGTAGATCAAGACCCATGGGAATACAAGCAAGAAATATATGGCTTGAAAAACTTAAAACAACATGTTTAATCGATATCTATGTAGAAAACATAAATGGCCCTACATTTGGGCGGAAACCACTGAAGCTTCAGTTGATTTCGCGGCTCCTGGTTGTCGCACGCCGACTCAGCGCATCGAGAGCTTCGAATCGGTACCCTTCTTTGGATTCAAACTCTCCCTATTACTCAAACTAAATATCTCCCATAGTTCACGACCAAAGGGGGAGAGGCTTAGGAGATGTGCACAAGGAGGAGGAAATAAGAGAGAATAAAAAGAAAAGGAAAGAAGAAAAGAAAAGGAAGAAAAAGGGGCCCGGGCTGGCCCCGACGCACGACATGAGTTTATGCCTTCCCTAGGCTAAACTCCCCATTCCAGACTCAACAACATAGACAGAATCTCATTTCAATTCTCAGTTTAAAAGTTATTTCTAAACGAACCTACTCCAATAATTTAATATTTAATTTAATAATATTAAATATTAAATATTCCCCCATAATTCGAACAACTCAGATTTCCTCCACACTCCTGTCCTGGGGTAAAATCCCTATTCCGGGACCAATGGAGCTATCTGAAAAATTATCTGAGATAATCTCGTAGGGTAAAATGACCCTTTTACCCCTCACGGGCATCCAACAGCAAAAAAATTCAAATTTATACTCAAAATGGCTATTTGAAAAAACACTGGTTCTTCCAAACTCCCCACCATAAACCTTCTCGTCCTTGAGTAGCCCAAAAAAAGGACAAGCAACAGGACCAGCATCCATGCCCCCCAACCTGAGCATCTGCACAACCAAGCTACCTAGATAGTCCAACGACCATCATTAGCATTAACAACCACCTTCTACATAGAAGATATTCAACTACGACCAAACTGGTACTCCCCACCATAGGAACACCCATTTCATCATCTTAAAAGGAAAATACGAGATCAAAAGCCCACTGGAAAACACTGAAGTTTAACCTAAACAAGGAAACCCACCCTCAAAAGGGAAAATGGTGCACTCCCCACCTTGTGGCTTTCCTTACACTGCTTCATGAGCATAACCAGAACAGGTTTCACCATCAACAGGGAAGAACATTAAAAAAGAAAAAGGATCTCGATGTAGGGTCGAAGCTCTCTTAGCGTACTCAAGATGAATCAAGATAGCGCATGATCGTCTCTTACAAGAGTATACTAATATTTCACTAAAGGCGTATCAAGATCCCTCCGAGCCACACTAACATCCTACCAAAACCTGGCTTGGATTCAAGCACGGGTCAACCATTTCCACACAGGTTCCCCTAGAATGGAACAGACATTGATCTACAATGGTTCAAGTCAAAACCAAAGGTATCTAGGTCTTCCACCTATCACTACAGAAAAATCCTCACAACTAGGTCACAAGGTCTAACCACCTAGCCCAAAATAACCAAAACCACTCAGAAGATGGTAAAGATCACAACAAGAAAAGAAAGTCAAAACCAAAACATAGCCTACAAGGGAACTGATCCTCTCCGAGCATCCTCAAAAGGAACTACTCCCTGGAGTTCACAACCCATGCATAAAAGAAACTGAACTGACACCCATCGAGCATTCTTATATGAGAATAACCCAAGGAGGTCAAGTTCACAGGAAAATCCATTGTATATATCGACATAGTTCTCAAAGATCCGAATAGATAACCACAGACCTGAGAAACAACACCCAATAAAGGGGTCAAACAGAAAGGCATCACGTGCCACATCGACCAAATAGGGTCACTGCACCACCTGTGCATGAGGATGGAGTCATCATCCTCACACCAACGCCTCAACGTTGATCCAAATAACCTTCCATCAGAGTAAAAATTAAATGTAAAAAGACCCAAAGGTCTTATTCATCAGTAAAAGAACACACTAGTAGGCCTATATGCTGTGAATCCTAAGTGCCTAGTATGATGCATGAGACGCCTCTTGCCTTTGCCAGCCAAGAGTCAAAATCTATCCCTGGAATCTTACTAATTTCCAAGAGCTAGAGATCAATATTAAATTAAAACACCACTCAACATGTGAGTCGCTCAAGGAGAAAATCATACAAAACTGTAACATCACAAAATCAGAACAACAATCCCAAACCCTAGCAACTAGGACTTCTTACCGGAACAAGTGTTCATGATGCCCCAACCCGATATCCATCACAGGTTCCGACACATTCCTAATACTCATGTATACCATATCCCAAATAGTAATAACCAGGAAAAAAAAACTCCTATGATATCACTTTGTAGTGTCTCGACTCGGAATCTGCTAAACCAGTGCTCCGAGCCGGTTTGCCACAAGGCCTCAATCGGGCGTCCCCATACGCCAGAGGCTGCTGACTAGCAGAGAGGGCCTAGGGTGTGATATTGTGGAGACTATACCCTCATACCAGAGTATGAAAACAGTGGAAATAACTAAGTATCATACACAACGGAAAGTAAATAGAGTGCAGAAGTAGTAAACAACTGAAACAGAACAGGCTGTAATAGTAAAATGATGAAAAATCCCGAACAACTATTCAATACAATAAAACACTGGTCACCCACTAGGCCGACCATATAGATACAAGTACAAAGAAACAGAAAGTAAAATTATAGGGCTCTGCTAATAACTCCGAGCCAATCCACGTACCCGATCTCCAGACAATATCGAACTGCAGTAGCCCGATCAGTAAAACCACTCGGGCAACTCCGCTCGATCATGCAACACTGGGCCTCAGCCCTATCCACCATGCAACTCGTGATCAACCTAAAAAGCAGACATAAGGTCTACACGCACACCGAGGTTCACGTACATGGGTGAGAAATAATCTCAGTAGGGCACCCCGACATGAAACCTATAACTATGCTGCTAAAAGTGTATGCAACAAAAATGTGCTCATCCTAGCTGGAACACAACAAAAGTAAGTAAACTAAATTTGCAACCACAGTTGAACTCCGGGTGTATAGTCCATGTCAACTGGGAAAGTGCCACCATGGATGTCCATATCTATATACGTACACATGTATAGTCCCATACCTATACACCTATACATAAATATGAATATTCAGGATGAATTTATTCAAATAACATGAAAAAACATCAACAGTCGATCCTTGGGACCATAAGCCCGATCTCTTGGACATCCTGTGCAAGGGCATTTAGCTGGACGTCGTTCCACTCAAGTCGTGTATCATTAAGTTGATCTATGGGTCCGTAATCCCATCGACATGTACCTGCTTTGGCCAATGCCAGATATATATCTCTAAACAAGATAAACAAAAACAAGTAACCATATGGGAATTACTCACAACCTATCCCCTCTGGTTCAACCGAACAAACACAAGCAAGAAGATAACACAATAGGTAACCCTCTGGGAAGTACTCACATCATATCTCCTCTGGTCCTACCTAGCAACACAAGCAACCCTCCGGGTAGCACACACAGTATCAACCCTCTGGTTTATCTAAAACATAGACTCTCTGGGTGACTCAAACTAGCAGACCCCTATATTCAAGTAAACATACAGGGGCACATACACTCTGGGAAGCTCTGACCATCAATTCTCCTGTGGTCTTGCAACGATAGATATAGACTCTCTGAGGAAGAACTTACATCTAATTCCCCCTGTAGTCTCGATATGAAACTAAGGACACTATGAGGAAGCACAAAGTCCAATTCCCATAGGTCCTTCAAACGATACTAATTTATAACAGACTCTCTAGGGAAGTCCTTAATTGTCAATTACATCTTTATTCTACTGCCCCAGGTTCACACAGCCCTGAGGAGTCCAGTCGTGCGTAATCAACTAACAGCAGCCCTAAGTAAGTTCAACAAACTACTTGGATAATAGCTATAATGCATCAAAGTCATATAAACAGCAGGAAATACATGCAATCAAATATATCAAGGAAAGAAAGTAATGCAACAAGGTCTGCCTCACAGGAAACCTAAGACAAATGATGATAAACAACCAAAACAAGGGAAACACGCATGTGGTGATCCTCAAACCTTCTAACAAGAAATCATTATTCATCTAACAGCCACAAGCATACAATCAGTCTAAGGTAGATAATAAAGTAGGATCAAAACCCTTACCCGAGATACCTGATGCATGGTTATATATAACTTCTGCACAAAAACTCAAAGGAATTCAAAGTAAGGAAACAAAACACCTACTCAGGCACACAAAGAAAAGTAGGCATCAGAATAAATAAGAAAGACACATCGTGTTAGTATCAACAACCACCAACCAGGAAGCACCTTTGCTAACCACTACAACATCAGCAAACCAAGTCAGATATAAAAAAATGGGGAGGGTGGTTCGAACACCCAACCCAACAAACATCCAGATCCCAAAGGGATTACTAGTTTGGCATGGGTTCTAGGAGACACGCGATCACCATCTCTACCCAAACCCGACATAACAACTCAGGGTTGGTCAAACAACGGGCACCCACTGGGTCCCTCAGGTCAAACATAGAGGAGGCATCATACCCGGGATCCTCTAGGTAAACACGAGTGAAGGAATCCTACGCGGGATCCTTAGAGAAGTGTAAGGGATGAATCCTACATGGGATCATCAAAGGAAGGAAAATATATGCATTCCATAAAATGGTTCCTATCAAAGGAAGAACAAGAGAGAGATCCTACAAGGGACTCCCTAGGACAGCACACAAGCAAAGGCATCCCTCAGGGGATCCTTAGAAGTACCTAGTCTCAAAGCCTCATAGGCCAGAAAGGAATGTCTCATAGGGGTAACATTCTAAAAATCATGGGTTAAGGGAGATATCTCATAGATCATCTCATATTAAAGGTCTCAACTAAGTTGGTACGAACACCCAACCGATCATCCACCCCAAGTCTCACTCTCCAGTGACAACTGAACTCAAAAAGTGGAGGAAGGACCCCTCTATTTAGATAAAACCCCCAAAACCCTATTTATATTACCTCAAAATATAAAAATTATTCCTCCATTGCGATCTACATGAAAACATGCTTAGAATCGACTACTCACACACCCAAATCTGACTTCTAGAGACCAAGATATCTCAAAATTACTAAACTGAAGTAGTACATGGCCAGAATACATGGACAGAGCACAAAGGCCTGCCTGTGTAATAGTAAACGGTGTGTACTTTACTATACACTGCGTTTACTGTTCATAAAAAGTTATGTCGTGTCTGTTTTCACCCAAACACATGCCCATGTACCACTACATGATGTGTACATAAAGTACACGACATGTAGTCCTTAAAAACCACTAAAATCATGTTCTATTCCACACGGCCATCCACATGGATACCTACTACACGACATGTAATTAAATTACACGGTGTGTACTTAAGAAAATATCGTATTCCCCGAACGAGAAGAACACACGGTGTGTACCCCTGGAATACACGCTGTGTACACTCCCGATTCGCCCGTTTTCTCCCCAGATACAATAGATCAAGCCCATGGGCAGACAAGCAAGAAATATAAGGATTTAAAAACATAAAACAACATATTTAATGGGGATCTATGGAGAAAACATAAACGGACATACCTTTGGGTGGAAACCGCCGAAGCTTCGGTTGATTTCATGGCTCCCGGTTGCCGCACGCTGACTCAGCGCATCGAGAGCTTCGAATCAGTACCCTTCTTGGCTTCCAACTCTCCATATTCCTCAAAATCCATATCTCCCATAGGTCACGACCAAAGTGGGAGTGTCTTAGGAGATGTGCGCAAGTAGTAGGAGGAAAGAAGAGAGAAGAAAAAGAAAAGGAAAGGAGAAAAGAAAAGGAAGAAAAAGGGGCTCGGGCCGGCCCCGATGCCCGACATGAGTTTATGCCTTCCCTAGGCTAAACTCTCCATTCCAGACTCAACGGTGTGAAAGAAATTTCAATCCTATGCTCTGTTTAAAATTTATATCCAAACAAACCTACGTGAATAATTTAATATTTAATTTAATAATATTAAATATTAAATATTCCTCTAGAATTAGAACAACTTAGATTTCCTCCAAACTCCTATCCTTGGGTAAAATTGCTATTCTGGGACCAACAGAGCAGTCAGAAAAACTATCCAAGATCATATCATAGGGTAAAATGACCGTTTTACCCCTCATGAGAATCCAACGGCAAAAAAATTCAAATTTTTGCTCAAAACGACTGTCCGGAAAAACACAGGTTCTTACAGGCTTGATTCCTATTCAAAAGTAAGACACATGGCGATGCCTAAACCCTTGATCTTATCCCAATCATAACATGAAATAGAATACACTATAATATCCTCTATGAGACCATACTATGTTGGAAATCCTTTTTGATCATTTTTTATCCCATTTATTATAACTCACATTAGCTTAGGATCGGTGGTATGGGTTCCTTTGCGTAAAAAATCATAGAGGAATAGGATAGAACCAACACCTGTAGAGGTTGAAACCAAAATGATCCAACACCTATGCCTGAGTCCGATTGGTACCTAGAGAATATTGTGTACAAACCTACATGTATCTTGATTCTTACCCTTGCAGGATACATAATGACACAGATATTTAACATAATGGCCATGAAATGAATCAAAAACTTTCCCTCTCATTTCCCTACGTAGGGACCATACCTCTATGGGGAACATTTATGACTTTTTATGGCTTGATTCATGCCCTTGTAGGATAAATAGTGACTTTGGGATCACATATCCTACCCCAACCAACAGCAGCTGATAAAATTCCCCCTCCCTATGTATGGACTGGACCTATATAGGTGGGGAAATTGTAGAACTACATATGTATTAATCCCCATCTTAGTGGGATACATAGTGACAGTTGAATCCGAGGATTAGGCCGAGACTCTATATGGTTATAGTTCACATCGGTTTAACTTCATCCTTAATATATGACATTAAACTCCATGAAATCTACTAGAACTATGTATGAATTGATTCCAATCTCAGTGGGATATGTAGTGATTCGTGGATCTCATATTTCAGTTCATCCATCATATAAAATTCTTTCCTATTCCCTATTCATTGACCATACCTTTATATGGAGGATATATCCAGAAATACATGTGTCTTTATTCCTACCATTACAGGATATGTAGTGAAACCTAGACCCCAAATCATGGTCTAGACACCAGGATTAAAATTACCCTTTCCCCAAGGTATGGTCTGTACATATGTAGGGAATTTATTTCCAGAACAACGAGAGTCTTGATTCCTACCTGTTATGGACACGTAGTGACGCAAGGATACCCCATTATGGTCTAACCTCTAATTTAAAACCAAAAAATAGAAAATTCCCCTTCATCTATGTATAAGTCATACTTGTATAGTGGAATCTATGAAAGGTAATAACCACATGACATTGATATAAAAGGTTTCTAAAGAATCATGTGTGGCCCGATTCTCTATGATATGAGATCTCGTACATACCAACTATTTCCAATGCAAAAAATGCAATGAAATGATGAAAATTTAGATTCAGAATTCTGACACCTAGAATGTTTCAAAAGATCATGCATCCCTATATATGTGAGTGATATCTATATAGAAGCTTTTGTAGTCCATAGATAATCATGGTCTGGATATTTCTTACATTCCCATACAAATCTTTCTCATGCATGAAACTCGATACTCTGGGAAATCATGGTTCACCATAATCCTTTACGGTCATCGGAGATGGAAATCCAGTGTCCAATGTTCACCTTTGTTTGACTATACACATCATGCCCCGATGGATATACATATGTTTCCCACAAAACGACGGTCAACTGAAGGAAAATTCATCCTCAAGAGAGGCTTTTCGTATTTTCATACACCCAATGGCATCATAGCCCCATGTCATTTCTCTTGATCCAAGCCCCCCGAGACTATAGATTACACCTTTTATCATCAATCATGTCTAAGGAATACTATTATATCCTGAACATGATTAACTCAAATCTATTGATGGTCATTGTGACAAGTTTTCACCACAACACAACGATAAACTAACCTTCAAATTTCTATACTAAACGATACTAAACTGAAAGGCAAGAAGTTTCCCGACTACATGAAATTAAACTGCACCACACAATGGAAATTCATAGATTCTAAACTTGTCTCGACCTCCTCAAACAAAATGTCTTTCCTTTCTATGTATGATATATAACATTATAAGTAATTTTAATTAAGAATCCCGCGTGACTCATTTTCCCTTGATAGATGAGTGGTAGACCCGAATCCTATCATCCGGACTCATCCAAAGAAATTATTGTAATTCCCCCTTCTTTGTGCATGAATTAAATCAAATTATAGAATCCAAAAACATGTCCTATTTACATGGGTGTTAAAGGGAATTCTTATTTCCCTTATTTAACATTAGGATTATCCTACGTCCACCCCACATGATGATAATTATGTGGAATTCATCCTAACTGCACAACATTATACTGCACAATGTTGGTATTTGAATTAAACTTTCCCGTACATTTAATATTCCATTATTAAGTGGTGACCCAAAATCCTTGTGATCAATTGTTTCTCAGACCGAGTGTAACGCCCCGACCCCAGTTACCCAGAGTCAGTGCATTATTTTAATACATTGGCATGATTACAAAGAATCAAGTCCCAAAGGACCGATCAGTTTAGCAGTCTTGGAAAAATATATCACATACATGAATGTTACATTTTCAATTTAAGATGTACAAAACAACATAAATAATATTTATGAACTCCATTATTCCCTTGGATTAACCCTGCATATCAATCACATTACACTTCTTGGAATCCTGGGAAAAATAAAACATAGAAAGGGGTGAGCTCAAATGCTCAGTAAGGGTAAGCAATACAGATGAAACTTTCAAAAACAAGCATAAACATTTTAGGCAATGTATAAAACTAAAACAAAAGCCTTTTAAACTTTAACTTCAGCATATTATGGAAAAAATAAAATGAAATAATTCTGTTTACTTATTCACATGGATAATACACTAATCGAATAATCACATGCAGTATCACTAACCACATTCATAATCATGGAATGCATAATGCTGAAATTTAATTTCTTTATCAAGGACTCATGCCAAGGCCTAGGGTCTAACTATAACTGGAACCCAACTCGGAGTTCCTATAATAACCGGACACCAACCCATAGTGGCTCTAATAACCAGACACCAAACCGGAGTGCCTCTAGTAACCGAACACCAACCCGGAGTTCCTCTAATAACCGAACACCAACCCGGAGTGCCTCTAATAACCAGACACCAACTCGGAGGGCTTAATTTTAACGGTCCCCAACCCGAAACATACTATTCCAACACATTCATATTAAGAAGAGGATGAAATATAACATAGAACTTAGTATTAAAACTAGCATGATAAATGTCAATAATTTATCCATGAACCATGAATGGTATAAAAATAACACATCCACAGTCAAATATATCACAAAACCTTCAACACAATATGGAAGATTTGTATCATGACAAATCAACTTCAAAACAAGTTTAAAATCCATTAAATAATTTTTACATAGATGAGATTGATTTGTAAAAATCTTTGAGAGAAATACCCCTTTTCATGAAAACATTTAAAAGTCAAAAAATGTAGAAAAGAAGTCATTTAAATACATTTTTAAATCAATGTGTCCCATTCCACTTTGAAACTTTTGAAAGGAATTAACATTTTAAAAACATTCATGTCCATATAAATAAATCCTTAAAACCCATTTTGAAGACATAGAAATTAATGAGAAAGATTTAGAAGAATAAATATTTAAAACATTTGAAATGTTGTTTTAGTAAAAAGACCCTTAAAATAATCCCTTTTAAAACTCTTTCATAAAACAAGTACATGGATAATAAATATGTCCCAGTAGATTCGAACGTAAAAACAACAACCTCGGATAATAAAGTGATTCTGAAATTAACCCTTACCAATTTGGTAACTTACAAAACATACACCCCGTGAAATTGGTATCATACAATGAATATGTAAATACACATAAATTAAAGTGTATTACATAAATAATACAATTATGGGCAGTACATACACCACATAAAAGGTAATAGTGGAAATATGGCATGAATCTCACGGGAATAAGGAGTGAGATGAAAACCCCTTACCTTGTACTTTTCCTTGGTTGAGGGTAGGTTAACCTCTTGTATAATGGTGAAATAATTGTTATTAAATTATACAAGAATCATATACATTAATATGATATCATATATGATCTTTTAATAATGATTTGTTAATAATATTTTAGTATTGTTGTTGTTTCGGGTGTTAACTTACTCGTTTTCTTGTATATGTTTTGTTACGTATTTCATGTTTGTCATGGATAGGTTGTATCTAAATCATATCCAGAATGATATCAAGTCCTTAAACATTATTTTTAAATCATAAAATGATAATTATACTTGAATGGATACGATGGAGAATGAATCTCATCGCGTTCGTGGAGACGGTAGTCCGTACGTACGCACGAGCGACAATACCATTCTTTTGATATTAAAATAATATATAATTGGATGCTATATCATATATACAGAATCATTATCATGTTATATTTATTATTTAAATTAATTATACATCATTATTATACCCTTCCAAATTATAATTTATTGAATAACAATTAAACCACGACGTGGAGACGGTAAGCCGTATGTACGCACGTATGGTGACATGTTATTCAAAGGATGGATAGAATTCTGAAATATGGTTGTAAAATTTTTATAATAACATCAAAGTATATATATAATATACTGGATTTATTATTTTATAATTGTAATAACAAATAAATAAGAAGTGTAAGAAACGAACTTGAAAAAGGGTGGTGAAATCATTACCTCTTCTTTGGGTTCTTCCTTTTGATTTGATCAAAAGTGATCCTTAAGGTGGCTTTCTGACTAAAGGAAGGCCTCTAGGATGAAGTGAGGGAAGTTGAGAGAGTATGTGGGTAGAGTTTGGCTGAGCCAAAAGGCTTTTAATGTGTTATTTAATGAGAAGAGAGAGTTCCCTTTTATAAGAGGGGTGAGGGGCACCTTTGGAAAAGCTAGAAATATTATTTTATAATAAATTCATATTCGGTTTATAATGGATCCAAAGTGTATTATTTAACGGTTAAGGTGGGGATGGGTCTAAAACCACTCAACCAATAGAATTTATACAGGTTTGGGTCATTATATTAATCTTATATTTAAGTTTTAACTCATAATTAATTAGTTTGACACTTACCATGTCACTTTGTATTTTTATATTATATAGTTAATAAAAATACTATATACCTCCAAGATACCCACAAGTGGTCCATTAATGACATAAATATCATGATATAAGTCTCTTGTCTGAGCCTTATATTTTTAAGAATTTAATTTCAATTAATAATAGAATAATTATTTTAAAAACTCTTTTATGTCAATTTTGACAGTATTCAATAGTTGATTTTTGTAAAAATCATAACAGAATGATTACATCTAACAAAGTAAATTAAATCAATCCTAATATGTCATATTATACTATAAAATTAGTTTAATTAATTAAAAGACTAAAATTATATTTATTTGGGTATTTATAATATCAATTATTTTAATTTTTTACTATTACGGTAATTACTGCATCATCATTGTGTCATAAATAAATTAAATTATTTAATGTCTAAAAATTATAAATAAAATATCATTATGTAGGAAATCTTTTTATATTTCTAATAAATAATTAAAATCGAATTTATCTTATGTATAACACCATATTAAAAATGTTTTAGTAAATAAACTTTGATTTTAACTCTTTTAACTCTTCTTTGAATTAAATAATAATAAATGTCCTAATCTAATCCAAGTGGACCTAAATGATAATATTTTATTCCTAAAGTTTATTTTGATCGAGATAAACTTGTCCAATAGAATAAGGACATGTGTTAGGGTAATATTAATATCATTTTTACCTTTAATTACCCTATTTACTTTTAACCATGGTAAATAAAAGTAAAAAGTTACTATTCACCAAAAATTATTTTCATCTCATTGAACCACATTTTACTCCTTGATATTAACCGTGTGTCTCGGATTTTCGAAATTTCAATCACAGAAGCGGTAAAATTAATTTTTCTGAAAAATTCAGTTTTTTAACTACAACTTGGTAGTTTCACTATTCATCAAAAATTGATGTTTTTCAGAACAATGCCAAAATTTCACCCTAAGCTATAATTGATATCCCGAATTCATAAATGATGTCTATTTTAAAAAATTCTAGACATATAAGTTGAATTAAATAATTTTATAATTAATTCCCGCTGTCACAACAAATAGCATGTTTTTTAGAAACAATATATATCAAAAGATTGACAATTTTTTATGTCCAATTTCAAAGTGAAATTAATTATAATGAACAACATTGGATAAAATGGTAATAATATATTATAATTATATTTTAAAACCACTAAATAATATAATTTATCACTATAAATTATCTTGATTAGAAAATATTGTTTTTAAGTATTTTTCACAATTCATAAAAATTGGAAGTTCTCAGAAAAATACCAAAAATTCAACTTAGGATAATTTCGATATTCTGAATCCAAAAATGAAGTCCATTTTGAAATATAAAATATATATAATTTCAAAAAGTAGGTATTACTATTCATAACATCTAGTTTGATTGGTTGTGGTGTGTTATAACTCGATGTTGCGTACAACACACGCTATCACATTATTCAAAGAGAAGTGTACCGTAGAAGCTTGGGGTGTTACATTATCCCCTCTTTCAATAAATTACATCCTCGCAATTTGATATTGTTCTTTGAAAATAATGGTTGAAAATAGAAAATATCTTTGTGGAAAAATCCACATCGGAAATTTGGTTAATAAAATTTAGTCTAAACAAAATGAAAAGAGAAATGAAAGGGTCACCACAAAATTATGATCTCGATTAGGAGGACATTGGTGGCAATTATAGAAATATAATTAGAGGAAAAATGTAAATATTTATAGTCAGTTATTGAGGTCATCAATCAAAAACAAGTTTAAAATTGAGGTCCTTAAATTCATCAATATATGATGATTTAAAATACCACCAGTTCAACAAAACATAAGGTATTAAGATAACACATTTTTGACATTTCAAAATATCATAGTTGAAATCGCACATCGAAAAATGAATTAATGAGGCCTCTATTTAAAAAAAGAGTGGAAATTATGAAGATTACCGAAAATAACACATTCTAGGGTTCCATGTAGGAAAATATGGATATGGAAGAGAAATCTAATCATAAATTATATAATGGAGAGTGGTAGAGAACATGGCTATAAAAAGGCCAACAATCCCAAAGCCATAAATTAGTGATGATCTAAGGTACTATCTAGGACAACATTTTTGTTCTAAGTTCCTTTTCTTAATGTTGAGGAATTTATTTATGAGATTGGCTAAGATCATAAGGAGATATACTTACTTTATAATTATAGTTTTATCAATTAATTAATTTCTACCACAAACTCATCTTTCACCCCAAAACATAATACAACTCAAAAATACTCTATTTATTATAATCGTATAGGGTTACAAATATAATGAATTTATAGTTCACATATCAGACCCTTTATGTAAATAAACTACATTATACCATCTAGGAACTTTATGTAGCACAATGGTAGGCGATAAATCCCAATTGCACTATGGTTGTGGGTTCGATTCCCGCAGCTTTGTCTGACACGATGGGTCGTCACACGGTCTGTGTGTTGTCATATTATAAAAATACAAAAAATAACCTTTCAAACTTAATCCATTCCAACCATTAGACTTATCCAAAATACTATTATCCAAACTCACAGTCCAAAATTTACAAGGAATTTAAACATAATGGGGATCCTTTTTTCTAGGTAATAACATATGAACTCCTTCCTCGTATATTATTTTACAACACCGCAACATCCTGAATTACCAAAATCAACCATCTCTTATTCCAAAATCACTACCTCAATATTAAGACCATATTAAAGTTTATCTTTCCTTCAACCATGTAATTTCCAAAAAAATTTAACTCGCTATAGAGTAACTTTTCTTAGTACCATGAAATCTCAAATCCTTAATTAAATAGTACTACAGTACAATCCTTATTTATTTCCAGAACATCATTGATACAACACTTAAATGAAATAATTCTAAAATAACAACCTAAGAACACTAGTCATTACTATTCATCTATGTTAGTATCATAACTTGATTATTATTGAATAGAATCATTTGCGGCATAATCTGATGACTGGGACATTGGTTCACGTAGTGTCCAAACTCCTTGCAAATGAACCATTGTACATTTGAAACCATTTTCTTACCCTTGCAGTCACATACTTTGTGCCCTTTTCCTCCATACTTATAACAAACTCCCATTCCATTCAGGCAAGTTCCAGGGTGTTTCTTCCCACAGTTATCACATATGGGAAAATTCTTCTTTTCCCTCTTCCATTTATCCATATTTCTCTCTTCCGTCCTTTTCTTCTCTTGCTTACCTTCAAAGACATAGGACTCTGAGAATTTTTTAATCATCTTATCAACACATGATACTATTTATTCATATGATGATAATACGTGGGAAACTATTTCCCTTCTAAATTCTGGCTTAGGACCACAAAAGATATGATCCTTCTTACTCTTTGGATCATACCTATAATGGGAGTTCACATTCCTTCTACTGGGTGACATTTGTATAAAATAGTATAAACTAGTTCAGTTTATGAATTGCAATGAATAATTTCCAAACATGTAAAATACCTAACAAAAATTGAACAGTTTATTGATATAATCCATAATCATAAAAATGTTTTCATTAAGTAAGTATATACTCATAATCCCTTCATAATGGTTTATAAAGAAAATGAGAATTATTCTAAGCATATCCACCGGGAGTGTCGTAACCAAGAGTGCAGCAAGGCCCGTTGTCGTGTACCAGTTCCCGTTCGAGTCTAGCTCAAAGCGGTGTTTTCGGGATAAACCCCTAGGTGCATCTGTGCCAGAGCCACCTCTACCTTCTCGTATCCAGATAGGGATGTATTGCTTGGAAAACTCCCAAAATATCTACAATACCAAAATTCTAAGAAGTTATTCTATACTAATACTCAAAGTCTATCTTAGGGCTATGTTCTCTAATCAGAGTTTATCTAAATCTAGTTTCCAAGGTTATTTCTAAACTTCCTCTGATACTAACTATAACACCCTGACCCTAGTTACCCAGAGCCGGTGCATTATCTTAATACATTGTCATGATTACAAAGAATAAAGTCCCGAAGGACCGATCGGTTTAGCAGTCTTGGAAAAATAGATCACATACATGAATGTTACATTTTCACTTTAAGACGTACAAAACAACATAAATAATCTTTATGAATTCCATTATTCCCTTAGCATAACTCTGCATATCAATCACACTACACTTCTTGGAATCCTAGAAAAAATAAAACATAGAAAGGGGTGAGCTCAAATGCTCAGTAAGGGTAAGAAATACAGCAGAAACATTCAAAAATAAGCATAAACATTTTAGGAAATGTATAAAACTAAAAAAAAGCCTTTTAAACATGAACTTCAGCATAATATGGAAAGAATAAAATGAAATAATTCCATTTAATTATTCACGTGGATATTCTACTAATCCAATAATCACATGAAATATAACTTACCACTTTCATAATGATGGAATGCATAATGCTGAACTTTAATTTCTTTATCAAGGCCTCGTGCCAAGGCCTAGGGGATAACTATAACCGGAACCCAACCCGGAGAGCCTCTAATAACCGGACACTAACCCGGAGTGCCTCTAATAACCGGACACCAACCTAGAGGGCTTACTTTTACAGGCCCCCAACCCAGAACATACTAGTCCAACACATTCATCTTAAGAAGAGGATGAAATATAACATAATTTTCTTTATTAAAACTAGCATGAGAAATGTCAATACTTTACCAATGAACCATGAATGGTTTAAAAATAACACATCCGCAGTCAAATATATCACAAAACCTTCACCACAATATGGAAGATTTGTATCATGATAAATCAACTTCGAAACAAGTTTAAAATCCACTAAATAATTTTGACATAGATGATATTGATTTGTAAAACTCTTTGAGAGAAATAAACCTTTTCATGAAAACATTTAAAAGTCACACAATTTAGAAAATAAGTCATTTAAATTCATTTTTGAATCAAAGTGTCCCATACCACTTTTAAACTTTTGAAAGGAATTAACATTTTAAAAACATTCATGTCCATATAAATAAATCCTTAAAACCCATTTTGAAGACATAGACATTAATGAGAATGATTTAGAAGAATAAATATTTAAAACATTTGAAATGATGTTTTAGTAAAAAGTCCCTTAAAATAATCCCTTTTAAAACTCTTTCATGAAACATGTACATGGATAATAAATATGTCCCAGTAGATTCTAACGTAAAAACAACAACGTCAGATAATAAAGAGATTATGAAATTAACCTTTACCAATTTGGTAACTTAAAAAACATACACCCTGTGAAAGAGGTATCATACAATGAATATGAAAAAACACATAAATTAAAGTTTATTACATAAATAATACAATTATGGGTAGTACATACACCACATAAAAGGTAATAGTTGAAATATGGCATGAATCTCATGAGAATAAGGAGTGAGATGAAAACCCCTTAACTTGTAATTTTCCTTGGTTGAGGGTAGGTTAACCTCCTGTATAATGGTGAAATAAATGTTATTAAATTATACAGGAATCATATACATTAATATGATATCATATATGATCTTTAAACATTGATTTGTTAATAATATCTTAGTATTATCGTTGTTTCATGTGTTAACTTACTCAATTTCTTGTATATGTTTTGTTACGTAAGTCATGTTTGTCATGGATAGGTTATATATTAATCATATCCAGAATGATATCAAGTCCTTAAACATTATTTTCAAATCATCAAATGATAATTATACTTGAATTGATACGATGGAGAATGAATCTCATCGCGTTCGTGGAGGCGGTAGTCCGTACATACGCACGAGCGACAATATCATTCTTTTAATATTAAAATAATACATAATTGAATGGTATATCATATATATAGAATCATTATCATGTTATATCTATTATTTACATTAATTAGACATCATTATTATACCCATCCAAATAATAATTTATTGAATAACAATTACACCACGACGTGGAGACGGTAAGCCGTACATACACACGTGTGGTGACATGTTATTAAAAGGATGGATAGAATACTGAAATATGGTTGTAAAATGTTTATAGTAACATCAAAGTATATATAATATACTGTATTTATTATTTTTAGAATGGTAATAACAAAGAAAGAAGAAGTGGAAGAAGAAAGGAACTTGAAAAAGGGTGGTGAAATCATTACCTCTTCTTTGGGTTCTTCCTTTTCATTTGATCAAAAGGGCTCCTTATGTTGGATTTTTGACTAAAGGAAGGCCTCTAGGATGAAGTGAGGGAAGTTGAGAGATTATTTGGTTAGAGGTTGTCCGAGCCAAAAGGCTTTGAATGTGTGAGTTAATGAGAAGGTAGAGTGCCCTTTTATAAGAGGGGTGAGGGGCACCTTTGGAAAAGCTAGAAATATTATTTTATAATAAATTAATATTCAGTTTCTAATGGCTCCAAAGTGTATTATTTAAATTTTAAGGTGGTTATGGGTATAAAAACACTCAAAAAATAGAATTTAGATAGGTTTGGGTCATTATATTAACCTTATCTTTAAGTTTTAACTCTTAGGTAATTAGTTTGACACTTACCATGTCAGTTAGTATTTTTATATTATATAGTTAATAAACTTACTATATACCTCCAAGAGACCCCCAAGTGGTCCATAAATGATACAAATATCAGGATATTAGTCTCTTGGACGAACCTTATATTTTTAGGAATTTAATATCAATTAATAATATAATATTTGTTTTAAAAACTCTTTTATGTAAATTTTGACACTATTCAATAGTTGATTTTTGTAAATATAATAACATAATGATTACTTATAAAGAAGTCAATTAAATCAATACAAATATGTCATATTATCCTATAAAATTAGTTTAATTCATTAAAAGTCTCAAATTATATTTATTTGGGTATTTATAATATCAATTATTTTAATTTTGCACTATTATGGTAATTACTGCATCATCATTGTGTCATAAATAAATTAAATTATTTAATGTCAAAAAATTATAAATAAACTATAATTATGTAGGAAATCTTTATATCTTATAATTAATATTTAAAATCTAATTTATCTTATGTATAGCCCTATATTAAAAATGTTTTAGTAAATAAACTTTGATTTTAACTCTTTTAACAAGCCTTTGAATTAAATAATAATAAATGTCCTAATCTAATACAAGTGGACCTAAATGATAATATTTTATTCCTAAGGTTGTTTTTGGTCGAGATACACTTGTCCAATAGAATTAGGACATGTGTTAGGGTAATATTAATATCATTTTTACCCTTAATTACCCTATTTACTTTTAACCGTGGTAAATAAAAGTAAAAAGTTACTATTCACCAAAAATTATTTTCATCTTATTGAACAACATTTTACTCTTGGATATTAACTGTGTCTCTCGGATTTTCGAATTTCCAATCACAGAAGTGGAAAAAATTAAGTTTTATGAAAAATTCAGTTTTTTAACTACCACTTAGTAGTTTCACTATTCATCAAAAATTGATGTTTTTCAGAACAATGCCAAAATTTCACCCTAAGCTATAATTTATATTCCGAATTAAAAAAATGATATCTATTTTAAAAAATTCCATACATATAATTTTCATTAATTAATTTTATAATTAATTCCCACTGTCACAACAAATAGCATGTTTTTAAGAAACAATATATATCAAAAGATTGACAATCGTTTATGTCCAATTTCAAAGTGAAATTAATTCTAATGAACACCATTGGATAAAATGGTAAAAATATATTCTAATTATACTTTAAAACCACTAAATAATATAATTTATCACTATAAATTATCTTGATTAAAAAAATCTGTTTTTAAGTATTTATCACTATTCATAAAAATTGGAAGTTCTCAGAAAAATACCAAAAATTTAACTTATGATAAATTAGATATTATGAATCAAAAAATGAAGTCCATTTTGAAATATAAAATATATATAATTTCAAAAAGTACATATTACTATTCATAACGGCTAGTTTGATTGGTTGTGGTGTGTTAGAACTCGATGTTGTGTACAACACACGCTATCACATTATTCAAAGAGAAGCATACCGTAGAATCTTGGGGTGTTACACTGAGCATAGCTGACAGGTCCTTAGGGACCTCAGTAGAGGATACACCTTAGCTTCATGACAAACTAGTCCAACATTATGGTCCTTTTAGCACAACCCTAAAAGGTGTGTTATGGTTCTCTTCCACATATAGAACCCTAGGTCATCGATGTACAATGTTAAACTACAGCATACTCCAAATATGGAATAGATGACTCAACCTACGTATGAGGCAAATCTATGAAAGGGATTACTTTATACCATGGGTTAATCAGTGCCCAAATGTTTTCAATGTATCTGGATACACTCCTTCCACACATCAAACTCTATTATTGGAGTACTATCAGATTCCGATAACCCTCCACGACCATCAGAGATGAAAGGAAAGTGTCTTGTAGACACATTCTTTTGACTACTCACATCAATCCCCAACATATCTGCACATGTTTATTTCCAAACATCCATCAATCAAAGTAAAATTCATCCAAGAATATTCCTCTCCTACCTTGGTACGCCAAACGACTCCCAATCCCTGTGAAATCCCTCCAGATTCAAGAACCCTAAAATTCAATGTTTATATTCTCTTTCCAACCCAGATCCCAATTATATGAGAACATTCTAGCCGGATTCACCTCCGGTCTCTCAAATATTCTACAAAATAAATATTTCCCATCTAAGTGTGTGAAGTTATTCCGTGTATGAAAAACAAAATTCCCCCACTTATTTATGCTTTTCCTGGTAATGTTCAGCAAAATAAATTCCCTTTCATGTTTAAGTGAACCCCCTTCCATATTCCATACATTGTTTCTAGAAAGGTCCCAATCCCCAAAATCCATCATGGCCATCGGAGGTGGAAGGAAATTGTCCTATCCAAACCATTATTTGATAGTTCACATAATTCACTGGTGGATCTACATATGTCATCACTACTAGATATTTTAGTTTCGGCGCCTGTCATAGCGGGCGACCGCCATTGGCGGTCGCTACTGATAGTTTTAGCGACCGCCAAAAGCGGTCGCTACAACTGAAATGAAAATCGCGGGATTTTTCCCGCCCCCCGCACTGTCTTCTTCGATGAAACTCGCTGCAACATCGTCCGCGCCTCCTGCCGCCGCACCGCCACCACAGGTCACCCCCGTTGCCGCCACCCCGTCGCCTCCCGTCACCCCCGTCACCGCCACCCCGCCACCCCGTCGCCTCCCGTCGTCTCTCGTCGCCACCCCGTCGCCTCCCGTCGCCGCCACCCCCGTCGCCTCCCTTCCTCCGGCCACCGTGGATCTTCCATGGCCGTCGATCGAAGCTCGGGGTCCATCCGAACATCCCACGTGCGCCCCAGTATACAATGGGCACAAAATTTTCGTCAGTTTTCGAAGACAGTATTAGCGACCGCCATTGGCGGTCGCTATTGATTAATAGCGACAGAGAAACTGCGACCGCCAAAAGCGGTCGCAGGGCGGTCGCTAAAGGGCATTAGCGACCGCTTTTGGTGGTCGCTAATACCCACATTTCTAGTAGTGCATCTATGAACTATCCATCAACCAAAGTAAAAATTCATCCCCAGGAGTAGCCTTTCATTTTTCTGTATGCCTGAATGACATTTAATCTCTTTTTCATTCCCCGGATTCGAAAATCCTAGGGATTACAGTTTACATAATATTCCCCTTTCCAATTCTAAAAGACCAAAAAAATTTCTAGTTGAATTAATGACTCATTTACTCTCTATTGTTTAGAGTAAAACGATATCCCATAATAACTTTAAGGTGTCACGATTGTATGAAATAAATAATAAGATTCATCATCACTCCCATAAAAATGTAAAATTCTTGTTGGAGTGGTTTCACATTAAAATAAGATACAAATTTCCTTAATAATTTCAGACATCATCCTCAGATAGGCCTCCCATTATGGTTCCCAACCTCAAAAAAATATTAAGTGTTAAGAATATCCTTGACCATCAAAAATGGATGGTCAAGCTTCTATGGACACCTTTGTTTTAATATGCACATCATGCCCCGATGGCTCTAGAGATGTATCCTATAAAACTATTGTCAACCAAAGGAAAAATCATCCTCAAGAGAGTTAGATAAGTATTGTAGGATGATATTGTCCCCTCAACTAAACACCAGGAAGAAGCATAGTATGTTGAAGGCATCTGAATTTCCTATCAAACTAGTATATGATGTGTGGCTCCCAAATATCCACTCAATTTATGCAATAAATTAGCTTCCCATCTCAATGAGTGATTGTATATGAGTCTCCTCTATGTAACCACTTCCATAACCCCTTAATAACTCACAAGGGGTAGGTTATGATGCAAATGAAAAGAGAGAATTATCATTAAATAGCCTGACCACATTGCAAATTATTATGTTTATATAATGAGAAATGGAAATATTAAGAAGGGTGGGGTGAAATTTAGAATGAAAAACCCTTAAATTATGTTGATATTCATAAAAGGGGATATTTTTTTTCTATCCATCCATATTTAAATTGAAACTTGGTGCTAAGATAATGTGGAGATTTACATTCATGTATCTTTCCAAAATAGATCATAAATTCGGGCAAGATTAGGACTGAAAAGATTGATTGCTTGAACCTCTACCAATGTATAATCCATAATAATATTACAAACTATGACCCCAGTGTATACGTCATGGGATGGAAAGATCCATTCATTTAAAAACATGGAGAAGAAACCTGCTAGTCTAAGCTCAAATGGAAAATCTAATCGAATCTCATATCCCCATGTTGGGTATCTTCTAACTTCAAAGGTGGCACAATATAACCCTAAAATTTATTAATAATATTGGGTTGGATGAGCTGACAATGGGAGACCCATGTAAAATGCCCGTTCATCTGCAAAAAAATGACCTTATCCAATCTTAAACTTGGATAAGGGAGCAAGAATGGAGGGTTGACTAAGCAATCTTGTGTTATGACCCGCAAGATCTTGGCCAATGGGGACACCTAATTGGAATTTTCCCATGTTGTGGATTCTAAAAGGAACTAATCAAACATATTGACGAAAATGGGGAGCCCTTCAGGCTACTTGATGTCTCTTAATCTGATCCCAACATCTCCATGCGATAAATTGAAATTGTTGATACCTGAACACCAACAGCTTAATAGTTCGGGTAAGAATTTTCCTAGAGAGAAAACTAGAAATTGGGAGGCCCACACTACCTGGTACATGTTCATGACTTCCAACAGATTGGGGGAATCTAAATAGATTTGATGTGCCCAATATTCTAAGGCCCATTCATTGAAAAATCATCATTCATCTTCTAGGTCCCATTTGGTGCTCCACCCAGCATTAGGGTTTTCTCAAGAAAGGTTCATAATAAATGTGTACTTCATAGAGACTAGTCTCAAGGAAGTGTTGCAACAATTGTGAAAACTCTGAGTCCACACTGAGTCTCTTTGTGTGAACACATTCTCTTGGATGAGAGTATTTATGATTTCTACTCTTGAAAAAATATGGGCTTGATTATGCCATTGGGGTGCTTTCAAGTGAATGAATAGAGTATTATGGTCAAACAATGGAAATTGTATGCCATTATAAAGATAAAATCCATATATTTGAAGCTTCACGGATAATGGTTAAGCTAGAATCTCTAGCAAAAGAAGATATTTTAAGGTACTATGCAGAGGAAAAATGTAAGATCAAAGATGGTCCTCAATGTCCTCAATCATGGTTTCTCTCATACTAGTTGATTCCATCAAGGTCTATGGAAGAGCCATCACAGTCTAAAAAAAGATCCAAAAGGCCACAAAAAGTCAGTCCAATGAGAAAATTGATGGATAAGAGCCACAAATAGATAAGGAATATAAAAATAATGGTCTACATGGGGCTCTGCATACTACACACAAAAACATTATATAAAATCCATTTCTATCATACTGCATCAGTATGTGGAAGAAATTTACCACATATGGACTCAGTATGTGGAAGAACCATGATGTGATGGCGCATGGAGAGATGGTTAGTAAACTAAGTGGTTTGCAGAACAAAGAAAATGCAAATTGATGGATTGTGATTCAGATGGTCAAAGATTGATTATTGAAATTTCTAGTTCGGGTTAACAAAGAATAATGTCCAGTTTTCCGGTTTACATTTTGGTGTGTGGAACATGAAAATCGTGTAGTGTTCTCCCATGCAGAGGTCTGGACATATGTTCTAAATTCTACGGTGCAGTTTGCAGACCCAAAATTTTGTTTTCGTGTTGAATTAATTGTGAAGAGTTTTGTTTGTGGAACCTGTAGAGTGGTTCACAGATACAGATTTGACTAAGGAGTTTGTATGTGAATGAAAAGGAAGCCGAATAGAGTATGAGAGTGCCTATAACCATGAGAAATGGTAAAAGAAAAATGAATTGGGCCCCTATAAATAGACATGATACCCTTACCAAATCAACCGATTATACCACAAATCACTTTAGTCTAAGACCCCTTCTACATCAGAAGAGCCTTATCTTCATTCTGATCAGACCCTATTATTATGGGGGTATTTATATGGTATTAAAAACATTTAAAAGGGTAGTAAGTACTATGAAAAGAACTTTGGAGAGGGAAAAACATTCCTATAGGTCTATCATGTCAAATAGATAAAAATTGGATTTAAGATTTGTGAAGAAACATTAGTAAATCAATTTTTTAAAGAGCTTCTAGTGTACCAAGTACCATCACAAGGAAGTGATCACAGGGATTATAAAAAATGACCCATTAGTATGTAGAAGGACACACAAGGCACTGGACCATTGGGTGGTGCCTAAAAAACCCATGACAATGCGAATCATTTCATTGGTGAAATCAAGTGTAGAAATATTATCCACATACTGTCATGTGAACTATGTTCTTTGTGAATGAAGCAAGCTGGAATTGTTCTGTTAACCACGTCACACAAACGAAAACATCCGCAAACCCTGGTTGACTATGTCTTCCCAGAGGTGAGAGATATCTTCATGGCTTCTGCAAAATGTTTCCACATGCCCACAAATAGGATTTCCCCAGTGATCTATAAAAGGATCACAAGATGAATTTTAATGGAAAGTGGAGATGAGTTGAAGAGATTATAAAGGATACCCTATATTTTGGAAGATATAATTCGGATATAGAGAATATTCCATCTTTGGATTCAAATCATCGATGAGGTACATATTGAGAAGCACTTTTCCATAGGTATAACTAGCCACAAACCATAAAAAGAAATAAAACAATAAATATTGTTAAACCACAAAGCTAATTGGGGCCATCAAAAACCGTAAATCCCTCGCGGATGAATTCCCCATGAACCATAGGCTCTAGGACCGTTCTTCATTTCGAAGATCCGCACAGCGCATCGCAATGCAGATCGAACCCTAAGTCGTGTTCTCCAACAGTACGTGGATAGCACCTGGAGCAATGCGGAGAACCACATCCCAAACTACATACCACATGGTACATGGTGGTCTATACCCATGTCCATGTACTACTTCAGTACACAGACAACCCCTTAACCGAATCACATTTTTCTATGCAAGACTGCCCCCTTCCCACATGAGAAAACCATATTCAGAATGGGTTTCCTTTGGGTGTCCTTCCCTCTTGCACACATGATGTCATTTCATTACCATTCAACCCTCCACATCTCCTCCATGAAGAAGTACACTAGAATTATGCCAAGTCTCCTCCAAATACACCAGACCTCTATGATCATATCATTGGGTGCACCAACACACCGTTCTTAATCTACATACCTAAGGTAAGAGGAGTCATTAAGGCTGTCCCCACAACAGGTTGGACCCCCAAAATGTCTCTATGTCTACATTCTCAAGGTAACTTGAGGACCAGCTTTGGGATGCCAACGTGAACATCATAGTTCATTGGTTTTGGGGTAACCACTAGCCTTTCACTTAAATGAGTTCCAGTGTCAAGAAAAAAGGAAACTCTTTCCTTCCCCTTTGACCAAGGATGATGATCCTACTCTTTTCTAGAGCCCAAAAAGGTAAATCATCCTGAGGTAATCCCCTAGACTTTTGTGATTGGTATCACTCTTCTCCTTCTTCACATCATCTCAAAATGTGTCCTGATATATTACCAATATAATATTATCCCTGATATCAATATGAGTGAGGGTTTCATGATTAATTATCCCCTTTTCCTCTCCACTTGGGCTCATATCAATGGCCTCTTCCGCCATTCTCATCCTCCTTTTCAATCAGTGGAGTACAGAAAGTAAACCATTCTTAAAATTTTCACATATTATTATTTCTCACACCGATCGTGGCTCACATGGACTTGGGGGTTTATCATGATACAAAATTTGTATACTCAATAAAAACTTTGAGAACTCAGATCCATGTTCCAACCATGATATGTAGGACGCCTTTTTGAACGCCTGAGATCAAAGGGGTTCCCATTCAAAAGGTCCACCCAATTATTCCCGAAACAAATGGTCCTCATCCTTGGTGTAATCTACAAGATAAATGAACTAAAAGAAATAATATTACTATTCTAACCAGAAAATGTAGAATGCATGTCCAAGTCCTGAGATCATCAGATGTTCTCTTTAGAATTCAGTCCCAATAAAATGATCTCCAAAATTAGAAAGGGATTCCTCCAAGATGTAAGTTCTAATAACCTAACTACATGGGTTTTGATTAATTTCCTGAGGATGCGTAGGAAGCCCATCTTATGTGTATAAAACAAACATGAAACCTCCTCCCTTCTCTCCAGGATGACAATAAACTCCAAAGCACCTCATTGCATGTATTTAGTCAGCATTGTCTCCATATCATCAGATACATGTATATCCATGATGATCATGCAACCCAGGTGTATCCCATCGATAAAATATTCAGGAAGGAACTGAGGATTCACGAACATATTAACATGGATTAAATATATATGATAGTCCCAAAATAGAAAATAATTCTCCCAAAAGGGCGTGATGAGCTCGAACTCCCATCATCTCGACTAATTTAATCCTTATGTATAGTTGGAAAAATCGTCATCTAATGAGTTCCTGCCAATGGAGAGAAATTCCATGAATCATAGATACATGGGCTATTGGATATTTTTGGCTCTATAAATAACCTGTTTGAGTCTATCCGAAAAAATCATATCCTAGATGGACCGATTGCAAAAATACATAACCCCCCTACAATTCCTCATTGTGAACATTCAACTGTGGAACCACCTTAGTAATAGAAAAGGGATAAACTGCCATACCCCCGTGAGGTCAATCTAATTCCCCCAGAAGGATAACAACACAGATCATGCCAAAACAAAAATAATGATGTGAAAGTATCTATAATAACATACAAATTCTTGTCACATATCAGACCATTTTGTATTCTCACCAAATGAAAACCTCAATTAGAAACAAAATTAGTGAACCCAATGTGAAACTCTCTCTACAATAATAGATGAGTGATGATTACCATTATAACAATTTGTATTCCCCAAAAAGCATCATCTCGGGTAAAAAAAATGGTGAAACCGACATGAATATCTATCTACAATAACAGATGAGTGATGATTCTCATTGGACCATTTTCCCCCCAAAACACATCACCTTGGGGCCAAATAATGTTTTAATAAGTAACTTACCCCTTTCAAAAAGATAAGGGTCTATATTAATTCCCTAAATCTCAAAAAACAAGGACTTCCTCATAGGATTCCTCAAATCCATGTTCCATAAATATAGAGAGATCACTGTGTTCATCAACCAGTGTATGTGTTGTTTCTTCATCCTCTAATAAGTCATGGAAATAATTGAAAAAATTTGAAAATTAAAAACAATAAGAATTTATAAAAAAATAAAAATAAATATGATTAGAAAAAAATTAAAATAAGATCATATCCCTGAGTTGTTTCAAATTAAATATCTGCCTCAGTGGTGAGTGGCTCTTGAAGTTGGATCCCAATGTATGGAGTTAGGATATCAGGGTCATCTATCCTTTCTTCAAATTACACAATTATTGTGGATTAATCTTCTTCCATGTTGATGGTAAAATGAAATGGTTATTTATATTTTACTTTTTAGGGGTCAGAGAGATCAAGTTGAACCTCGTATCCATTCCAGATGTCATCTATATCTTGTTGATCTACCATAGTTTCCTCAGCAGGAAGCATTTCTTATTCAGGAATCCACCCTAGAACATCATAGTGATCCTCAATATGGTTCTTCAAAAGGATTTGTTTTTTATGGTGTTTGTGCTGTCCCTCAACAAATTTACAATATTCTATAAAATTGGGTAGTTCTAGTGGTATATTCTATTTATCCTTGTATATTTGATAATAAAATTTGAATTCAATAATTTTATTTGGTTGTTCATAAAATGAAATTATTGTTTCATTCAAATTTATCATATGCCTGGAAAAGTTATTTCATTTAGGTTTTTTAGGAGGAACACAACTGCAGAATTTTGGAATAATGGTTCTTTTACCTAAGAGTAAAAATTTATGTAAAAGAAAATTGTAATTTTAAAATATCTTGAAAAAATAATTTTTTATTAGCTCTAATATAAAAATAGTGAATACTATATAAAATGTGAGAATAGAAAAATATTAGAAAACATTGATTTTCTCCTTGGGAATGGTTCCAAATTTGATGCACACCAATCATGGGGCAAGAAAAAAGTAAATTATTTTTCTTGTGTAGCACAGTGGCTGACTAGGTTTATCTCACTTAAGAATTTCCTATTTTTTCACTCACTTAATCAAATTCTCCTAAGTTAATAATTTTTATTTTTTTAATTATTTTATTAAAATAATGATAAGTCTATTTTATTTTTTATAACTTTATAAACATTAAATGCACGTAAGGATTGTGAATTAAAACATATACTAAAAGTAAAATCAAAATATAATGAAATTACAGAGAAATAACATCATCTTATGTTTATTTTGGGATAAATTATTATTTCACTTTATTTTATTAATTTCATTTTGATAATCAAAGAATGATGTGTTATGATGAATACATACCCTTTTATTTTTAAATTGTGAAATCTCAATTTCATTAAAGAAATATTCATTCCACATCATCCGGTAATCAATGTTTTTGCAACACCTTGGCCTAGGGGTGACATATTTTAGGACCTAGCTCTAATGATATAATTTTATCTATTGATTATCTCAAATCCATCATGTAATGGTATAGACAATGGATAGAGTGAAAAGAAATTAAACAAAATAATACAAATAGATTGAGTTTCTTGTCATGGGGGACATGAACCCCACCCATGTATGATAATGAGATCTACCAAAACATAAATAAACATTATGTATGAATTAATGAACACCTCGACCACCTAGAAAACCCATGGGCTAGCCTCCCATTATTTGGAGTATGTGGTTAAAATTGATGATAGAAATAATGGATTCAATAAAAATAAAAAGAATTAAATAAAATTAAAAAATGAGATTAAGAAAATAAAGTAAAAATAAAAGGTAATAAGGATGAGAAAAGGAGAAGACAGACACATGAAATTATAAAATAAAATAAAATATATGTAAAATATAAAAACAGATAAAAAATAAATATAAAAAAATTAAAAGAAGGAAAATAAATAATTTATATATAATTAATATTATATTAATAATTAAAATAAAATAAAATAAAATAAAAAAGAAGATGAATTTTGGAGAAGGGGAAGATGGGTTGAAGAAAAAAAACATAGTTAAAAAAAAGCATGAATTTTATTTATAAAAAAATACTAATTTAAATTAAATTTGAAAGTAAAACATAACAAAAAAATTAAAATGAAGAACAAAATGAAGATTCAATTTTTCTTAGACCTCCTGCTGGTGGATTCCCTCCCTCAGTGTGTTGACCTCCTCATGTTCATTGGTATAAAGTGAATATTAATATAGGTAGGGAGAGTATCATCTTTCCATATTCAAATCATTGGGGTGTACCCCATATTTGTAGGGATATACAATGAAATGTTCTCCATGAGATTCCCATGGTTATGAATTTTTTAATACATGAGGTTTTTGGGTGTTTATGTTTTGGTAGTTGTCCGAGTTTATAGGCATAGCAGTGGTGGACATCATGGATCTCGTTTGAAGTGTCCCAAATAGTGCATGAATTTAGCGGTGCAGATCTGTTGCAGTGGAATTCACGAGTAGCAACAATGGGTCCTTAAATCCTCCAGCATTTGTTGTGGTCGTAAGGGAATCTAATGGCCTCCATGGTCATCAATCATGGATTTAGAGATGATCCTAGTTGATCATTGGTAGTATTAATAAAGGTCAAGGTCGAGATAAGGTTGTTATGAAAAAGAAATGGTGGTTCAATTAATTGTAGTGGTGGTAGAATCTGAAGGTGAAGGCATCAGTAGTGCAGCACGATAGAGGTGAGCGGGAGTGAATAGTATACCCAAAAACTGCATCCTAAATGGAAACAGGATATGGTTTCATGTTGCCTTATAATTCAAGGTGTGAGATCCACTCCCAAAACTGCATGTTGTAGGTATGGTCTCCCAAAAGACAAATTTCACACAAAAACCATGGGTCACACATACACGCATCCCATAAGGATTTGACCCAACACTTTTCTTTAGGGGTTTATCTCTTATTGGACACCTATGCATGGGGCTCCATCACCAGTGCTCCCCTGTGGTTGAGATGGCCCTCTCTCTAGGACATGGTCTACCTATTATATTAATTAATACTATATGTCTATGTCTCAATGATAGAGCGATATCCATCCAATAATAATATTTGATTAAGTAAATATTTGAAAAATAATTATACCAAGTTAGAAAATATCTAAAGAAATATTTAAATATTAACTTGAAAAATTCCCAAATTCCTTTCTAAATTGAAAAAATAATGTTTTTAACCGTTATAATTAACTTTTATTTCACATTAAAAATTTCTTAACATTGATTAAAACATTGAAATATAATGTAATTATCATTGAAAATATTTTAATAAAATCCTTAAAAACTAATTTAAAATATGCACAATAAATGACTCAATCATTTTTATATACAAATCAATTCATACCTTTCATAAAATATCATGAAGTTGAAAATTTGTTAAAAATGGAATTTAAATTTAACTTTATAATATAATTGAAGATAATGGAACTAGTTAGACTATTGATGTTATAGTAGTAAAAGAATATCTATATGTTTTTTACTAAGGAGTTTCATAGTATTATACCTAATCAAGAAGTTGAGGTTACTACTGACTTAATTCCTTATATTAATATTATTTTAATCCCCCCTTATTGAATTTTTATTATAGAACATTTATAATTGAAAAATTATATACAATAATCTTTTGTTAATGGTTTCATTAATCCTATCACTTCACTATGGGGTTCTCCTACTTTATTTGTTAAAAAATATGATTCCACCTATTTTTTCATTGACTATAGAGAATTGAATAAGATCAATGATAATAATAAGTATTGGTTTCCTCATATTGTTAACTTTTTTTGATCAAATCCATTGACATCAGAATTTTTTAAATAGATATCTCAATTAAAGTTACTATAAAATAAAGATGAATGCGGACGAAATCCCTTATAAAATGTTTCATTCTTGTCATAGGAATTATTAGTTTGGGGACATGCTCTTTGGGGTGACAAATACTCTATCTACATTCATAGATCATATTAATATTGTTTCACATTAATATTGGGATTAAATTGTTTTTGTGTTTATATATTATGTTTTCGTTTATCTAAATTTTTTTAAGGATCAATAAAAAATACAATGGTTGTTCTAAATATGAATAAAGTAAAACCATTTTATGGAATAGTTAGTGAAGGTGTTTTTTGGTTAGAACAGAATTTTTTCCACTAACATATTATAAATTATGATTGAAGAACTCTTGATCCCATTAAAACTATAGTGGCTGATTAAAGGAAAAGTAAAAAATATGGTACATATATACATAGTTTTATTAGATTGTCAAGTTATTGATGATGGTTTGTTGAAAACATTTAATGGTTATCAATCCAACTATCAAAGTATACAAAAAAGGAGTTATCTTCATCCTGACTAAGGGATGTGATTTTTGTTTCTATGAATTAAAAAATATACTAGGAAATACTATAATTATGTCATTTATCTTAAAAAATGGCGGCATTTGTATCTATAGTTATGTTTCATTTATTGGATTATGATTTTTTTAATTAAAGAACTCCATTTTTTAGGTTCCAATATAATCATCTTTGTCAAAAAAAATTATGAAAAATATGAAATAATATTTTGATGTATTTGAAATGATAAAGTTGTTTAAGTAATTTAATTTTATTAAATTTAATATTGAAAAATATGGTGTTTTGAGTTTTATAAAAAGGTCATGTGTTTCATGTGACCCCAATTTGATTAAACTCTATTGATAAAATATTGTAGTTCCTTACTTTCAGTTCAACTTGGAAGCAAAAAATGTCTAGATAAATTTTGGAACATTTATAGTGGTATGGAACAAACAAAGTTATTATAATTTTTTATATAATATATTTGATGTCTCAAATGTTAAATTCAAAAAAAATTAAAAAAAATAATGCTTCAAACATTTAAAGTGAAATGATGGATATTGTAGAATATATCTTGGGATTTTTTTGTGGGATTACCAAATAACTCTCGATGAAACAATGTAATTTGGGTAATTACTGATTGATTAACTGAATGTGATCATTTTTATCCAATTCTCAATTTGATGCCATTGGATAAAATTTTGAATAATTATATTAAAGATATAGTTAGATTACATTTGGGTATACATTTTAATTTTATTTTATTATGATCCCATATTAGACATTATTATTTGTAAAGGAATTCATTATTCATTGGGTACTAATTTAAATTTCTATATTTCCCTTCATCCTTAATCTGAGGGATATTCAAAAATAATAATTCATACATTAGATTATATGCTTTAAGAATGTTTAATGGATTCTAAGGGATTGTTGGATCAACATCTAACAATTCTTTATTGTTCTTATAGTAATAGTATTCATTCCAGTATATATGTGGATCCTTTCAAAACATTATATAGAAAATGATGTTAGATTCAAGCTTATTGGGATGAATTATAGAAAAAAAAGATATTGGGATGAAAATTGGTAGAATAAATTTTTTATAATGTGGAGATTATTCAGAAACACATGATTATGGACCATAGTAGGTTGAAGAGTTTGGTATATAACATAAATAAATACATTTTTTTCGAGGTAGGTGATCGTGTTTTTATTAATGTATCTCGGAGAAAAATTGTACTTCATTTTTATAATAAAGGGGAAGATATTTTCACCATTCATGAAATAAATAAAAACCTCAAAAATTATCAATCAAATTTCTATAGAGTATCCTTTCCTAAATGATTGTCCCATGTATGAAACATATTTCATGTTTCATTGTTAGCAGAATTTTCATTAGACACATCTCAAGTATTTTTTCTGAAAGCACTTAAGTTTTAAGGAAACCATTCTTATGATAAGAACATATTAATATTCTTAACCACATTGAAACTGTTTTTGGAATATGTTAATTCATTAACATAAGTTATTTAGGAATACCATGTGGTCAAAGAATTTTTATGGGAAGCTAAAAATATTATATAAGAAAGATAAGCCCACTTAGTTAATTAGTGAATTCAATCACGAGGAATAAATTTTCACAAGTGGGAATAATGAAATAACCCATGTTATTTTAAGATAAATAATTTACATATATTTAATATATTTTACTGGGTTATATAAGTAAAAATGGAAAAAAAATTCTAATAAAATGGGGCTTCATGCATTATATGGTTTTATTTAAAAGTTTTTTTAATTAAAGAATTTTAATTAGAAAAATGAAAAAAAATTAATCATATAATTATTATCCTTTTATTAATTTGTTAAAATTTTATGAATGGTATTATTTTTCAATAGGCTGTGACAAATATTTATTTTTTTGAAAATTCTACTTTATTTTCAATTATTTTCAAAGTAAAATTCTATTTTGGATTATTTTTAATATTTAATTACAACTTTTTTTATAAAAGAATCTAGATATGAAATTTTGGATTGAATTATATTCTTCATAATTTAATAAAAATATTTTATACAATAAATTTTATTTTTCTATTAAAAATCATTTTTCATCATGTTTTGTGGGTTTAAATTTATGATAAATTATTCCACATCGGTGAATTGAATCTTGGAAAATAGATTCCATTTTGTGAGGAAGTGTGTCTAAATTTGGTAAATAGGTAAATTTTATTTTTTCATAATATAAATAGTAACCATACATATATTTTTCACTTTCAATGAAAAATGGGTTAATCTGGTTAAAAATAATGTGTAAGGATTATGTTTTATTAAAAAAATTAATATAGTTACTATTTATGTAAATGAAGCTACATTTCCTTTTATACACTTTTGAAGTTAATTAAACCATGCTTCCTTTATTGGTACCTTATATATTCACATTCAATTTATTTAACCCTACATAAAAATATTGATTTTGCAGTAATTTTAAAAATGATTAATGGAAGTTAAACAAATATATAAAGGTAAAAAACACATCTAAAATTGTTCAAATTTTATTTAATGCGATTACCTAAACCCATACACAACCTATCTTCAAATTAAGTCATTTTGGATCCATTTTTAATGAATACTAATTTATATTAACTTAATACTCTATATAATTCCTAGAGTTCCCCTCTCCTCACTTATAAAAGGGACCCTCCCCCCACTATTCGTCGCACCTTTTGACTTGTCTATATATTTTATGATTTAAAAAATTCCCTTCCTTAAATATATCTCCATTTAATATATTCCCATGTTTCATAATAACTCTATCCTATAAAGGCTTCAGGTATAAAACTATAGAGGTTTTCCGAACAAAGTGGTATATTTAATAACCAATAATTTTCAATTATTTTTTTATTATACCTCCTAAAAATATTATAAAAATATGTTTAAAACTTTAGAATAGTTTATTCAATAAAAGTATATGTAATTATGTTAATTGAATATCCTACATTTATTTCCTCTTTCATTTAAAGGGAATCAAGACCATTATTTATGTGTCTGGCGGATTACCGCCTCATGAACCGAGGTAAAACATTTTCCACAACAACCTCTCATAGGAAAATATAATTTTTTTATCAATATTATATTTAGGAAATATTTTTTATAATTAAAATATAATATATCACATAGTTTCTTAACTTTCCATCCACTGAAAAATGGTAATATCATTCTTGCATACATTTGGATTACCAACTCCACACAGTGACATGATTCTTTTCTCATGACCACAAAAAATGATTGACATATATTAGTTTATATAAAGGAATAATAATATATTTTTTATATTCTAATAATTATATAATGTTAAAATATTACTTAACTTCTTTCCAACATGTTCTTTGTAAAATAGATTTATTACTCATGCGTAAGTGTGGTCTGTCGTCTCCATGATTATAACATAGTTAATTTTTCGTAAACATATTTAATGGTTTGTTTTAAAAGTATAATATATATATATAAAAATGAAAATTATTACATGAAAATTATTTTTTAGATGATAAAATAATTTATTATTTGACCGCAATCCCCTAGAAAAATCATTTTTGACATAAGATCCAAATACTATCAAAACATTTGATATGAATTTAATTTATTATATAATTGATTATTATAAGATAAAAAAATAAAAAAATAATGGAATTTAAAAAGTTTATTAATCAACTAAATAATTAATAAAAACTAATTATTCTGGATGAAAAAGATCTCATGTGAGGACTCTTACTTGAGGTAAAAGAAACCTTTCTTTAAAAAAGGTTATTTTGAATGGTTTAATGACCTGTTTTTATAAATATTTTCCTTCCATGCACAAATTCGTTATATAATTTTATAAAATATTTTTATATAAATAAATTAATTATAAAGTAATATTTATATATGTTTTTATTTTCATTCAAATTTCCTCAAAAGGAATCTTTTTATGTATTTTAAATAGGACATTTTAAAAGAAAAGAAAAGGAATGTTTTATTTTAATATATATGAAATAAATGGGCTTTCCCAATTTTATAAGCGTTATTTGATGTTTTTATTATGTTACAAGATTTAATTTTTTTTAAAGAAATAACCAATTTCCCTTTATTTTGGATGTATTTAAAAGTGTTTTTAACGAAATGTATATTAAAAATATGCAATGGTTTTCTTATGAGTGAAAATATTTTTTTTGAGTATGATGATGGAAATGAAATATTTAATGTGAAATTATTATATTTTACCACTTTGACATTTTATATGATGATGGTGGTCTAATTATAAACCATGGGTGGGTGATCATGTTATTAACAAAGGATGGGTGGTTGTGTTATATATCAATAATGTGATGGTTTGTTATATCCATTCAATGAATTGGATAATGATTATTTCCTTTGGAAAATTATGACATAATTTTACCTTGTTGGTTTTTTTCATTTTTAATAGTGAAATTGACATGATTTCATAAGACTCAAAAACTATTTATCTATTATTTATATGAGGTTTTAATGAAAATTTCTTATTATAAATTGTAATATTAAAAAAATATGTTTAAAATAATTTATATGTTACTTGTTAAGGAATAAATTTATGTCACTTTGAGAAACATTATATATTTTTTTCCATGATTTCAATAAAACCTTTGTGAGTTTTATTTTTCATCTCTGATTTCATAGGAAATGTTTTATGAAATTTTTTCAGAGAATATAAATTCATGGGATATAAAGTATTTATTATTTTATTTAAATTTATATTCAAAGAGGAACATTTTTATGAGTATAAAAGGACCAAAGGTTTTCTTCATTCTATTTATTGGTACCATATATGTCTTTTTATACTCATTCCTTGTTTTAAATTAATTTCTTAGGTTTTTAAGGATGACTATGGATGAGGATAATGTCAAGATAAAATTGATAAGATATATCTAGAGAAGAAAACATCATATAAGATACATGTTTTTTAAAGTGGAATAAATGGAAACTAAGTGAGAGTTTCAACCTTATGATGTAACATTTATTTTTGTATTAGTAATGAACAAATTCTCTAAAACTGAAAACCATAAATATACAAAACATTTATAGTAGGGAATTCTTGTCATAAAACTACTGATTATATAATGTTTGAGGATTGTTGTATATAAATATATAGTTTAGTGTTTGTGATAATGAAAACAACATGAGATAGAGAGGTATAACATATATTTCACCACTGTCCATGGTGAAAAAAATTGTATTAGGCATTGAGATTACTCTCGTAGTGTAATTTTATCATTTAATTAGGAAAACATTGAAAATTAATATAGTATAGGGACATAGTTTTCCTTGATCATAGATCAATATGGACACTCCCATGAAAATGGATTTCTTTCATTTAGATTTATATTTTTTTTATGATTTATGTATTACTTTTTATTCACCATATTGATAATAGTGTTATTTACATTCCACTATTTTCTTATAATTTTTCATTCAAATATGTGTCTCTCATTGGTATTACATTTTTTATGGTGGTAATGTAAATTATTATTATTTTAATTATTTCATTTGTTTTGAATGTATATTTATCACAGTAGTTATTTATTATAAGAAACTAAAGAAAAATGGGTATTTAAAATGTGGGTTATTATTTTAGTTTTTAATGAATGTATTTCATAGCATCATTATGAAATTTTTTCATCCGTCTAAATTCACTTTTCTTCTTAAAATGATTCTACTATGATTTAATTAAAATGTATAGAAGATTTTCTTTGAAATAAAAGAAATTAAAGACTATGACAAGTCATTTTTTTAATTAAAGTGGAATGAATATTTTATTAGTGTACTTTAAATCTATAATGAAAATATTTTACCTTTAAAGATAACGTACGGGTTATATAGAGGTTAACATCTAGGATTTTTCTCATGCCTATATATATTCAATGTTCAATTTATGATTTTAATATAAAACATTACCTAATGATAATATAAATCAGTTTTATTTACTATTAATTTTCATTAATATTATTTTATAGAATTATATTAACAAAAAATATTATTTAATTTTTTAGATAAAAGTGTAAAAAGTATTATTTCCCCAAAAATTTAATTTTAATTCATTATAAGATTTTATTTAAAATATTTATTTCTAAAAAATTTAATTTTCATTTTAATAAATGAGCATAATTTTTTAATTCATCATGTCAAAATTATCTTATGATGAAATTGTTATAATTTCTGGAAAACTATGTTTTTTTAATGAATCCTCAAAAATAATTTTTTTATTTAAAACTGTCTTTTAATTTCGGGTATTTGAAATGCCACATTATACTTTGAATCATTTTTAAAATATCATTAGTCTTTTTTGATTATAAATAATCCAATAAATGTTACCCGTATTGAAATTATATTTTAATTTTGTACAAATGTTTTCTATTCTTAGAAAGGATTTTTTTTGTAAAATATTTTTTCATCACATTTTAAACGTTTAATTTATAACTAAATTCCTCAACTTATGTGAATTAAATTACATAAATATAGATTATATATTTGGAATCCACATAATTAATATTATTTAATAAGGTAAACATACTTTTTTTGAGTGAAGATAAAAAAATAAAAACAATATGCTACCATAGTAAATGGTAAAACCAGTTTATCGGGGTATTAAAATATTCTTATTGTCATTAAAATGATCTAAAATATATCAAAATAATATTTTCACGAAATATTGAGAACCATTTTAATCTAATATTTCTAAATTTTCCATTTTTAGAAATTTTTCATGAGTAATACATTATTGTATTTTAGTAATTTTAAAGCATTATGGTGTTCACTCTCCTTGAATTATAATAGGGAACCACTAGCCACTCCTCTTCAAAAACCATGAGTATTTTATTCAGACAATTACTAACCAAATACATTCTCCAATTAATTTCTTCCTTGTTTAGATCATAAAAAATCCTATGAAGGCTATAATTGGAAACCTAAAGAAGTTTTCCAAAGAAGATGTATAGTTTTTAACTGTGTGTTTTTTCTTTATTTATTATTCTACCTCCTAAAAATTTCTTACATACATAATGGTTTAAAAAAATAAGTTTATTACATATTATAATATATTATTTTTATAATTTTTATACAATCAATGTCTCCACTTCCATTAAATAGGAAAATAAACCATTGTTCATGTGTATGGAAGACTACCTCCCCACGAACTGATGTAGTTGGTGTTATACAACCACTCACGAATGGTTATAATGATGGATTTAATATAAATATATGAAATTTATGAAATACTTTTCATTTAGGAAAGTTAATATATCATATATTTTATTAACATTCAATCCATTAAATATTGAAAACAACGATCATTTGAACTTAGGGATTACCTCCTCTATGAAGCAGTGTTACTTCTTTTTTTTCTAAACACATCACATGGTTACTATATATAAGTTTTTAATAAATAGATGACATTATATATATAATATATGCATCATTTTTTAAATATAAAATAATTTTTACCTTCTTTCACACATGCTATCTGATGAAAAGGAAGACGTTGATCTTTGGTATGTATGGTCTACAATCTCCAAATTTTCATGTAATTAATTTTACAAAAACATTTTTTATTTTTTAATTTAGTAGTATAATTAATTTCATAAAATGAAAATTATTTAAGAATTATCATTTGAGATATGACAGAATGATGACATCTTTGGCCTATTGGGTCCTGAAAACATTGGAAAAGGGAAATCAAATACTGGTCGGTATTATAAAATAGAATGAAAATGAATTGAATCAATAATTGAAGGATAATTGTTGAAGAAACCAAAAAATTGTAAAAGTAATGAAGAGGTTCCATAATGAATAGTTTTTTCAAGGACTGCTACTCTTCATGGTAGGTTGCAGTTTTGCGAACTATCCGTGAAGTAACCAGTTCACGAGGTAGTGTTGTGGGAGAAAATCACCCACAAATGAAATAGTTTGAGGGAAAGAGTGGAAAAATACCCCCACATATGAAATCTATTTAAAATAAACAAGTTTTTAGATGAGGTGAGGCTGGGGGCTTCACCCAAATGAAATGAAATTGTTCACGAGACCAAGGCGGTGATCCTCTCCACCACAGATGGCGACCCAATGCCCCCACTGATAGAGTCATTCATGATTCAGGTTTCTTTCATAGGCTTCTAAAAAAGATGATACGTGGCCCACCAATCTAGTTCTTATGCCTCTTTGTAAAAGTACCTTGAGGTTTACTGAAGAAAGAAGATATTTTTAGCATAATTGAGTGATCGAAGGCAGAGAATAAGAGATTACCATAAAAGATAGACTCTATTGATGATTCCCTATAGGTATGACCTACCACATAACACTAAAGATATAAATATAATAATAATTTTAAGATTGAAAACCAATATTCCTTCTTGGAAAAATATCATTTGATGAGAAGAATCAATTCCCTATCTTCAATCCAGTATCCTGCATAACAATATGCTATGTGCGTGTAACTGTGCACCACATAGAAAATCACTACATGGGTAGATCCTAACCTCGTGTAAAATCATGTTACAATGACTAAAATAAGTTTCACATAGAAAAATGCTACTCGGGCCAAATTATGGTCCATGTACTATCGCAATATGTGAATGGCTACTTCACTCGCATAGAAACATGCTATATAGTGGAAACCCCACCCCGCATTACAAAATGGCATGGAGAATGGGGTATTATCGGGCATTCCACCCTATGGATTTAGTAATTTACTTTTATTAACATCACATTATCCATATCCAATCTATGAACCAATATAATGGCTCGAGTAAAAATCCACCAAACCAATATGATAAAACTGTCAGGTACACCAGTGCTCCCTTATAGGTTTACATACCCATGGTAAACAAAGTCATATGGTTAATCCCTATGATAAGGTGGACACTCAAAATGTCCCTAACATTAGATTCACATGGTAATGTGGTTTCTGACCTTAAGATGGTCAAATATACCTCCCCATTATATGTATTATGGTTAATCACTAGCCTTTCCCTCCGATAAGGGCCAAGGATAAATAATGTAAATCACACATGATTTCCCCTTAGATTAGGAATAATTCTCCTCCCCTTTTTCATAACTAATCCTAGATCCCTCCATCTGAGGTAATACCCTAGCCTCTCTTAAAGTAACTACCATTTCCCCAATATCTCCCACCATTTTCCACTTTCATTCCCACCATTGGGGATGGGAAAGTTTGTGGCTTTCCAGATCTACAGCTTCCTCTTGTTTTTCACACAGAGCATGGATCCTGAGGGATTAGATATTTATAGAAATCATAGAATATGTATGATTCACTCAACTAGTTGAAAAATGAGAGATTGTATTACTTCTATATCTAGGTTATGTAGGATACTTATCTATGGGCCTAGCCAAAATGGGCCTTCCCTCAGGATATAATCACCAAATCATACCTCCTTTATAAGGATCTCCCTAGCATAAGTCACAAAGAGCGGCATGAATGGGCCTCCTACATAGTGTCCCTAAACTATGTAAAAATTGATTTCCAACTATCTGGGATACATAAAAAACCTCAATAAGGTTCAAGCCCAATACATCACATATCCCATCTGCTCTAGCTTCTTCACATCAGGCCACTCTCATCCAAATGAGAAGATGTTAAACTATATGATCCACCAAACTATGTGTGTTATGATTCCCCTTGTAAGGATACATAGGAATCCCATATTATAGGTTTGTTCCATATATTGGAAGAATTACCATCCCCCTGTAAGATGATAAACTCTAGAGAAACATCCCATATGGATTAAAACCAAATTTTTCTTGGTGAACAACTAAGCAATTCCTTATTTTTCAGTAAGAGTGTAACATTGATAAAAAAATCTCAGATACATAGAAATTTACTCATTAATGGAAAACCTCACATATATATAAGAGACTCTAGACAGATGAAAACTTATGATTAATCTTTCAAACTAAGACTAATCCACATACACATACATAAGAATGAACCAAGGATTCATGAAAATATTAACAAAACTTAAATCTATAAAAGAGTCACATAATAGGAAATAATTCCCCCAAAAGGGTGTGATAAGCCCAATTTCTCATTCTCTTGACCAATTTTATTCCTTAAGTGTCATTGGCCATATCATCCAATAATCACCTTCCTTTGGAACTAAGGCCGATGAATCATTGTTATGGTGGTCCTTGGGTGTTTTTTTCTTAATGAATAAATCCATTGAAGACCATATGAGGATGTTATACCTAATGTAGATTAATTGAAAAAACACTTAAACCCTTGCAATCACCCACCCATACCACTTAACTATGGAACCTCATACATAAGATAAATTTAATATATTTCCCAATAACTATTGGAACATTTTGATTATGGGGTATAACACACCTTCAGGTCAAACCAAAAATGGTGAACACAACGTGAATCCTTCACTAAGGCGGTGGTGTAACCCAATCTCAATTCCCTTTAATATCAAAATAGTATGAGGATAAAGAAAGATCATCAACTATAAATGTGGTCCTAAAATTCTACATTGACGGGGTTTTGTTGTATGTAATTTTCTTATATAATGAAGGATATTCACAGAGCTTCCTTTATCCCAAATGCATCCCAATAGTTTTCTCAAACACTATCGTCCACAACTGCAAGGTGGATGGGCCCTTAATGAAGAACATGACCCCATCACCAACCCAATGTCTTCAAGGATGATATTAAAATCCACTGATCTAAGATTACCATCAAAATGGTTTTCTCCCCACCATGTAGGTAGTAAGGCAAGTCCATCGGGATATAATGTGGAGTCAGCCGCCCACTCAGTAGTGACCCACGATCCAGAACAGAGCATCTTTACTTTCTATCTTCCATAATTTCAGGAGAATTTCCTTAGAATATGACTAGTAGTACCCCATTATTTTAAATAGATGGATAAATTCATCACCCATGACACCTTCCTTGCTACATATGGGTCCCACTCAATGGCCCGTGCTGGAAGACATCAATCCCAACATCGTGCAACCCAGTATCATTATTCTGGAGAGGATACTATTCATAGGGCTCCAACTGATGTTCAAAAGACACCAGTCCCCTTCTCACCATCCTTGGGAAGTGAACATATAATTAGGAACTAGTTATCACCCTGGTTCTTAAAGAAAATATATTCTATAAAAATATTGTGGAATAATATGGGAAGATATATAATCTATCCCCATATTTTGAATCCTTCCATGGATATATGATGAAAACCTATGAGAATATCCATATAATCCCTCACTCTTATGAATCCCACCCTGAAAAGTTGGTGTCAAATTACGATCAAGCGCAAATTCTTATTAATGATCTCTAGTCTTTCCGTGAAAATAGGGTGGAATATTATAAGAAAATGATAATCCATAATGATGCCCATGAAGTCCACCATCAAAATAGGACAAAAAACTATATATATGAGAATATCCCTTCCAGTGAATATGAATCCCACCAGTAAAATATGTTGGTAATAAAATAAAAGGGTTATAAAAAATTTTCAGATTCAAATTAAGACAGTGAGGAAAATATAATGGAAAATGAATTGATGCATTCTCTTTCTCACAAATGTGAATCCCAGCAGTAAAAAATGGTTGAATCTAGGGAAAATAGTTGGTGTATCCCAACTATAAATTATGGTATGACTCGTTCCTCTTCCCCGACGTAGGAGAAATTTGAGTACCCACTGGCAGGGCATGGAGGACCAGAGCTGCTACAAATTCCTACTTCGATATCCGAATAAGAATATACACCTGTTCCATAAAAATACATATATCAACAAATAATTGAAATGATGGAGGACAATAAATCCATTCATGGTCATATCCAACTAACATGTCAAGATCTGATTGTGTCCACAAAAATAGAATGAATTCGAGCCCACAACCCTATCTCCCCAGATGGGGTGACTCATCTAAAAAATAAGTTAGTCAATCCAAGATAGAACTATATCCATACTCTAGTTTGAGAGGGTCAAAAACCATATTCCTCGATACAAGGACATCTAAAACTAGAAAAAACATATCTTCCAACTGGGGGCCACTGGTCCACCATGGCGGCTGCTCCAGGGCAGGAATATATCCCAGTTAGAAGTCAAGATTCCCATCAGTATATCTCAGCTGCATCACAAGAACTGAATAAATAGGAACTATAATAGGAAAGTCGTTACAAATTTTGGAATCCCTAGTTTCCCTTAAGCGAGTGCCCTAAAATGAAATGTGCCAAAGGGAACTAGAAAATAGAGATCAGACTCATGATCTTTCTCTGCTAGAAGATGGAGATATTGATGCCACATAGAACCTATCAATAGAGTATCAAGATCCAATCAACATATTATATAATTATGGGAGTGGTAGTAGAAATTCTGAAGGCACTCTAGTAATATTGTTACCAACAGTTATGAAGGTCCGCTTTAGAGCACCCATAGGGGCTTACATTGTGGGTGAGAAATGATCAATCATGAGAACATATCTTATGATGAGTGTCATGGAATCCCTACCCCAGAAAAAAAAATATAATATCAAGAAGTTCATTCTCATTCTATCATTTGGCCAGATTCCCCCTAGGGTATATGCAGTAGAAATTCTTTCTACAGTCGAACACCAAGCTATGATGGTAGTTCTGGACATAATGGATGTCACTACATTGGCCCTCCACATAGTGACATAAATCAGTGAGAATTTCATTCCCCTGTATTATCCCATAATAGATGTAATCCCAAGGATATGCACCACAAATATTATACCAGTAGTTAGAAATATATCTATGATGGTAGTCCTCACCATGATGGTAGTAACTGCGAAGGCCCTACCCACAGTGACATCAATCAGTGAGAAGGTCCTACCATTATTATGGTCCATCCGAAAGGCCCTCCCCTTTTTATACACCATAAAACATCTCCCTGTGGTTAAGCACTATGTCGTGATGGTAGTCCTCACCACCACTGCATCGACTACAGAGTTCCTCCTCGCATCAACATTCAAACCAGAAAAAATGTATTCCCCTTAAAAATCCATACAATGGAAAATCATCATATTATTAGGAACATGTAAATCTGGAGTCATACATGTTGGATACTCTATATATGAAAAGAAACATTGTTTCCAAGTCAAAAGATGGTATGGGGACACGCCTATCTTCCTAGCCACCCCCATACCATTCATATATTTATGAGACTCCTACTAGCCCCGATGATGAGGATAAAATCATTAAGAAGAATCAATGTTTGGTAGACCAAGATGAAGAGTCTCTGTAAGATAATAAAAAGGATATGTTCATTGGGAGATGAAAATTATCTTTGGATGAAATACCAGTTATGTTTTTGACCAAAAACGCTTCTCAGTTAAACTAATTGAGAGATTTATCTGAGGAATGCATACATAACATTCATCTAAATATTGGAAAAATATTCAGAAAATGAAATCATAGTGTTTACCCTATGATGGGTATGTAGACCTTGTTAATATGTCGTGGGAGTGTCACTCTAAAATTTACCTAGAATCCCTACCATCTATGTAATGGTCACAATCTGAGAAGTAGAATAAATATCTCAAACTTATCTACCACCACTCATTTCAGATGTTCTGATTTCTAATCAATGAAACACCATCTGGTGTTCATATATAGGGTTTGGGAGAGCATGGATCATTTCAATTCACCCCACTTCCCAACTAGTACAACGAATTTGAAATGAAAACATGTAATGTAATTACACCACGATGAAGGTCAAGTGAAATCCTTGTTCAGAAAAACGAAATATTCTCGACAATAATGAGACATATATATTTCTCAGAAGCATCAATACCAATAAAAAATCTCCATTGAAAAACTCCCAAACTAGGCATCTAAGAACATATAGTAGGATTCTCTACTAAGGTAATCCAATCAACATGAAATTCACATATCCCCAGAAACCAATAATTCATGTATATACCCATCACCATATCTAGCACACCCTCAAATGGGAATCTGAAAGATCAAGAAAGAGGTAATAGAGGTAGTAAAAAACATAGTTTGAGATCAGACCCAACCGGAAGGGATGGGGTAATGTTTACCTAAATTTACTGCCTTGGGGACATCAGTCGTTTCCCACATATGGAGGAAAATGAATAGAGTGTCCATCCATTCCATCTCATCTCATGATTCATTTCCCCAACAAGGGATCCATAAAAAAAGATCATACAAGGGTTGATTCCATGTTACCCTTCCATATGAATCTCAAAGATGATCTCATAATGGAAGGACATAATATATTAAAGAATGAGAAAACATCTCTTACAATTTGAAAACTGTAACGAAACCCTCCCTGAATTATTCATCAGCTAATGTTGTGGATTTCAATCCAACATACCATGTTGAAAATGATGCAAATAAAGATGAACCGGGAGAGGATGGTTTCAACCAGATTCTATATGCCCTTAACCTAGAGGTGAGCACTCCCAAAACTAGAGGGTCTCCCAAAATTTGGGTCCTCCCTTGGTCAATCACTCATTACATCCTTTGAGACTACCCAAAAAAATATAAACAAAAAACATGGTCATACACTACCCACCACACCTAATGAAAATGAGTCCCTCATGCTTGAAGAGATAATTGATCAATAGGTGGAATAAATGAAAGAGTTGAGGTGAAACAATGTGGAGTTTCTCCAAGGATGTCACCCTGTTGCATATGCTCCCTAGGTAGAGCTTCTACATACACTTCCAAAATGAATGCCTCTACTATAAGGGATCATCATGAAAAATTAATTAAGGCCATAAATATCATCCAAGGAAGCACTAGAATCATCAGTATACCTGAACCCAATCATGGCAGGATATCAAGATCTCCCCCATTGAGAAAACAACTAGAACAATTTACAAAATTCTACCAAGGCTTCCCCCGACTGAGTATTCACCACAAGTTCCAGGAGTGTTGGCCTAACCAATTTTCCCCTGAAGAACCCACCCATGGCCAGTATCAACATTAAACATATAAAGGCATCATTAATTCCCCTGACTCATTGGAATCTTGATTGGAATCTATGGAAGGGTGGATTATTATAATACAACTTCAACTGAAACCTACCTTGACTTGGTGAGCAATGATATTCCACCACCAAATTTTGGGAACCTTTTATTCTCAATATTCAATGGATCATGTGACCTAGAACAACATTATATTCATTCTAAGTCAAACTGTCATCTCATAAGGGGAACCCCAGAGCAACTAGATTTAGTGAAACACATATGCTTCTAGAAAATCCAACACGGATTAGCTTCTTTATGTTGTATCGGTTTTCCAACTTAGTCAATAACATGATGGGAGGATATCTAATGGTCATTCTTTTTCACGTTAAATTGAATTTTTAGAAAATCATTTTCCATTGACCTTATGAACTGAAAACAATGTGAGAATGAAAGAGTCTAATATTTCATTGATATATGGAATCGTCTGACATGTGATCTAAACCCACAACTGCCCCATGATTAGAGGATTGTTATGTGCATTGATAACCTCTATGACGATTAGTGAATACCACTCATACTATTAAAATATACAAGTGGGTTTTAGTATATCTATTCCATTTTTTAATGTATAGATGATTCCATGAAGTAGACTAATATCAAGTCTTGGGTATCCCCATTAGGCATAGGAAAATGTGTGGGAAGAGCTGAAGTTGCATACATTATGATCAAGTCACCCCTACCCCGGCCTCAACTACAAGGCCTACATCAAATCTTTCAGGGCCCCCTAGAAATCAACAGGAACCTCCACCTCATTAAGAAGAGCAAAGGGGACCTAAGAGAAATCAATTCGAAGAACAGAGGAATAAAATTTATTCATTCCATGGCACCCAAGTATGTGGATACATTATTGCTTCCATGAATTGAATATTTATCTAGCTACCATAATCAAATAGGGATGATGAATTGGGTTTTTATGACTGACCATATTATTTTCTTCTCAACCTGATATTGGTACACATTGTTCCAGAGTGTTTCATCCTCAATGACCTCCTAGAAAGAATGATTGATTTTGGAAAAGTCATATCGGGACCAGCACCAAAAAAGTAGAATATGTTTCCACCAATAACATAAATGAAGGGGGTAGTAGCAAAATGTAATTTCTAAAATGAACAAGAATTTGGATAGTTAAATGTCCTAGAAAGAAATGAACTAATAAAATTTTATACTACAAGAGTAGTTGAAGTAAATGACTATGCCCTTGAATGATTCTGATTCAATGTAGTCAACAATCTTTGCCCCATAATCCCCTAAAGGACAGGAGTCAAAAAAATTTTGAACATAAAGGAAGTGATCAAGGCCTAGAAAGAGAACATGCACTATGTCCAAGTAAAACTTTGACAGTCTAATATTTCATGCCATGAAATGTGAAGAGATGGGTACTACCCCACCAAACAGAACCAACATATGATTTCGATCAGGCAATGACATCATCAAATGTGGGGCTGATCTTTAGATCAATTAATTTAGTTAACATAGTGGATCCCTTCATTGATTGAGAGTATGGAGATGAAATCAAGTTCCCTTCACTCAATCGGTAAACCGGAGGAAGAGGCCGTAGAAGCTGAGGATACCCAATAAGACATAGTCATTGAAGAAACCAAATATTTGGATGCACCTTTGATCAAACTATCAATATTACCAAAACCAATGGATGATACCTTTAGTGAACCCAGCAGCAATAGGAAAATTTCCCAACCCATACCAAAAGAAACTCTAGCCCGATCATCAGGGAATATCCATCGAGAGTAGAAAAAATGTCTAATTTCCCATGGAATATATGAATTCATTCCCAACCAAACTCTCAATGTAATGTATCACCACAGACTCTTATCCCAGGGACTGGTCCATCTTCATATAATTCTCAGTCCCCTAATGTTCATATGAAATATCATACCCATGTTGTAAAGCAACTGCCGTTAGATTAGAAATATGGCATTCTAAAACAATTGGCTTCAGTTCCAGCCATGTTATCCATCTTGGGTGCCCTGGATTTGTAAAATATCTAAGAAAATATAAAATAGATTCTTTTTATAATCCCCTTGGTGTTTAAGCCCGGGTTAACCACTGATGTTGTCTATCGGATGTACACTGATCCTTCAAAATGATATGTGATCATCTCCTTCACAGAAAGAGATGAAGAATCCATTAGGTAGGGATAGATCAATCCCTTATATATGTATGGTAGGATAAATGATATCGACATATGAAGAGTCATCATCAACAATGGATTTAGGGTTAATCTCATCTCACTACAGACACTTTTTTTATTGGGTTGCAACATGGATAGAATGAAACGCTAAAGAAAAATATTATTAGGATATGATAAAAGTGAGAAGAATCCACGATGCCAAATAAAGCTCCAAAGTTGATTTTAGGACCTTATGGTCGACTCATAATTTTCGATGGTCTAGAAAAACATGACCTTTAATGTAATACTAGGAATTCCCATGTTGCATCATGAGGCTGGGATTCCCTTATCATACCCCCAACCCGTCAAATATTTCACTAATGGAAATAGTGTAACATTGCATTCTAATAAGGCCCCATTTAAATCATGTGATTCACACTATATCGATGTTGTATAAAATGAGTAGGACTAGAAGAAACAATTAGAAGATGTGATTGATTGGGTCACTACTCCAAATGGTTTGGAAATAGTCCCTGGTGACCTCTTTAGGATGCTCATGGAAGAATATGTACTTCCCATTAATCAGGTGTACTGTATGATTCCAAATTTTGATGCGTATTTGACAGTGGTCATGATTTTAGTCATGACCACTGAGGCTAATAGTATAGAAATATCAACTATCCCAAAAAGAAAAGGTGAATGCACAAATATAAAATCTATCAATCCTACTCCAGGGATCCAGATAATCCCTACCTCCCCCATCAAGGTAGAAGAGAAATAATAATGTTTTCATTACCCCACTCCTTCCACTAAAAAAATTCATCACTATCAATCAGGTAAGAAGAAGTTGCCTCATTCTCAAAATGGAAAAATTTAGATTCTTATCTCGACTTGGGATATCAGATATAAATATTTGTTTCCCCACAAGAAGATGAGGAGGAGGAGGATTATGTAGAAGTTACAGAAGAATAAGTCCTTAGGTATTCCTCAACATCATTGGAGGAGGGCGTATTTTCCACCATTAATGATCTTAGATAAATAAACTTGGGTAGAGAAGAAGACTCGTGGACCACTCTAATCAGTGTACCAATGTACTTCAAAGAGTAATAATTATACACATCATTCTTAAAAAATAAATGAGGTGTTTTCTCAAGGAACAATAAATATATTCTTGGACTCAATTCAGAAGTGGAAAATCACCACATGGGCATTCCATAAGATCATGATGGCTACAAGAAAGCCACTAAAAGGATGCACTATATAGAAGCTACAAAAATCCTGGATGAATTTGACAATATCATAAAAGATGACTTCATTTAGGATGTGAAATATACAATATGAATGGAAAATATATTCCCCATTAAAAATAACAATAGGTAAATCATAGAGTGAGTTAATTTCATGGATCTCAATCAGTATTGCCCGAAGGATGACATTATTATCTTGATTACTGAATTGTTGATTAATGTAAATACTAGATATCGAGATCTCTCCTTCATGGGAAGATATTCTAGATAATAAAAAATCTGAATGGATTGAGAATATGAAAAGGAAAACACCATTAGGGCCCCATGGAGGATTTTTTTACAAGGTAATTCCATTTTCCTTGAAAAATGTCATCACCCCAACCAACGCTGTAACAACCCCGAAATCATGGTCTATTTTTTTTATAAAAATATCTCATTTATTTATTTACAGAACCTATGATCGCAAAGGTATAGAATTTTAGAGAGTCCATATACATTTGTATAATTCTCATTACACAAATCCGAAGGAAAAACTAAAAACTAATTGTTACAAAGGAAATGCACATTAGCGATTCCTCGGCCGTGCCTTTAAGCCATTTGAAAAGAGATTTTGAAATTATTGGGTGAGAGAACAAATATCAGTAAGGGTTTTTAAAGAAAAAAGGAAATATGATAGTGTTTTTCAAACAAAAGGTAAAAAATATTTTAAGGTTTGTTAATATAATCTAAGGGAAACATATAAACCATTCAAAAATAACATTTTAGTGAAAAGGGATTTCAATTTAGATGTAAAATATTTTTAAAATCCACTTTGATTTTTCTTAAGGAAAGAGTAATTTCCCTAAAAGACATATTAGAATTAATAATAAATTTTAAAAGGAAACATGAATCATGATTTGGATTCTTGTTTCACTCCTGAGACATTAAACACGACATAAACATGATTCGCGAGATCATTGTACATGGAGGAGCATTAGACATTGATCATTACACATGGATTATCATGATTAAAACCTCATTTCACTTGATTTAGTAGGAGTATACCCACATTGCACATGATTTTTCATGAGTTGAACCCCCATTGCACATGATTTAGAAAAAGTAAACCATCATTTCACATTATTTAGCATGAGTAAACCCTTATTGAACAATATTTAGAATGTGTAAACCCTAATTGTACAAGAATTAGAATGAGTAAACCCTCATCACACATGATTTAGCATGAGTAAACCATTATCACACATGATTTTGAGTGAGTAACCCTAATTGTGCATGACCTATTATGGTATATCATTTAGAACATGAGTTTGGAAAACCATTTCACATAAAGAACTTTCATGATAATACGTTCCATTATGAAAGTGGTTACTTGTAAAAATTGCATGATTATACTTTCATCCATTTGTATGCAATAGATTTTCATAAACTATATAAACTTATTTACATATATAAAACATAATTACATACTTAATGTAATGATGCATACATGTATATTTTTATATTTACATCAAATGTAATGTATATTTAGACACATGCCTTAAATAAATATGATTCACATGAAATGATACACACACACACACAAACATATATATACATACAAAATTATATATTTAAGTATGTGTAATCATATTTATATGTCTATTTTTTTTTGAAAACCAAACATTAATTTGTGGGTTCGCTAACCTCGCTTACACTTATGTTATACATATATGTGAACATATGTACATAAACATGGAAAATATATACCCACATTTAAAACATAATTATCTTAATATTAATGATGAAAATATAGTAACGACACTCATCTTTATTGGGGTCATACCAATGTTCTTTAAGTTTTCAAAAATAATTTTAAGGAAACAAATCTCATGAACCAATTTTTGTTAATATTTAATAATTAATATGATACATTAAGGAAGATCATTAAATGGACACAATTCAACCTCAAAAACAATCAGCACACTATTATTAATACACTGATGGTAGATTTAAAGAAATTATAATATAAATATTTCACATATATATATGTTTTAAAATTTTTATGAATGGCTATAACAAAATTACTCTTACTGGAATATAAAAAATTATTTAAACAACCGTGAAGTGACCATTAGTAATCGACTAAAAGAAAATTGGCTAGAAATGCATAAATATCTTCAACTATTGGAGCAGTTTTATCATAGAATGAACAATTCGTTTGACATAAATAAATTATCTTCATCTAAAAATATTGAAACAGAAGAAAACAATAGTCTTCTCACTATCATAAAAATGAGTTGATGAACCAGGTAATAATTTCTGAAAAAGAGACTATGTCCAATTTGAATAAAATACATGTATTAAATATAATACCTTAAACTGTTTCAAAAAAATAACTTCTCTTACCCTGAATTCATTATATCCATTAAATTAATTGAACAACATGTAGGTTTATATACTATTTATAAGTTGATAACACAAGAACATTTTTATTAAAATAAAATTCCCTTTATTTTTAATTTGATTTCAATACTTATTGAATGTGGGAAACTAATATTACAATAGGGTGGGTAAATTTCTACTAATAAACATGGAATAATTTGAATTTCAAAGAACAATTTTATAGTCTAATAGCATCCCCTTTATTTTTATCTAGTTTTCTACATTATCTTGAAAGAAAAATAAATTCACAATAGGATGGGTTAATTAATAATGATAAAAATATAAACATGTTTAAAAACAAAATAACAGTTTTATATAAAAGAAATGGAATCCACTTACTATGTAGGTGACTCTAATGCTTTGAAACAGGAAAACAATTAGCATAGAAAATAGAAAAGATTAACATTGTAATTCCATTGGGAACAATTTTAAAATAAACAAGAACATATCATTTTTGAATTAGAAAAATTAAAATTTACCTTGAGAAAAATACATTCCTTTGAAATTAGATAAAAAAATGATTGCAGAACAAGATCTAGAATATGTTAACACAAGGATAGAGTAAGAACCTAAATTCTGAAAATCAGTCCTATAAAATGGTTTTATAATGAAATCCCCTTACAATATGAATCAAGGAATTAGGTAGTTTCTCATTATCAGGTTACATATAAGAATGGGATGCAATCACCTTCAATGATAGATTGGCCTTGTTGTAGTGGAAAGACTTCACCCCATAACAAGTTTTCCCCCAACACAGAAGGGTTTTTGTGCCCAGATATTCAAAAACCAGAGTTCACAAAACAATGTGAACACACTGATTAATATACCAATAAAGAATACTAATTTTACATAAAATAAAACACTAATTCGATCCTAATGGGATAAATGGGAACCCAAATAAAAAGAAAAATTATAAACAATAATAAAATGGTTCATCAGTTTTCTATAAATCTTACTCAACATCACAGTATGGGATTCGACAGAGGAGGTTTCTACAAGGAACACAATGCTTAGATTCGTCATGGGTTGCTGACATGAGTTTTAGGATGACTGAATGCTGGTGGGGGTGTGTCTCCTTCCTCAGCCTACTCCCATCCCTATGTCATAAAATTTTTAAATGGATATAGCCGCAAACAACATGACTGTCGTTGAATTCCAGTAGAGCCCCCAATTTGTTTTTCCCCGATTGAGGGTCATGGATCCTCAGGGAGGTCAACAACATGATTGGGGAAGAAGCATGGTTGTGGGGAATCCCCAAAAACCCAATTCCCCCTTTTCACAAATAATTTATCAACAAATTATTTTCATTATTCATAATAATTATTTATAATTAATTATTTAATTTATTATTATTATTATATTACATATGTAAATATATTAATCAAACGAACAATTGTCCAAAAACAAATTATTATTTCAATTTATTTTATGTACTTCCTATGAAAAATATAAAAAATGAAATAAGTGTCAGTTAAAAATACATTTCATTTACGTACCTTGTTTTTAAGTAATTTATAATTAATAAAACACATATTTTAAAATAATTATTATTACCAAAATTATGTTTGGTATAACTCAATTTGTTTTAAAATTACACATTATATGAATGAAACACAGTTAAAACATTATTTAATTTTTCTAAAATAACTTTTTATATATAAATTAAATACTAATTGATGTTATAAATAATTTTTCTGTGTGTATTTACATAAATAGAATCATTTTAATGTTAATTAATCACTACTCAAACATATTTATATACATATACATATATATTTGTATAAGTGTGTAATAGTAATTTTTTTTTGTTTGTTAATATTTTATTTTAAAATTACTTAAAAATCTCTATGTAATGGTAGTTTTATGTATAAATACATAACAATACTCATCAAATTTGTAGATTTTTTTTTACCAGATGAGCCCTATTTTTACATTCTTCTGTGCTCTTACCATTATTCTCTTAATTGGATTTCTTCTCAGGGAAGATCCCAAAAGCCCGGGCTATGATATCATCGTTATCATGTTTGTTATGAGTTTTCCTTATTTTTTTAATTATTGTTAGAGGATTAATATTACGATCTTCCTAATCTATGGGTATTTTTTTTGTATCATTCATAATTAATTGCTTTAATAAAAAAGGAGTTCATTTTCTAAGATATTTTTAATCCATTTTTCTATGCATCAAAATTTATTTAAGAGCTTAGTAGGGAATTACATTATACCCCCATTAAAAAAATTTACATCCTTGAAATTTTTATTACATACAAAAAATACACTAAATATTTAACATGGATTCATGGCTTCTTACCTTCAATTATTTAGCATTATCCATTTCTCATTGTCACGTCGATCACAGAGAGTGAGGGTCCACCATGTGAAACAATACCGAAATGCACTTTGAAAGTCATTAACCTCCTTATTCGTGACGCAGTCCATGAAAATCGAGTTATAATAATGGAAAATATGATGCATGTTTTGAAAATAATTGTTTCTAACATAGAGTTTAGAAACATCACCATGTACTAGGTTTTTGAAAAATATTCTGATAGAGTCATCTTTGAAAATGTTAAATTATGGTTTTTCAAATATGTAGTCTATGTTTCCAAAATGACCGAAAGACACAACTATATAAATATAGGATACTCGAAGGTTTCCCTATTCATTAGCTAATCTAAAATCAAATAGTGCATCATACTCTATAGATAGAGTGAATTATTTGAAAATACCCAGATGGTACCAACCTTGCCGAGAAAGGTTTGAGAGTTGGGAGCTTATTATTTGATCACTAGTGATCCATGATTCTTGATGATTTCATAGTATGGAGGAGGTATTTGATATTTCATAGACTGTCTTATAGGAAAGTTGGATATTGGTAATGTTTTCAATGCTGCGTGATATTGTGTTTGCAAAAATTATTGCAAGTAAGTCCTTTTGAAGGGACAAGAGTGTTGCGTGAGGTTCTTCCCCTTCCATCGTGAAACTACCCTTTTTTTACTTCCAAAGAAAAACATCAAATTTAACTTACTCTTAAACACATTACTAAATGGTAGGAAGTCAAAAGATTTATTATTCCTTAATGGAAAGTAACTAGTAATGTATATAAAAGGTATTTAATAGCTCAAAGGGTTTCTCCGTATCCTAACTTCTAATGTTTTCTAATCCTCGACTCTGATACCAAATATAATGACCCATAAATCATGTTCCATTTTTTATATAAAAAAATTAATTTATTTATTTACAAAACCCAATATTGGAAAGTTATAGAATTTTAGAGAGTCCAGATACATTTGTAGAATCCTCATAACACAACTCATAAAGAAAAACTAAAAACTAATTGTTACAAAGGACAAGAACATAGTGACGCCTCAGCCACTATCTCACTTATATATGACTTTAATCCATGTGAAAAGACATTTTGAAAATATAAGGTGAGGTAAAAAATCTTAGTAAGGGGTTTTCAAGACCAAAAGAAAACCTGATAGAGTTTTTCGAATAAAAGGTAAAACATATTAAAATGTATATTAATGAAATATTAGGGAAACAAATAAACCTTTTAAAAAGAAAAATTTTCATGGAAATGGATTTCAATTTAGATATTAAACATTTGGAAAATATTCTATGATGTTTATTAAAGTAAGATTAATTTCACTAGATGTCCTATAATCATTCACAATAAATTTTCAAAGGTAACCTGAATCATGACACGGATTCTCGGTTCACTTCCAAGACATTAAACATGGAATAATCATTAGTTGCGGACCCATTACACATGGAGGAGCATGATTCATGGCTCATTACACATGGATTAACATGTGTAAACCCTCATTGAACATGATTTATCATGAGTAAAACTTAATTGGACATTATTTAGAAGAATTAAAACCCTCATTGCACATGATTTAGCTTGAGTAAACCCTCATTACACATGATTTAGAATGATTAAACCATAATTTCACTCGATTTAGCATGAGTAAACCCTCATTACACATGATTTAGCATGAGTAAACCCTCATCACATATGATTTAGAGTCGGTTTCCCTAATTTTGCATGACTTATTATAGTATGACTTTTAGAACATGAGATTTGAAAACCATATCACATAAAGAACAATCATGATCATATGTTCCATTAAAAAATTTGTTACTTGATAAAATTTAATGATTATACTTTCATTTGTATGTATGTAACATATTTTCATAATGTATATACATTTATTTACATTTATAAAACAAGATTTCATAATTAAAGTAATGATGCATACATTTATATTTGTATATTTAAATCAAATGAAATGTATATGTATACACATGACTTAAGTAAATTTGTTTCACATGAAATTGTACACACACACAATAATATATATATATAAGCATATAAATGTATGTATATGTATGTATGTATAAACATATTTATAACAATATTTTTTTGGGAACCAAACATTAATTTGAGGGTTCACTAACCTCGCTTTCACTTCTAGTATATATATACGTGAAAATACATACATAAACATGCACACACACACATATATATACCCATATTTAAATCACTATTATCGAAACAATAATTCTGAAAATATAGTAATGATTCTCATATTTATAAGAGTACTACTAGAGTTCTTTAATTTTTCAAAAATAATATTAAGGAAAAAATCCTCCTGGACAATGTTTTTTAATATTTAATACATAATACGAAACATTAAGGAACGTCATAAAATGGTCGCATTTATTCCTCAAAACAATCCAGAAACTATTATAAATAAACTAATGATAAATTTAAATAAATTTGAATATAAATATTTCACATTTATATATGGTTTAAAAATTTTATGTATGTCCATATGAAAATTCCCCTTACTGAAATATGAAAAATTATTTAAACAAACATTAAGTAAAGATTAGTAATTGACTAAAAGTAAATATGGTAGAAACACATAAATTACTTGATTTTTTTGAGTGGATTATTAAAATAATGGAAAAATTATTTTGCATAAATAAATTATCTTTATTGGAAAAGGTATAAAAAGACCAAAAAATAGTCTTCTCACTATCATAAAAAACGATTTGAAGAACCAGGTCATAATTTATACAAAAGAGACAATGTCCAATTTGAATAAAATACATGTATTGAATATAATACATTAATATGTTTCAACAAAATGACATCTATTACCATGAAGGATTCACATTTGATAAATTAATTGAACAACATGGAGGGTTATATAATACAGATAAGTTGAAAACACAATAACATTTTTATAAAAATAAAATTACCTTTATTTTTCAGGTGACATAAATACTTCTTGAAAGAGGAAAACAATAACGAAATAGGGTGGGTAAATTTATACTAATAAAAATGTAACAATTCGAATGTAATAGAACAAATTTATAGTCTAATAACATCCCCTTTATTTGTAGGTGTTTTTGAACACTATCTTGAAAGAAAGAAAAATGCACATCGGAATGAGTTAATTATTACTGATAAACATACAATTTTTTTTGAAAGAATAAGATCACTTTTATATAAATAAATGGAATCCACTTAGTATGCTAGAGACCCCAATGCTTTGCAATAGAAAAAAATTAGCATTGAAAGAAGGACATATTAACATTTTAATTCCATTGGTAACAATTTTAAAATAAACAAGAACATATCATTTTTTTATTACATAAAGTGTAATTTACCTTGAAAAAACATTTATTTTCAATTAGAGAAAAAAATTATTGTGGTAAACGGTCTAGAATATGTGAACAGTAAGAGAGATTATAAAAAAAATCTCAAAAACAATAATGTATAATTATTGTAGAAAGAAAATCCCCTTACATTATGAGTCCAAGAATCAGGTAGTTCCTCGGTCTCGGGTTACACAAAATAATGGTATGAAAAAACCTTCAATGTTAAAATGGAAAATTTGTAGTGGAAGGACTCCCCCCTATCATGTTTTCCCCAATCACAGAAGGGGTTTTTATACATGGATGTTCAAAAACTAGAGGTCACAAAATAGCGTGAAGACACTGATTATCGTAATGATAGGGAATCCTAGTTTTACTTTAAATAAATACATAATTCGATCCTAAAGGGATACATTGGAACCCAAATCAAAAGAAAAATTATTAAAAATTCTCAAACACTTCATAATTTTTTCCAAAATATTACTCACCATCATAGTAATGGATTCAATAGATGAGGTTTCAATAAGGAACATGATGATTTGAGTCATCAAGAATTTCCAGTGCTAGTTTTAGGACAACCGAATGTCAGTGGGGTGTTTTTCCTTCCTCCGCATGTGGCCAAATCCAAGTCATCAGATTCTAAAACAGAACTCACCTCTAACAACATGACTCTCATAGAATGCTAGTGAAGCCCCCCAATTTTAATTTTTTGGATTTGATTAAGGGTCATGGCTCCTCGGGGATGTCGGTGGAAAAATTGTGGAATAAGCATGGTTCTGGGATGCCCTAAAAACCAGATTCACTTTTTTCACAAATCTATTATCAACAAATTATTTTTATTATTTATAATAATTCCATATCATCAACTATTTAACTTATTTCTATTATTATAACACATATATAAATATATTAATCAATGTAATAATTTTCCAAAAACACATTATTATTTCAAATTAATATATATACTTCCTATAAAAAAAATAAAAAAAATAAAATTAGTTTCATTTAAAAAAATTGTGATTTACTTACCTTGTTATTAAGTAATTAATAGTTAATAAAACATACGTTTAAAAATATATATTATTACACAAATTATGTTTTATATAACAAAAGTTATATTAACATTATAATTTATTTGAATGAAACATGGTTAAGACATTATTTAATTTATCCATAATAAATTCTTATATTTAAATTAAATACTCATAGAGATTAGAAATCCTTTTTATGTGTGGATTTACATAAATATAATCCTTTTAAAGTTAATTACTCACTACAAAAAAAATTTATATTTATATATATATATATACATGTGTGTTTATAAGTGTGTAAGAATTATTTTGTGTTTCATTTATTATTATTTCATTTTAAAATTTCTTCAATGATTGTATGTAATGGTTTTCTATGTATAAATTAATATCTTGACTCATCGTATTTGTATATTATTTTTCCGCCAAGATGAGTCCTATTTTTACATTCTTCTATTCTCTTACCCTTATTCTCTTCATTGTATTTCTACTCAGGGATGATCCCATAAGCATGGGTTATGATATAATCATCATCATGTTTGTTATGAGTTGCCCTTATTTTTTGTTAATCATTGTTATAGGTTTAATATAACAATATTCATTTTCCAAGGGGATGTTTCCTATATCATTATTAATTTATTTGTTTAATAAAAAAGGAGTTATATTTGTTTAATATTTATTTAATTCATTTTAATATGTGTAAAAATTTATATAATAATTATGGGGGTGTTCCAAACATGCCATGCATCACATTTTGAAACATTTTTTGGTTAGATTATTCGAGTTCTATGTTGATGATCTGATAGTTAAATCATGACAACACTGAAAAAAATGTCATATTATGAAACATTCTTCAATAAATAGTGAAAAAAACCTAAAAATGATCCCCTTAAAATGTTCTTTTAGTGTATCCTCAAGGATTCCTTGGTTTCTTCATACAAAACTATAATATCTAAAATTACCCCAATAAGACAAGTGATATCATTTGTATTTCACCTCCTCGCAAACTCATAGAGTTGAGATGACTCTAAGGAAATCAAACCTATATTCAACTATTTATATTCAAACATGTAGGAAAATGTTTTCCCTTTACCAGGTTGATGAAAAAGTGGGTTAAATATCAATGGAATGATGATTGTCATAATGAATTTGACATCAACAAGAAATATATATTGATTTTTCTAGGGTTAACTCCATCATATGTAGGAATCACACTAATTCTATATGTTACTTCCTTGGAGTGATCCCTAGGAACCTTCCTCGGGAAAAAGAGTGATGATGGTAGTGAAAAAATATTTTATTATCTCAGTTGAACCATGATTTATGTTGAGACTCATTATTCAAATATCAATAAGAGCGGTTCGGCCTTAATATTTGTGTTCCTTATGTTTTGAAACTACGTATAGCACCATGAGGTCTATGTGGTCTCTCATAACAACCCAATCAAGTATATTCTTAGAAACTTTATGTCTACAAGGCTCTTGTTAGGGTGGGTGGTCATCCTCCAGCATTTCAATATAATGTTTATATAAGATAAATCTTTCAAAATCCAAGTGTTATTTGATTTACTAGTAAAGAACCCATATATAGTGGTAAATCCATTCGATGTCAAACTACACCATGAAGATTTTTTTTATTCTCAAAAAGAAATCCCGAACATTGTAGATGCATTTTGACGATGCATACAGAAGCCCGACGGGAAAAATGATGGAAGAACCCAAGCTAAACAATGTGGGGATGGGAGTCATACTCTATCTCAAAAAATGGAAGTCTTGATTAATCCTTCCTACTATTATAGGGGTGTACAAAAAATGTTGTAGAGTATTAGGAACTCATTAATGAACTTGGTTAGGAACATCAGGCACAAGAAGAACACTTGAAGATAAAATGTGACTCTGAACTGGTCATCAAACATGTCAATCGTGACTATTCAATCAAGAAGGAGGATCTAATTCCTTTGATGGGCCATGTATGAGAGTATATGGAATAATTCCCATCAATGCTGACATTAACTCATATCCCTCAATCACATAATGCATAGGCATATGCATTCAAAGATGAAACCAATGCTCTGGCCTGTATAGACTAGGATTAAACGGTCATCAAAATTTTCCACCAATGCATCATCTTACTGCCCATTCAGGCCAACATGGAGGAAATTGACAAGATCAGTGTCATCCCTAAGATATATAGTCATATCCCCAATAGGATGAATCCAATGTTCGATAACCAAAAATTGGTATAACTCTAATTAGATAGATCCATAAGAAAAAAAATTCAAATATGAGTAATTAATTTTTCTGGTACAATTCCAAAAATAAAAAAAATGACATTTATGAGTGGTGTCTTGATGGGATCCTTCTCAGATGCATTGATGGAGAAGATACCAGAACTGCTATGAAAGAATTTTTTACCAATTCTTGTGGGGAAAACTAGTCAGGATCCAATATCTATCATCAAATTTGAAGACTTGGATAATACAGGCCCACTATGATGCATGATTGCGCTAAATTTACAAAAACATGTCATTACTATCAGGTTCATGACAATTTCAGCCAACAAATCCAAGAGTTAGTTCACATAACCATGTACTCTTGGACATTTTTCATATGGGGAATGGATGTTGTGGGACCATACTCTCCATCTATGGCTAAATAATTAAATTTTATCCTCACAGTTACTGAATTCGTTTCTAAATGGGCATAAGATATACCACTTAATGAGGTTGTGGAAAGAAGCATTGTAAACATTATGAAATCCAAAATCATCACCATATTTGGTGTCCCGAATTTAATATTTACAGAAAATGGAACCCATTTATACACTATTCTATTTGATAATCAATATCTAAAGTATGTCATTAATGAAAATTGTTCATCCCACTACCATGCACTGGCCAACAGACAAATAGTGGCCAACAATACAACCTTATCCTACATACTCTAGAATATTGTAGACAAGGAAGATATATCATGACCTAAAAATATCCTCCATGATATTTGGGATTATTGGACCCAAATTGCACTTCCACTAAAACAACCACATACATATTATTATAAGGGATAGAGACAGTTCTACACATAGTTGTTCCACTACCATCACCTCACACTACTGTCTGTGATCAATTATCCACAGACATGAAATCCAAAAAACAACTCAACCCATTAGATCAGATATATGATAAAATATTTCACACATTAAACTATTTCTAAGTTTACAAAAACTAGATTTAATTATCCTTGAACAAAATGTATTTCCCATGATCATTCCTCAAAAGAGAAATGGTGTCGGTCCTAATAATCCCAATGTTACATGGGTAGAAACCTTCAAAATTAGATCCAAAATGGGAAGGTCTATTTTTTAAACACTATATATACTCAAATAGAAAATATTTGTTAATTTTCAATTGATAGAATGCTCACCATAGATCCCACCAATTTAAGATAATTGAATAAATATTTCATATAGAAAAAATACCTTGTACTAATCGCATGATGTTAAAATTAATGATAAAAATTATTTGATGAATGAAATTAAACTGTATAGTATGAATTTCCTAACCAATAGATGTTAAACTGAAAGATATAAAATGCCTATCCTTACACATGGGGTGATTCACATCCTAAATGTAATAAATAAAACTACATGGCCAAACTTCATGATTGCATGACATTAAAGTGTAGGGTGAGTCATCTTTACCACATGATGTTAATCTGCATGAAATATGTTGTACTAACCAGATAATGATAAAATAAATAAGCATAATTATATTACAATCAATGATTCATAACACATGAATCATATCTATGCAAGATAAAGATATAATTCCCATGTTCTTACGAGAGAGTCAGATCCCCATGGGAACCCTCTTTTTTCATATCTACATGTGGCTTGATTCCTATCTACACAGGATATATAGTGATTCCTAGAATATATATCCCCATCCCAGCCACCAAAATAAAAAACATACCCCCTCTCCCTATACGGGCTAGACCTATATAGGTATGTCTCTTCACAGAACTACGTATGGAATGATTCCCCTACCTCAATGGGATACAATGAGACACTTCAATCCTATATCTTGGTCCATCCACCACATTATAAGAAATACCTCTTATATACCATTAAATATATATGTATTGAAAGATAATACCCCTGTTACTCATATTTTCTGATGCCTATTATAGCTCATGTGAGCTTATGAATAGTGGTAAGGGCTTTCCCCACACTAACTAAAAGTAATGGTACATGACAGGACCACCACCTCAAATATCGTGATTAAAATCCCCCCTCTCCTAGTGTATGGACCAAGAAAATATAGGTAGAATACATTTATAACTATATATGGATTCATTCCTTCTCTCACATGATATGTAGTGACATACGAATTCAACATCTTGGTCTAGTTGTTATTCAAAAAAATCCCCTCTCCCTATGCACGGGCTAGACCAGTATAAGGATCGTACATTTATAACTATATGTGGTAAGATTCCTATCCTCACAAGATAAGTAGTGATCTATGCATGGATTCTACATCCTGGTCTAGCAAGCATTCAATAAAATTCCCCTACTTGTACAAGAGTATAATTATATAAGGATAATAATTTAAGAACTATGTGTGGCTTGATTCATTCCATCATAAGATACTTAGTGATTCATGGATTCTACATCCAATTACAGCCTCTATTAAAATAATTCCCCCTCCCTATGAATTGGACATACCGGTATAAGAAGAGTAATCTTAAAACTATGTGTGGCTTTATTCTTACCATCACAAGATACGTAGTGATTCCCTGATTCTACATCCTGGTAAAGCCATCATCCCAAACAAAAAAATTCCCTTTTTCTACATTTGAGTTTGACATACTAAGGGGAAATTGATAGAATTATTCCCAGAATTATTCATCTCAAAAAGGGTAGATAGTAATACCCGAGTCTCCGAACCAAGGCCTAGCCACAACAAAGGATAAAAGATAAAATGTCCCCATCCTTCACCATGTTACATCAGTGTGGAAAAGTATTCCTTTTCCACCCCTTTATTCTCATTCAAAAAACAACTTACGTGGGCTTAAGAGTTTCTTCATGAAATTCTGTGCTGACATATAAACCCACTATAAGAAAAAGTCTTAACTGCATGAAATTATACTGAAAGCTACCTCAAGAACTATGTATGGATTGATTCTCAATATAATGAGATAAAAAGTGATTTCTAGACATAGTGCCCGAGTCTAGAAAAAAAAGGAATCAAAATGCCCCCACTCCCCATGTATGGATATGACCTAGACTGGGAATCCAATTTTAGGACACCTAGATCATCAGAACTTGGTCCAACTCTAATAAAAGAATAAAACTTCCCCACCCTTGGTAGAAGTCATATCTATGAAGGGAAATATTAAATTCCCTCTATAATCATGTCCTGAATATTATCTAACTATGTCCAAGAAAATACTTCCAATATATCAAAATCCATGATTAGAGTAATTGTGGATCTCCACAAACCACCCAAACTATTGGAAAAGGACAGTCAGTTTTCTAGGGAGACATTTTCTTGACTATTGACACAATGCTCTGCCATCATTTCATAAGCTTCCCACAAAAAAAGGTTTGTTAACTAAAGGTAAATTCTTCCTTAGGAGAGGCTTTTCCGACCACAACACACCCAATATATTTTGATCCTTGTACTATATCTCCTGATATAAGAGCCCTCAGAACCATGGATTATAATTTCTTTCCTACCCATGTGTTGGACATATTGGGATATCCCAATACTGTTATCCTCTGTTTACATGGGGATTCTATATCAATGTCATAATTACAGGACATTATAACTGCATGATTCTTGACACCAAATGTTCACACTTGGATCCAAAGACATCAAATAATGTATTTCCCCCCTTATTCCATTGTGTAAAATAAAAACTCATAGGAATGTTTTGTATGTGTCCAACCTCAATGGGGAGCTTGTTTGAAAGACAAATATTCCCCATTCATATGTGTAAATTTTACCCCATTATGGAAAAACATTAAACCTTAAAATAAATATGTCCGGATTGATTCATATCATCATAGGAAATGTAGTGATTCCAAAATATAATCTCTCAGGTCCATTAATGAAACAAATTTCCCCCTCCTTTCATACTCATGGGATAGACCTATATAAGGAACCCTGTTACAATAAAATAGGAATAATGTCTCCACCCATTCCTAGAAAATCTCATCCTGATTTTCCCCGTTTCATATTTGGGCACTCCCCCTCCCCTTAAAAAACTATATAATGTGTCTTGAAATGTTTTAATCCCTATAAACATCTATGGACATCAGAAATGGATTTTTGGTGTCCTAAGGACACCTTTTATTGACTATTCCCACAATTCCCCAGTGGATCTTCATAAGTGTCCAACATAAAATCATGTAAACCAAATTAAAATTCATCTTTAGGAGAGGATATTTCTACCTATATACACCCCTATCACATCTATATCCCTCATCATTCTTGGTTTAAGAAACCACCATATTACATCTTACATTCTCTATTCTATTTAATGCCAGAAGATGATAGACCATTTCTAGTCAGGCTACCATGAAAATGATCAACCATTTCCCCCTATAGTTAGAGTAAAATGACATGAAATCATAAATCTCAAATGTCCCATTTGTTCAATGTTAAACTATATCATGCTTCATCCATCCATCACATAATCCAAATATGTGTGGGAGAGATTTATTAACAAAAGCCTATGTAAATCCCACTACTAATTTCAGACATCATTCCCTCAATACACCGCTCACTGTGGCCTTCAAAAAACTAAATGAATTCTAAATCCCATAAAATTTCGTGGCCATCATAAATTAACAGCCAATGTTCTAAGGACACCTTTTTTTACTATGTGAAAAATTCCTTAGTGGATCTATATATGTTTCCCACAGAAAAGGCCTATCAACTAAAGAAAAATTCAATATTAAGATATGTTTTTACTATATCCCAGTTCCCATGGATTCTATACCCAATATCAAATCCTATATCCTAAAACAATAAAATTAGGGTCATGAAAACTCCCTAATTTAGGTCCGAAAGATATTTGGACATCCTATTTCAATGAAATATATCTTATTTCATTCTACTAAAAATCCTTGTTTCCATTGTCTTGAGTGTTTTAAAAAGTGTATTCGAATGGAATAGATATTTTGATATCCCAAAATGTTATTATTATTGGTATAAGGAAAATTTTATGAGTATAATGATAAAAATTAAAGGTTTCATGTATTATGAGTATTTTATGGTTCTTGGGAAATTTTTATGACATAGGTTGATGTTTATATTAACCCTGATTATGTGTGAGTCTGGTGTAGCTTATAATAATGGGTGATCTCTATATGTCTCTCTAATTCATTGGGTAAAGGGGTCGAGTTTACCAGCTAGGTTTCTCCTAAGATATTATTAGAACTTATTGGGTAGGTTATTCCATTATTAATATTGATTGAAAATTTGTTATGGAAATCATGTCCCATGTTACCTATATGATTTATCTTTGAAAGTGATTGGTTTTTGTGGAAATATTACTATTTCACATGGTAGGATAATTTTATCATTTTTAAATGAACTTAAACTATACTTTTTGATGTTTAAATGTATTACATTGTGAAATAAAATCATCTATTTTTTATGATTAAAAAACCATTATGAGTATTTTACCATTAATAACTCTTTCAAAAAAACTTAACAATATTTATGTCGAGAAGATTATTTATTGGTTAAGAAAATTTCTATTTTCAAATCAAATTTTATTTATAAAAAGGATAATGTTTATGAATATTCATGGGTTAATGGGTATCCTTCTTACTTTTTAAATGCAATTTACTCTAGTTTTCCTCTCATCACATATTTTTAATGGTTTTTAAAAAGGGTTTTATGGATTTATAGGGACAATGATGTGTTCAATATTAAAATTTGGAACAAATTTCATGTAAATAACATTTTATGTATAAAAAATATTATATTGTTGAAAAATGGATACTTAGTGGATGTTTCAAATTTTTATGTAATATCTTATTTTCTATAAGTGATGAAATATTCCTATATAACTCTAATTCTATATGACCATTGGGAAATAAAAAAATTAATTCTTGAAAAAATTATCAGTTTTATATAATTTTTATGGTTGGATCGTTGTAGTTGTGAATAAAGGAAATGTTCAAATAATTTTATAGGTTAGGATAATTTATGTAAATTTGCATAAGAGATTATATTTTATGGTTACAATGATATATCATTTTAATATTACTATGTTGTTTCATTTAATACTTGTGTTTCTAGAGTGGTTTTCCATATATGGAATAGAGAAATATAGGTATGAAGACACCAAGAGGATAATATGATTCCAAATTAGTAACATGGACTGGTTTGAATGAAAACTATGTTGTTTTTTAATGTGAAGGATCAATTAACGTATGCTATAAATTATAGTTTCATCTATGCTAGAGATAAATAAAATCTTCCCCATATGAAAAAATTGATATTGGAGTATTTTATGGTATATATCTGTCAATCATTTAGTGTATTATCTAACTCAGTGGTATCATAGGGATGGATTAATGATCTTGAAAATTTATTTGAAGTCCTAGGTTGTTCAGATCATCAAAATGTAATTATTTCTATTTACTATTGTGAAGATAATGATAATAAATGGCGGTTAATGGTTATGAATAATTGAGAAAGACATTTGATTGATTTTATAGAATGAGATAAATTTAATATTATTCCCTTGAAAAATATGTGCTTAAGACTATTTGAAAATGGATAAAAAGGAAATTCTATGAATTAATGTAAAAGAAGGATTATTTAGTTTTCGTGTAAAAATGAAACTTCACCCGATTAGAAAGGAATGAACTTAAATGTATCTAAGAAGGTGGAAATAGAGTTATTTTTATGATCTTGTGTTTTAAAAAAATAAGAAAAAAGTGGAATTGGTGGGAGAATAATGGGAAGAATCCATCAATGAAATATAAAGGTAATAGAATCATGTATTTTTTTTAATAGGCTTGGTAAAAATCACCCTGAGGATTTTCATATCAAAATATAAAAGAGCCTATGATGTTGTTATTTGAGGCATATGAATCATGATTATAATGATAAAGATCATGGTAGTGGTAATACTGATTTAGGAAAATAGTTATTAAGGTTTGATAAAATTAATTAGATGATTCATTATTTGGTTTAGTACTTAATGAAAAACATGAATAATGGGAATCATAAATAATACAAGAATATGTGTATGGTGGAATCTTTTGAAACATATATGGAATATTTTAGTCCATTAAATGAAGGGGTAACATGTGCAAAACTTATTTATTTAATTTATACTAATCTCTTTTTTTAGTTTGTGTCTATACATTCTTTCATTTCTATAAAATTTTCTTGTAAAAAAAATTTCACCTCCTGAAATAAATTTATAAAATTATGTAAAAAAACTTGGGGTAGTATTAAGGATATAAGAATTTATGAAGATCTTACCATTATAATATGTTTAAGGGTTTTCCTTGTACACCTTGTTTTCCATCCCATTATAATTATTTTTATTCAAGGTTTAAATTGGCTTTCATTTTTATTATGATAAGATATATTTTACAATCAATGTAGTTATTTTCATAAATTAATTTCAGTTTATTCACATGAATGATTCCAAATCATTGATAACATATCAACAGGATAATACACTATTATGACAAAGAAAATAATATTACCTTACTCTTTTTGTTGAAAATAATAATACTATTATGATTAATCATATTCCTAGAATAAATGAATATTTGGATATATTTCAGAATGAGTTTCTTAGTATTATACCTAGTTGGGTAGTTGAGTATACCATTGACTTTGTACCCAATGGTATACCAATTTCAAAACCCTCGAATACAATGCCTTATTTAAAACATATATGATTGAGAATGATGTCGCATGAGTTTATTGATTAAGGTTTCATTAATCTTTTCACATCACTATGAGGTTCTCTAATTTGGTTTGTAAAAAAAACATAGTTTCATGAGAATTTTCAATGATTATAGAGAATGAAATAAAATCAATGTTAAAAATATGTATTTTTTATACATATCAATGATTTGTCTGATCAGTTCCCAGATTAAAAATATTTGTTAATGTTTGAACTTTATTCAAGGTACCATAAGATCAATGTGAAGGTAGATAACATGCGTAATTCAATATCTCATAACAAGCCTATGTCAACATTTCATTCTGTGGACATTTAATAAATAATAATAGTATAACTACTGATCCTACATAACCTAAAGTGGTTGATGAATGTCCTAGACCTAAAAATATTTATTACATTCATATTTTAATTGGATTATAATAATATTACAAGTATTTCATTAAAAATAATTCATTGTTATCTTTCCCACTATTCATGTTAACATGAAAAACAGTTACGTTCATCCAGACAACATAATGAGATTAATGTTTCTAGGAATTAAAAATATGATTATTTAATACTATATGTTATTCCATACCATCGATAAATGGTCACTTTGTTATATATTGCGACACTTCATAGAAAGGACTACATTGTGATTTAATATAGAATGATTGGGTAATTTCCATGTTGCACTTCATTTGAACATCATGAGTAAATTTAGCACACCATGACCCTAGTTTTTTCCATTTTTTATTTATTTCATGATGTCTAATCATGTTTATTGGGATTTAAGTTGAGTTTTTGAAGTGATTTTTTGATTTTGGGAGGTTTCAGGCTATTTTTTGCATTGTGTATAGTTTTGGTAGCAACTATGTGGTGGGTGATTGTAGAGGGTGTCTTTTGATCATTTTATTATTAAACATTTTTATTTTCTTGTTTTGTGCAATGTTTGGCCCAAATTGTATGAGTCAAATGAGTAACCGTGCAGTCTGGCAGTGGTGTATGAGACAAGGAACACAACATTATCATAGTTAGAAGAAACCACGTGTCCAGAATATAGGGAGGCTCTATAATTTGATATAGATGAATTGATCTGTTGGAACATGATTTACCGAACTATATAGCCATCATGTATGTGGTTACCTTACTTATAGTAGCGTGTGTATGATTTTCCCAAGTTTTGGTGAACTATGGAGAAAATCCATGCAGCTTACCCTAAATCCTAAAATCACGAGTTTCCATTTTTTTTACGTCATATGTTTTAACCCATTTCAAACCCTTCTACCAATTAGTATTTTTTTACATTAAGAAGGATCTCAAACCCATGTCCCATTCATCTCCTTCTATCTTTGAGTGTTTTTCAAGAATACTAGGTGTGTTTCTCTTGGTTTTGTTAAATTTTATCTTTATGTTCTCTTCCTCTATTTTTTCTATTGACCCTCATTCCATGGATCATTCTAGGGTAGACCCAAGGGATATGATTTTCTTATATAGATTGATTCCTTTTATGGTAACAGTGTGGTTTGTATCATATGATTAGATAATCCTTCTCCTTGAGATTCATCATAATTGCTCACTATTGAGATAGGTGTATCTATCTATTTTCTTTAAGAAACTTCACATTTGATGATTGAGTATTTTTAATTAATTTCAATATGTGTTATTCGTGATTATGATGTGTTCGTATGATTTTTTATGGTGGTTCTCTATTTTAATCTTGATGAAAATGGGTTTTTTAAAAGGTTATCTTTAGTTATACCTATTTTTATATGCATGCAAGGTGTTTGATAGAATTTCTATTTTTGTTTTAAAATTTATTTTAGAAATATAGATTGTATTTGACCATGTTTCAGATTTTATTGTTGGATGACATGATAAATTGATCTTTGTGTCTGTGATTGGTTCATTTTAATGGTTGGCTACATGTATATGGATCATTACGATTAGTTATAATGTGACTTACGAACCTCTAATTGGATCCATGGGTATTTTTATGGTTTACCATTTATGTACCATTGGATGTTGGAATATCCATATGTTCATGGAATGTATATAAGGATAGGAAAACATATATTTAAATATCATTCCATAAAAAAATTCATCATGAACTCAGTTTTCAAAACTATATTCTTCCAATTGATCCACTCTTCTACTACATATTCCAAATGGTTCTCTTAAAAATGCCCAATGTTCTATAAATATATTCATGGTTACTAAATCACTTGAAACATTATTCTCAAATGTTTTTATTAAATCATGTTGTTTCACACCACGAGATGTACTTATATAGCTAAATAACATAAATTTCATGTTTTTAATATTCTGAGCATAATGTTTTTTTCTACCGTGAATTTGTAAATAGTTTTGAGAAATTTTATTTCCTTAGTGGAAATGGTTTTTAATTATTAATATCTATGGCCTTGTTGGAATGATGTAATATTCTTGAAATTATTTTTAATCTCATATGATGTGTGGGAATGGTTTTCATATTTTAATGGTTTTATGTATGTTGAGCACAACTATGATTGTCCTTTTGATGTGAGGGCCTTTCATAGTTGATGTTGGGGATTTTAAATGTATGCATGGTGGAATATTTGTGTTATAATTAATTCTAGGAGTGTGATAACCTCATAAATACCCTTTATACTATAATCATGGGTTTTCATGGACATAATCTAGAGGGTTGAGTGATTATTACTTTCCAGTCCCTATTTGACGGATTAGAACCCACTGGATAGAGGATTTGTCAGGTGGGGTTCCCCACTAGTTAGGCTAGTTTAGAGAATCCAGGTTGGTTATTGACAATGGAAGAGCACTATATGCTAGTAGGTGTGTCTGAACAATATGCATCCATGGATCGCTTATTGGGATGTTCTGGAAAGTCCCGTTATTATACATATATGTATATTCTTATTTTATTTTGAATCACTTTTATATATTTAACCATTTTTAGGTACATTTTTATTTGTACTTATTTTCCTTTGGAAAATTTCTTTTGATATACCCTTCAACTTGTGGTTTTTTAGTTTCCTATTATTTATATCCATTTCATGAATATGGTTATTCTTCTTAGATTTGGTTTTCAAAAATTGGGTTTTAAATGATAATTCTTTAAGATTGAAAACCTTTTTTTATTTTAATTGTTAAATTTATAGAAAGAAGTTTCAGTTAGTATAAAAGATAAAAATCATATTTTCTTAAATATATTTTATAATTAGTATATAGAGAGTTTTGGGAAAAGACATGTATGGAATCTATAGTTCATAACTACTGATTTATTTTCTTGTCACACCCTACTTGTTCCACTCGGTGTCTATAGACACGGGCTGTTTGGAAGGTTCAACTTTGGTTCAGGTTCTCTAGTGAATCATGTTGATTTTATAGATGTTGGTGATCATGAGGTCTCATAGTAATCATATTAATTCTAGTTTTGTTTTAGTTTTCATTTTTTATTCTATTTTATTTTTATATAGTTGTATCAGGAATTGTTTATGTATTTATTTCATTCGATGATTTATGTGTTCTTGGTTTATTAGAAATAGAAATATTTTGATTCACTTACAGTTTACAATTCTGGGTAAATCATTCTGATGTGCGTCATATTTTATGCGTGACACTAGTTTTCATCCCAATAAGACCAGGAATGCCTCTCGGGCCTAGATGTAGGCTAGCTCGGGTGACTCGTTTGAGGACGAATCATGTTGGTTCTTGAAAAAATAGCATAAGATCATCCCTTTGTTATTTTTTGGAGTTGTTTATACAAGATATAGGATATTATGAACATGAGAGGTTTGAATGGTATGGGTATCATGAAATCATAATGGCCCTGAGCCTCGAGTTACGTAGGGTATTTCAGAACAAGAGTATTTTTTTTTGTGGTTTTAGGTATATACTATTTTTGATTTTTTGGTTTTGTTGTTTTGGTAATGAAAATGGGAGTCAAATAGTTTTACACAGTGATCTTGTATGGAGTAGCAACCCATGTGAAGCTTGAGTGATTGGTTCAAGACAAATTTAGTGGTTAGTGTTTTCTCATGTCCCGGTCTACTATACCATGTGGTCAAGTTTGGCATGACCACTTGTTACTTATTTCATTAATTTTGGTGTTATTTATCCTTTAGATTGATTTTATTCACTATTAGTGAATATTAAAAGGGAAATGGTCTTTTGGAAAAGGTATTTATAAAAGGGAAATGATTTTTAGAACATTTAATTATTTGGATAGTGGACTTGAGTGAATGTAATTTGAAATATAGAGTGTGAATTATTATTTATGAAAGTGAATTTTTGTTATTTTGGATTTTTGGTTCATGAGTTGGTGTTTTGGTTTGGAATGTCCTTTTATGTTATGTTTTTGGTTTATCATTATTTGATCATGTGTTTATTATTCTATTTATATTATGCAACTGGAAAATTTCCTAATGTTTTCTAGAAGTCTCATGGAGTCATTTTTCCTACCCAACCTCCCAGTAGAGTAGAAGATCCTAGTTCTTCTTATCTGTCACTAATTTTTCATGGTGGTTTAATTCCTTTAGAGGACAGGGTATTTCTTAAGGATGTGAAAAGTGTTTTCACATCTTTAGGAACTCCAGAAGTCATGAGGTTGTGATCTATCTGGGTTCATTTGAGGATCCGATCTGGGATCACTAGAAGTTTATCATCCCATTATCATTTTAGGTTTGGAAATATTTGGATGATTTTAAGACCAAGTTTCTCTGATGGTTTTAACATGAGGAGGATAGGGTAATTAAGGCAGAAGAGAACCCGAGTATCCAAAAAAGGTCAACATATGCTATACGCAAATTTTGATCATTTTAATGAGATGGTTTCCCTTTCTATACATATTGTATCAAATAATATACGAAATTATCATCTCATTATCTAGTTCCATCAAATAATGACAAAGGAGATAGTTCTCTCATTTGGTGAAGTTTTGTTTTTGAAGCTAGTAGATATGAAGTTTCTACTCTAGATGGTCCTTGAAGAAAATTCAGTAGCAGTTGGAAATCAATTTCTCATTAAGATCATGAAGGTTACTCATTGGGTTAGAAGGGTGTGCCTGAGTAAACCATTCCCAAAAAGTATCATCTTTAAGTTACTTCTTCTCAATCATTATATCATGCATTCATGTGCTTCCAAATATTTCGGATCAGGCATTCAAATATGTCTTATATTGATCCGTCAAAGTATTGAAAAAGATGTGGTTGTTTGGTTTATCTAGATAAGTTCAGCAAAAAACATTTCAAAAAGAGGAAAACTCAGTCGAAGTCTACCATCTTCTACCTGCAGGGAAATAGTTGATTCTAGGAAGAAAGTCTCTAGCCATAGGCCACAGAGTGATGATATTCATGTAGTTAAGAATTATCATGTGAGGGGAGTGTTGGCATATCATTTTCTTCAAATTTTTTAGTGGGGATTGTTTGAATTTACCTATTATTCTATTCATGTTTTTAAAAGTCCATTTTTATCATCAATGGCTTGGTTAAATAAATATTTAGAAATTTTAGGGTTTCTCTTTGAGTTATAAAACTAATGTGGTTAGCCTATTTTGGATTGCTTATATTTTATTACTGTGATATTTTTGGGGATTTTCATGTCCTAGGGAAATGATGATGTAAAGTTTTATTTGATTTATTTTTTATGTTTTTTTCATGAAACTTCTCCCCTATTGTGAGTTCTTGTGTTTTTATATGATGTAATGTTCTTTGTATTTTAGAAGAACCTTCATTTTTCGTCCCTATGGTCCTCCTTGTTGTGGTTCCTCTTGTTTTTGTTTGGTGTGACTATGGAGTTAAAATTTCACACTATGGTTCATGGTTCCATATGTATTTTTTAGTTTTGGTTTCTAGTTTTTTTTTCTATTTTGGCTGGGTGATTTATGACAGAAGAATATTTTGTGGTGGGGAGAATTATCTCCCCCCATCCTCAGTTTCCTTTTTATTTCATTCATTTTTATTTTTTCATGATGTTTCATATTTTTGGTTCAGATTTGTGATGATTTATAAAATATACATCATGTGTTTTGTTGTTTTTAGATTGATTTTTACCCAATGAATGGTCAGTGTGCATGGTTTAGGTATAAATCATGTGGATGGTGAAGAAATAGGGTGTTTTAGTTAATTTTTTTACATTCATATTTTTCCTTTCACAATCTATGAATGGTTTTTTAGAACATGAAATCCAATGGAATAAATGGACATCCTATTGGTGGTGTCTAGGAAAATGGTTTAGGATTTTTCATAGTCAAAAAGAAACATTATAGAAGGAGTGTAGGGAGTATTTACAATTTCACTGAGATGAATTTCACGATATTCACAGTGTTTCCTAAAGCATAGATATTTTAATTACTTGTGAACCTTCTTTCCAGTATGGTGTGAATGGTTGGCATAGGTTTTGGTAAACTATTCATCTGAACCATGCATCTAACCAAAAATATTAAATTATTGAGATTCTATATTTCTTCCTCTTAAGTGTTAACCAATTTATACCCTCTCACCCTATAGGATAATTTTAACACATGATGGGGGCTCACAACCACCTATCCTTCAATATTCCAAGCTATGTTTCCCTTGTTTTTGGTTACTTTTATACACATATCATATTTCTCTCCTTTTTTTATGATCCCTCTTTCCTTGGTTTCTTATTTTAAAAACCTTATGATGAGGATTGGATAACGTGTGTTGATTCATTTGATGTTAGGGTGTCTGTTATTCTTATTGGGGTTATTTATTTCTTAACACATATTTTTGTTGCATTCAAAACTCATTGAGGTAGTTGTTTCCATAATTTCTATTCTAGAACATACCATTTTGTGATTTAGTATTTTTTAGTTAAATTGAAATAAAAATTCATGATTTTGATGTGTTCTTATAATTTTTAATGGTGTTTCTATGTTGGAAACTAGATGAAAGATGGTCGTAAAAGGTTATAATTAGTTACACTTATATAAACATGCATTCAATGTGTTTGATAAAATAAAAATTGTTCTTATTAAATTAATTTGATAATTTGATATTGTGTTTTCTGTTATTTGAGATTTCAAATTTGTGTGAAATGAAAAATTGATATTTTTTTGTGGTTTTGGTGCCTTATTATGGTTGGGTGAATATATATGTATCATTGTAATAGGTTATAATGTGACATATAACTATCTAATTTGGAACCATGGTTTTTTTAATGGTTCCCCATATTGGTATTGTTTGATCTTGGAATATCTATATGTGCATGGAGTTCAAATTAGGATAGTAACAAACACATATAAATAGAATTCCATACAAATTTACATCCTGAACTCTGTTTTCAAGACACTCTTCTTCTATTTCTTCCACTCCTCTAGCCCATCTTCCAAATGGTTATCTTAAAAACTCCCAATGTTCTCTATATGGATTCAAAGTTTCTAAAATACTTCCAATGAGATTATCAAATGTGTTTTTCAAGTCATTTTCATTGGGAACCTTGAGATTTAGTTTTTTATTTAAATATAATAAACGGTCCATTTGGCATCTTCCAACAATAAATATTATCTATCCCTTGGTTTTGGAATTATTTTTCTGAAGAAAAGTATCCTCAAATGAATTGTCTTTTTATTTGTAAAGGTTAATGACTTTTTTTACCCTATGATGTTTTGGAAATTGGTCTAAAATTCATTTGATGTGTACTATTGGATATCACCATTGAATGGGTATATGTATTATGGGAACCCCATTTCCCATACATCTGGTGATAGGTCCTTGTCATAGTTAGTGTCGGTGATTGGGAAAGGCATGCATATGGGGATTTGTGAGTTATGAATAATCCCAAGATGGTGATAACCTCCCCATTATGCTTTATAATTTTACCATGAATTCTACTAGAATTCATATAACGGTTTTAGTGAATTTTTCATTCTAGTACCAATTAGGTGGATAATAACTCCCCCAATAGAGGATTAGCCAGGTGGGATTTTCCACTGAGGGTTCTAGTATAGAGAAGGCATGTTGGTTATTGAATATGGAGATACATCATATGTCGGTAGGTGGGTTCGAATCGAGTGAATCCAAGGATATCTTCTTGGGTTGTTTATTAAACTCCCATGATTACATATTTGTATGTTCCTATTTTATTTTTTAGCACTTTCTCAATTGACCAATTTTTATATCCCTTCTTCTATTTTTATTTATTTTCATTTTCAATTAGTCTTTTTATATACGCTAAGAATTTTTTTTAGTTTCATCATAAGTATACCCAAACCTAGTTTGTGGGTGTTCATCATTCAATTGAATTTCAAAAATGGGTTTTAAATGAAAATTTGTTTTAGTATGGAACACCTTATTTTATTTTCAAAGTGGTATTTCTCGAATGAATTTTTTATTATTTTGAGAGTTAAAAATTAATTTTTTTTCAATGTATTTAAAAATAGAATATTTAGACTTATTTGGGATATTATATTTATGTATTCTATCCTGCTTAGCTCTCAAGCTATTATTAACTCCCATCCTACTAGTTCCACTCCGTGTCGGTAGACCCAAGTTATTCTATAATTTAATCTTTTATTTTGGTTTTACTATTAATAGGATTGGTTATATGGATGTTTTTGAACAAGTTGTCACATGAAAATATTTTTAGTTTTGATTTGGTTTCTATTTTTTTTTCTGGTCTATTCATTTTTTATTAAGTTGTATATGGAATTTTTTATATATTCATCCTATTCAGTGAATTATGGATTCTTGTTTTATTATCGGGTGCTCTATTGTATTTCATTCATAATTTTTTATTATAAGATAAATCATTCCCAAGTGTATGATATTTGATGCCTAGTGCTAATTTCTATCCAGGGAGGATAAAGAATGCCTCTCAGGCCTTTTCTTTGGCTAGCTTGTATAACGACCCATACTTTACATACATTGTTAATACTTCAAAATTGAAGCACCCTTATTACAACATATGACAAAACCACAAAGGACCGTATAGGTATAGTGTCTTTAGAAACTGGGAAACATAAACAACTGGTTCATAAATCTTCTACAGTGTCTCCCATTTATTTCATCATATCTAGGGTCCCTTTTAGCATATTCTACTTAATATCCATCTTCCTAGCCTGGGGAAAAGAAAACATAAAAGGGTGAGCTTAAATGCTCAACAAGGGCAAATAAAGGAAATAAAAATCATATCATATCTTTTTGAAAATCATAACCTGCAAAAGAGATCATAATATCTTAACATGGAATAAATCATAGAAGTGAAAATGAGATCCCCATAATTATAACATGAAACTTGAAACTTTGTGGCATGCAAACATATCATGGAACATCATTTCTTGTTAGTCATGACTCATTTCCAAGACTATCTTAGTGGACAGAGTCCCTTTCTGAACCGAGTCACCCTCGTTCCAGTCCTGTTTCACTGAACCGGTATAACCTACCGTTCCAGCCATGTCTATCTCATGAGATATAAAATCTTTACCCAATGCATTGGAGGGAGATATAGGTCCCACCCATCTCATAATGAAACCATTCTTATGTGTGCTACAAAATCATAAATCATAAATCATACATCATTACATAACCCATGTAATAAAAATGGGAATCTTAAACATCATGACATCATAAAAAAATTCATATACGATAAAGGAATTCATAAAAATAATTCCATCACAACATAATCAAATCAATGTAATAATAGGGATAAAAATAGAACCCTTTATTATCTTATATGGAAAATAATTTTGATAAAACACTTGAACTCCATTCTTGAGGAAAATATCCTTTCTACTTCAAAATCATTTTTCCTTTCATAACATGTCATACGACTTTAAAATAAAAGAAGATGATTAAAAATAAACTTGAAAACTTTTAAAGGAAGCTTCTTGGAAATAATGTTTTAAAAATCCATTCATGCCGTATAAGTTAAAAAAAACATTCTTCTCGTACTTTTTTCGGAAAAGTCAAAAAGTACCTCGTACGAAAAATGACAAAAGATTCATGTCATATCTTTTACTAAAAACTCATAGAAGGGTAAAATTAAATTTAAACAATTGTAGGTGGATGGAAATAATATTACATATTGAGGAAACATGTATGTGGATGATAAAATATACCCCAGTAAATGCCAAAGTAAAAACAATCTCGGATAAAAATGAGATTGTGATATTTCCCTTACCTTAGGTCCGACTTGCTTTGTAAGTGTCTGAACCTCCTGTATAATGATTTAAATCATGTTACTGACTTATTCCAGAATAATATTCATTGTTATTATATTATATATGGTCCACTTATGACTTTATATTACCCGTTCTTTTGTAAATTCATGTTAATGTAGCGTTTTGGGTAAAATCGTCTCATTTGTCATTCGTTTTTTTAACTTGTAATTATTCATATGATTAATTAGATCATGATTACTTAATTCAAGAATATAAAACATGATTTATATATATATATATATTCAGAATATACATATATAATAAATCAGTAAATGGAAAGAAATACACCGTTCATGGAGACGGTAGTCCGTACGTACGCATGAACGCTGTTTTCGTTTCCTTATTGAATTGAATGGAATTAAGTAGATGACATACATATAAATATAAATAATTCCAGTATCATTATTAGGTCATATATTTCATTAGTACTTATTATATATACTTTATAATCATTCATGAATGGTTAATCATTGAGAATTAATCTGATCGCGTCGTAGAGACGGTAGTCCGTACGTACGCACGAGCGATGATATCATTTCCATAATTATGGAATTGAATTAGAGTGGATGATACAATAAATCAGAATCAATATAACTTTATAATAGTCATATATGGTCATTATTTACACCATTATACTGATCCAAGTAAGGTGGTGGTGGAAAATAGATTTCACCACGGCGTGGAGACGGTATTCCGTACGTACGCTCGCGTGGTGATTTTGTTTTCCGTAGGATGGATAGATGGTGAAATAGGGTTGTTTCATACTTATAATAACATATCAGTATATGAGTGATAATTATGTTATTACTTCATAATGAAAAAACCTAAGAAGAAGAAGTGGAAGAAGAAATAAAGGTGAACGAATCGGTAATGGAAATTACCTCTTCTTTGAAGCGCCTCTTTGAGACCTCCTTTTAGGGCACTAAAATTGGTCTTTGATGAAGACCAGAACCTCTAGGATGTTTCTAGGGGAGTGGAGAAGGGAATTTTTCAGGGGTTGGTCGAGCTTGAAGGCTCAAAGTTGTGTGAGGAAGAGAGGGAGGAGGTGCCCTTTTATTAGGGAGGAGAGGGGCACCTTAGGAATATCTCAAAATATTATTTTATATTAAAGTCAAAATAGGTTTATAATGGTTACAAAGGGTCTTATTTCGAAGATAAAGTGGGGATGGGTCGAAATAATATCAACCAACAGGATTTAGACATGTTTTGGTTATTATTTTAACCTTATCAATTAGATTTAACTTTAAGTTAAATAATTTAACTTTTACCGTGTCTTTTTGTTTTCTTACACTATATGGTTAATACACTTACTATAACATGCCAAAAGAACCCCAAATTGTTTATTATTAATATATATATCATTATCTAAGTCATTTGGCCGAACCTTAGATTTTTAGGAATAAAATAACAATTAATAATATAATATTTTATTTACAAACTATTTTGTGTCAATTTTGACACTATTTGATATATGATTTTTGTGAAAGTCATAACAGAATTATATGTTCGAACCAAGTTGATTGAATCAACACTAATATATCATAGTAACCTATAAAATTAGTGGAATTCATAAAAAGTCTTAAATTACATTTATTTTGGTATTTATAATATCAATTATGTCAATATTTCATTAATAAGATAATTACTGCATCATCTTTGTGTCATAAATAAATTAAATTATTTGATGTCTAAAAATTAAAAATAAAATACCATTATGTAGGAAATATTTTTAGATTTCTAATGAATATTTACAATCTAATTTATCTTATTTATAACCCTATATTAAAAATGTTTTAGTAAATAAACATTGATTTTAACTCTTTCAACTCTTCTTTGAATTATATAATAATAAATGTCCTAATCTAATCCAAGTGGGCCTAAAAGATAATATTTTACACTTAAGGTTGTTTTTGGTCTAGACAAACTTGTCCAATAGTATTAGTACATGTGTTAGGGTAATATTAATATCATTTTTACCCTTAATTACCCTATTTACTTTTAACCGTGGTAAATAAAAGTAAAAAGTTACTATTCACCAAAAATTATTTTCATCTCATTGAACCACATTTTACTTACTGACATCAACCGTGTCTCTCGGATTTTTGAAATTCCATTCACAGAAGCGGTAAAATTAAGTTTTATGAAAAATTTATTTTTTTTAACTACCACTTAGTAGTTTCACTATTCATCAAAAATTGATGTTTTTCAGAACAATGCCAAAATTTCATCCTAAGCTATATTTCATATTCCGAATTCAAAAATGAAGTCTATTTTACCAAATTCATAACATAGAAGTTGCATTAATTAATTTTATAATTAAATCCCGCTGTTAAAACAAATAGCGTGTTTTTAAGAAACAATATCTATCAAAAGATTGACACTTGTTTATGTCTGGTTTAAATGTGAAATTACATCCAATGACCAACATTGTATTAAATTGTAAAAATATATTCTAAATATACTTTAAAACCACTCAAATTAATAATTTATCACTATTAATTATTTTGATTAAAAAAGTTGTTTTTAATTATAATTTAGTAATTTTCACTATTCATCAGAATATGAAAGTTATCCGAAAAGTACCAAAATTTCACCTTAGGCTAAATTCGATACTCCGAATCCAAAAATAAAGTCCATTTTGAAAAAAAAAATTACAAATTTTCAAAAAGTGGTTATTACTATTCATAACAGCTAGTTTTAATAATATTTTAATAGCATATTTCTATTTAGTGAAACTCGTTGTTGCGTACTACACACACTATCGAGGAAGGTTGCGATTGCGTGTAATGAAAGGCAAGTCAAGGATGTGTGTTGTGCAAGCTCCTTTTGGTGTAGCGTACAACACAATACATTAGTGAAATTAAAAATAATATTTTTTCATAAAATCTCGGGGTGTTATAGCTTGAGTGACCGGTTTAGGGTATACATATGATGGTTTGAGAAAACAATTATCATTAACATGTCCTTGAATTAGAGTCTTTAATATTTAGTTTAAAAATTTAGAGATTTCAATATTATAGGTTAATGTATAAAACATATACTCATTATAAAATATTGATGTATATACTCACATAGAAAGAGGTGAACACGAGAAGGTGGATACATGAGGAATTGGTGAAAGATTATAACTACAAAATTCTTTTCTATCTCGGAAAGAAAAAATGAGTAGTAGATTATTTGATATTAAAGATGAAACATCATTTACTATTCTACATCTAGGACATGATCATTTGGTTAAATATTTGATGCATGTTTTCTTAGATATTTTTCATTAATGAACTCCATATATTTTTCCTTTTTATTGTATACTAATATTTTTCATATAGAATTAAGTAAAATTTTATAAAATGTACTGTTTTGGAGTACAATTAAGATTTGGTTGTAAATGGAAAGATTCTTGAATTGTTATTGGAAAAAAGGTAATTTTAGACCAAGAAAAGGGTTATGTGTTTCGTGTGTCCCTCTATAAAAGAAATAATTATTGATTTAGGCTCATATATCAAAATGTTTTATTTACCCAGGAAGCATAAAAAAGTATACATACCTTACTGAACATTTATTTTTGGAAGGATTGAAGAGAGGAATTTCAAATTTTACTATGAAATGATTTCCCTTTCAAAAAGTGAAATTTGACATAGAATTATTGTAGGGGATGGTTCATCTTTTCCATGATCTTGAATGAAAAAGAAGGAAAATAACCATTGATTTTAGGGTGGGATTACAAAAGGCATGTCACGGAAACAAATCTATGTGTAATTATATATTTAATAATAAAATATTCTCAATTTCGTCTCATTCAAGATAATATATCATTCGATCAATTTTCAAAAATTTCTATTAATGATATAATTAGATTACATGGAGTCCTTATTTCTATTATATCTAATCATGTTCCTAAATTCAGAACTATTTTCTATAAAGAACATTAGAAATGATTGGTACTAAAATAAAATTTATTGTCTCCTTTAATCATCAATATGATGGATAGTCAGTGAAATGATTCATAGATTAGAAGATTTGATTCATACATGATCAATGGATTATAACTGAAGTTAAAATTGATTGTTTTCTTTAGTTGAGTTTTTTATAATAATGTTTTCATTTTAATACTCAAATGGAAACGTTTGTGGAATTATATGGAAATCGATATCATAATATAGCATGTTGTCATAAGTTTAGGGAATGAATTTTTTGTGGCCATAATTGGTAGAATAAATGGTTTATATGTTGATAATGACTCTATAAAACATGAGGAAAACACATAGAATGAAAAAATATTTATCCAGATGACTAGAAGAAATAAATTTCTTTTATGATGGGTGATCATGTTTTTTTTATTGTTTCTCCATGTAAAAGTGTTTTGAATTTTGGTAAAATGGTAAAAGTAACTTTATGGTGGATTTTAAAATATGATATTTTATATAATATTTGAAGGTAATTTTAAATATTGTACTTTTATATGGATTATCATTGGGACATGAAATATTTTATGTTTCATTATTAATAAAATATGTGTCAGATTTATATAATGATTTGAGAATTAAAGTTGTTTATATGGATGAAAATATTTCTTATAAGGAAAAAATAGTATTTATTATTAACAATATTTAAATGGTTTTCGAAAATAAATTGATTTATTTAGAATATTTTTTTAAAAAAATTCAAATGATTGGAGAAGAAACATGGGATGAAAAAAATGCTATTAAGGAAAAATATCTCCACTTGTTTAAGTAATTAATATAATTTCAAGGACAATACTAAAAATATCATATTTTATTTTCACTAAAAGTGTATAAAAATACAGGAACTACCACAAGGAATGTGTGAATCCAAATAGTTGTGAGGAAAGAAGTAATGAAGACCAAGTGTATTAGCCTTCAATAGATTGACCCTTCACACTGTAAGTGTATTCATGCCATGGAAACAACAAAATAGTCCCATTATTCCACACATTGGATGATAATAAATCCTTAACCATATTTTCCTCCCTCCATGTGTGAATAACATTAATTGGTTTGAAAAAAATTCCATTTCATCTTTGAATAATATATGAGATCGACCAGGGGATGGTAGATGTTCCGTGATAAGAATTGCACAGAGTGATGCAATTTGTTTCCACCTCAATAAACTTGATATTATTATAATTACATAATTGAAGGCATGTGAGCATATGTATTTCCTCTTCTTGAATAGAATATTTTTTTCAAATGATTTTGGGAATGATCAGGTAACAACTCCCACTACTCATGCAACATGCCACCACCCCTCAAGATTCCTAAGCTAAATGATCCATCCATTATGAGTTTATATATGGAGATCAAAAGGAAGCCATCAGACCCAAACCCCTTCTTTGTGTGAATATTTGAAGAAAAAAGATGCCTACATATAAGAAATGGTATGATAGATGGAAAATCAACCTTGTTCTTATTGATGGAGATCGGGTCGACAAATAAAATCTTAGTCCTAATAATAATATTCATGTCTGAGAATTGAACTACTTCAATATGATCACTATTTCATGCCTGCCAGATGATCCACCATCACTCAAGATAAATCATAGTTATGGACTTCCTTCCAAACCCTCATTACTAGATCCTATGAACCAAAAATCCGAAAATCTAGCTCATTGCTCTTGTTGTCCACATGCGGTTGAGAATTTCATGAGCCCTATCCCAACTGAGTGCGCCCAATCCCCTTCAAAAAATATATGGTCAGCATTCTCCTACATTCATTTTAAACAACACTAACACCTAAAAATAGTGTGGATTCAATGACCTTTTATATTATACTCAATTGGTAATTTAGTTTTCCGGATTCGCCACAAGAGAAAGTCATACTTCACTGGCACCTCTTTGCACCAAAACATATCGCTCCACCTATATTCAATATAGAGAACCAGTGAAACCCAACTGAAGTATTTCACCATGAATCCCCCTAAATATGATTTATAAAAACACAAATTTATGTATCATTATTCAGCTCAATTAGATAATATAATTCCCATTTTTATTTTTCGAAGGATGCAATGATGAAAGTTAGTTGCGAGGTAGAACATTTGAAGGAGACTTCTAGGATAGGACAACCCATAAATCTTGGCCTCAAACCAGCTTAGGTAAAAAACTTGATATTTTTATGGTAAATTATTTTCATTTATTTATAATATTAATTAATTTTATTTTATAATGTTTCATTCATTTTTAGAATATTTTGTTATTTTTCGACCAAAAGTAAAAAAATAATTATTTCAAACCAAATTTGGTTTTCATGAATTATATGGTCTTATTTAAAAGATTTAATTTTAAAAATTATATGATTTTAATTTTACTAAAGGATGTTCATTTTTGGATTCATCATGTTAGATTTATTTTAAGATTATTTTTTTATATTTTTTATAATTGTTTGATTTTTCAATTATCAGTCAAATATATTGATTTCTATTCAAAAATATCTTTTATTCTAAAGTATTTATAATGTAATATAATATTTTTTGATTATATTTAAAAATTATTAGTGTATTTTAATTTTTAAAAAATAAATTTATTTATAATCATAATTATACTTGAATATGAAGTAAAAAAATTGTTATTTTTTAATAAAAAAATTTCTGGAAAATCGTCATTCAACTTTTTTGGGGGGTTTAATTTTAAATTAATTTCATAAAATTATATGAATTTAATTTTAAAAAATGGAATATATATTTTCAATCTTCAAAATTAATTTTTATTAATATGTTGAACTAAATATTTGGACATAATTAATCGTAGTAAACCATAAAAACTATTAACAATGTTAAGGTCAAAACTGGTTTATCAGGTGTACACTTTTGTGATAAGGGTAAAAATAGTCTATAATCATATAAAAATGAAATTTTATAGCCATATTTCAACCCTATATAAAATAATATTAAAAAAGGGCCTATTTTGGATCCATTTTTCTAGGTAAAACATTATTATATTTTAATGTGTGTAAAAGATCTAAGTGTGTCATCTACACCACTTGTAAAATGAAACACCCTCTCCTCACCACTCCTACATTAATTAGAATTTTACTCATAATGAAATTACAATATACCTTTTTTACTTCAATCCCCTAGTCTTATATTCATTGTTTTATCATAAAACCAACCTATCGAGGATTTTGTTATAAACCATAATAGGTTGTCCATAAAGGAATTATGGATCCTAATCGAGCATTTTTTCAATATTTATTTTTTTATATCCTTAAAATATTTTTCAATGTTGTTGGAATAGTTTAATTCTTAACATCCATATACTGATATTTTATAATGTTGAATTCATAACATATATGCATATACTTCTTAAAAACTGGAAATGAAACTATCATTCTTGTTTACTGTGGATTACCATCTCTTGAAAGGTTATAATTGGTTTTTAATAATCACATATCGTGGATGGTTATAATGATGTATTTAATGTATATAAATATATTATTAATGACATATTTATCATTATATAAAGGTAATATATCATCTATTTTATTAACATTATATCCAACGTGTAACACCATGACCATAAATACTTAATGAATTTAATAATTTTAATAATTTTAATAAATTTAATAAATGTTGGACTCGCTATTGATTTTTGGAAAGTCTGTGACCTAATTTTTTAAATTATCAAACAAAAATGGGTCATCTTCATGGGTTGTGCATTGTAAAAAGTAACTGTGTGTGACCGTACCTAAGGTCTTGTCCTCAGGACAGTGTCATTTGTCTTGGTTAGAGCACAGTTTTCCAAACCATGGACTTGCGTAGGAGTAATCAAGTGTGGTTTACATGACTTGATAGTAGCCAATGCAATGTTGTCACTCTATTTAGTAGACCATGTACTAATTGTGAAGGTCACCCAAAATTTTAGAATTTTTATTTTTATTTTATTTTTAATTTTTTTAATTTTTTTTTACATTTTTCTTTTTCACCTATCTCTATTTCACAAAAATCCCCCCCTCACCCTTGGTGCCCATTATCCCCCATCTCGAATCACTCTTTTTTTCTAGAAATTCCATCATATTTTTGAAAGTTTCTTGGATGAAATCCTTAAGTAAGAGCTCTGGATCTTTCCTCCTCACTTGGTTGGTTGATTTTCCTCTCTCATGTCACCCTAATCAATTCATCCAAACCCTAGGGTTTCTTGTTGAGCAATATATTACAATTATCCTATTTCTAGGGCCTGATGTAGGTCTCTTGGATTGGCTTTGAGTGTGTTTCATCATTCCTTGCTGATAGTGAAGATTTTATGACCATTTTAGTCTGCCCGACATAATTTGGAGGTGTTTTTTTCTTCCCTCACTTTTGTCCCATTCTTTATTGGGGTTGTTGTGGTATTTTGGTTCCTTTTACTATTTTAGTTCTTTGGTCTTCGTTGCAGTGGATTTGAGCTGCCATTGTCGATAGATTATATACTTATTCATAGGTAGGAATATATATTTGTAATTTTCCACTATATATATATTTACCTATGGAAGGATCAATATATATAATGGGGATATGTTTCCTTACATGTATATATTTAAAAATGTATAATAATGTACGTTTAAATGGGTATATGAATGTATAATCATATGTGTAAAGATCCCCTTGTAAATATTTTTCCATGTAAATGTATACATAGGTACTTGGTGTCCTTTCATATTTATGAATGTGCATATTTGTGAATGTGTAAAATGGAAGGGTTTTGTTGTTGTGGTCTAGAGATACGTGACTTATGTTTGGGGTGTGTTCCCCATTCTGAGGCCAATAATTTGAATTCCATAATTTCATGAGTGTTTTATAGTTTTTTAATATTAAATAGTACGTATATGAAATAAAATTGATGGTGATTCTTGTTTTTTGGGATATAATTTATTTTTCAAGTTCACCATCAAGTTTGACATGTGTAGTGTTCATTAAAATATTTTTCTAATTGTTTTTATAACTAACTACATCCTAAATGATTAAAATTAGTTTCTAAAATAATTTTTGATGTGCAATAGGTATTTTCAAATATGCTTGGTTTGTGTAAAATAGTTTGAAACCTGACTTCAATAAAAATGGGTTCGTATGATATTTTAATGATCAAAACATTAATGTTTTTTAAAGTTATGATCATGGATTCTGGTGTCAATTCGAGGTTAAATGGTGATTTTACTTTTTAAATGGGTTACATGAGTTATCCATGGTTTGATACATGTTTTTAAATGTGTAGTTCCTTGGATGGACAATATCCATTTTCATTGGATTAAAAATTAATGGTGTTGGGAAATAGAGAAATTCAAAAGTGATATTATTCCTTTTTAAAATAGTGATGCATTTTTGTCACTTTGACAGTGTTTTTTGGAAGTAGAAAACCATTATTAATGCATGTTCCGTTGTTTTAGAAATATGATGTGTATGTTAAATGTGTGATTTGTGATATTTGCCTAGTAAAGAGGCTTTTGCATTTTTGTGTGACATAAGAAGGGGTATTTTCATAATGAAGGAGATTAGGGGTTATAATTTGTATGGTTTTTTAGTAAAGAAAATCATATGTACATACTTGTTTTCTTGATACAAACACAACACCATTTGAAATAGATCACATGGAGAACCTTGGTACCCAGGTGAGTAGACTAGGTCTAGTACTATAGTTTGATTGGGGGGGGGGGGGCTAAGGAAATATTCTTCTGGTAGGGACGGTTCTAAAATAATAACTAAATATATGATTATGATCAGAGACCAATAGAAATAGGGATGCATTCCACAATAGTGGCTCGTTCATAATGATCATGTGAGAATTGGTATATGATCAGAGACAACTAGACCATGGTATTCATTCCCCTCAAATTAATCATGCACATTGACACTATAGATCTTGGTTGGAAGTACATATCAACAAGGTATGAGTGTCCTATGACTTAACTAACCCTACTATAGAGGTATATTCCATGGTTTATGTAATATGAATCCCATTTTAGTTTTCTCTTACTAGATTCCTCCCCTATAAAAACCTTTTTTTGATATAAAATTCCTTCCATTAACTTAGAAATTCCTATATATTATTAGAAAATATTTTTGAAATAGGGTAGAACATAAAATGGGATTTTCTTAAAACAAAATCATAATATTTAAAATTGAAATGTATGTAAAACATTACTTTTATATAGTTGTGTTTTCAAACTAGAATGACTTGGTTTTATTTTTAAAGGTATGGAATAAGGAATAATTTATCTAGGAATGCTTACTGAGTTTTAATACTCTTGACTATGGCTTTATTCCCTTTTTGAGCTTGGGAGCTACTTCTTGCAAGGTCTCTATCGCCGTGGGGAAACATAGGTTAGTTGTCGTTGGTGACCAGTAGGGTCATACAGAGGTTTATATTCTTTTTTTGATTACACTATGATTTATTATTATTATATTATAGTTTAAATTTAATTATTTCTTTTTTTTCATAGGATAAATCATTCCCAATAGCTTATTCTTGATTCCTATAACTAGGTTCTCAACAATGAGTTTTTGGAATGCCTCTCAGACCTTGTTGTGGACTGGTTCAGGTAACCAATTTAGGGTTAACATAGTTTGGTTGATGAAAAAATAGTATTAGAGGAGTCCCTTAATTATTTTGGATATTAGGCAGATCGTAGATTGGATTTTCAAGGCTACTGAGGCAGTTCATGGGTCAGTGACTAATCACCATGACTCATTGTGAGACCTGAGTCGCTAAGGGTGGTAGGGTTTCAAATCATAATTTTTTTTGGAGTTATGTTGTTCTAATTTCTTCAGTTTTATAAGCTTATGTATGTTTTTGGACGAAGGTGGAATATATATGGTGTTCTACATGATCTTACATGGAATAAAAAACAACGTGAAGCTCACATGCACAGTTTAGTATGTTTCAAGTGGTTAGTGGATGATCAGTTCATGGTATGCCAAACCATGTATTTGGGATATGCATGACCACAAGTTTTCTTTTCTAGTTATTTTAGTATTCATGATGCTTTGGTCAAATTTTGGATGGTGTGATTAGAATTTAAAAAGGATAATGATTTCTTCAAAATGGTTTCTGGATTGACAAAAAATATTTTTAAAAGAGAAATTGATACAAAATTTCGAATCTTTTTGGAAAATGTGGTGAAATGTCATTTGAGAATTTGATAAATGATTGGTTTTTATAATAAAATGTTTTAGGTAACTATTTTCATTCCTTTTTTACATTAACATATGTGTGGGTATGTATTGAAAACGAATTTTGGTTTATAAGTTTGGATGATATAAGTGGATGTGTGGATGGAATTATATGTTATGATTCATAGGATACCATGGGTGAATATTTAATATAAAATATTTGACTTGGTTTTCCAATTTTGTTTTTAAAAAGGTAAATGGTATATGTTAAAAGGGAGTTTATTTTATATCGAGAATTGTGGTTTTGAAGGGGAAAGTGAGGTGGTTCTTTTAATAATAATATGTACAGATATGATTTAGGAAATGAAAAATGTTTTTTATTTCAAAAGGGGGGATTAAAATTTTTAAATTGGTATTTTATAAAATTTTTGATTCAAAAAGTGTATTTTTTTTCTTTTTTTATTTGTTGTTGTGGTTTTGTTTCATTATAGATTTTATTTGGATTTGATTTGGTTATATGATGTGTTGGTTTATATGCATGGAATTTGGTTTGAAATGTTAATTGGTTGAGTTTTGGTTTGATGTTCATCTGGTTTTTTACCTTATTTTGTTGAGAATATTCCACCCAAATTTCCTAGAAGGGTTTTAAGGATTCTCATCTAGTCATTAGTCATGCCCAGACTCCTTGTAGAGCGGTGGACCCGAGATATTCTCAATCAATAACTTTTTTTAGAGGTCCATTAATGGTTATGCAGTAGCTTGAGGATGATGAGGGTTCTTTTGGGGTTCTTTTAACTCTGTCTATCGTGACAGTGTGAGTTTCCTTATGTATGTTTTAAAGACTAGGACTGGACTAGTAGAAGGTGGTTGTTTCATTCTCATTATGAGTTGAGGAGTCTTTAGAAATATTAAATTCAACATTAAACTAGTGTTTTATTCTTGATTAGGTGAATAAGAAGAGTGTGACAAAGATCATGGATGTTTTTAAAAGGTCAACTAACATAAATGAGGAATGTCGACCATTTCAATAAGCAAGTTACCTTTTCTCTAAATATAGTGTTCAATGATTAGTTAGAAGCTCTTGTTTTTGAGTTCGGTCTCTGTCTAGTGTTCAATGACTAGTTTCTTCTGGTGATTGTGGAGGTTCCCCATATGATATGGAGTGTAAAATAGAGAAACCTATTATAGAAAAATATCTTTTTTATTCCATATTTTCATTTTATAGGTGATTTATTTTGTTTCTAATATGGACGGTTTGACACTATAAGTTGTATTTTTATAATTCTCTAGGGTGATGTAGACTATGTGGAATGTCATGACACTATAATTTTTTCTAATCAGGGATTATCTACTCCTAACTGTGGGAAATAAGATTCTTCAAGACATGATGTCTCCATCCATAGGTCATGAAGTAAAGTTATTCATGATTTTAGGAGTCACATAGGTGTGGGGAACCTAGGTCCATAATCCTTATCCAGTAATGGATATAGATAAATTATGTTCCTCACTTTTAGATTCATCATCTTTGAAGGTTATTTTTATTACAGAAAGCATAGAGGTATCATTTCATTTTTTTCATCTTTTTTGTTTTGAAATAACTTATGCCATAGTCTCTCTAATTCTGGAAAGATCCCCTTCATTTTTGAAAGGAAGGGTGGAATTTTATCCTTTTAATACTCTATAATTTTGGTTTTTCCATATGGAAGAAAATCATTGAATTATTGTCCCTTTTTGGTAGTGAGTCTCAAGATGATTGTCTCTCTTCTGTTGTTATCTATTTTTGTGGATTTTTTTTGGTCCATCTCATTTTGGATAAGCTTATTTCTTATGGAAAATATGAATCAGGGTTCAGTTTGATTTTTTGGTTTGACCTCTATCTTTAGGTTCCTCATGTGTTAAGGGTTTAGGGTTTGGGTTGGGAGTTCCCAATGGAAATTCTAGTTAGTTTATTCAAAGAGTTAATGGGTTAATTTTTTTTGAGTTTCCCTTATGGGTATTTTGGTTCTTGTCTAGTTCTTATGGTTGTGAGAAACGTTCTCTTTTCATTATGGTTCTTTTCATTGTGGTTTCTATTAATGATGGTCGAGTCTGAATTGTAGAAAAAAAGGTCACACCATGTTCTTGGTTTCAATTACCTTGTTTAGTTTCATTCTTAATTATTGTTCTTCATGTGGGTGGGTGAGATTAGGGAGAAGAAACTATTTTTTTCTACGGAGAATTGTCACACCATTACCTTGAAATTTCAATTACATTAATTAATTAAATAATTTAAATTTATTTTGGAATCTATAGTTATTTTAAGATGGTTAGTGTTTGAATTTTTTAATTTTCTTGAGAAAAGGGGTATTGTACACTGGTTTTGAAAAGTTATGATTAATTGTGTGGAGACCGTGTGTGAGGTCCTATCATTTAGACATTGTTGTTTTTCATGGTTGGATAATTGTTTTCTCAACCGTGCATCTTCCTAGGAGTAGTCTTGTTAGGGTTCTTGGCCTTGGCCATAACCAGTGCACGATTGTCCCACGGTTTGGCAAAACCATGAACAATCTGTGCGAGTCTCCTAAAATATTAAAATCCTGATTTATACGTTATATTTATTTTTTTATTATCCTTTTTATATCAATCATATTTTTTCATTCCTTTATATTTTTGTGTGACGCGGCTACCCCTATATTCTCTAAAGACTCGTTTGAGCCCCCCATTCAACTCTCTCTTCATCGGGAAATTCCACCAGATTTTCTCTAATTTCTTGGTTGATGTCCCAATTTATGACCATTATCTCCTTCCTCTTATGTTGGTTCATTTATTTTCCTCAATCCCAGTACCCTAACCTATTGACTTGATCCCTAGGGTTTTGGGTGGTGTGATCATTGGCACTTCTCTTGTCTCTAGGGAGTGTTGTGAGTCTCACAGGTAGGTTTTGAGTTTGTTTCAAATTTCAACACTTAAGGTGAAGCATTTTAAACTTTTTCAATCCTCCCTCTAGAATTTTGAAGTAATGATTCTCCTACCCTCTCTTTTTTATTAATTTTAATGAAGGATTTTCTGATTTTTATGTTCCTTATATTATTGTTGTGTTTAGGTCTTTGTTGGGGTGGGTTCAAGCTTCTGTTGTCAAAGGATTATGTGTGTATGAATTAGTAGTCATAGATATTTGTATGTTCCCCCTTTATATGAATTTAATAATGTAAGGATGAATATATTTAATGGGACTATTTTTCTTAATTTTATATATATAAATATATACACGTGTAACTGTAAATGGGTATATGAATGTATAAGAATATGTGTATGGATATCCATGTACATATTTGGACATGAAATTATGTATATAGGGGCTAGGTTTCCATTCATGTAATAGAAGATTCATATTCATTCATGTCGTATATTGAAGGTTTGAGTTGTCATCATCTTGAATAGTACACCTTGAGTTTGAGGTTAGTTACATATATAGAGGACATTAATTTTAATTTAATAATTTCTTGAGTATTTTATTGTTTTATAATATTATATAGTATGTATATAGTATGAAAATTTATAGTGATACTCAGTGTTATAATTTTAATTATTTTTCATCTTTACCTTCATGTTTTACATGTGTAATCTTCCTTAAAATTTTCTACACATATTGTTTTAGAAATCCATTCATTTTAAATGCTTTAAAGTGGTTTCCAAAATGGATTTGGGTGTGCAATGGGTATTTCTTATGATGTGTGGACAATGTAAAATATATTTTCAGGATGAATTGAATGAAAATGGGTAAGCATGAAATTTTAAAGAGTTGAAATTTCATTTATTCTATTATTGGAAAAGTGCATGGGTTTTTTCATTAATTGATTGTTAAATGGTGATTTTCATTTTTAAAATTTATTCACTGGGTCAAGCATCATTTTAAACATGTTTTTGAATGTGTCACTCCTTTTTTGGTGAATTTGACATCTCAATGGCATTGGAATTAAAAGGGTTTTAAAATTTTCTTTTATAATGTGAAATTATTCTATTATAAAATAGTGAGTACCATTTGACACTTTTAGAATGATTTATGGGAGTGTAAAACCCTTCTCCATGCATGAAATATATTTTATAAATATGATGGGAATGATTAATGTATGATTTGTTATATTACTTAGTGAATATTCATGTTTATTATTGTGTGACTTGAAAAGGGGGATGTGATGATAGAGGTAGATCTATGGTGAGAAGTTGGTTGGGATTTTGAGTAATGAATATGATATTTACAGACATGTTTAATTGATTAAAACTCACCACTATTTGATAAAGATATAATGGTCAAACAAGGTACATAGGTGAAAAGAGAAGGTCTAGTAGACTAGTTGGATTGGTGGGGTCGAGTCCTATTTCCTTTTAGAAGGGTTGACCCAACAACACAGGTTAAATATATGATTCTGATCAAAGACCACTATATCATAAGATGTGTTCCCCTATAGTGGCTTGTGCATGAGAACACTATGGGATTTGTAATATGATAGAAGACCACTTTCCATTGGGTTTTATTCCCATATAGTGGATCTTGCAAGTGGATTTTTGCGGTTTTTGGATAGATGTGTATATCATTGAGGTACAAAGATCCTATGACATCACTAACCCTGGTACTTATAGGCTTTCCATGTTTCTTTTTATGACATTTCTATTTCATTTTCCTTTATCTTGTATCCTCTTTTATAAAAACCATGTTTTAATCTAAAGTCCTTTCAAATTATTTTTTCATGTCGATGCTTTCTTGGAAACTATTTTTCAAAAATGGTGGAAAATAAAATCAGTTTTCCTGAAAATGGAATCATACTAATTGAATTTGATTAGAATTTAAAACCATAATTTTACATTTTTGAATTTTTCAAACTATCTTGAATTGGTTTTTTAAGGTAAAGAATAGGAATAGTTTGTCTAGGCATGCCTACTGATTTTTAATACTCACACCTATTGATCTATTTCATTTTATAGATTGGGTGTTGCTTCTAGATTTATCTCAATATACATGGGGGGATGTTGCTTTAGTTTTCAATGGTGAACCACAGGGTCACATAGTGGTTTGTGGATTTTTTTCCTTTTGATGTGAGTCTTTTTTTGTATTATTAATTCTAAATTTGTTAATTTATTTTTTTACAGGATAAATATTAATAAACTATGTATTCTTTATATATGACACTTGTTGTCAGCTCGGGGGGATCGAGAATGCCTGTCAAACCTTATCGCAGGCTTGATCAGGTAACTGGTTTAGGTTTAACCTAGGTTGGTACTTGACACAATGATTATTGATTGTGTCGTTTAAGAGTATGTAGGGATTACCACTCCTAGGAAGATATGTAATTCATTTTTCAATACCACATCACATGGATAAAATATATAAGTTTATTTAAAAATATTTTTTTTAAAAGATATAATAATCATTCCTTAATTATAAAATTATAATTTATTATGTTCTCTCATTTACGCGGAAGAAAATTAAAATGATACTCATGCATATGTACAACCTACCAACTTAATGATTTTAAGATAAGTCGTTTTTCATATCCATATTTTATGGATGATATTAAAATTATTATTAAATTATAGAATTTATAATTATTCAATGATTATTTTTACGGATATGGTTTAGTAATGACACTTCGATCATATTAATCTTACCAATTTCATTTTGGACTTCAGAGATGAATATCATCAATATAACCAATATTGACATAATTAATTATTTAATTGTGTATAAAAGAGTAATATATAAAAATAAATTAATAATAAATATGAAAATGATTCTTATGTAAGTAAATATTTAACATAATTTTATTATTATGGAAGATAGAGAATGTTTGTGATGATTCGGCCTCATGATATAAGACCCTTTACCTTAAAAACATTTTTATAAATGTTTTAAATATTTATTTTCTCAAAAAAATTCTTCCAAGTCCATTTTCATAAAAATAATTTATGGATTTATTTTAATGGTAATGAATTAATTGTAAAGGATATTTTATGTAATTTTTATTTCGTTAAATTGTATTCAAATGGAATTTTTTTATTTATTTTATATGAAATGTTTTACAAATGAGGATAAGGAATGTAATATTTTAGGGTACACGGTTTCAATAGTTTTTCTAGTAATTGAAAACATTATTTAATGTTTGGATTACATTAAATGTGTTGTTGTTTCATTCAAATGATAACCACTTTCATTCGTTTTGGGTATGTAGAAAAATCTTAATAAATGAATTGGATATTTTGATATCTTAAAATGTTTTTTCAGGGTGGAAATAATATTTTTAAGTGTATGGTGATAGAAATGAAATATCTAATATATTATAAATATGTAATGGTTCTTGGTAAATTATTATGATGATGGATGATCCCAATATAAATCCTAATGATGATTTATCCTGATATATATCTGGTTAATGTGTGAGCACAATATAGATCTCTAATGCATTGGATATAAGGATGGAGTTAACCAATTAGTTTTATTTTAATATATTATAGGAATTTACTTGGTAGGTTATTCCATTTGTAAAAGTGATTGTAATAGTGATATTGAAATGACGTTCCATGTTGACTACATTATTTATATATGATTGTGATAGTTTTTTATGAATATATTATAATTTCACAATGTAGGAGAATGATATTATGTTTAAAAAAAGAATATTATTATTCTTAGTGGTGAAGTGTATATAGTTGTGAAACATATTCAATGAGTTTTTAATGATTTTAGAGAAACAATTATGATGGGTGAGTGTAACCACCAAAAAAACCACATATATGGAAATATCATATTCACATGGTTCTAATGGTTATAATAATGACATATAAATTCAATAAATTTCACCCAAAGAAATTGGTGGGCCCTACATGACAATTCCAAAATCAACAAACTTGAGGGATGAGTTATAGAACACCCACCTTAGGCTTATGTGATGTTCCTCCTCCAGTTATAGCCTTTTATTTGGATTATATCGTAGTAGATCTAAGAAAAATGGATATCTTATCACACCTCAATACTGAGGTTGAGAGAAATAGAGGATAATAACAGAAAAAATTACTTGAGTACTTACCTTTTCTCATCCAACATGACGAACAAAATCTCGATCATATCTTTGATGGATCAGATCTCTTGGTCCCTACTATAGGCCTTGAAAATACTCCAAAATGAGGTAAATTGAGGCCAATCCAACTATAAATCATATTAGGGAGGAATGAGGACATTAATTAGATTATTGAGGACTAAAAAGTAAAATTACAAAAAATAGCATGTGCACATTTTATCAAATCATGCATAAAGCATGCGTGAGTACCTGGAGAAGAGGGGACACTAAATGATTTAGCCAAAAAATCAGGAAAGCATGTTCCAACCATGTGAGATCTCTCTACCTGAAATAAATTCCATCATCACGGTTTGATCTAACTGTGCGTCATTTCATCAAATTTTACTCTAATCGTACGAAATGCCCATTTTTTCTAAAAGATGGGTTCCATGTTTCAAAAAATCCTTATAAATCCTCAGAAACATCACTAACTCATTATGAATATATTTTAGATCCAAAATAAAAAAATTGATTGAAATTTAAGGGATCCATACCTGAGTTGAAAATCAGGTTCTTATATGGCGGTTGTGGAATTGTTTTTTTAGTTGATGGGAAAAATAAATCGATACTTGTATAGACAATGTTTTCGTGGATTTTGGTGGTAGACTAGGAATGAACATAGTATTTGATTTTTCAATATGAATAATGTATTTTTGTTGTTCTAAGGTATATTATATTGCAAGGATAGTAGGTTGGATAATGTTTTCATTGTGATCCTGTAGCTAGGTGTGATTTTGTGGGTTTTAGGATTGAAACCCATTCTCTTAATTGATGATTTCATAGGGTGGGCCATTTGGTGTGTGGTTTTTGGTTTATTACTAGGAATAAACCCCAGTTATAATCATTCATTGGTAATGGAGACTTATGTACGTGACACTTATAATCATTGGGATGATTTGGGTCTTTGAATTTTTGTGTTTAGATATTTAGATGATAAATTACACATTGTCATGGTTCTTTGTTGTTGATGATCCATGTTTGGTGCTTAGTTGTTATCAAAGTTAACACAAATATTTATTAGATGTTACAAAAGATTATTTTTTGGTGGTATTAATAATGTTATGGGTTTAGTGAGGTTAGTATGAGTGTAATCATATGGTGGGATAAATAATCATTCACAAGATGAATAAATATCTTCCCAAAATGTCCCTGAGTTCATGAGAAATTATTAATGGGTGGTTTAGGTGGTAGCATGATTCAAATGAGAATACATGTACCATTTGTAAATTTAGATTTAGTTTTTATAGTGTTTACGTGTTGGTGATGGTATCATTATGAAATTAGATTACTTGTGGGGGATACAGATTATCCCTATGTCAAAGTTTGTGTGTAGAGTGTGATGGTGGAATGGGGTGGTTGAGGATTAATCCATCAGATATATATTGGGAGTTAGTTTTAGATATCAATTTGAGAATTGATTATTTTTTAATGCATTTGGGTACTATGGAATAATGGTTGGGAATGTGATAGCATGTTTTCTAGTCAGGACATGAATTTTCTTGAGAAGTCATCTAGGGAGGACCGAAAGGTGTTACAAGATGTTGGGTTCATATAGGTGGAAACTATATCAAAATAATTGTTGGATCATGGTTTAGGTGATTCAAATATAAAAACATGGGGTTTTATTTAAAATTTGGTATATCAGTGCTTGGTGGACGGAGTATCTTAGTGGATGTTTGTTTAGTGGTCAAGGATGTTTGTGTGTTGGGTTTGTATTGCTTTTTTGATTGAGGAAGGTCACATTTTATGGTTTAAGGACTACCACAGATTCTAGGTGGTGACATGAATTATGGTTGGGTGTATATAAAAACCATTGGCCTTATGGTTTGTGAGTTCCTAAGGTAATTTTATTGTTTTTTTTAATGTGGGGGTTTTTTAGAATCATGACTCATATAGGGATTTTGAGTTTTTATACATCCTTAATGTGTTTTTTATGCAGTTTGAGGCTTGGTAGATGTCTTGGGGAAACAATGGTATGTTAGATTAGTGTTCAGGAGGCCAGGATTCCAAAAATTATTCCAATATACCATTCACAATTTGATATGTATCATTCACATTTTGAATATCATTCGTCAAGGCCTTTCTGTATTTAAAGGGACAGTTGGGTGAGGTGAAAACCACCACAAATACTCATGTCATAAACAAGGTTATCAATATTAAATCATTTAGTTAAAGTGGATACGCTTTGAAAAAAATGGTATTCACATTGAAAACTCCCAATTGAAATTTTAAACCATTTTCGTGTGCCTCCTTTTTCAAGAGATTGGTGGTATTTTCATGAGGAGACCTTTTTAGAAATACATTTGGATTCTATCTATTTGGGATACAGAAATGGAGAGGGAGAGGCATATTTATCTCCATATCTCCATCTCCTTACCTCTTGAAAATCTAAGTAGATTCTTATAGTTTCATTTCAAATATTCAATGTAACTTCCCTTCATATATTCACCGTTTCTTCATCATTAATTCTTTTAGATTTTTTTCCTATATAGTTATTTGGAGTGGGATCTCTATTGATCATGGTAAAATTAATTTTTATAAGGTATGTCCTTTTGATGAATTTTTTTAAGATATTACAGTTTATAGAATTTTTTTAAATGTTTAATTATAAAATATGATGTTTTTTATTTATGATATAGGTTCTATTATACTAAGATGATGTTAGTACAAGTGTGGCTTAATTATTCAATAGTCTGTTGAGGTATATATCATCTGTTATGTAAGTGTATTTATTATTTGGTTATTTTCTATTCATGGGCCTTCATTAAAATTTCAATATTCATGTTTCATATATTATTAATGGTTCCCCATAATGATGAGATGAGATCTCTTAGGCTAAATAATCAACATGAATAATATATATTTATAAATGATTTAACTGTGGTTCCATGGTTGAACAATCTTTAGTGGACCTCTTTATTTTTATTTGGATGCATTTTATATGGTTTTAAAAGTATAAAATATTTTCATTTAAAAATTTATTTTGAAAAGCTATTTTTGATAAATGGAATTTCAAATGGAATGAATTAATTTTGGAACTGGTTTTGAAATGGTATCTCAATGGGATGGGAGATTTTTTGAAGGATTATTTATTATAATATAGTCCATGTTTTTTGTGTGAGCAAAGTTATATGCGATGTATTTTATAAATGTATTTGAAAATTTGGATTTTACATGGATGTTAATGGATAGTCATTAATTATTGGCATGACTTTTTTGGGTTCAGTTAAAATTATTATACTGGTTTTATATTTTCAAAATCTTATATACTTCTTGACTATGATTTGGTTATGTGTTTTATGTTTCATGTTAAATTTTTTTGTATGTGTATCCCTGGAAGAAATTTTTCTCTATCAAAGTGGTGTATTTGTCTTTATTGATTTATTGAACCTCTCTGGGGATAGAGATTGATGTTTGGATGATATTGAGAGATGATGTGATATTTTATGTGACTAACACTATGATTGCGAGTTAGTGAGTTAAATTATGGGTTGTATATCCTATGTGTTGATGATTGGGAATATCTAACAGTATGTGTGTGTGTAATATGTGATGTATTCCAGTTTGTGAGTTTTTCGTAAGACCTAGCATAAATATGAGTAATGTGGAAATGGTAGGATCTACATGGGAGATATGGGATCCTAGTGTTTGTGAAAGTTAATAAATACCTTGAGTGATAAGGAAGTTGTTGTAAAAGGATACTTTCCATGAGTTAGAATGACTTTTCAACCATTTACATAGTTATAACCATATCCATTTCCATAAGTAGTGGTAGAAAAAGGGGTTGAAGAATATATTAGGGCCTTTCCATGAATTAGAATATAGTTAAAGATAAGATACTAACATAATTAATATGGTTTGTCTTATTATGGTGTGATGATAGAGAAGGGTGATAGACCTCCCTTGAGTGAAAAGGGTTGGGTAAGAATCATGGTTTGAGATTCGATACATTGCAACACAATTCCTCACATAATTTTGTATAGTTTAATGAATTGGTTAGAACCTCTTTTTTTAGGTATGAATTGAGGATTTTTTTTAACAATCCATGCTGAATCTTTGAGTATGCATGATGATATATGGTACAAGGTGACTTCTGCATTCTGAAATAAGAAGAAATTTGTAGTGTCGGGTTTTGTAGTTGTCCTGTTAGCACATTATGATCTGATTTGTATGATTGTGAGTGTATTGTGTGTTAGGTTTTCAATTAAGTGTATTACATGGGCATAATTTCACACTATATATATATTTCATGCACATCCACATGATCATATTATCACTTAGTACAACCAAGATATCAGGTATTCATACTGGGTTATTGGACTCACCCCCTACCCATGTATATTAAAATCATTTTAATGCATATGGTTTGATAGCCTTATTTTCTCTCAAAACCTGTGTATCACATGGAACTAGGCACATGGTTTATTCTTGTTTTCATAGAATCCATGTATCTGATTGGATGGTACATCAGTTGGGCCAAAGTAAATATTGATTATTTTTTGTTATTGTTCTACATGAGTAATAGCAATTATGTAACTATTTTATTTTATTTATGATTCCTTCATATTTAATATATATTAATTATATTTTTTTTATGTTTAATGATTCCTATATACTATTTTACTACATTTTATTCATGACCATGGGGGGAACTTTGAATCCCTTTATATAGTTATATGTTTTTTGATGTCTGTTATGAATACATGTCATGATTAATTTTTTTTAGAATTATACATAATCATCGGGCACTATTTTTTAGGCTATAATATCTCCATGATTGGGTTAGGTTCTCACTACTATTTTAAAACCATTATCGAATGGGATGGTATGCCTAAGGTAACATAACATCCCCACTCAAGCATTGTTTAGGAGACCTAGGATTGGGTGATTCATGGCGATGTTTAATTGAATAAATGTGTGTATTTTTAATAAAAAAATGTAATTTTAGTTTAAAACAAGTGTCATAAACTGAAAATTGTGATTTTATTTCTCTGTATATGTTGATATTTTAGGAAAACAATACAATATTTTTTTGTATAGTAATTTTCTTCATATCAATTTAAAAAATTGTATTACTGAATTAATAGAAGTAGATTGATTTGTATTTAAAAGAATATCCTAAAAAAACACATTTCAGATGCCCTAAAACGAGAAAATAAAAATGGATATTCATGATACATTAAGAAAAATATTTGTGATTCAATTTTATGTGAAGTAATTAACATCAATTCAATCAAACACACAATGTGGATGGTATGACTATAAGTGCATGTTTTTATTTAAAATTGATAATTTTGTTAAAAACACTCATCTAATTCTAAAAATGAGAAAAAACTCTAATAATTACTTTATTCATTTGAAACCATCACAATAAGGAATCTACCATACATTAATCAGACACTCTGTTGGCTTTTATATCTCAATGTGAATATTTTTAACATGAATTTTACATTTTTTCTCACAACACACTTCACATAGTAAAAACTGACAGAAAACACTTAAATTTTCATGATTATTTTGGATAAAGATCCAAAAATAATTTATGATATATATAATTCAACCTTATATCAACATGGAACATGGTGTGGATGAATTGAATCAATATTCCAGTTTTCATTATAAAAATTAAATATTTTTCTAAAATAAACATCAAGTACTAAAAACTAAGAAAAAAGAATTAAATTGTCATTATAATTTATAAGAATTATATTGGAATGATTTTTGATTTTTTTGAATTCAACTCATACCAATGAAACCAATGGTGAGGTTGGATTTATTTAATGTTCAGGCCTCTAATTAAAAAATTAAATAGTATTCCAAATCATGTGTCATATAATAAAAAATATAAAATGAACTCATTTTGATTTGATAATTTAGAAAAAAAAATTAATCTATAATTTAATTTTTATTCTTATGAATTATGATCATGTTAATCAGAAAAAAAAGTTGTTAGTAAAACTAAAAATTATTTTTTTCTTTTCACAATGTTTTTAGTTTAAAACATGCATAATGTAATCAAAATAGATAAAAAATTCCAAAATTATCCTAATGCATTTGAAAAAGCACCCATAATTCATTTTATAATGTGGGAATTAATCGCTCATCAACAAATCACAAATGGTTGTTGGTATGACTCAATATTTGTGTTTTTTATAAAAAAGTAACATTGTTTCTCATAATGCAGATCACGCAGTCAAAATTGTGTAGAAATTTTTCTATTATATTTATAATTTATGAAAATTTTATGTGATTCATTTAGGATGTATAAAAATTAACTTCACAACAATCTTGTACTCCATTTTTCTATATTGAATAAAAGTTCATGTTTTTAGTGTAATGTGAAATTTTACTCAAAATACTTGTCACATACTCAAAACTATTATTACTCATTACGATTTTATTATTAAGTTATGAAAAGGAATTTTGATTAATTTTTACATATAAGAAATAACCTTAAGTTAACATATCATGAGGTTTGGCTTGTATAGAAAAAAGTTTGATTGTTAATTTAAAAATGATATTTTTTTTCAAAATAGTTATCACCTAATAAATCAATAAAAAACTTTTATATCATTCGGGTGTTTTTGAAAAAAAAAATTTGTAATACATTTTAGATTTTAATTAACTAACTGCTCATCAATTTAACATATGATTTTTCAATTGTGAAAAAAAATAATTTTTTTCCATTAAATGTTATATTCGAGTTTAAAATTCACATGACATACAATAATCTAATAATTTGTCCACCAATGTTCCTAATATATTATGGAAACAAACCATAATTCCTTTTCAATTTGTAGAAATCAATAACATGTCAATTTGACAGATGATGTGGATAGTATCACTCCAAATATAGGTTTTAAATATAAATGTATCATTTTTTTAACACAACACATATTATATATTCACAAAAACACATCATATTTCCTTTATTCTTTATATAAAGTATCATTGATTTACTAATGAAGTGAAAACATTTACCACTCATCAATCTGAAACAAGATGTAACTGGATTGATGAAAATCACAAGTTTTATGTTTAAAATAAACATCAACTATATATACAAAATTTATTTTTATTCATTATACGTTTAACTCCTTTAGGCTTCCACATCACCCAAAAACACATTTCCTCTCTCCACAATCGACCTCCTTCTTGGGCTTGTCCTCCTAGAAAACATCACCTGCAACTCCCTCTAGTTTAGGTTTCATGTTGTGACCAACGTGATTATCCTCTCGCTACCAATTTTATTTTTATCCTATTGGAGTTCTATAATAACCATGTCTCCCTCTTTGACTCACCTCTCCATACATGACTTTGCTTCCACCTCCACCTTCACTCTTCCTCTTCCTCGGTTCCCCTCCTCCCCCATAATTACATTCATCCCCAACTCTCCCACTCTAGAACACCACCCTCCTTGAATCCCTTCTTCACCCCTCTATACACCACATGAATCCCCGCCTCCTTACCCGACCCCCTCCCCTTCTATGTCGCACCCTATTTCTATCCACCACGGCCCTCCCTAACTCAAATGCAGAATACTTTGTGCAATTTTAGATGTTAGTGGAGAGCAATGTGAAGGTGCTTGAGGTTCTTAAAGGATATTCTTTTGATGAAATACTTAATTCCAAGAGAACGATTCGGGCTAGTTTGAAGGATGATCAAGACACCGTTACTCAAGTTTATTCCACTAAAAATATTTCTGTTAAGCTTAGATGGGCAGAAGAACTTCTTTATCCATAGATTCACTTCTAATTCCCAACTATATTATTTTTTCCATTTTACATATAGATAATACTTTACACTGAATTTTGGGTGTGTCTACTTATATTATCCATGAAAATTGAGTTTATGGTAATTATAAACATTATTTTCAATTATAGAATACATGAAAGAGATATTAGAGGTCGGCATTGAAGTTTTGATTAGAGAGAACATAAAAATAATATTCCTGTTGTCAACTTGATTCTATGAAATCAGAATTATTGTCCTGAAGTTTATTCCGATAATACATTAAAGTAGAAATGGTATGTGTGTGGCTTAAAATATCCATACTTAGACTTCCTATTAGAACTCTATATTTGATATTGTGGATGGTGTATTGATTTATTGAAGTTACCTATGTCTGGTATATAACATTTTATTCAGTTTTGAAAATGGATTTCATGGGATCTTGATATGTTTTTATGCATATGAAGTTTGACTGCATTTGAAAAGCCACAGGATATCATTCTTGAGATAATCATGGGATAGGTCATAATTTTGTGAGCTATGCACCCTTATAATAATTTAAAAATATCACATGTCTTGAATAAATTGTTATTAATAGATTTCATTAGTACTTGTTCTAATATTTATACATTATATTAATAATTTTTTCAATTGCTATGTGGAGATATTTTTTATTGTGTCTGATGTTATTGATGTTAAAGATTTAGTACAAAGGCACAATGTAATTATTCTTTATATTTTCTACTATTCTATATGTCTCCATGTATGCACCCATTGAATGATTCTTTATTACTCAAACTATATTCAAGGAAGGATGTGGATATTATGAAAGAATCAACACTTGTCTTAGTGGGACTATAAGTAAAACTCATTCCCATACACAGTGTACTCATTTTATGTTCAATGTTATTTATTCTCCCTTCCTATTTATTTATTTATGATTCCATTGATTTTATGAAGAAATCTTCTCTCATTTTCATTATTAATGTGTTATGAATTAACATCAACCATTTTCTATAAACCCTTTCTAGGTATGATCATGAGGTTAGGGGTATCAAATAATGGTATGTTATTAAGGTAATGTAGAAATGTTGAACTCAATCGATGGTTAATTTTTGTGGTTTCCATGATGAATTGTGATTTATTATAAATTTTTAAATTTACAATCAATGAACTTTTTGAATTATAATATACTTTTTTTTGATGTCATATATTTGAGTTATAATGTTCTAATGTTTTTTAAACTAAGAGTACTATCATGCAGGTTGGTCTAAAACAACAGAGGATGGATGTATGATCTCCATGTTAGGGGTATCAAATAAGGGAATGTTATCAAGGTAATATAGAAAGTCTAAACTTAATTGATGGTAAATTTATTAGGAGTCCATGATGAATTGTGATTTATTCTTAACATTTAAACTGGTAATCATTAAACATTAGTAATTTTAATCTACATTATTTGATATATAGGTTTAATGATAATGTTATAATGTATTGTTTTTATCAACTAATAGTCCTAACATGTGGGTTTCTCCAAAAACCTAGACAATGGAGGTATGATCCTGATGTTAGGGGTATCAAATAAGGGTATATTGTCATGTTAATGTAGAAATAATTAACTCATTAGATTGTTAATTTATAAGGATTCCAAGAAGAAATGTTATTTTCTCAAAAATTTTATATTAAAAATAATTGAACTTTATGAATTGTAATCAACATTCGTTGATGTGATAGGTTTGAGTGATAATGTTTTAATGTTTATTGTTTGCTAAGTAAGAGTACTAACATACAGGTTGATCTAAAAGAATAGAGGTAAGAGGTTTGATCATGAGGTCAGTGGTATCAAATAAGGGTATTCTATCATAGTAATGTAATAATTATTAACACAACTATGGTTAATTTATCAGGTTTACATGATTAATTTTGATATATTCTTAATTTTTAAATTAAAAGTTAGTGAGGATTGTGTAATTCATAATCCTCAATTATCACTGCATAGTGTTGCTAGAACAAGCCATGCAATAATATTGGACACCCAAATGAATGAAAAGTTATAAAACCGAACTGAAAAGAATGAATAAATTGTCTTGATGCAAATAGAACATAACAGTACAATATGATTATTTCTTTTATTTTTCATATTTTTTTATATATTTACCTTGTTCTCCGATTGAGCCTCTATCATGGATTCTGCATAACAAGAGTACTATGTACTCTATTTAGGTTCTGTATGAGATGTTTTCAGAAGTCATGTGCAATGAAACCTTTAACTATGGAAAATACTATGTTCCCCCTATTATATTCCATGTGTTCTTTTCCAAATATATTTATTATATTTGATGAATACAATATTTAATACTACAATTTCATATGTCTAATTCATTCACACGGTTAATAATAGGAAAAAACTCACTAAACCAGTAAATAAAATTACAATTTTTCAATAAAACTAAACATTTCAATTTTACATACAAAAGTTGGGTTTATTCATCGCACATGAAACTCATTTAGGATTCCACATCACCTAAAAATTAATTTCCTTCCTCCAAAATTGACATCTTTCTTGGGATTATCCTCCTAAAAAACAACGCCTACTACCCCCTCTAGTTTAGGGTTCCCCTTGTGACTATTATTCTTCTCCTCCCATTACCTATTTTCCTATATTCTTATTAGGGTTTCTGAATATATTTTCCCTCTCCCTGACTCGCCTATCCATACATGCCTCTTTCTCTACCTCTATTCTTCATTTTCCTCGATTTCCCTCCTCCGTGACTCCCTCCATCCCTGAATCCCCCTCTCAAAACCAGCACCCACCCCAAATAGCTCATTGACCCAACTCAACACTTCTTGACTCCCCACCTCCTTACTTGACCCCATCACATTCTATTTTTCAATCTAAGTCGGTCCACCACAACCCTTTCTAACTTGAATGAGGGAGACTTATCTTTATTCGAGATGTCGGTGGTGAGCGTTGTGAAGATGCTCAGGGTTTCTGAAGGATCTTATTTTGATGTAATACATAATTCCAATAACACCATCCTTGATGGTTTCATGGATGACCCAAACAATTTTTTTAGGTTCATTCCACTATAAATATTTCTTTTAAACTCAGATGGCCCGATGTCCTTCTTTATACATTGATTGACTACAAATTCAAAACTATATTATTTTTCACATTTTAGAAATAGAGAATCCTTTACACTGAATTTTTAGTGTCTCTAGGTATATTATCCATGATAATTAAGTTTTGGTTAATTAAGGACATTATTGTCATTTTTAGAATACATGAAAGATAGATTAGAGGTCGACATTGATGTTTTGGTTTGAGAGAACATGAAAATATATATCCTCTTGTCAATATGTTTCTATTAACTCATAATGATTGAGTTAATGTTTATTAGGATGAGATTTTTATGTGGCAATGGTATGTGAGTGTCTTGCAGGCTCCATACTTATACATCATATTAGAATTCAATATTTAATATTGTGGATGGTGCATTGATTTCTTGATGTTGTCTATGGCCTATATATAAAATTTTATTCTATTTTTTAAAATGGATTTAGTTAGAGCTTGATATTTTCTTATTTTTATGAACAGTCACAACAATTTAAAATCCTTAGGCTGGCATTCCTGATAAAATCATGGGATAGGGAATTATTTCTTCAAGTATCCACCATTATAACAATGGAAAAAATATCAGATGTGTTACATAAATTTTTATAAATAGATTGCATTAGTATTTTTTATAATTTTTATACATTATATTTATAATTTCTTCAAATTTTATGTAATTATATTGTTTTTTTATGTTCTTGAAGTTGATGATTTAGTAGAAAGGAACAATGTAATTTTTTTATGTTTTCTACAATTCTAATTGTCTCCATTTATGAACCCATTGAATGTTTCTTTTTTACTCAAACTATCTTCAAGGAATGATATAGATATTATAAAGGAATCGACCCTTTTCTTAGTGGCACTATATGTACAAGTCATTCCAAAACACAATATATTCATTTTGTGTTCAATGTTATTGATTCTCTATTCCTCATTAGTTATTTTTGTTTACATTGATTTTTTGAAGCAATCATCTCCCATTTTCATTAATAAAGTGTTCTAAAATCACTTTAACCATTTTCTATTAACCCTTTGTAGGTATGATCCTAAGGTCAGGGGTATCAAATAAGGGTATGTTATCAAGGTAATGTAGCAAGTCTAAACTCAGTTGATGGTTAATTTCTGAGGTTTCCATGATGAATTGTAATTTTTTCATAAATTTTAAATTAAAAATAATTGAACTTTTTGAATTTTAATATAAGTTATTTGATATGATATCATTGATTAAAAATCTTCTAATTTTTTTTAATCTAGGAGTACTAACATGTAGGTTGGTCCAAACCAATAGAGTTTGGAGGACCGATCCTCATGTCAGGGGTACCAAATAAGGGCATGTTATCAAGGTAATGTAGAAAGTCTAAACTCAGTAAATGTATAATTTATTAGGATTCCATGATGAATTGATATTTATTATTAATTTTTAAATTAACAATCCATGAAATTTAAGAATTATTATCTACTTTATTTTATGTGATTGGTTTCAGTGATAATGTTATAATGTTTCATTTTTGTTAACTAAGAGTACTAACATGTGGGTTGCTCCCAAAAAATTGTGGTTTGAGGTCTGATCCTAAGGATAGGGTTATCAAATAAGGGAATATTATAATGATAATGTTGTAATTACTAACCCAATCGATGGTTACTTTATTAATTATCCAGGATGAATTGTGATATCTTCATAATTTTTTAATTAATAATCCTTGATCTTTATGAATTTTAATATACATTATTTGTTGTGAAATGATTGACTGGTAGTGTTCTAATGTTTTTTTGGTTAACTAAGAGTACTAGCATGTTGGTTTCTTCAAAAAATAGAGGTTAGAGGTATGATCCTATGGTCAGGGGTATCTAATAAGGGTATGTCGTCGTGGTAATGTAGTAATTCTCAACCCAATATATTGATAATTTATTATGTGTCCCTGAAATTTTTTTATTTATTCATTGTATTTAAATTAATATCTATTGATGATGGTGTGTAGAATAATAATTAATTATCCTCAGATAGTCTTGCAAGAACAATCCATGCAGCAAAACTGGACACCAAGATGAAGGAAACGTTAAAAAACTATACTGAAAAGAATGACTAAATTTTTATGCAACAAATTGTAGGTAACAATAAAATCTGATTATTACGTTTATTTTTATATCCTTATGAATATATTTACATTTTTTTGTTACTGAAACTCTACCATGGTATCTCCATAACATGAGTACTATGTAGTCTATTTTGGTCTAGTATAAGTTGTTTTTTGGATTCATATCTATTGACTCTTTTATCTATGGAAAATATTATGTTCTCCCTAATATATTCCATGTCTTCCATGATAAATAAATTTGTTATAAGTACTACATATAATGTTTAATATTAAAATTTTATGTGTCAACTTCATTCACATTGATAATAATAGGAAAAAAACACTAAACCCAAAAATAAAATCACAGTTGGTCATCAAAACTAAACATTTCAATGCACAATTATTGACTAAATGCATTCAAAAACATGAATTCAATGACATATTTGAATTTAATATTTGTTTAGAAATTGGAATGTGTAATCTTAGATTACTTAATTTTAATAGACCAATAAAGATATGCATTATGCAATACTAGAATAATAAAAAAATTATTGTTATTGTAGAACATATTTATTTACTATTTGAAACCACATTTTATACTGCATGAATTCACTATATTAATCTACATTTAATCCACTTTTATTCATTTTAATTCATCAACTATTTGAAATTACATTTATTTCAAGATTCCATTAACAAAATACAATTTCATTTTATATTGTTTTCAATTACTCTTTTATGCCTATAATGGAGTCATAAATATTACTATGTTTATAATTATAGATGATATTGAATGTGAAATCATATTTAGGTTGGAAATATCCAAAAATGAAAATGATATAATTATATTATTCTTTCATTTACATTATGTATTTCATTTCTTTTCATTATGATTGAAGACATATTAATTCAGTTACATATATCATTGTATGAATGAAGTGTTATTTACCATGTTTCAAATTTAATATTTGACCATCTGAATGTAGCTACATCAGGCTGTATTGATGCAAGAACATATTTTATTGCATCACTATAGCAACATTGTACTGCATCAACACATATACATTTTCTACATTTCAAACTACATATTTTTCTCTCTAAATATAGTCAAATTTAACTTTAATGAGGTACATTCATTTAGTTAATGAATATAGTAACATATAAAATGTTTCCAATTATACATAGAATGATTTTCCAATCATATTTAACTTCACAATATAAATGAGTTTAAAAAATTCAATAAATTTATTCAGATTATTTTTCCATTTAGGTTTCAAACTTCTCTATTAGTTGTCACATCCTTTTTTTATTATTGATAAAATATTTATGTTATGATTATAAGAATATCAATAAATCATATAAACTAAAATCTATAAATTCAAATACAAACACCGTTATTCAGTCATACCGATCGATATTCAGTGTGAAAAGGCCATATTTTTCGATTTCATCAGAAAATATTCAAATTTTAAAACATTATATTTCTAATTTTTATATATATTATGTACAGAAATTTTGGACCCTGTTGGAAGATCATAAAGTTGAAGATTAAATAAAATGGTACAATTTCATTATACTTTATGATTTCTACTGTCTTAACTATCTACATATTTATAATATAATTTTATTCAAATATTCAACACCAGTAATTATTTTCATTCAGTATATTCAATACATTCAATATTAATCTAGGGATTAAATCCATATTATTAGGAGGCATGGTTTTTCCTTTTATGATTTTTAATGTCTTAACTTTATTAACATAGATCTCTATATCCCTAGGAAAAGTATTTCCACTAACAGAATAGTCACCTCCAAGGATGATGTGTTTTTCCATGTTAATATTGATCATTTGGAAGACACAGTATTGTACACTGTCATGTTCTTCACTTTTTTACAATGTGGTTTTGTTCGTGCTTAGTGAGAGGATGAAATCACCATTAAAAGACTCTGGTAGAAGAATGAAGCTTAAGTTGGAAATTATTTTCATTTTCAAAGAAATATGACTAGAGATGGAATTATTGGATTCCATGAAGCTTGAGAGAGATACTTGAAAATCATACTTTGTGATCAAGGAACCTGGACTAACTGTAACAACCCACACTTGTATTTTATGTAATCAGGTTGGTGTACTGATAAAATAATTTTTTTGAATGTTTTATTGATAATAAATGATACAATTTTATCACATTGTGTTAAATAAGTTTATTTATAAAATATTTTTTATTAGATTATTTATTTGAAAATTTGGTGAAAATTATAGTTTTACCGTTTAACAATTAACTGTAGTATTTAGAACATAAATTGTTTTATTTGAATTATTTGAACTTATTATTTTTAAGTGTCTTTCTGACTTAATTTCGTACAACTTTTATTCATGAAATTTGAGTTAAATCATATATTTGGTTGGTGCAAATGTGCCATGAATTCAAAGTTGGGCTGGAATCACCAGATTGAACATTGGTTCTGTATTTGGGCCAAAACATCTTCATCCTTGCATGTATTAGGACAAAATATTGAGATTCACTCAAAGACTCACAGAAATATCCATTCTGGATGGACAACTGATTCATGGGTTTTGGTGGTAAAATTGTGTTTGGAAGTTGGATTAATTTATTTGGCCGAATTTCCCCATTCACAATTAAAACCTATTTAAACATAGCCTCCCCTCTACTCTATAAATTGTTGTTTTTATCATTTGAATAGGTTGGGATGCGAATTAGGTAAATTAAGTCATAGTAGAGTTGGTTTCACTCAAATTATTTATCCATTGTAAGAGGGGTAGCTCTTGAAGAAAGGATCTCCTCATCGAAGCCTTCTTTTTCTCCTTCTTAATGTTGTAATGTTTCCATTTGTGTAATAAACTTACTTTCTCATCTCATATTTTTTCTATTTTGTTCTGTTTTTTTTCAATTATATTCTTATTTACTAATCCTATTTGGTCTGGAATCAATAGTAGAAATGAAATTGGGTTATACCCTTTCTAAAAATTTGCACATGCAAAACGTTTCTATGATGACTACACCGCCCATGGAAGAGTAGTTTTTTTAGTAATCGATAAAAATACAACCTTCTTAATTAATTAATTTTTAATCAATGATATACTATAATTCAATTAATATGATCCATTAATTGAGTTTTTAAATTTTAATAAACTAGGTAAGCAATTTGACAATTAACACAAAAACAAGCGTGGTCGAGAACTTGTGCAAATTGTGAGAGTGAAAACTTCATCGGTAAAACAAGGACACACAAGATAATTTTGTAGGGTTCAAATATAATTCCTATGACCAATTCATCTTAATTTTCTATAATGGATTTGGTCCATAATTTATCACTGACCCTAATCTATAAGTAGAACTTTAATCAAAGCTGGGTGCCACGATTGCATGTTTCAAAGCTAGCATAGAGTTTAATTAATTTCATCCTTATGGTTTAGTTAAATCTAATAGGGTTAGTGTGTTATCAAATTAAGGGATCATAAATAATTTTATATTTATTGAAATGATAATGATAAATAATTTTTTGAAGAGGTAGAGTTAGATCGATTACACCTTACAGATATTTTCTAAAAAAAATATCTTCTTGTTGTGTCATTTTAATCGAACTTCTTTTCAAAAAAATAGAAACAAAAAAATATTCTTCTAGAAAACTTTTTAAGATTTATAAATGATAACCATCCCCCATAATTTTTATTTTATTATTTTTTTTTTCAAACTACTTTTAATATGTTGATAAATTTACTTCCTCCATTGAGAGATGACTTTGGTCAGCAACTCTCCTATACTTAATTACCCAACAATAACATATAATTTGAATGTTCCCATGATATGACCTTTCAAATTGGTGCTTTTTCTAGGGAGGTACGTAATTATTTCAACCATTTAGAGGTATTCATTTTATTTTTCCTTTTATTTATTTATTCTCTTCTATTATCCTTCATTACCCATTCTAAATTTTTCCTCTTCTTTTGTTTTCTCTTCTTATACTTTTTGGACCATCAAATCAAACATTTCAATTTTTTTTTACTATGGTACACTTCTCTTATTTTCAGTTTTATTTGATTTATGTAGTGAACTAATCCCAAACATCTCTTAGATCATGATCCTAATATTAAACACAACCATAGGGATCAAATCATACATTCTCAGTCTATGAGACATTTCAAAATTCAACCAGTTGGAGAATTTCTCCATGTTAGGAACTCCGAAATAAGAAATACTTCTAAACCCAATATAAAACGGGAACCAAGGGCTTAAAACTACAATAATGAACATAATAGAACTATTCAATTGTTGGGTGCACCGAATATGAACTATCAACCAAATTGTTTTGTATACCCAAATCTCGAATCAGACATTGAATATAAATATGTGTTAATTCACCTAATTTCAAAGATTCATGTCTTATTTGGTGGAGACCCAAAAAATAACCTAAATAATTTAAGGTGGTTTTTTCAACCATTAATCCATAAAATGTCTCTTATGATCAAATCAAACTAAGGGAATACCCATTTTCACTTGATAGAGCCACAACAGACTAGATGAATTATTTACAACATGAAGAAGTAACATGTTGGAATGATTTGAAATGTTGTTTTCTTGCATATATTTTTCTATAATCAAGGAATAATTCCATTCTTAAAAACATCTTGGGGATCAAGAAAGACCTATGGGAGTCAATTTATGAGTACTGGGAGTGATTCAAGATATTGTGTGCAAGGTGTCTGCAACCCTAAATCAGTTAGAAACTCCTCAATGAATAATTATATTAAAGACTGACACCAATGGAGAGTATCACAGTGGATGTTGGGGATGGAGGATCATTGGTCGAAAAAACTCCAGTAGTTTCACATGCGTTGATGGACAAGATGGCACAAAACTCCTTACAATTTGGTGATCAATTTATACCACGTGATAAAGGAGTACATCAAGTAAGTCCTTACACTCTTGAAAATCATTTGATTAATACTAATTTGGGATAATTTAACACTATATTAAGGAAGATTACTATGGCTCAAAATACATCCCAACCCCCGCCTATATGGCCTTGTGGCATTTTCACTGAGACAAACCACCCAACATATTGTTTCCCACAACTATAAGAAACAAATGATTGTGAAGCAGTATTCCCTAGGTGACCATATTAGCGACAAAAACAACCACATCCCCAATATAAGTATGTTTCATTTTCACTAACATATAACAAAGGGTGGAAGTATCAATCAAACATGAGGTATTTCACTGGACAATAAAAAATGACCCCTTTTAAACAAAACTTCTAGTAGCCTCCACCTTACCAATAGGGTTTCCTTCAAACTGAAAGGAGATTTTAAGCTCAAGCATCAAAAAGTAAACAACATGGTAATTCCAAAAACATGGTATATTCTAATACTAATGAAATTTTGAAAAAAATTGCTCTTATTCAAAATAATGAGGTGAAAAGTCAAAGTTCGGAGCTGAGGGAGTTGAAAACTCAAATGAGCCAGATTGCCACCACCCTCCATGAACTGGTAAGTATGAATTATGGTAATCTACCTTCGCAACCTAATCCAAATCCCAAGGGAAATGTCAGTTCCATCACATTGAGAATTGGGAAGAAAACAATTGATATATCTGAACCTATCAATCCATTTGGATTCAACTCATCTCCAGAGAAGCCCCATTATATACAAACTGATGAGAAACCGTTGGAGAAAGATAAAGGTGAGAAAAATATTGATGATATTCCTTCTATACCCCTTCTATTTCCAAATAGAGTTGTACAAACAATTAATATGGCTAAATAGGCGATGCAAAAAATATGTGTTGGATACATTCAAGTGTGTGGAGATCAACATCCCATTACATGAAGCAATAATGAAAATACCACGATAAGCCAAATCCATAAAAGAAATTTTCACCATTTGAATTGGGATCAAGGGAAATCCTTGGATCAATATTGGAAGGAAGTTTTCATCACTTTATACACCAACTCTAGCAATTCAATCAATGTACAAGGATCCCAAGACATTCACCATAACATGCACCATAAGGGAGTTGAATTTTTATGATGCTCTTTGTGATTTAAGAGCAACTATATATGTGATTCATCGATCTATATTCTCTTCTTTATTGGTAGGTGAGTTGAAACCGATGAGATTTGTGGTGTAGTTGGTAAATAGAGCTATGACATATCCAACATGTGTCCTTGAGGATGTACTTGTCTAGGTAAGAGACATGATCTTTCCAGCATATTTATATGTTCCTAAAATGGAGTACGATTAGGTAACTTCTCTTGCTTCCATTATCATAGGTAGTCCCTTCCTCAAAACTGAAAAACAATCATCAATTTCAATTATGGTACACTTTCCATGGTGTTTAGAGGTGACTTTTTCATTTTTAATGTTACGAACTCTTTCATTTACCCCTTAGAGTACCAATATTCTTTTTTTATCTCTCAATTTGAACCACCATGAAAAAACCAAATTAATTTTGATTGTCCTATGCTTAGAGGGATTATGAGTATTGGATCTAGTTTGATGTCTAATTATACATCCACACATTTTTAAAATGAACAATACTCTCTTATATTTCATGTTTAAATGGATTTATATTTTGATTTTGATCATGTTCAATCTGATTATGATATAGATGTCGAGTATGCTGATGGATATGATGAATTAATCTATGATTTTAACGGTTTTTATTCTAATACGAATTTTATTTGCTCATATATTTTGGTTCCTTCAATGTATACATCTATAAATCACCCACTATCATTGGAACTCAAGCACTTGCCACCAAATCTCAAATACGAATACTTCTTATATAGTGAGATATTACCTATTATAATTGCTAATAATATTCCGTTTGAACATAAAGAAAAGATTTTGGATCTTTTGAGGGAGAACATACTGGAAATTTGGTGGACCTTTGCTGTAATATTAGGAATTATCCCCTCTATATTCATGCATAAGATTATTTTGGAGGATGGGGCTAAACTGGTTAGGTTTCCACAAAGGAGACTCAATCTAACCCATATGGATGTGGTTAAAAAAGAGGTTGAAAATTTTCTCGAGGGAGGTATAATTTATCCCATTTTTGATTTTTAGTGGGTAAGTCCCATTCTGTTTTCCCCTAAGAAAAGTGTTGTTACTTTTGTTAAAAATTATAATGTGGATTTAGTTCCAATTACGGTTCAAAACAGTTTGAGTGTGTGTATTGATTATTGGAAACTATATCAGTCCACTCGTAAAGACCAATTTTCCCTCTTATTTATTGAAGAGATGCGTGAGAGATACTATAAGGGAAAACACACTATTTTTTCTTGGTTGAATTTTCTGGATATTTTGATGTTCTTATAGCTCTATAGGATCAGGATAAGACCACATTCACTTATCTATTTGGCACATTTTCTTGCTGGAGGATGCCATTTAGAATTTTCAATGCCCCAATTACCTTCCAGAGATCCATGTTGATTATTTTTTCCTATTTTATTGAGACATTAATGGAGGTATTTATGGATGATTTAATATTGTTTGGGTATTCATTTGATGATTTTATATCTAGTTTGGGAAATGGGTTGAATTGTTGTATTGATAACAATCTTGTCGTGAAATTTGGAAAGTGTCCTTTTTTGGTAGAGCGTGGAATTGCCTTAGGGAATGTATTGTCAAAACATGAGATAGAGGATGATAAATATAAATTAGAAAGTATTTCTCCCTTAATATATCCTCCATGTGTGCGTGATGTTAGATCTTTCCTAGGGCATGTTAGTTTTTATCAGAGCTTCATCAAAGATTTCAGTAAGATTGCTCTTCCTGTGTCGCTATTACTTAAAAAGGATTCTGATTTTGTGATTGATGATTCTTGTAGGAATTAATTTGATGAGATTAAGTAGGGTCTAACCACTCCACTGATCATACATCCCCTACAGTGGGACCTTCCATTTGAACTTATGTGTGACACGTCAAACTTTGTAGTTGGATCTGTCTTATCTCAGAGGATGGAGGGACGTTTACTTGTGACTGCCTATGAATTGAGGACATTTAATTCCATCAAATAAAACTAAAAAAAGATGTAAAATGAGTTTATTACTGTTATATTTTCAATAGATATTTTTTTTCATATTTATTGGGATATAAAGTAGTTATCTTTTCATACCATGTAGCTCTGAGGTACCTCTTGAAGTATCCATATGAAATTACCAAACTAATTAGATGGATGCTCCTCCTTTAAGAATTTGATATTGAGATAAATGACAAGAAGGGGTCAGAAAACATGGTGGTGGACCACATGAGTAGGATAACAAACATGCTAGATACTGACACCTTGGACTAGGTACCACTTCGAGACACTTTCCCTGAAGATCATCTGTAGACACTCTCAGGTACGTGTCCTTGGTATGCTGAATTAGTTAACTGCCTTGTCGTTTTAGAAATTTCTACATATTTGTAGAAACATAATGTCGAAAAGTTAAACAGTGAGTCAAGATTTAATGTTTTTGATGATCCATACCTCTTATGCATGTGTAGTGACCAAGTTATTTGGAGGTGTGTTCCTGATCCTGAGTTGGAGTTTGTTTTGAATTTCTACCATACACTTCCACATGGAGGACAATTTGAACCCCAATGGATATCTAGGAAATTCTTATACTCTGGATTATATTGTCTTAGCATATTATATTATGCCCATGTTTTTTGAAATTCATGAACTCATTGTCAACACACTGGAAAATTTTCTAAGAGAAAGAAGATTCCCCAATAACCCATATTATTTAGTGATATTTTTGAAGTTTGGGAAATTGATTCTATGGGACCCTTTCATTGTACATATAGTTTCTTTTATGTTTTGGTTACTATTGATTATGTGAGTAAATGTGTGGAGGCTAAGGAAACCTAAACTGATGATCCTCATGTAGTAGTATACTTTTTCAAGACACATATTTTTTTCAGTTTGATGTACCTAAGGCCATCATCATTGACCAAGGGACATAATCATGCAATCAAAATTTTTATTCCATCATTCAGATGTATGTGGTGATACACATAACATCAACACCATACCACCCCCAAACAAATGGCCAGGATAAGGTCTTAAATTATGAGTTCAAACAAATATTTGGGAAAATCATGCAACCGAATATGATGGATTTGAACTAGTTCTTAGATGATGCGCTATGAGATTACATGACCGCAAAAAAGACCCCCATTGGTATGTCCCCATTTCAGATTGTTTTTGGGAAAGAATTCCATCTCCCCATGGAAGTTAAACATTAGGCTAATTAGGCTATAATGAAATGAAACATGGATTTGGCCTAAGATTGAATTCAAAGGAAGATGCAAATTTAATATCATGAGGAGATTTGATTGTCTTCATCTGAGAACTCAAGGCTCTATAATGAAATATCAAAAGTATCACATGATAAAATGATCTAAGAAAGGGAGTTTTATGTTTGAGAGAATTTCCTTATATATAGTTCACGATTGAAGCTGATGCCTATTAAGTTGAATTACAGATGATTAGGTACTTATATTATATCTAATGTTTTTCTTAATGGTGTAGTGGAGATCACCCAAGAGGACACAAGAAGGATCTTTATAGTTAATGGGGAATGTTTGAAGAAATACATTGAAGGACTTCCTACTGATGCGATAGAATTCATCACACCGTATGACCCCGTCATCCGTTGAGCATATTAGGTTATTCCTAACACTTCTTCTATTATATTCTTTTTCCAATTTAAAACTATACATTTCACGTGCATATATTATCACATATGTTCACATTGATGATAATGCAATATTTCTGTGTTTTGTGTGTATTTTCAATTAAGTTTTTGGTTACAATTTAAAAAATAAAAAAAACAATTAAATAAAAAAACAAATATATCATGTAACATTCTTATGTGGAACATATGTAAAATGAATGTTTTCAAAAATCATTGGTAGAATTATAATTATTTGTAATATTTCATTATCAGGGTTTAATTTTAACAAAATTGATGTATTTGATGATATGAATGGTTGTGTCATTATAAAACCTCTTAGATTTTGACAACATTATTTTTGATATTTGTGGATGGTAAATTGTTCAATTGATTTGTCCACACAAATTTTCACATAACCATGAATTTTGAAATTTTTCCTACTCAATTGAGGGTACAATCAAGTTAGGTAAAGAAATTAATTAGCTGATCAATACATTATTTTCTCTTCCCATTAGTTTCATTACAGTATCAAATTGACCTATGCATGTGTACCTATTATTCAACTATTTTATGCCCTCAAAAAAGGGTTATCTTGGACATGTTAGAAAACACTATTCATCGAACTTTTATCTTGTTATAAATATTAAAATTAGTGTCGTGAGTAGATAAAACATGGGTTGAGAGATGAGTGTGGGATTTTGTTTCTATGTTCAACTTAAAAAAATAATAAATAAATAAATAAATGAGGGGAGTGATGAAATTTAAAACATATGGGGGTATCTAGGGTGGGATCTTATGTTTTTACTTTTAGGAATTCATATGTGAGTGGGTCTTAAAATTCTATTACAAAGGAATTTAGAAAAGGATCAGTGAATTAAACAAGGTAAGAATAATTTTTAAAAATGACCAGAATATACTTAATAAAGGGTGGATTTATGAGCATGGAATGGTTGGAAGAGACACACACATGTAGAATTAGTGGCTTGGTATACCCGTGAATTGTTTCTCTATGATTAGTTTTATGAATCTCACTTGATTTTGTTTTGACACAATTTATGAGATAATGAATTTAAAATTAATTGATATTTTTCTCTTGATGGGATTCATACTTTGCCTATATTATTCACCGGGGATTTAGAAATTTGAATATGTATATCGTGTCACAATTTTTTTCGAATACATGATATGATGTTTTCCCAGGTGTGAAAAATGGTAAGTGTGGGGCAGTTGATAAAACAATTTTTTTTGATTATTTTATTGATAATAAATGAAAATTTTCCTCAAATTGTGTTAAAAAGGATTATTTATAAAGTAATTGGGATTTGGGCATTCATTTGGAAATTTGATGAAAATTCTTGTTTTACCCATTAAAATTTCACAATAGTAGTTCAAAAATAAATAATTTTATTCTAATTATGTGAACTTAATATTTTTTAAATGTGTTCTTGACTTAATTTACAACAACTTTTATTCAGGAAATTTCTGTTCAATCATATATTTGTTTGGTTCCAATGGGTGATGAAGTTAATGTTGGGATGGACTCACCATATTGGACATTGGTTTGAAATTTGGGACATATCATCTTCATCTATCCATGTATTAGGCCCCAGTTTTGAGAGGATTTCTAGGACTCAGTTTGAAAAAAAAAACATCCTTATGTAAGGGCAGTTGATTCACGCATTTTGGTGGACAAATAGGTGGTAGAATTTGGAATAATTTATTTGGACGAATTTCCATCATTCACCCTTGAAACCACTTTAAACCAAGCCTCCCCTCCACTCTATAGATTGGTGTTTTTTGTCATTTGTAAGGTAGGGAAGTTAATTATGATATTTAAGTCAGATGATAATTGGCTTCACTCAAATTTTCTAACCATTGTAAGTGGGGTAGCTCATGAAGCGAGGATCTCCTCATTGAATACTTCTTCTTCTTCATGTAGTAATGTTTTCATTTGCATAATAAACATCTTCATTCCTCTTCTATTTATTCTCTTTTATTAATTTTTATTCAATAATTTTCTTATTTTATCATCCTATTTGGGCTGTAATCAAGAGTTTAAACGAAATGGGTTTGTACCCTTTCTAAACATTTGCACATGAAAAACGATTCTATGATGACTACAACGCCCATGGAAGAGTAGTAATTTTTATTAATCGATAGAACTATATCCTTAAACATTAATTTATTTTGAATCAATGAGATAATATAATGAAATTAATATGATAAATTAATTGATTTTTAGATTATAATAAACTAAGGAAGAAATTGAACAATTAACAGAAAAACGTGTGAGGTAGAGAACTTATGTAAATTGTGATAGCACAAACTTAATCGGTAAAATAATACCACATGGGATAAATTTGTTGGGTTAAAATATAATACATAATCTCAATTCATAATCATTTTCTTGAATGTATTTGTGATTTAATTTACCACTTACCATAATCTAGATTTAGAACTTTAATAAATGTTGGGTGTCACGATTTCATCTTTCAAATCTGGCCTAGGGTTTAATTAATTTCATCTTGGTGGTTAAGTTAATTCTCATAGGGTTCTGGGGTTAACAAATTAAGGGATCATAATTAAGTGGATATTGATTTAAATGATAATGATAAATAATTGAGTGAAGAGTTAATGTTATATCGATTACACCTTTCAAGTATTTTCTAAAAAAATATCTTCATGTTGTGTCATTTTAATCGAACTTCATTTCAAAAAAATAAAAACAAAGAAAAAATTATTCTTCCGGAAAACATTTTTCTAGATTTATAAAAAATAAAAATACCCCATAATTTTAATTAGTATTCTTATTTCTTTTTATTTTATTTTCAAAATACCTTTAAGGTGTTGTTAAATTTACATTCTCTTTTGAGAGACGGCCTAGGTCAGCCACTCTATTACACCTATGTACCCAATAATCACATATCATTTGAAATAGCCCATGAAAGTGCCTTTCATGTACTCCTCCATTTCGTTTAGACTCATATCACTCTACTAGAATAAGAGTTAATTCAATATGTTTAGGGGAAGTCATATCTATCAACTCTTATTACATATCTAAATCTTACTGTGGTCTGACTAGATTTTCATATGCTGATGCCCAAGAAGTAGATAAAATAAAAAAATTATGGGGAGGATATTTTGTGCATGACACTTTCCACTTGAAGTAACTAGATAACTATATCTAAAGAAGATTGATCAATTTTATTGAGAATAAGGCCAACACTTCATCCATTACCTATCCATTTAGATTTCCTTGTTCATTTTATTTTTTCGATCGTGTTGTGAAACTTTTATTTTTTTATTCAATTATTGTTCTGATCAATATGACAATCTATTATGTATGATCCCATAACTCTAGAAACATCTTTCATTCTTCACCACTATCTCTGATAGTACATGTATATTATAAACATTAAACAACTAAAGTAGTTTAATTTTTTATATGGATTATCAAGTAGTTATGTTTATAAATTTTTTCTATAAAATAGATTAATTTGTAAATTTTAAAAAAGATGACTAAGGAAATAATGGAAAATAGCTTCTCATTTTTGTATATTCTTCACATGAAAATGTTTCAATTTTAAAATTCAATTCAATAGTATTTAGTTAAAAATGTGATCATTTTCCATTTGATATACCTGTTACTAAGGAGTGTAAGCTATATAAGGGTGCGCAATCCAGGATATGTAATGGTTACGAATCCATACTACATAAAACAATCTATAAAAGAATATTCTTCTATGTGTAATTCATTAGGAATACACAACAAAAAACATGGGGATATATCACAAAATATGTTCATTCGAAAAGAAAACTGGTACTACATATGTGTGTTGTGGAGAAATTGTATCACATGAATTGATTAGTGGTGTACTGCTCCCAATACTAGTCCATGGAAATTCAGTCCATAGATTACATTGGAATTATGAACCTAATAAAGGGTGGGACATTATTTTGTGTCTTATGTTGTGTTTCTCAAATAGGTAAATAGATAATTAATCTTTAGACAAGTATTTACCACTATTCCATAATTATATTGTTCATGTTGTTTTCAACTTAATTGAACCCAGAGATCATTGATATTGTATTCAGATGTCATTTTTATGGAATGATAAAAATGCCTTCATAGTTATAACAGCATAATTAGGACAAGAGAATCATTTAAATTATATTCATAAAAAAAGGAGAACATGAGATAAATAGAGGATATAGGTGTAAAATTCAAACTACTAGAATGAAATTATAGAATGAAGGAAACTATTCCACGCAGGTTCAATGTTATATATTTTTGGTGATAATCAAATTAAAATCTATGATTCAATTATAATAGTTACATTAATGAAGTTATTTTTATATAACGTTACAATTCCTTACAAAAAAAATTCCAATGAAATGTGTGCGTTCTGGAAGGTAGACATTCTTGAGAAATTTTTCTGAGGATATGGTAAAATAGGTGACTAAAATTTACATGGGTTTTTAAGTGCATTTTCAATTGTAAAGAAATTTAAGGAATTTTTTTTGAGTATTTTAATAGTAGATATTATTTTAGTTTTTACATGGTTTTTATTAGTACTATGTATCCAAATTTCCTAATCGGGGACAATACACCATTGTGTGTATTTTGTGGTATATGTTTTTGAGGTCTTAAACATGGTGTTACCTACTATGGAATTATTCCAAAAAAACATTTTTGATGATAAAAATTCAATTTAATCCCTCAACAAAATACATTTAAAAATTCAATGATCCTCTTTGATTAATTTAATATTATTTAGAAGGTGACGACTACTAAGATGAATATTTACAGTTCTCTTGCATGTGAAGTGGGATTTGTATGAAAGGAGTAATACCTCTACCACATTAACTATGATTATGGAAAATAAATTCACTCATTGTGACTCCCCATGTTTGATTTAGATAATTCCACAATACACAAAGTTTTTTTACATTTTTTATTTACTAATAGGCAAAGGTGTTTAAATGAGGTAATATATACTCGTTATTCTATACACAATGTTATTGTGGTAGTGGATACACCCTGAAATTAATTTATTGAGTTTTTAAATAATTATTTTTAAACTCAATGTTATTTATTTTGTAATATATTTTAATCAGTTAAAAAGATATAATTAATTATTGAATTAATTTTAATCTAAACAATTTATGATTATTTCATGACTCTTGGAAAACAAACCTCCCCCAAAACCCATAGAACAACCACCATAATAAAACCTTCCTGAAGAGTCTGGGGCCATAATGAATCTTAGGCCATCATAGCCTGCCATAAGAATTTTGTTCTACCTGGGAGAGGGAGAATAAAATTTTATAATAACCTACCACTCATAGGAATGTTGGAAAAAACACCCTCCCCCATTATATGGGTTGTGTTTGGCACTTATTGATAAACATTGGTGGGGGATTTTAAGAAAAAAACTCAATTTTATACATATTGGTAAAAAGCACTCATCCCAACCTAAGGGTTCTGAATCAGAACACCAAACCATACATAACCACTCTTGCTGTTATCCATTTATGCACAAGTACACAACAACCACAACCAAACTAATTTATGCAAAATAGTTCCCCATACTACCTGTTCTTGTTATCAGGTTCAACTGATTCCATTTAAAACATTCTTCCACTATCGGGAAACGTACAGTCACAACCAAAATAAAAAAAACAAATGAAGGAAAACGACAAAGAAGACATTTAAACATTCACACCCAATTCTATTATAATGTAACAACATCAAAAGGGATCTGTGTAATCCCTCAATGTGATAGAACAAGACCAAGCCCCATGATCACTAATCCACATGACTTCATATTCACAGACCAATAACCCCTCAACCATAGGTCCTATTCCCTTATAAATCACCCCACAAGGCATCAAATAGAGAAACCATACATATCACTATAAGAGAGCAAAGAAGTTTTCAAATTTTTCCAAAAAAATTCATTTGAGTTACTTATTTCATTTTGGTTAACAGGGGTGATCACACAATGGGTTCTTATGCCTAGAGAATCAATTTAATCAACCATGTTTACAAGATTAACCAATTTCTATGTTAAATACACTCAAGCACCATATTTTCCAAAAAAACAGAGCTTCATTATTGCACATGAAATGAAAATCAATGGCCATGATTTTAAATGGACATAAACCCATACAATTCACAACATAGAAACAAGTTATAAAACAAAAACATCATCAACATTCCCACCGCATTATTTTTTAGTAGTCTTCTTATTATCTTTGTTAAACATGGTATCATATTCATCCCGAAGGATCATCTTCATACCCACCCCACATGATGCACAGTAAAGAGGGATGAAGGAAAACCCCTACATGGATGATCAAGAATCGATGATTTCTCATAATTCCAAGAACCAGGGAAGCGTGACTTGTAGCAACAACTATAAGGTTGAGCAGAAAGATCTCCAGAAGGGGTGCATGATTCTTCCCCAGAAGAGGGACTCTAAGAGAACCAAGGAAAAGAAAGATATGAAGTAAGAAGAATATCTCAGTGTTTTAAATGGCATGATAATTGAGTTACGAGATGTGTTATCTCAAAGTTCTTAAAATTTAGATTAGGGTTTAACCACGTGGTTGTGTGGTTGCACACATTAGAAATTTTTTTTATTTAATAATTCTCCTTAGTGATGGTGGAGATGAACCAACAGACATGTGGGTGTTGATGGATTTAATTTAAATAGAGAAAAACCCATATCATGGGAGAAATTGAAAAAAAAGAAAAGGGAGAGAACCTAAGGAAAAGTCCAAATTTTTTGGTAATAAAAGGTTTCTACACACTTAGGGGATTTAAGATAAAATTTATGAGATTTAAAACAACCTTAAAAGAGGTATTAAAACAATTTTACATCAAAAGATACGTTATTGGAAAGAAATTGCAATGTTTGGGAGAGGTTGGGAAAGACTTACTGATTGTTGAGTCATCATCTCCCTAGCACTATCACCCTAGCATTGATGTAGACTAGTTCCACTGACGACCCATCAATTCCATTGAGGCCATTCAGTTCCACTGATGCCCTTCCGTGCCATTGACTCCCATCAGGGCCACCGACGCCCATCGATGCCACCGAGGCCCATCGAGGCCCCCGACGTACATCAGTGCCACCGACACCCATCAATGCCACATGCCCTTCGGTGCCACCGATACTGATCGGTGCCACCATTCCATTGACTTGAAATTTGAAAAAGTCTTCAATGAGTCACAGATGGTCCTCAGGATGCCTTGAACATCAGGATTTGGCAATATAATGGATTAGGAATATCTATTCTCTGACATCAAATACCACTCAAACTATTCTCTCCCTTAATAATTGAATAGAAACCCAATGAAAAGATATGGGTATGAACAACCACCTTATAAGATACCTCTCACGGACAAACAATCCCTGGGTTGTTCGAAATATGGAATAAAACTCGACATCCAGGAACACATCTATCATCTATATCCAAAAACACTATAGAAACACTAACACCCCTCTCTTCCAGGAAACCTCACAAACATATAAAGGTCACACCATCCAAACATATGGATTTGTGAGTCCCTTTATCTGTTTCAAGATATTATCTTCTTTGGGTAGAACTGACTCATCCACATGGGTTTAATCAAATACACATGACTGATTCTTGATTATGGATTCAATTCTCCCTTACCCATAGTTAGGACTTCTCATACATAACATAGAACTAGGAAACGACTTATTATAGAGTAAGAACGGTCAAACATTACATCATAAGCAAGGAATAAAGAAAATATAAGATCAAAACTCAAGAATAGCTCTGGGTATTGGGCACACATATGTGCCTCTTTTTCACAAGTACTATCATTGAGGCCTCCATGCCTCCACAACACATGAAACAGTAGAATGGACCATCCACAAAGAACCTTCTCCTCACAATCCTTATTTCTCAGCAGTTTCTCCAATATCGTTTCATCTTCATCGATATCCAACTGTCCCCTGTTAAGGACGTGGGAGTCATCATGTAGATACTGACAGCGCTGATGTACATGAAGGACATTGTGGATCCGCTCCAACCATGATGTTAAATCTATCGGATACACCACCTTGATGACCCGTCTCAACACCTAGAAGGGTCTGATGAACCTAGGAGGAAGATTACTCCCCCATCCAACTCGTTGTTGTCCACGCCGAAGGAATACCTTCGATAACACGTTGTCACAAACCTCAAAATACAAGGGTCTCCTCATATAATCATCATACGAATTCTACTAGTCCTAAGCAGTCTTCATCCTCTCATGCACAAGTTAAACTCTCTCCATCATGCTCTGCACTTCCTCTGGGGAAAGAACACCTCCCTCCCCAACTTTTTTCTTGCACATGGGTGAAAAAAACGGTCTCATGTTAATGTCTTCAAATTTTACCATTCCAATAGTAGAGTGATATATAATGTTTTAGGAAAACTCTATTAGAGGAAAGTGTTATACCCAGGATCCATCAATGTCCATGACCCAAGATCGCATCATATCTGCCAACATCAGGATGGTCTTCTTTGTCTGCCCATCCTTCTGAGGGTGGGAAGCGGTGCTATGGAATAGTTGGGTTCCAAAAACATGATGTAATCCCTTCCAAACTCCTGATTTAAAGAACGTATTCTGGTCCAAAATGATGGTTTTGGGAACTTCGTGCAGCCGCACATCTTCTCCCACGTACTTCTATGTTAAGGAATCCACTCCGCTCGACTCCTTAATCGATAAGAACTGATCCTATTTCATTAAATGTTCCCCCACTACATAGATGGAATCACAACCTCCCTCATCCATGGGTAATCCTATGAAAAAATACATCGAGACATCACCCCACTTCCACTCAAGAATGTCTAAGGGAAACAACAAACCATTGGGAACACGGTGTTTAGTTTTCACCTGTTGACATAGGAGGCACATTTCCACAAACTCCGTCACTTCCATCTTCACTCCAGGGAAGCAAAACTGACCCTTAAATCCCTTGTACATCTTGAATACTCATGTATTTACTGTAAATTGTGAGTTATGGAACTCCCCAAGAGCTCTCCCCTGTATTTCCACCACAAGAAACTACTTCCCATGGAAAAGAATCTAATTATGACCATCCTCCGACCATCTTTCTTGAGCATCACCCTGGATAACACGATCACACATCACTTCATCCTCTAAGTCTCCCCCTTAAGACTCCTCTATCTAATGTAATGATAAAGACAAAACCATCACCTGAAATAGAAAGCCTATATCATTCTCCACTATCATGCCCAGATGCAAAGCTGACAACTCTTCCATTGCTTTCTAATAATTTGCTGACTCCCAACACACATCCTTATGTGACGTCCTGCTCAAAGCATTGACCACCACATTAACCTTTCTTATGGTGTAGGATATATCAAATTCGTGGAATGGAAGAAAATTCATCCACCATTACTGCCGCTAGTTAAGGACATGCTAGGAGAAGACATACCTCAAGCTATTGTGAAATGAAAAGACCACAAAGTGTTCCCCGATGAAGTAATGTTGCTAAAAATTCCGTAAAAAAACAATTGTTTCAAGCTCCATATCATCGGTGGAATAGTTACATTTTTGAAGACATAAATTCCTGGACCCATAAGAGATCACTCCTCACTACTGCACCAGCACACATCCCAGGCCTAGACGGGAAGCATCACATAACAATTCAAACATTACCCCTTCCTTTGTAAACCTCCACATTGGGGCACTAAACAGCTTCCCTTTCAAAAATACGAAGGCTGTCTGGCACTACTCACTCCATATGGAATCCTTGTCTTTTTGGTCAAGGCTGTCAAAAGTGAACTTGAGAGAAATCAGGCATGATCCTTCGGTTGTAACCTCATAGTCCCATGTAACTTCAAACCTCATCCATGTTATTAGGTTCTTCCCAATAAAAAACCACCTCAACCTTCGATGATTCCACTTCTATCCCCTACCAGGACACCATGTGTCCATGTATGTGAACCTCTCATGTCCAAAACGTGCACTTGGACAACTTCTCAAAGAGTTTGGGGTGTCAGAGGACCTCTGAAAGTTTCCTCATATGATCAATATGATCCTTCTCTAATCTTGGGTAGATCAATATGTCATCGATGAAAATGACCACTAACCGATCTAGATACTTGTGTAAAACAAAGTTCATGAGCCCCATGAACATAGCTAGTGAGTTCGTAACGCCGAACGACGTGACCAAAAACTTGAAGTTCCCTAACCTGCACCTAAAAACATTTATCGAGATGTCACCATCCTTTACCCACAACTGGTGATATCCATACTGCTGCTCGATCATAGAGAACCAACCTTCCCCCTTCAAATGGTCTAAATCATCATCGATCCTCAGGAGGGGGTATTTGTTCTTGACCATCACCTAATTAATTCTTCCATAATTTATGAACATCCTAAGACCGAAATCCACATTATTTCCAAACATGACTGGAGCACCCCATGACGACACTCTTGGTCCGATAAAACCCTTATCATTAGGTCATCAACCAGAATCCTTAACTCCTGCAACTAAGAAGGCGCCATCCAAAAGGGATCCGTCAAAATTGGATGGGCACCGGGATTTATGTCATTCTCGAACTCAACATCAGGTCAAGGGGGTTGAGTCACATACTATTGGAAGAAGACATCTATGAACTCACTAAAAATCCCTAGAACATCCACTATATATGATTCTGCTGACTCAACTGACAGCTCGGCTAACAAAGAAAGAAAGGGCTCCGCACACTGACTTCCCTCACAGAAACCCCACTTGCTGATGAAGACCACAAACTCGTTTCCCATATTTGAGAACACAACCCTTATATGGAAGTATTCGATAATAGCATGTGTAGAAAACAACTAGTAGATGTCTAGGATGACATCAAATGGATGCAGTTGCGGCATAAATAGATCCCCACTGGACTGATCCAACCACAACATTAGTCTTCATTCTCAAAAAACATTAAATAGGCCATTATAACCTCCAAATGGTGTTCTCAACGCTAGTTTCATGGAATGTCTCTCTACATATATACCTAAGGAATGGGATAGACTATATTAAATGAAAGACTATGAAGCACTAGAATCAATCAAGGCACATGCCAGATTACTAAACAAATTGATCGTACCTTGATTGATCTCTGGCCCTACTGGAACTGCTACCTATGGGGGTGAAATTGTGCACGCCCTGCTTCTCTTCCCCTCACTTGTATGTTTACTCCCTGAACACATCCTGGTTGAGGTCCCCAAGTATTTCCCTAAGGTTAGCCTCTTATAGTACTATCTTCCCTCAGTGGAGAGGGAGATCTCTATCCATACAGCTGCTACTTAAAATGAATGGATGAAAACTAGTGCTGCAATAGTGGGTTCTGAACCTATCCACCCCAACTATACTTTACATGGTCTGGGAACTGATTCCAAAGGTTCCCACAACTGCCATAGATAAATGACTTTGGTCCTAGGCTCATGGTTAAAGGGCGAGGACTAAGAGATCAGAATTGGAACTACTGAGACCTACTCCCCGCCAGTAGAAACATGGAAGGCCCAAATACCGGGGGCCTTCTACTAACGGTCTTCCCCTTTGACAAGATTACATGGATCCCCCCTTGTGGCACACCACCTAGTGTGTGCATCCTCTCCAACACTTTATCCTTCTTCTTAACCTCCAATTATATCTGAAGAGTGAAGGGAGTATCAACGTACTAAATATCAGTTTAGAGTACCTCATCTAAGCATCTTGCCCGCGACTCCTCATCTGGGAATAGGTATGGTGAAAAATGATGGAGATACCTTATCATGATCCCCAAATCCATTATTGAAAAACTCCATTATTAAAGGGAGAGAAAATATTAACTCTTTTCAGACTTCATCAGGGAGGAAATGAATTCTTCCCAGAACTCCTTCTCAAAGTTAGTCCACATTACCATATCTTCCTTCTTCTCTTCGAGATAGAGCATCCACCACTGACACACTACTCCTCACATATGGCTCACTGCCAGAGGAACCCAGTACTCTTTCAGAGCCCAGATCGAGCTTAAATATTTCACCAACTCCTCGAGCTATAACTCCATCTCCATGTATGAGACACGTTCCTCTTACATTTTGAGAGACTTCCACTGAAAGGCATGAAGATAATTCTTCCACTGGTCATCCTCCTCATCTCAATCATCTCTACATGGATAGATTTAATCCTCTTGTTGGGCCTTGATCTCCCACACTACTGGTGGACTTTATCTTTGTGCCATATCTACAAGGTAAACAAGGAATGCCTAAGCTCGAGTAGTGTTGAAGATTTATTTTAAATTTTAATTAAACTTTTTATTAATTTAAATTAACCAAACAACCATGATACATAGGAACACAAGTGATTATGATGCCAATACCTTTCCTAGGTTCTCTACCCTATAATCAGTGTAGCCTCACATGGTCATTCAGTGGGTCTAGAGTCCATGCATCAGATCATGGGGGTCCTAAAATCCAATGTCCTAGCCAGCCTTCCCAAGACTATTTAATAGACCAAATTTTTTTAAAATTATTTCATTAACATCCCATGAAATCCTCACTATGTCTAACCCTGAAATCCACCTTATCTTTCTACAATCATCTCTAATACCCTTTTATCATGACTAGCCTCCACCAAGATGAGGGAAGGGACTGAAAACTGCCATACCCTTCCATCATCAAGTTGAAAGAGAAAAAATGAGCCCCTCAAGTCCCACCTTCAATAGGCACCATAGTGTTGACTAGAACAAAGGGTATATAATTTCACGTAATAAGGAAGGAAATACCCATTTTTAGAAAATGATCTGGAGATATAATGGTAAATCCCAAACCACACCAAAAATAGAAGGTAAAGGCAAATCCCTAAATCCATTACCATTTTCATTTTCAAAAAAGACTGGTAAAAAGTACAAGAAAAATATTGATGAAAAGTACTAAAATAATAAAATTAATTAATGAAAACTCCTAAATCTCGAGTTAGTAAGGTCTGGTATGGTCCTCAATGTTCTCCTGGAAACCTAAAAGCTGTTATATATACATAGGGTTAGTATATAGGTATACTCAATAGGGAATACCAAAAGATATTCTGCCCAAGTGGGGGGGGGGGATTCTAATACCCCTTGATAAAATTGGTAACCAAAACACATTTTAAAGAAACTATTCACTGAACTTTGCCAAGGCACACTCCCCAAATTATGGAAGTCATGTAAAGTAATAGTAATAACACATCGATATTTTGGAACCCCACACCACTTACCTAGTGTATGTTTAAGATATCCTATATTTCATACATATCCTATAGGATCCACTACAGTACCACTATTTCCCCGACAACCACCTTATGGGCCACCACAACCATGCATCTCACTTGTATACACCTGGGCCACTACAAACTCACAAAACTATTCTCAAAAAAACATAGGACACAAAAACCATCACCATAGTCGAAGACACCTAGGACAAAACAACAACTACCACACTTTAAGACATCTGGACGAGAACAACCAATGCCACACCCGAAGTCACCTGGGCCAGAACATCCACTACCATTCCCAAAGACACTTGGGCCTGATCCCAATGACTCTTGGGAATGAAACTTGCCTGCAATCACCGTGTCCAACCACCAAAACACACCCTTCCTAATGATTCTTGGTCCATAGTGAACATTAAGAAGTCAAAAATTTCCGGGAGAATCATGGGCTGCCTAGGAGAGGGAGCACAAAAGGAGATAATAACAATCCACTCATAGGAATGCTGGGAAAACACCCTCCCTCATGAAATGAGGGGTGTTCGGAATGTAGTTCTCAACATAGGTGGGGTAAATATAAGAAACAAAAAAACATAATTTTATACATATTGGTAAACATGAAATCATTACTAAAAAGGGTCCCAAAACATAAAACCATCATGTAAACAAAAACTCTTGATGTTATCCCAACATGCACAAGTACACAACGTCGATAACAAAATCCATTTCTGGAAAACAGTTCCCCATCATACATGTTCTCGTTATCATGTTCAAGTGATTCCATTAAAAACATTACTCCACTAACGGGAAACTAACATGCATAACAACAAGCCCAAATAACAACTGAATGAAAATTTTCAATCATACCTTTCATAATTCACACCCAATTCTCCAACAATGTAATAATATCAAAACGGATCTGTGAGAGATCCATCAAATAGATGGAACCAAATGAAGCCCCATGATATCAGTTACACATGGCCTCAAAGTCACAAACCAATAACCCATAAAAGATAGGTTTCATTCTCCTCTATATTACCCCATAGGTCATCAAATAGAGGAACCATACATATCACCAGAATAGAGAAAATATGTTTACAGATATAGCCAACACCCTTCATTTGAGTTACTTCATTACGTTTCATTAACTGGGGTGATCACACATGGTTTATTATTCGTTGGAAATCCATTTAATAAACAAATTTTACGTGATTAACCATTTTACATGTTACATCCATTCAATCAACCGATTTCCTAGAAAACCCAATCTTCAATGGTGGACAAGAAAGGACTACCAAAAACCATGATTTTCAGTGGAGATAAGCCCAAGCAATTCACAACATAAAAAAGGTATAACATGTCAAAATCATATAATTTCCCACCCCTTGATTCTTTAATACTCTTCTTATTATCTTCAATAATTTTGGTTTCATCTATGTATCGAAGGATCATCATCATACCCACCCCTCATGATGCACATTAAAGAGAGACAAAGGGAAAACCCCTACTTGGATGATCAAGGATCTAAGATTTCCCATTATACCAAGAACTGGGGAAGAGAACTTAGAGGATGACTGTGAGTTGATGGATTTACTTTAAATGTAGAAAAACTCGTAAAAGGTGAAAAACATGAAAACATGTAAAAAGGCCTGAAACCAAGGAAAATAGCCACAAGTTATGGTAATCAAGGGTCTCCCCACTCTTAGGGGATTTAAGGTATCATCTATGGGCTTTAAAAAGACCTTATAATGGGTATTAGAACACTTTTTCATCAAAAAGATATGTTACTTGAGTGAAGCTAGAATGTTCGGGAGAGGCTGGGAATGACTCAATGATGGGTGAGTCACCATCTCCCTAGCATCATCACCCTAGAACCCATTCCGATCGGTACCACCATTTTTTTAACCGGAAACTTGGAAAACTCCCCAATGAGTCACTGATGGTCCCCAAGATGCCTCAATCATCAAGATTTAGAAAGTAATGGACTAAGAAGATCTGGGCTACTACAAAATTCACTCACATTGTTCCAACACTTTATAAGAATGTTATGTAATTAATTTTTGACCTATAGATACAAACCACAAGTCAATTAAACACGCATTGTGTATGGTATGACGGAAAGTGCATGCTTTAATTTAAAATATAATTTTTTTAAAACATGTGTTACATACTCAAAACAGATCATATATGCCTTTATTTTGTTTATATTTTTGAAAAATTATATTGTTTTATTAATTTGTAGGAATTAACTGCACATAATATGACACATGATGTGTCCAGTATGACTAAAAGTGATTTTTTTATTTAAAATTGTCTTTTTTATTAAAAAATCATGTTAAAAACTCAAAATAAATATATCATACTTTTATTGTCATGAGACCATATAACAATGAAACATAATTATATTGGGTAATGTATGATTCATGTAAATGTAAATAAAACACATTTTATGGCTGGTATGACTGAAATTCCATGTTTTTATTAAAAAACTAACATTTTAGCTCACAAAACACATTATATAGTAAAAATCATGTGAATTTTATCAAATAGTCATGATACTTTTGAACCATAAATGATTATTCATTTCTGACTATTTGGAAGTAATCACATCTTATTACAGATTAAATTTATCAGGGATGACATTGCAATTATAATTTTTATATAATTTTATATAAGGAATAATATTTTTTAATATAAGAACTTTACTATATCATATGACTTTAAGTTGATTATTGGAGAAGTCTCGCTACAAGAATTATTTTTTATTTATTATAATTATTATACTTCTTAGTCAATTTTAGATCAATTTAATTATATTGTATTATAAATGTGCAATGAAATATATATATTTAAATAATTGTGAAAAATACTTTTAAATTTGTTTTAGGTTCAATTTAATTTTTTTATTTTAATTTTTTTATCTACTATGAAGGGTTATTTATAGAGAGTATATAACTATGATGTATCTTGTGTTTGACTTTATTAGTTCTATGTGTAGTGATTACTAAATACACCTTTATATGAACTAATTATAGTGATGATGAAGGACATCATTATCAGTGTTTGATTATGTGTTTCTAAATACTCACTCCTTGATTATTTGTTGATAAATAATCATTGTATGAGTACTTTTTTATAACAAATATAATAAGTCTTTATCATATTTTATTGCAACAATAAATGTTAATATATTTTAATTATGGAAAAAAATATTTTTAGCACTAAAAATGTAATTTAAATAACTAATAAAAGGGTTATGTATTGTAGGTCATACATGATATGAATCTCCACATAGTTGAGGTTCAATGACAAAAGACATAACTTTATTTCATTTTTTATTACAAGTAATGCGTAACTAGGTATTCATTTCTTTTCTGTGTTAAGTTCATATTCCAAGAATCCAATGATGGTAATATTATCATGGGGTGCTCAGTATAATAACTTTTTAACCAATGTAAAATTTTGTAATTATTGGACATGTTTTGTCTCTCCAAGAGGACAATATAATGAGTTTGTTTATCTATTTTGTTGGTTATATTTTGTAAAAATAGTGTCTGTGATTGATTGGATTGGTTTTAATTTTAGTTTTGGATATGGTTTCCTATCCTTATACTATCCCCCTGTCATTCATATAAAATTATAATTCAATGTTAAATTTATCTTATTCTCTCTATAACCTTGTTAAATATCAGATAGATTACCTTATCCTAGAAGCACCACCTTGAGTAGGGGAGTTAAATTGTTACTATAAGCATATATCTCACATAGTATGTGTAACTGATATCTTTGATCTCCCTCTTGTTAACCCACCACATTCAAGTGCATGCCGTGGATTGAATCTGGGTGGCTTGTGCATACAATATAATGGTTTAAGGAAGAAAAATTTAAATCACATAAGCCAGAGAAAATATCCTAAAACATAACTACATTTGAATAAATATGGAGAGACCTATACCAGATATAATTAACTAGAACATTGAATTAATTTCCAAGGGTAAAATAAATCCCCTTGGTTTAACCACTAATGTCATAATATGGAATCACTAGATAAATATAGAAGTAAAATAAATGATAAAAACGAAAAACATAGATGAAATTGTGGTTTGAAGATCCTGAAAACACCCTCCCATTTTCTATTCAATTTTTTGATATTTTTATATAAATATTTCAAGTGCCTCAATATTATATCTTCAACCATGTTGTTATCAAAAATATTTAATTCCAATAAAAATAGTATTTCATAATTCATCCTCAAATTCTGAGCCAAATTCTCTATCTTCATATCACCTACACATGTATTTATCTACTATTGGGATTTCAGCAAAATGTCACAATTATATATTTTTATGAATTGATGGGATTCATTATCTATTTCTACTTCATTAAATGAATGATATCTATGTGGAATGTTTTCTTGATCCCTCTCGGATTTGGAAAAACTAGAGGAATGTGAATGTAATAAACAGTCTATCCATAAATTATAATTGAAAATGAATAATTAACATTATAGTATCTATGGGGATATTTAATGACCCAAACATAACCCTTTAAATACCAGTTGTACCATTAAGTAGTGGTGAACAACCATTATGTGGTGGTACCCTTACGTGGATGCACCCTTACTTTGATGTACACTTATGTAGAGGTACCCTTAAATGTAGGTACACATATGTATTTATACCCTTATTTATCATTGATCATATATTTCAATCGTCTTTTCTCCATATATGGAAATAATTTGTCTCTTCTCTAATAGAGCTGCTTCGGTCCTCCTTATCCTCATAAAGCACGGTGTGATTTAGTGGGGAACTATTTTGATCTCCAGTAGTGGAGAGATATTTTTTAATCATTAATTCTTTCATTTAACATAAAAATGGTCAGAACCATTGACTTCGATTTTATTGAGGATGTTAATATTTAACTTCGTTCACCTCCATATAAGTCTTTATCTATTATTCATTGATGAAAATAGGTTGTGCTTCTCTGACTATATGGAAATATTCATAGTTTAATCACTTACCATATTATGATATCATAAGTATTCTATAGGATTGGTTTTCTTTAGATATCATTCATTTTGTAGCTTTGATTGCAATATAAATTCGAGTGTTAGTGAACCAATGTGGGAATTCTTCTGAAGTGATATTTATTTGAGCATGGTTTGGAGGTGTATTTATTGATATGTCTTATCATCCACCAATCAAATTATGCATCCTTTATAGATTTTGTGGGTTATTAATCCTTAAATCAATATTAAATAGTGAAAAAAATGTCCAAAAAATCATGTTTCCACCTAGATTAGATTCTTCATATTCATCTTCAATAGGGGAAATGTCAGGTCCATGAAATTTAGTTAATCAACTCATTTCCATATTCAGATCCCATGGGATTTTATTCATCACATATATGATTTACCACAACATTTATGCAATAATGATCATGTCTTCAATACATGGATCTTATTATTTACATCACCCCTGACAAGATAGGATTTTTTGAGGTGAGCTTGGTTGATTAATGGTGAAATTGATTATGAACCCCATGTGGTATTTCTCTCTTGAGATCTATAGTCATTTTTCTTTAGGGGATTTTTAGATATTGTCAACCATGGTGACAAATATAATTATTTACAATTGAATAGGATATGTTATGGTCGATTTATATTTTTGATTAATTTTAATATGTGCCCACTACAACAAAAAATGTTGTGGTGAAGTCAATTTCACAATGAGTGGGAGTCTAACATTTGATATCTTCCTTTGAAAATATTTTAATTAGGTTACCAAAATTGCTTCACAGATGGAAGGTCATGGTTACTTTAGTAAAATATTTAATTTTTAGTGTCGTCACATGGATTAATAACATGAGGGGGGTGTCATCCAAGATCACTTCATAATTTTTTCAATCACAGCCTCCACCTATGTATCCGATTTAAATTTATATAATTTCCTATGAAGTGAATGAAAAAATAAAAACACATTTAGTAACATTAAATGATTTAAATCAGATTCATTTTTAGTAAATTTAAATCAATATTTATATTTTAATTTATTAAAAATTTAAATGAATTGTTTTGAAAAAACTCAATTAATTTTCAATTTAGATTTTAAATGTCATTACATGGATTTCATTAAACTCAAAAATTGAATAAATAAACTATACTAAAAACTAAATCTATTTAAGAATAATTATTCAAAATTTAGTCATGTAAATTAAATTTGAAAAGATAATTATAAATTTCAATATTAATAAATTTCCACAAATCAGTGAATCAAAAAAAATAAATATTTAATCCATTTCTAAATTAAATCTAGAATTAAAAATATTAAAAAAATTAATTATGTAAGATTAAATAAAATGGAGTTTAAATTATCAATAATAACATATAATTTTTTGAAAAATTTCATCTCACATCACTCCCCTGCAATAAAACTGTTTCACTTCTAGGTAAATTTATTAATAAAATGGATTTATTAAAAAATGATATTTTTTCCAAAATATAAATATACAGGTAAGAAATTAAGATATCCCAAGGTCCCTATATTATTTTAATTTTCATTAATTTTGTTTGATTCGATTCACTCATCATTTAATCCTAATAAAAATTCTATTCCCATCTGTTAATTGAATTATATTTACGTTTAAAAAGAGATTTAAAAGGAAGTACTCCCATTTATACCTCACGTGAATGAATTCATTTAGTTCTTTTGGGAAATTTATTTTTTATTTTTCCTAGTCATATAGGTGTAAAACATTGTTCAGAAGAATTTATTGTATATATATCGACATATTACTCACCAACGTGGTACCTAATGTCATATACATTCAGGAGTATCACGATTTTCCTTTTTCTATGGTTTCAAGAGACATATATCAATTTAATTTGAGTTTCCTCTCTAAGGATTTATTTTTTCATATATATAAATTTTGAATTTTTTTAGATAATTTTCTATCAATGTTGTAATATATTTTTCTAAAAAATCTATTCTTTCACATCCAAATGTAATTCTGGTGGAAGAAAAATATTAGTAGGGAATATTTTAATTGGAACTTTGATAAATTCCCTATTTTGATACACTCTGAGTTTTTTTATACACTACTCTTATGTATAAGTATTGGTATTTTGTGTTTTGGGGTTTTAGTATACGAGATTGAGTTTTTTTTGTATTTTTCAATAATTTTGAAGTATATTTCACTACAAAGGGGTTGACAGTAGCATTTAGTGGGATCAATGTGACATGGAAAATATGGTAGCATCATGGTATCCTAGAGTAATAATTTGGTTTCGCTTAATTTTTGGTGTAATTGAGACATGGATATTGGGTTATAGTGTAAGACATCTGTTTTTGTGATATCTATGGTGTTGAGGTGGTAGCCATTTATGGAGTACTATAGTGTGTTTTTAGAAGGTTAGTCAAAATTGCGGCAGTAGATATGATGTGGGTGTTTGGATGTGGCTTAGCCCGTGTTCGATGGAGGGGTTCTGTGGTGTGGTGTATTAGGTGACACCTTAATTATTCCCCAATAAAATAGGACATGTGTCTTGTAAGGGTTCATGGATATCATATACAATATATATGGTTAGGTAGTAGTGTATTCCCTTGGGCTATGTTGTGGTCCTCCTTGTTTATTCTTATTCTACATCGTGGAATGGAAGGCTTCATCGTGGTCTTCCATTTTAAAACCAATAAGTAAATACTTGAAACTCATCCAAAATAAATCTTCTTTTAGTCATATATGTCTATCCATATATTCCCAATATATCTCTTTGAAGGAATTTGAATCCCTTCCTAATTGTATTCAACCCTATTCATTAGGAGGATAATTCATAGTGATTTCTCTCCATTCAGGAGTTAGGTGTCACTATAAAGTGGACCCAATTATAGAATTACTTTATTTTACTATCCAATTCATTGGTTGGTGTTATTAAAAGGATAGATTTTGTTTCAACTTATATTTTATTCAAGGGATCAATGTTTTTAAATGGATAATATTAAAAAATAATCGTGGATACTATTTGTGTGGATGAGATGACTTAAGGATGGGTTTGATTGCAAATTGGTTTTTCTAGAATGCAAGTGAATATGATTCCCTTTTAAAAATAATTTATAAATTTCGAGAAGTGTTTTTCAATGATTTTTTACAATAAAGGATCATTGGGAACCTTGGGTGTTCAAAGAAATATACATGCCACATTAGTGTGTGTAATTCCCCTCAATATTTTGTGATATTGAAAAATAATTATGGGACTCAATATCAGTTACATTCATGTTACTCTGGTTTTTGGGTTATTTTTATATTTATGATAAATTCCCATATATTAGAGCACAAACGTTTACTTTTTCTTTAATTTTTTATTTTAAACATGATAATTTACTTCATGGTTGGATTTCTCACATTTGTATCATATGTCATATCTATGGATATATTTTCTTATGTTTACATATATTAATTTAAACACATTAAATATTACATATTGGGTGAGAATGAATAGATTTTATGAAAAACTATAAGAATGATTTACCTTAGGAAAATGATTTGTAAAATGGTTTTTTTATGTTATAGATATTATTTTCATGATATTAATCTTTTGTTGGATTCTTTAGTGAAATCATACTAGGCTATGTGCTCACAAAATTATTTTACATTAGGGAATTCATATTTCTGTTTTGTAAGAAACATGTAATGGGAGGGGTTTAATGTATTTAACTATATTCTCTTTAGTGTTTTCATCTTCATAGTGGGACTATTTGGTGGTAACATATGGTCACATAGAGCTTAAGTCTTTGTACTATTTTTTTTATATCGGTTTCATCCCTTTTCAGATTGACCTCAAATGTCACAAGATTATGTAATCTCTATTCCACTGTAATATATTGGTTTTCCATGAGATAGATATACATCACACATGTATTTGATTATTTATTGGATCCCACCCTGTTTTATACCTTATAGGGTGTCATATCATGTTATCCTAAGTTGTTTCTCTACAAAATGTTATCAGAGTGAATACCCACCCTATAGTGTTGTAAAACATCTTCAGTTTGGTTCAGATTATTTTGGTAAACCAAAGCTATGATCATTGGAATTCAGATAATAAATGTGTAAATGACCAATCCATCTCACTTCCCTATATAAATTCAAGTTACCGAGGGTGGTCAATAGTTTTTAACATTTGTGAGACTTAGTGTTTTGGGTTTTTTTAATTAACTATATTTAGTGTTTTTTAAAAAACAAACCATTTTCTTTTTAATATTTTTTTTATTTTGTCATTGAATCTATGATTTCCATAAATTTTAATTATTTAAAATAATTGATAAGTATTATTAAATTGGGTCCTTTTCTATGGAATATGATCTTAATCATATTAGTTATTCTGTTATATTTATTCAAACAATCATCCTAGTAGAGATCTTTTGAATTAAATAGCGGAATCTACAAGAAATTTTCTAGAGGAAAACTATTTGGTGGAACCTTCATTTGTGGATGTTTTAATACAGACCATTCAAACTTTGGGTCATGTGGGAATTGGGATGTGGGGATAATTTTTTGGATCATGGACTGTAATTTACTAATTATAATCCACCCATAATTTGTTTTGACAATAAAACCCATGAATCTAACCAGTTGATTGAATGGATTGAGAAGATCATCCATTTTTTGAAAACCATAGTGGAATATAATAGGGGGTTGGCACCAACATATTTAGTGGACCATGAAGGTTATGGTGGGATTCCATCATGGAATCTATGTTTTATGAGGATCATACCTAGTTGTCATTGAACAAAATATTAAACATGTAGTTTATCCTAATAAAATTTGTGTGGGAAAGATTGAGGAATATCTCCCATCATATGAATTATATTGTATGGATTTGAAGTATTTTTTTCATTTCACTAAATTATTGCACTGAGAACATCATCATGTTTGTAATGATTTTATAATTGATAAAAAGTTGATATGGGTTTGAGGGATGACATTTATTCAATGATAATTTTCTTATGCATTTTGATAATTGAAGAGGTTATCAACAAAGATTTAATGGATTAGTTAGACATAATAGGATAAATGGCTCATTTTGGAGCTCTATTGGAATTTTTTTAGTCAGGTTGACCCTTCTATCCAGAAAAAGGAAACGTAAGGGTGTCTAGTTATTTTTATGACTAGTTTTAGTAGATTCATCTGGATGATAGAAGGTTGTTCTCTACCAGTGTGTAGAGCCATGTTGTAATAACCCATTCCATTTATACATAGATTTTAAATATAAATCAATTAATTTTCATAATAAAATAAAACTACACTGAAATCATATTGGTTTACTATCCTTGGAAACATTGAATCATAAAAAACTAGTACATAAATCATCTTCATCATCTCTGGTTTATTCCGTCATTACTAGAACCCTTTTTGCATATCATACTTATTAACATTATTTATATCATGGGAAAAGAATCATAATAAATGGGTGAGATTAGATAATTAGTAAGGGTAATCAAGGGATATATCACTTATAATGTTAGAATAAGTGCAAAAGAACATGAACATAACATTTGAAAATTATACTCTACTTATCAAAAACCGTAATCAGGATTCATATAATTAATCATAAAAGTTCATATGACATGAATCCTAAAATTACATGTTCCATGATATTATTACATTAGTATTAGACATTTAATTGTAGAATACACATAAGAATAGATAATCATTCCCAAAATAGTAAAGGCTCATATCCATAACATATAAAGTCACTCAATGAGGGATACACCACCTGAGAGGGACACACTACATTCCTAGTGGTAGACCCTTCCTTGTAGTGGAATAAGATCACTTCCCAAACCATCATAGTAGTCATGAATAACTCTAAATTCCATAAATGTGGAAATATTACCTTACAAAAATCAGTTCAGTCTCCATTCATGTCCTGTATCGCTGAAGCAAGTTTACTCCCTGATCAATTCATGTCATAATGAATCAAATTCGGTGCCCATTTCAGTCCTATTTACCTCATCCCACAAAAATAATTATCTAATGCATTGGGGGGAGATATACGTCCTGATTGTTGTTGGTTGTAACTTAACCACTATAATTCATTATAATTTAACCACAATCACCTAATGAAATCCATAATTATGTGTTTCATAATAACATAAGTCGTTAATAATATTCGTACCCATGTAATGAAATGAGTTTCTTAAACATTCCATCATAACATATCTCATGTAAAACAAACAAGTTTCATATAAATCATTCCATAATAAATATAAACCCACCATAAAAAGAATAAGGATATTACTCTTCAATAATATCCCTATTAAAACACAATAAACATAAAATAATTTTATCATAGATGAAAAATAATTTTAAACTATTGTAAGGATTATTCATATAATATTACATTTTAATTTTCAAAATATTTGTTTTTAAAGATCTAGGAAATTAAAAAAGAATATATTTTTTTTGAAAATAATTTTGTAAGAATTTAAATTAATCATAAATTTATTAAGGTTACATGACAGTGGGAAATTCCCCTCAAGACATATAATTGTTTATAAAAATTCCTTTGGTATTTTTTTAGAAAAAGTTACAAAAAAACAACTTTTAGAAAATGAAAAAAATAATCCTTTCAATCAATTTGTTAATATTTAAATCCTAATTACAAATGAATTTAAAAAATAATAATATAATAGTAAAAAAATTTCTAGAAACTATTTTATAAAACCCAGACATGTAAAAAGAAGAGCGTTTTAATGGAATTAAAAAGATAATTTTTGAAATAAATTCGCTTATAAATATCATATCACTGAAGTGAGAATTAATAAAAATAATTGATAATGTGTATCAAATTTAAATTTTCATAAAGAAATTTTAAATAAAAGATAATATGATTAAAATTCATCCCATACATAATGATAACATGGTATAATCGATGAAGTTGTAGATTAACCCAATGAATGGAAATTTAGTTAATAACCCCTTTGAGAATTTGTAATAAGTCAAATATCATGACTATAAAAGTCTTAATTTTCAAATTAGTCATTTAATAACAATATTATAATAGGTTTTGTGATATTATATATCCAGGTTCAGTATATACATCACAAAAAAAAAATAATTGGTGAAGAAGGAATATATCTCACAAAAGTGAAAGTGAGATGAGAAACCATTAACTCATGCATCCCTTTAGTTTTATGTGCTATAAAATACCATATAAAGGTTTAAATAATGTAATTAATTCCTTAAATACCCATATTAATAGTTTTAATACCTTATAAGGTAATTTTATGACATCATACCACCAATTATTTAATAATATATCATTATTTTCATTGTTTCAGGTGTGTTCGTTTCATGATTTCATGGTCGTTTTACTTTTGTATTATTTTGGATTTCATTTTAAAATGAAACTAAAAAAACTAAAATGAAATAGTTTTAATTCATTTAAATAATATGAAATGGTAACATATAACATTTTTTTCTAGTATTAGTATTATTCATTTGATAGAACTATAATGATAAATATTTAGTTTATTTTGGTTTTTTTTTCGACCATTATAGACATTGTTTTTTATTTAATAATATGTCTATATATCAGTTCCAAAATATGAAATTGGTTATTATATATTTATTAAAATATTATTTGACCTAAATAATAGTTTTTTACAATCCCTGAAGGCAATACTAGAAAATAAAATATAATTATACATGTAGATAATTCACCACCATAATTTGGATAATGGATTCATTTAATTGAATATGAGTAGATAAGAAAAGGGATGTATATAATATTTTCCATTAGAAATATATAATTCCACTATATAAATTATAATGGAGTAATTATTATTTGATATTCGATGGAGGTGAATATAAATTTGAAGAAGAAAATAAATAAATAGAGGTTGTCTGATAATGTTACTTCTTAAATAACAACACCTTGAAGGGCCTCTTAAAGAGTGTGGAATTGGTATTTGGTTAATGGTATCAGAAGTTGTATGTGTGTATAGTATAGAGGATAGTTTTTTGCAGATATTTTAATATATTATTGTATTGTGATCAGAAAGGGGGTGGTGATTGGTGGTATTTATACATGAGGGGTAGTTTTATGAGATTAAATAATGAATATTTTGTATTTATAGCCAACCAAATTTCAGTTGAATTTATTCAAATTAATTTAGTTGAAATATAATATTTTAAAGGTTTGATAATGTCTATAAACAAATATATTACCCTTTTAATGTTGTATCTTTTAGGTATTTTAGTATTTTACCCTTTAACTTAGACCTATTACATTATTTTAAATATAATACGGAAAATAATGTTTTTACAACGATAAATATTTTATACCAAAAAATTAAAATAAAAATATAACTAAATATTTATCTCCTAATTCCAAATAATTAATAAATTTATTAAAATTATAAATACAAAAATATCAAAAGTAAATTTAAAACTATACAATCAAAATGTAACATAATGTTTTTATTATTGATATTGATTCTAAGTGATTTATTCTTCCTTGTGTGTCATCTTGGGATTATTATGTCTTCCTTTATAAGAAATTAGACGGGAGCCTCTAAAATTGTGTTGATTAACTAAAATCAAATAAATTGACCAATAAGAAATTATATCCATTTACTTGAATTGATGATATATTTTATCAACTTAGGGAAGATTTTTGGGTTTTCAATATTTTCCTCTAGTCATCATACCAAAATTTAATATTCATAGAAGAGGATATACCCAAGATAGTTTTTAGAATTCAGAATTGGAACATTATGTTTCAACTAGTTCCACTCAGTCTCACTAACACTCCATCTATATTTAGGGCATTGATGAACCAGATATTTCATCAGTTCATGAATTTGACTATATTCATGATTGTGTATGATATTTTGGTGTATTCCATGTCCTAAAATGTTAATAGGCAAACTTTTATATCATCCTTTGAATCTTGGATGAACATTATCTATATAGTAAGAACTATAAAAGCTTGTTTTTATCCATGAAGTGAAATTTATTGGGAATTTCATAATTGATAGGGGAATATCAATTGATAATGAAATGATATGGGTAGTGATATCATGGGAGAATCCCAAAAATGTATTTGATATTTGGAGATTTTTTGGATTGTATGGTTGCTACATGTGGTTTATTTGAAAATTTTAGAAGACTGTATCACTAATTAATTTATTAACCTAATAGTACTTCAATCATGAGTGGAATGAAAAATGAATGAGATCATTTGAGGAACTAAAGGTGATTTTGAATTCATATCTCATTCTAATTCTTTCCAAATTGGGTTCATGTTATGAAGCTTTCATTGGTGCTTCATGTCTCGGATTGTGGTGTGTCTTGATATAGGTGTTGTGGGTGGTGGGATATGGATCTCTCCATTTATTACACCATGATAAGAACTACCCAACCCATGATCTTTATTTTTCAATGGTTATATAATCACTCTAAATGTTGTGTTACTATTTCTTTATGGAGTGGTTTATAGTATGTTCTGGTCAAAAGTGTCTAAAGTATATTTTTACTTAGAGGGTTCTATACTAGTGAAAGATACACTTGGCTAAGTATATTTAAACATTTTATTTTGATATTTATTATCCACTATAAATTTTAATTTAGTTATCAGTACGTTGATTGAGAAATTATTATCTGAATGAATTAAGTAGTCATTGGATTATTTGTCCCTAATGAGTTAGTTAATAGAGATCAGTTTTCGAGTGGAAGATTCTATTGGGAACGTGATATTGGAAACTATAATGGTTGAATCATCAATTTATTATTATATTTATCTTGAGTAGGTGGAACAAACAAAATTATAACACTTTAGTAAAAATAAAAATGGTGGTGAGACCACGGTGAGTGGTCCCAGTCTCCCATTTGCACTTAGTTGTTCTATGGTAGGTTTCATGGTCTTGTATCTCTGAGTCGTGAATTGATGGAAGATTTTCATAGGTATTTCTAGTCCATTAATCTAAAGAATTAATGTATGTAACATGATCTAATATGTTGGTATTAGTGGTAAAGGATGAGATAGTTGATTTTAGACTTTATTCCATCATTCCCAAATTGTCAAATAATAAAGGCAGTACATACGAGAACTGCAGGTTTGTGTCATCCATTATCCATTCCAGTATGAAAGTAGGATGAGATATCAATGGAATCTGATGTTATATTTTTATTAGTAAATCATAATGAAATAATTTTTACCCAATAGTAATTCAATATTGTAGTCTTTGGATTGTCTATTGAGGATGTATCAATTTTAGTTGCAAAAATATTAATTTTTATTTGTTATCATAGGAGGAAAAATCTGGGGATTTATATAAGATTAAAAATATAGATAAAAATAAAAAATAATGTAAAATAAAATGCAAAAAAATAATAATTTAATTCAAATTAATAAGGTATTTGAAACCATAATTGAAATCATATTTTTGAAAAATTTTACAACTTCCAAACTATCCTCTCATCCTAGTATAAAATTATTTCCCATTTGAATTTATCAATACCAACCCAAAAAACTAATGAAGGATACCATATTATTTAATTATATCACATCAATACCTCAATATTATTTTTCCTCATATATATGTAATTCAATTACTTGGATACATCCAAATATTCCAACTTAATTGAAAATCAATATTCTTTATTGAAAGACGTCACCAAATAAATTAAAATTGAGAAATCAATTATTTTAATTCATAGATTTAACAATATTACAAAAAAATTGTTGAAAATATATTCACAAAATAAATTCTTCATTCATTAAAAAATATAAGTTCATGTGAGATTCAAAAGCGATTACACAGGAATATCAAAACTCGGATGAGGGTTCCTGTCAATTGTTGTCACCCACAACCACGTGGTTTTTATCCTTTCATTACTTGAGCATTGTATTTCTTATCAATTTTTTTTCATTGAAATATGGATTAATTTATTTATTTTAAACATTTATTCAACATCCCTCTCATTTATCTCATTGAATACCTCTTTAAATGAAAAAGTTAAGTATAAAGAAATGGTTTGTGGAAAATATGTTGCATTGCTTATATATGTTGAGAGATTTATTTCTTTTGGCCCTAATCCACTTAAAATCATGATAGAGTGCATAATAATATTCATTATAAATGATTTATCTATTCATACTCATAGTATTTATTCATTTTTACACCATTATAAAATCATACATTTGAATTACAGAATCCATATTTTTCATTCAAAAGACTATCCTCCACTTCCAAATGATTCACGTGCTCAATGGATTCATTAATAGAAATATTTGAAATTGAAAATTTATAATAAATAAAAAGCATAGATTAATATTCAACCTCCAAGTGTAATAACCTCACTTGGATGATGATATACAATGATATGTCTTATTTAAGGAACTTGAATTAATTCACTCAGTAAAAACCAATTCACTTTTCATGAATTATTTAGGCCTCAAATATTTCAAATTAGTACTGGGTATAGTTTTCAATGTAGTATCCCACAAGAATAAAAATAATAAAAAAATGATTACGCAATTTGGATTAATATAATACATTTTATTCTTAAAATGAATAAGCAATAGAAAATTGTTAAATTTCAAGAAATAATAAATTTCCCCTTTTTGGCACAAAAAATCAATAGAATCCTAAAATTATAGAAATCATTAAAAATTGGTCAATTGGGGTTGGGGGGGTTTAAATCATTTAAATTAAAATAAAAATATGAAAATATTATTTCTATCAAATCCCTTAACCTACTAGATTAAATTTAGATCATCATCCCATTTTGGTTAACGTCACCCCATAGAGAATAAACAACCATTTTTGTTTATAATTAATAATTCATGGACATTACTTAGATAATGTAGATAATTGGTTCATGGAACATGGAACTCCTTATGTTTTATGGAAGTTTCTTTTCCTTGTGTAATTATGCCATAAATTCATATGAACGTATTTTAAATTTGGAGTTCTAGATCATTATCCACATGGAGGAAAACATTATTCATCTTGAATCCATAGTTCACGTCATTCAAGAAAATTATTCTACTAGAGAATATTATATATGACATGAGAAGAAAAATATGATTAACCATCATCTCAATATTCATTTAAAATCAATATAGTTCCTGATAATATATAATTTTAAAGTAATACAGCTCAAGGAAGGTGATAAAAATACAAAATTATTTGACTCTTTGAAAAGATCAAGGAACCTCAATAGACCTATATAGATTATCTACAATAACGGGGGGTTTATTGGAAAAGATAGATGATTTTTTCATCCCTGTTATGTATTTTTTCATGAACCTCTTTAATGTACCCAATACTACTATTGATATCGTAGAAGGTACTATTCACACTCTTTCTAATGATAATTACTATTTTAATCTAATTGTTCTACCCCTTAATTTGGAGATTAAGGAGGATGTTTTTATTCTGAACTCTGGAATCTCTCTTGTTCTAGATGGGTTCAAAAAATACTTCTTCCAAATTTATGAGTAGATCATTAATGGTTAGTTTTGTAGGCTCTGTAGTCACTTTTAGGGGTGTTTAGTTGACATAGGTAATTAATGCTCAGTAAACTACTCATATTCCAAAATTTGAAAATAAAAATGAGAACCATATTTTTAGATTAGTGGTATTGTAAAAACTATTTATAAAATTATTGAAAAAAATATTGCTAATAGGACCTTGATTATATCCAAAAACAATCATGTCCCAAAATGAGTATGGTTTCATCAAAGGCTAAACTATGAAGAATTATTTTATTACTACCTCTAAATTCATTAATCTTCTTAGAAAATCCAAAATAGGGGGTAATATTTGTCTAAAAATTGATTTCAAAAAATTCATTGAAACCTTGTATTATGGGATAATTTTCATGGTTCTAAATAATTTTTGATTTGATAACATAAATATAATTTGGGTTATAATTATTATAAGTTCTACAAACATTTAAATGCTTATATATGGATCCCATGATGGCCATTTAAGTTACTATAGTGCTACTTGGCAAGGTTATCGTCTCTCAACCATTATTTTTTCTATTGTAGATGATTAATTAAGCACACTCTTTCATTCCATGGAAAGTGAAAATATATTTAGGCCCATCAGAGATGTTATATGACTTATTTACCCCACTCATTTTTTTATACGGATGACATCATTACATTCACCCAAAGAGACAAATGAAATATCAAGAATATTAAATATTCTCTTCCTGATCATGACGATGTATTGAGGTAGGTGATCCATTGAAAAAATTCTTTTGATTGTTTTTGAAATAAATATCGTTGTATCTATAAAGTGGTTATAATTGGGGATATGGGTAATAGAGAAGGTAAATTTTATTTAAACTATCTTGGTGTCACACTATTTTGGGGAAAACTAGGTGTTGGGAATTTTTATTATAGTTTCATTCAAGTTATAAATCAGTTATCTTTCTGGAATGGAATGATACTTTCTATGGATAGAAGAGTTAGTATTTTAAAATATTTGATTGTATAGAAAATATGGTACTCTATTTTGGATAATATATTTTAATAATCCCTCATTTAGTGTATTAACACATTTATTGAACTCTTTTCCTAGAGTGGAAACATTCTCTAGAGAATATTTGTGATTATTCCATCAAAGCAACAATATTAGGCAATTGAACATTGACATGGTTTTGAACTATGATTTTATGAATGGAGATGATAATATTGTTAGGGAAACTTCTCTTAATGGAAGTTTATCTTAAAATGCCTTCTATCGTGAGTATGTGAAAAACAATACCAACAACTAGGATGAATCCTTGAGTAGAAACATTATTATACCCGAAAAATTATCTATTGCGTAGAGAGTCATGTATTACAAACTTCACATTGATGTTTTTTTGTAGGATTCATATAATTATCCTATTTTTTATATGTTCACTATGATTCCCACATAAGGACGAAATTGACCTTCCTTTCTTAGGTTGTGATACTTCTTCTCCCCTGTAGACTACCACTGTAGACTATTTTGTAATTATAATTCCATTATTATAATGTATTTGAGATCACATACTCATCTTCCTGAATTTGTCTCTTTCTCATAAGTTTATTATCTTCTTTATTAGAGTAATTCAGATTTCATCCATAATATATGGACCAGTGGGAATAAATGGGTTCGTGATGGTTATACCATAAAACTTTAGTCATCATTGGAACATTTTTTTCTAGTGTAAAACATGAAATTGATCATACAAAAGGATATTGTGACAAATCAATTCATGATATTACCATGCTTAAGAATCTTGGTAATTTAGGTTAGTATATTACTCATTTTGGAACCCCATAATTAATGTCTCTATATCCAATTAAAAGATGTATCAAATGTAATATGTGTGGTGAATCAAGGGGAAATATAGTCCCTTATAATTATGGAGTTGTTTTTAGAAATCATTATGGTTAAAATATGGGTGTAAAGACCCAGAATTTCCATGTAATTTTTTTCAATTATATGGGAATTTTACAAGTCTGAAAAAATTGACGGCATTTGATTCTGAGGCCCGGTGTGCCTAGAAAGAATTTATGAACTTTTTTTAGGTACATTTTGTAAATGTACGAGTGGGTTTTTGTAACTTTTGAACAGGTGCTCAGAATGGAAATCTAAGGGCACCGTTGAACTCACAACGCCGATATTCGCTTAAAGTGACCACCACCTCGACCGCAGTACGTCGAGGGAGAAAGTTAATTTTTGTGAATTTTCATGGAAAATAAAATAAAATAATCCTATATTTTATTTTTATAATATCCTTTTTGAATGCTCGGTGGTGGGGAACACATGAGCTAGAAAAACCCCCAATTTAAATCAATGGTGGTGGAGACCACATGAACCCCTCTTAATGGGATGGGGGGAACCTCTCAACTCCCCATTAATTGATTCATCCCATTTAATTGAGCCAAATTAATTGAGCCAATTAATTATGACAACTCCATTTCTGCCAACTAATTAAATGGACATACATAATAATTGTGCTGGATCCTCACTTGTTTTTGTGGGGGGAAATCGTTGGCGAAAGAGGGCACTTTGGAGGACCATTCTCTCCCAACGATGACCGTTACATGTTCTCCAATGAATAACGTGGAATATTCTCTAATAAAGAACATGCCACCTTCAATGTGGGACATCTCCAATGATGACGAACTGACGTCTGTCCTTTCTTCCTCATCGATGCCAAAAAATCTCCCTGGTAGGGGTGTTTTTTCGATTGATCATCGTTAATTTTTCTCTAAAGTTGAATAACCTATCTTTATCCACTTTATACCACTGTAATACGGAGGGTATGGTCCAAATGATCGTGTCTTGACACCTCTTCAAATTTTGTGGTTCTATTTGTGTTCTTCATGATGGAGGAGGACAGAAACTGTCACCGGTGGGGCTCGGGAACGGCGGTTGGCACCACGGTCGACCGCAAAGATGGCGGTAGTGAAACTGCACCACAAGAGAAATATTATGGTCTATCAGTTATAGTGGAGGAAGGGTGGTGTCTAGGTCGGGCCCCCCAGCGTGGGCTGGGTTGGTCAGACCAGGTCGGACTGGACCTAGACTAGCTTCGACCCATTTCTTCTCTTTTGGCCATAACATTAGCACCAGGCATCTGTTTGATGAACCGTCTGTGGTGCCAGAAACCTTGGAGTGAGATGGTCCTTTTGGTATACCCCGCATGAGATTTAGAAAAAGGTGGGGTATGGTCGGTTTGGATCGAGCACGAATCCAACCGATCCCTCGAGACTAAAAGACTAATAATTTAAAGATTGGGCATCCGATTGACGCACCAACTATTGTTTTGAGACCCCTATTACATGGTTGTCCTTTGGGACACTTATTCGTGGGATTTCATGGTAGTTAGAGTATCAAAAAATAGCTTCGGATACAATCAAGCTTAGTGCATGAACCCTGTAGCTGGATATAACATGTGAAATGGATCCTTTGTGGGTCTGACGATGTACTAGGATCCGGTGTCGGTCTAACGATATACTACAATCCTATGTGGGTATGATGATTTACTAGGATCCTATGTGGGTATAAAGATTTACTAGTATCCTATGTGTGTCTGATGCCGTACTAGGATCATTTGGGGGTCTGACGATGTACTACGATCCAGTGTGGGTCTGATGATGTATAGGGATCCAGTGTGGGTCTAATGAGGTACTAGGATCCTATGTGGGTCTGATGTCGTACTAGGATCATGTGTGGGTATGACGATGTACTAAGATCCTATGTGGGTCTGATGATGATTTAGGATCCTACATGGGTCTACCTCTTAACAGAGTAAGATTATTTAGTAGTTACATCTAGTCATCTTTACTACCGTACCTAAGTTATACCTGGTATGAGCTAAGTCATTACCTTCATGGTGATACCTTTGTGGTATTATTATGTGTGGTGTACCTATTTGGTACTTTACTTCATGGTAATACCTTAGTTGTATTCTTCTATATGGCATACCCGGGTGGTACTTACCTTCATGGTAATCTTTCCTTGGTGGAACAGTTGAGCTTTGGGCTTTTGATTTGGAACCTATGTATCCTCATGATTGATATGGGTATACTTGATAACTTATGTATGTGTATGGGAATATACCTAATTAGGGTTGTCATTTGATTACAAGCAATGTGGTTTATCCTTGGTGGATTTTGTGAGACCTTGAGGGTCTCAAGATCCCTACTCAGTATCATTATACACACCCCTACATGGTCATTGCCCGCACTTTGTTGTGTTCGGTGTAAACGACAGACATCACTGACTGAGGATGAGAGAACCAGGACTGGAGGTAGCTCAAAGGTAGACATTAGATGAGTCATACCATAGAGAGGGATCTTTGAGAGCTATACCTACCCTACAGGTAGGATCCTTGATGGGTGTTCACAGTAGCTGTTCCAGTTTACTTGTACTTTTCAGTTTCTTGTACTTTCTAGTTGGGCTTGTATTCTAGCCCCATTTCTTACTATACTCAATATATTTACTATTCAGCTTACCTTATGTTCGTATCCAACTATGTTCTTGGTTGTCTGTGTTTATAGGTTATAAAGGAAATTCCTTCCCTGTAGAACTAGGAAATTTCAAGGATTTTTTTCTTAAATACCTTTGAATTTTATGAGTCTGTGGCTTCTGACGACACTTGATTCTGAGGCCCGGTGTGCCTGGAATCAATTTCCGAAGTTTAGCTCGGGTACGTTCAGTAAACGAACTAGCGAGTTTTTAAATCTTTTGAACTGGTTCTCAGAATTGAAATCTGAGGGCACCGATGAACTTTCAACGCTGGTAATTGCTAAAGAGGACGTTTACGGTGGATGCGTTTGCACAGGATGAGAAGATAAATTTTGTGAATTAACTGAGAAGTGAATAAAATTGTGGAACAATTTTATTTTTATATCTAAGGTGGTTTTATCCTACATGGGGGAGTTGGAGTGGGACCTACTATCACCTAACTACCCATGCGAGGATACATGTGAGGTGGGGCCCACACGATCCCCAACCCTTCACATTCCCTAAAACTCCATAAACCCCTTCTTAATTTTGTATACTCCTCATTACTTGTGAAACCTTTCCAAATTCTCTCTCTCTCCCTCTTAGCTCTTTCCAACGCACTTTAATCAATTAATTGAACCACTTAAATTAATAAATTAAGTGTTTGAATTTTAAAATTTGAATGCATGGAATGATTAAATAAAATAAGGAGAAGACTTGTTTTATTTTTGGTAGGCTTGTTGTGTTGAGATTTTCGGGAGAAATCTCTTGAGTTTTTAAGAACGCGTTTTCTCCTTTGTTGAAGAACGCTAATTCTCCGACGAAGAACATTGACTCGGCGACTACAGTTCTTCATCCTCTACTTCCTCCGTGGAAAGGGAGGAGACACCGATGCGGGATCTTGCTGACGACGTCTCGCCTTATAATCTTCTCTCCACGACAAAAGGGGAGACAATGTTTCCTCCTTGGGCGCACTTCATCGTTGCATTCGGAACCTCACCCCGTGACGCCGTCTTCCGCGACGCCCAACGTTCGATATCTTTTTTTGAGGTAGGGGTTTAATTTGAGAATGTTAATATTCCTTTGATTGTTCCCTTCTAAAACAAAGAATGCGAATCAACTCATTATCAAGTTGATCCACGGATGTTTTTCTTTTCAGGTTAGAAATATTTATTTGTAGGGGTATTGATGGAAATTAAGTTCAATTTTAATTGATAAAAATTGTGCCTTGTTAGTCGTTGAACATCATTGTTGTTCGACCATTTGATAACGCCTAACGCGGAGAGAGTGGGCCGAACAAACACAGCCCGAAAACCCTCCGTAGATTTTTTGTTGATGTGCGGATTGACGACGATGATGAAACAGGGCTTCAATGGCGTTTGAAAGCCTTCATAGAAAAGGGAAGGTCCCGAGAGTACCTCTGGTGAGACGGTGGGCAAAACTGACCACCGGAGAGCGTCTGGTGGTCCGCGGAAGGTGGCGATGGCGCACCCCGCTTGGGTGGCAGTCAGATCCATCCGACCGCCTGGAGGCAGTGGTGCGCTAGCATGCCGCCAGTTAGGACCCGCCGTGGCACGACGGTAGATCCCGTGCGGCCGTGGGATCTGGAACGACCGGGCCGGTGCTTTGCGTTGCCAGTATCAATAAGTGCCCCCCTCGCTCAGTGGCATCTGCTCGGCCACGCGGGCCAAGCCATGGCTGTCCACGTAGTCAGGTCGCGCACAACTGGACCGGACCCGGACCCGGGCCGGTTTGACCAGGTTTGGGCCGACCCAGGGGGTGTTGGGCCGGGTCGGACCGGGCCCAGACCCCCTATTTTTAGACCATTTTTGGTTAAATGGACATATATTGAGTTTTGGACCTCCGATCAATGCACCGTCAGTTTCATAGGATTCCTTGGATCTAGATGGTCGTTTTTGTATATTAAACTCAACTTTTCGGTGATGTATAGGTATGACCAGGTTGGTTCGAACTTGAAACCAACCAGGCCCTCGGAGCAGAAATGGTTATAACTTGAGCTCCGGACATCCGATTTATGTGTCGTCGATTTTGTTAGATTTATATTGATGAGATGGTTCTTTTGGAATACTTCACCTGAGGTTTGGACGCAGTTGGAGTATGGCCAGGTTGGATTGTACCCGAAATCAAATCGGGCCCCAGGAACGGAAATACTAATAACTCTCAGATCGGACGTCTGTTTGATGAACCGTCTACGACATTGGTAATCACGTTTAGAAACGATTCATTTGAGTATACCCCATGGGAGTTTGGGGTTTAGTTTAGATACGTTCGGTTTGGTTCGTACACGAAACCAACCAGGCCCCGGGGACTAAAAAACTAATAACTCACAGACCAGGCGTCCGATTGACGCGTCGTCTATTGTGTTGAGACCCCTTGTATGAGACGGTTTTTTTGCAATACTCTAAGTGAGTTTTGGATGGTTATGGATATCGACTGGGTTAGAAATGAGCGTATTTCTAACCGGGCCCCTGGAACGGAAAGGCCTTTGTCTCTGAGACCGGGCGTCCGATTGACGCCTCGTCTGACACGTTGAGTTCCTATTGATGAGACAGAACATTGGGATACATCAACTCTAGAATTTGTGATAGTTGATGTATCGACCCTCTAGGCTCAGGGAGTAGACCCTCCTCGAATCAAGCGTGTTGTGTGCGTGAACCCTAGAGTTGGCTGCGACCGCTACGACTACCATGCTGGGATCCTCCATGGGTTCGATGACAAAGATGACTGTACTTGGATCCTACATGGGTTTGGAAGCGAGGACGACTGTACTTTGATCCTTCATGGGTTCGACATTGATGATGACTGTACTTGGATCCTACGTGGGTTCAGCAGCGATGATTACTGTACTCGGATCCTACGTGGGTTCAGCAGCGTCGACTTCTATACTTGGATCCTACGTGGGTCTGGCAAAGGAGATGATTTAGAGGCTACATCTAATCATCTCCACCCCTTTTTGTGAGAGGTATACCTGTGTGAGCTGAGTCTTGACATTCAATCATTATCATTGGTATGATTGACTTCTTTCCTATGTGGACAGGTTGTGCTTGGGCTTCTATGTTGAAGCCATACTGAGATTGATAACTTAGGTATATGTATGGGCATATACCTAAGTAGTGGTTATCCGTTGATTTAATAACATTTTTGTTTCCTCATATTTGAGATGGGTTACTTGATAACTTAGTTGTAAGTATGAGCTTATATCTAAGTAAGGGTTAACTATTAAGATCCTTCTTTCTGGTTATCCTTGTTGGATTTAGTGAGACCTTGAGGGTCTCGGAACTCTACTGAGTATTGTTATACTCACCCCTGCACGGGCTATGCCCGCACCTCGTTGTGTTGGATGAAGACGACAGACAACACTAACAGAGACCGAGTGTACGAGGACTGGACGGTACCCGGAGGTGGACCTCACGAAAAGTTAGTACCCGAAGGTGGACCTCACAACGATTCAATACCTAGAGGTGCACTTCACGACGAGACGGTACTCGAAGGAGGTTGGTGGGGGAGAGCGTTGAGGAGGCTATCTGTACCTACCCTTCAGGTAGGATCCGAGGAGGATGACCCGGTGGTTGCTGTTTTACTTTTTAGCTGTTGTAATTTCTTTCTCAGTTGTGCTGTACTTTTATTTGGGTTTGTATACAGGCCCATTTACTTCCAACACTTAATTTTGTACTCAGTTTACTTTGTGTTTACTCTATCTTGCGTACTCTGTTGTGTTTTTTTACTTTCATAAAGGAAATTCCTTCCATTTTATCTAGAATTAAACCTTTGGTGCTAGTCGCTAGCCCCTGGGATATGGATGTCGGGCTTGGGGTAGTCACAGCACGGGCCCCGAGGATGGGTCGTGACAAATTGGTATCAGAAGAGTTGGTTCTACAGCAGAACTCAGAACTATTATAATTTCTTATGTGAAGCAATAGTTTTAAGAGTATTGAGTGTGGTTTTTAGTCCAGGGAGTCCAGTGTTGGTGCAGCGGCCGACGTATCCATACACCAGGACCTTGACTTCTGATTTCTGACTCAGTGCTCTAAAACACTGATTTTATGTGTGTTTCAAAAGTTTTCTTTGTGTTTACTTTTTTTTCAGATCACTAGGTATATTGTATTAACTGTGGAACACCTGTTAGTTTTCAGGATTTCCCCACGAAGGCAGCCAGCTAGGGTTCCGAGATTTGTGTGAGATTGAATCCCACTGAGCGACGAGGCCTCGGTGCAGGGCCCCATTACAGCGGAGGCACTGGCGGTACCTCTACCCACTGGGCCACCGATGCCACCAGCCGTACTGGAAGATGGTTCATGCTGAAAGAGCACATTGCACGAGTTCCAGCAGCAGAGGCCTCCGAGGTTACGAGGCGAGATAGATTCCCAGGTAGTAGTGGACTGGCTTGAGGTGATTTATAGAGTTTTACACCTAGTTTAGACACTATTAGAGCAGACAGTGATATTGGATACTGGTGTTTCCCAGTGAGTGACCATGAGGATGGTCGACATAGTGATGGTACTTCTGTATGTGGACCGATGCCTGAGTTAGTACCTTCGGGTAGTGTTCCAGCTATATCACTACCTGTTGGTCAGCAGTTTCAACTGGCGGTACCGGTAGATGACGCTTGTATGTTTAGTATCTTACACATGTTTCAGCATCAGATACCCCTCAGGTTCTGAAGCGAGCCCGACTCACCGGTGTTTGAGGACTGGCTTGAAGAGGTGGCTGAGAGTTTTATAGAGCTTATACAGCTTCGCCAGGAAAACATATCAGTAGCTGAGTAACCATTGAGGCATACCGATCATTCCTGGAACTTGACAACTATGATACGATCAGTGCTTCAGGGCTCAGACTTCCATGCGAGGTGTGTTAAAGGAAATCTGATCCAACACATTTCCTCTATGCATTCAAACTTTTGTTAGGGTTCTAGAGAGAACCTTTTTGGTTGAGAATTCTTTGGCTGAGTGGATACAACCAGTGAAGGTTAGCAGTGGGAAAGCAGGAAACCAGGGCCAGTCTCAGAGACTTGGGCGTGTAAAATGTTTTAAGTAGAGGAAGTGTTAAGAACAGATGAATATGCAGAGTAGCAGAAACGGAAGAATAATTGGGAGAGCAGCATGAGGGGGTGTACATTTCGAAATGTTACAACCACCCACCGTTGTAGTCCCCGCCAGACTCAGGGAGCAGGAGTACATGGGAATAGAGTAGCTGCATGTGGTCAAAGAGTGTGACCCAAGGGCTCTAGGAATGATTTGAGGTATGGTGCGTACCAACTACTAGCTTCCCTAACAACATAAATTGATACGAATCATCCTTTCCTTACATGAATCTTGTCCCAGACCTAGAGTTTCCGGGTAAGCTATTGACTTGACCCTCACGTCTAGAGATACCATTGGGAGGAGACTCGATAATCACGCTTATGCCGACGGTGCGATCTGAACCTTGAGGCGAGAGTTTCGTCTGGAACCTCTTGGTGGCCGCGTTGAGGCCTTACGCCATTAGTTTGGGTATGGATTGGGCAACCATACTTCATACACATATTGACTGTAATAGGAAAAAAGGTTGTGGTTTACCAACAACATTGGGATGGGTATTCCTTGGTCAGCGAAAAGGAAACCCCAGACAACACAAGATGGAATCATGCATAAGTGGGTGCAGTCAATCACTCATGAGTCGACCAGACTTAGATTTGATCCAGACTTCTCAAGAGTTTTTTCACCACTTTTATCATTGATGAAGAAGGGGAAAACCATTTGTGTGGTCTGGGTTATGCCAAAAGAGCTTTTCAGGAGATGAGGTAGAGTTTGACTAGTGCGCCCATTTTGAGGCTACTGGAGAAGGTACAAATCATCCAGGAGCAGATGAAGACTGTACAGAGTAGGCAGAAATCCTATGTTGATAAGAGACGGAGACCACTGGAGTTCGAGGATGGTGACCACGTTTTCTTATGGGTCTCAACTCGACTAGGTCTACGGAGTTGTGGCCGAGGCGGAAAGTTATCTCCGAGGTTCATATGACCCTTTTAGGTCCTTAGTAGGGTAGGAGAGGTGGCTTACTGCTTGACCTTTCCACTATAGTTACATTAGGTGCACGACGACTTCCACATATCTCAGCTGAGGAGATATGTGAACGACCCTTCACACATCATCGACCACAGGGAGTTGGGCATCGATGATAGGGAGACATTCACAGAGGTTCCAGTAGAGATCAAGGATCGACAGGAGTGGGTCCTACGAGGATGGTCGATTCCTCTGGGGCGCTTTCTAGAGAAATAGGGGAACCTCTGGAAGGGAACAATGGAGAGGAAGGCTCAGATGCATTCTCAATACCTCCTTTTTTTTCCTAGTGTGTGTTGAAGCTTTACGGGGACTTAAAGCTATGAGGTGGGAGTAATATAATGTCCCGGAAATTTCACGGAATTTTTTTTTCTTAAATACATTGTAATTTTACAAGTCTGTGGCTTTTGATAGCACTTGATTCCGAGGCCCGGTGTGCCCGGAATCAATTTATGAAGTTTAGCTCGGGTACCTTCAGTAAAAAAATGAGACAATTTTTATATACTTTGAAACGGTGCTCAGAATTTAAATCTGAGGGCACTGATGAACTCGCAACGCTAGTAATTTCTTAAGAGGATCTTTACCGCAGTTGCACTTTCACGGGAGGAGAAGTTAAATTTTGTCGATTAAATGAGAAGTGAATAAAATTGTGGAACAATTTTATTTTTCTATCTAAGTTGGTTTTATCCTACATGGGGGAGTTGGAGTGGGACCTAATAGCACCTAACTACCCATGTGTGGATAAATGTGAGGTGGATCCCACATGAGCCCCAACCCTTCACATTCCCTAAAACTCCTTAAACCCCATCTTAATTTTTTAAACTCTTCATTACTTGTGAAACCATTCCACCTTCTCTCTCTCCCTCTTAACTCTTTCCAACACACATTAATCAATTAACTGAACCAATTCAATTAATTAATCATGTGTTTGAATTTTAAAATTTTAATGCATGGAATGATTAAATAAAATAAGGAGAAGACTTATTTTATTTTTGGTTGGCTTGTTGTTTTGAGATTTTGGGGAGAAAGCTCTTGAGTTTTGCAGAACGCTTCATCTCCTTTGTTGAAGAAAACCAATTTTAAACAAAGAACATAGACTTGGAGACCGCATTTCTTCATCCTCTTCTTCCTCCGTGGCAAGGGAGGAGACACCCAAGTAGGATCTCTCCAACGACGTCTCTCTTTATAATCTTCTCTCTGTGAAAAAAGGGGAGACACTGTTTCCTCCTCGGGCGCACTTTGTCGTCGGTTTCGGAACCTCGCCCCGTGACGCCATCTTCTGCAACGCCCGATGTTCGATATCTTTTGTTGAGGTAGGGGTTTAATTTGAGAATGTAAATATTCCAATGATTATTCCCTTCTAAAACAAAGAACGCGAATCAACTCATTATCAAGTTGATCCATGGATGTTTTTATTTGCGGCTTGGGAATATTTATTTGTAGGGGTATTGTTGGGAATTATGTTCAATTTTAATTTTTTAAAATTGTGCCTTGTTAGTCATTGAACATCATTGTTGTTCGACCTTTTGATAACTCATAATGCGGAGGGCATGGGCCGAACAAACATGGCCAAACAAACCTCCGTAGATTGTTTTTTGATGTGCGGATTGATGATGATGATGAAACGAGACCGCAACGGCGTTTGAAAGCCATCGCAGTGAAGGGCAGGCCCCAGGATAACCGATGGAGAAGACGGTGGAAAAAACGGATCGCTGGAGCACGTCCGGTGGTCCGCGGAAGGTTGCGGTGGTGCGGCATGCCGACGAAGCGGTGCCGACGACTGGAGGCGGTGTCCGCGTGATCTGGGACGACAGGGGCGACTCTCTATGCCACCAGTATCCATTAGCAGGGGGCCTCACTCCCCCCCCCCCCCGCGACATCCCCGCGCGGCCGGGCTGGGCCACGCCCAACTAAACCAGACCCAGACCCAGGCTAGGTCGACCTCGTTTGGGCCGACCTAGGGGGTGTTGGGTCGGGTCGGATAGGGCCCAGACCCCCTATTTTCAGAACGTTTTTGTTTACAAGAACATATCACGAGTTTTGGACCTCCGATCGATGCACTGTCAGATGCGTAGGATTCCTTGGATCAAGATGGCCGTTTTTGTATATTACACTCAATGTTTCGGAAAAGTATGGGTACGACCAGGTTGGTTCGAACCCGAAACCAACCGGTCCCTCGATGCAGAAACGATTATAACTTGAGCTCCGGAAGTCCGATTGATGTGTCGTCAACTTTGTTGGATTCATCTTAATGAGACGGTTCTTTTGGTGTACTTCACATGAGGTTTGGATGCAGTTGGAGTATGGTCGGGCTGTATTGTACCTGAAATCCAACCGGGCCCCTAGAACGGAAATACTAATAACTCTCAGACTGGACGTCTGTTTGATGAACCATCAGCGGCATTGGTAATCATGTTGAGAAACGCTTCCTCTGAGTATACCTCATGTGAGTTCGCAGTACAGTTGAGATACGGTCGGGTCAGATTGTACATGAATCCAACCGGGCCCCGAAGACTAAAAGTCTAATAACTCACAGACCCGATGTCTGATTGACGCGTCGTCCATTGAGTTGAGACCCCTTCAAAGAGACGGTTATTTTGAGATACTCTATGTGCATTTTGGATGGCTATGGATATCGACCGGGTTAGAAACTATCATATTTCTAACTGGGCCCCTCGAATGGAAAAGCCTTTGTCTCTCAGATCGGGCGTCTGATTGACACACCGTCTGATGCGTTGAGTTCCTATTAACGAGACAGAAATTTGGGGTACATAAACTCTAGAATTTTTTATAGTTGATGTATCTACCCTCTAGGCTCGTGGAGGGGACCCTCCTTGAATTGAGCGTGTTGTGTGCTGGAACCCTGGAGCTGGCTACGACTGCGACGACTACCGTGCTGGGATCCTCCGTGGGTTCGACGACAGAGACGACTGTACTTGAATCCTACATGGGTTCGGCATCGAGGCTCAATGTACTTGGATCCTCCGTGGGTTCGTCAACAATGACGACTGTACTTGGATCCTATGTGGGTTCACTAACGATGGTTACTGTACTTGGATCCTACGTGGGTTCAGATGCGATGACTTCTGTGCTTGGATCCTACGTGGGTTCGGCAGAGGAGATGATTCAGAGGATACATCTAATCATCTCCCTCCCATTTTCATGAGAAGTATACCTGTATGAGATGAATCTTGACTTTCAATCATTATCTTTGATATGATTGACTTCTTTCCTATGTGGACTGGTTGTGCTTGGTCTTGGAAGTGGGATTCATACTTCGATTGATAACTTAGGTATATGTATGGGCATATATCTAAGTAGTGGTTATCCATTGATTTCATAAACTCTGTGTTTCCTCATGTTTGATATGGGTTACTTGATAACTTAGGTATAAGTATGGGCTTATACCTAAGTAAGGGTTAACTGTTGAGATGCTTATTTTTGGTTATCCATGTTGGATTTAGTGAGACCTTGAGGGTCTCGGGGACTCTACTGAGTATTGTTATACTCACCCCAGCACGGGCTATGCCCACACCTCGTTGTGTTGTATGCAGACGATGGACAACACTGATAGATACCGAGTGTATGAGGACTGGACGGTACCTGGAGGTGGACCTCACAAAGAGTTAGTACCCGGAGGTGGACCTCACGATGAGTCAGTACCCAGAGGTGGACATCACGATGAGATGGTACTCGGAGGAGGTTGGCGGGTGAGAGAATTGAGGAGGCTATCTGTACCTACCCTTCAGGTAGGTTCTGAGGAGGATGGCCCGATGGTTGCTGTTTTACTTTTCAGCTGTGTTACTTTCTTTCTCAGTTGTACTGTAATTTTAGTTGGGTTTTTATAACGGACCATTTACTTCCAGCACTTACTTTTGTACTCAGTTTACTTTGTGTTTACTCTATCTTGCGTACTCTGTTGTGTTTGTTTACTTATATAAAGGAAATGTCATCCCTTTTATCGAGAATTAGGCCTTTGGTGCTAGTTTCCAGCCCCTGGCCGATGGAAGGCAGGATTGGGGTAGTCACAACACAGGGCCCGAGGACGGGTCGTGACATTCCCAGTTTTATGTAATTACGCCTTCAGTGCTAGTCGCCAGCCACTGGCCTATGGAAGGCGGGCTTGCAGTAGTCATGCCACAGGTCCTAGGAGACGGGTCGTGACAAATTCTTACCAGAGGATTTGGTTCTACTGTAGAAAATAGGACTCTGATCTTTTTAATGTCAATAATGTTAAGTTTAGTTAGTGTGTTTATCAGTTTAAGGAATCCAGTGTTGGTGTGGCGGCTGATGTATACATACACCAGGACCCTGACATCTCATTTCTGACTCTGTGCACAAAAACACTAATTTCATGTTTATTTTGAAATGTTTTCTTTATGAACTATTTGATTCAACCCAACAGGTATAACTTATTGATCATGGAATACCTATTTCTTTTCAGGATGCCTCTATGCAGACAGCTAGCTAGGGTTCCAGGTAGAGTATATGAGGATAGCCCACCAAGCGACGAGGTCTCAGTGCAGGTCCCACTTCAAGTAGAGGCATGAGCGGAGAAACCATCATTACCATTACCTGTTGGGCCACCGATTCCACAAGCCCCAGTAGCAAAGAGTGAACATCACTTGAGCGCATTTCACGAGCTCCAGCGCTAGAGGCCTACCAGGTTTAAGGGTGAGACGAACCCACAGGTGGATGAGGATTGGTTGGAGGCTGTATTGTGAGTCTTCTAACTAGTATGGGCACCAACCGATCTCATGGTGATCCTTATTGCCTTTCTTCTATAGGTAGCAGTATGCAGATGGTGGGGCTTGATGATCCAGGTTCATGATGAGGTGACACTTCTCTGGGTAGACATCAAGAGCCTGTTTTGGGGAGAGTTTGTCCCAATGAATCTTTGCGCAATACGCATACCAGAGCTACTTCATCTGCAGCAGGGCAGCATGACTGTGGCTCAGTATTTAGCAAGGTTCATAGATCCTTCAAGATACTCCACTGATATGGTACAAGACCCATTCTTCAGGGCCCTAGCCTTCGATCAGTGACTCATGCGGGAGATCAGGGCTTCAATGATCTCACTCTGCATCCCGACGCAGGCGGGGGTGTTAGAGTGATCCCTCTTAGTAGGGAGTTTTCTTACTATGCAGTAACCAGCAGGGAGCCCCACCACCAGTCATCAAGTTGCAGAGTCTTCTGCAATTGGCAGTAGACAGATGTCACAGAGGTCCAAGAGGGCCAGACCTACAGAGCACAACTGCATGATTCAATGTCAGTAGGGCGGGGCACCAGAGACAGAGTCAGTCATGCGAGTAACAAGCAGTGTTACACATGCAGCGGTCACTGTCACATGGATCAAGACTACCCGAACCGCCATACAGATAATCAGCAAACAGTTGATGGGCCTCTCAAGTAGATATAGAGGTTCGACCGAGTAGGTCTGCATGGAGCAGGCGGATGTGGCAGAGATGCTAGCAGTGTGGCTAGCGGTGGGCGATGATTCAATATCTTACTGCCACCACCACCAGGTGGTCCACCGCGACCACAAGGAGTAGGTGGATTGGGTCGAGCTCACCTCTAGGCAGTTGAGGCCTATTACCATGGCGCTATGGAGATGATACGTGGCATGATCTTTGTCTAATCCACCTTAGATGCAGTACTTATAGACACAGGTTCCAGTAACTCATTTATTTCCACTTCCCTCATTTGAATATCGGAGATTCTGAAGGAGATATTGGCTCGATCCTTATGGCTAGAGACTTCTATCTGAGAGGATTCGATGATTAAACACTAGTTCTGGAAGTGTGAGCTTACTCTTGGAGGTGAGATCTTTGGCTGGGATCTTCTAGTAGCAGGGTCGAGGCCTTATGACATCATCTTGAGTATGGACTGGTTATCTACGGTCCGTGCTCATATTGACTGTATTAGGAGCAAAGTGTGGTGTGTCCACAAGGATGGGACTAGGTTTACCTTCACCGGAGAGAAGAGGGCCTTTGTAGCAAAGGATAAACAAACCCAGATGAGATTGCAGCCTATCACTCATAAGTTGCATAGCCTTACCCTCAGAGCGGTTGATGTGGAGAGTTTGAGCTATCCTATTGTGATGGACCAATACACAGATGTCTTCTCTGATGATGTTTTGGGTCTACCTCCTCGTAGATAGGTGGACTTTTACATTGACTTGTACCCCGAGATGACACCAATATGTACACCAGCATATCTGATGGCTCCAACAGAGTTTCGAGAGCTGCAGGTACAACTAGAAGACATACATGGGATGGGGTTCATTCGGCCTAGTGTTTCTCTTTTGGAATCCCTAATTTTGTTAGCCAAGAAGGTGAATGGGAGCTTGATACTTTATGTCAACTATCAGAATCTGAACCAGGTGACCGTGAATAACAAGTACCCACTCCCAAGGATTGATGACCTCTTTGATCAGTTGATGGGGGCATGATGGATCTCGAAGATAGAACTCAAGAAGGCTACCACCAGATCAGTGTACGAGACGAGGATGTACAAAATATGGCTTTTAGATGATGTTACGACCATTACGAGTTCTTGGTTATTGCATTCGGCATAATAAATGCTCTAGCAGTGTTCATGGAACTCATGAACATAATCATTTAGCCATACCTTGATCGAATTTTAGTGGTCTTCATCGATGATATTATGATCTAATAGGTTACCGAGTTGGAGAATGATAATCATTTTCAGATAGTTCTTGGACACACTACGAGAGCACCAGATTTATAGAAAACACTCGAATTGCATGTTCTGGATCCGAGCGGTTCACTTTCTGGGACATGTCATCTTACAGTCCAGACTTGTAGTGGATCCAGTAAAGATTGAGGTGGTACTTTCTTGGGAGTCACCCAAGAGTGTGACGGAGGTACTAAGTTTCATGGGTTTGGCCAGATACTACTGAAGATTTGTGCCAGATTTCTCTATAGTTGCAGCACCTTTATTAGCGTTGACATAGAATGGCCAACCATTCGTTTGGTCAAAGAGATGCCAGCAGAGTGTTTGGGAGCCGAGGTGGAGGCTGACTAGTGCCCCCCATCTTGAGGCTACCAGAGGATGGTGTAGGGTACGTAGTCTACTGTGATTCATCAGGGACCAGGCTCAGATGGGTCCTGATGAAGGGGAGAGAAGTGATCGCATATGGTTCTCGACAGGTGAGAAATCATGAGCAAATCTATGCTACCCATGACATGTAGTTAGTATTAGTGGTCTTCACCTTGAAGATTTGGCGACATTACATGATGGCCAAGAATTTTACAGTATACTTGGATACAAAGAGTCTCTAGTATATCTTCACCCAGAAGGACTTGAACCTGAGACATCGATATTGGCTTGAGTTCCTCCAGGACTATGACTTCGAGATAGTCTATACCATTGGGAAGGGGGACATTTTAGCAGATGCACTTAGCAGGAGATCTGGTATACAACTACTAAGTGAGGTGACAGAGTAGCTGGCCACTTTGCAGATATCCTTTATGGATCGAGATGGAGTAGTTTTTCTTCAGTCTCTTATAGTCACTCCATCACTTCTTCAGAGAGTCAGGGAGGCGCAGTGTGGGGACACTGACTGCGAGGCTCGACTTGCTCAGATATCCACAGGACAAGTACTTGATGGATTTTCTAAAGGCGGGGAGCACATAATCCTTTTTAGAGGATGTACCATTGCAACAATGTCACTTCAAGAGGAAGTGTTGAGAGAGTTTAACACAAATCCTCTAACGGTACATCCAGGAGTGGCGAAGATGTACCGGGACCTCTGACAACAGTACCGGTGGTTGGGAATGATGAAATCAGTAGCTGATTTTGTCTCTTGGTGCCTCACTTGTCAGCAAGTGAAGGTGGAGCATCAGGTACTAGAAGGCTTAGTTCAGTCTTTAGAGGTCCCAAAGTGGACGTGGGATGGGAAATCCATGGTCTTCGTGATATGAAATCCATCTATATCCAGAGGTCTTGATTCTATCTGGGTAATCATCAACCCACTCACCAAGTCGTCCCACATCCTACCGATCAGAGGGCATGGTTCTGTAGAGAGCTTCAGACACCTCTCTTGTAGGAGAATGTGTGGCTAGATGGAGTACTCTTGACGATTGTATTTGATCATCATACACAATTCACTTCTTGGCTATGGAAAGGGTTGTAAGAGGAATTAGGGGAACAACTTAGTTTGAGAACCACCTTCCATCCTCAGACAGATGGACAGACTGAGCGAACCATTCAGACCCTTGTGGATATGCTATGTGCTTGCATCCTTGACTTTGGTCGTTGTTAGGAGGATCATTTACCATTGGTGGAGTTTGTATACAACAACAGATATCACATCGCCATTGGGATGGAACCTTTCAAGGCATTGTATGACCGACATTTAAGACCACCTTTGTGTTGGAATGACCAAGGGGATTCAGCACTCTTGGGTCTAGAGACGGTACATGCTACCATAGAGAAGGTCCAGATCATCCAGGAGCAGATGAAGACCGCATAGAGCAGTCATAAGTCTTATTCCAATAGGAGACGTTGACCTCTGGAGTTTGAGTATGACGACCATTTCTTTCTATGTGTCTCACCTCAATGTGTTTTTTGGAGATTTGGTCGGGGCATAAAGTTATCTCTGAGATTAATTGGACCTTTTTAGGTCATCATCGGAGTTGGAGAGTTGTCTTACCGCTTACCTCTTCCACCTTAGTTACACCGGGTGCACGACGTTTTCCACATATCCCAACTGTGGAGATATGTGCACGACCCATCACACATCATCGACCACTTTGAGATGGACTTAAACGATGGGATGATGTTTACAGAGGTTCCAGTGGAGATTGATGATCAACAGGAGCGGGTGCTTCATGGGCGGTCGATACCTCCGGTGCACATTCACTGGAAGGACGGGAACCTGCAAGAGAGAACATGGGAGGAGGATGATCAGATTCGTACTCAGTACTCCCACTTGGTTTTCTAGTTTTTGAGTTGTGTATTATAGATATGAAAAGCTCTGAGGTGGGGAGAACGTAAAGACCAAGATTATCCTTGTAATTGTTTTCAATTATTTGGGAATTTTAAGAGTCCAATAAAATTGACGGTGCGTCATTCCAAGGTCTGGTGTGCCCCGAAAAAAATTATGAACTTTTTATTAGGTATGTTCATTAAATGTATGAGTGGGTTTTTAGAACTTTTGAACCGATGCTCGGAATTGAAATCAGAGGGAACCGTTGAACTCGCAATGCCCGTATTCACTTATGGAGACCTTTATCTCGACCGCAATAGGTCGAGGGAGAAAGTTATTTTTTCTGATTTTTTATGGAAATAAAAATAAAATGAACTTTTATTTTATTTTTATAATATTCTTTTTGAATTCTCATGGGTGGGGACCACCCTTGCTATAAAAACCCCCAATTTAAATCTATGGTGGTAGGGATGACCCAAACCCCTTTTAATGGGGGGGGGGGACCTCTCAACTCCCCATTAATTAATTCCACCCATTTAATTAAGCCAAATTAATTGATCCAATTAATTATTAATATCCAATTTTTCCAACAAAATAAATTAATAAAAATTTTATTTGGGTTGGATCATCACTTGTTTTGGGGGGGTGGGGGAAATCGCTGGTGAAAGGGAGAACTATGGAGGACCATTCTCTCCCAATGAACAACACGCCATCTTCACCAATGAAGAATGTGCCATCTTCTCTAACGAAGAAAGGACCACCTCCAACATGGGATTTCTTCAATGACAATGAATAGATTTCCATACATTCTTCCTCATCGACGTCAACAAATCTCTAAGGTAGGGGTGTGTTTTTGATTGATCATCGTTATTTTTCCTCTCATGTTGAATCACCTCCCTTGAGCCTCTTGCTACCACTCTAACGCAGATGGTACGAGAAAAATGAACATGTCCTAAGACCTCCACAAATATAGGGGTTCATTTTGTGTTATTCGTAATGGAGTAGGATGGAAACCATCATCGGTGGGGCTCAGGAACAACGGACGGTACCACGGCCGGTCGCGAACACAGCGGCGGCGCAACCGTGCTGGCAGAGAAGGGTCGTAGCTTGTCGGCTGTAGTGGAGCAAGGGTGGCGGCCTGGACAACCCGCCCAGAATAGGCTGGGCTGGACCCAGTGGGCTGGGCTAGACCCAATGGGCAGGGCCAGACCCAGCGGGCCAGGTCAGGTCAGGTCAGACCGGACATGGACCAACTTCGACCCATTTCTCCTCTTTTGGCCATAACTTTGGCACCGGGCGTCCATTTGACGAACCGCCTACGGTGATTGAAACAATGGAGTGAGATAGTACTTTTGGTATACCCAGATTGAGATTTGGATAATGTCGGGGTACTGTCAAGTTGGATCAATCACAAATCCAACCGGGCCCTTGGGACTAAAAGGCTAATAACTTACAGACCGGGCGTCCGATTGATGCACCGTCTATTGCGTTGAGACCCCTATTACATGGAGGTCCTTTGGTATAATTTTTCATGGGACTTCATGGAAGTTGGTGTATAGAGAAATATATTGAGGTGAAGACCTTCCTAAAGACAAGAAAGATTAGTGCAGGAACATTGTAACTAGTTGTAACATGAGAAAGGGATCCTGTATGGGTCTGCCAATGTTCTAGGATCATGTTTGGGTCTGACAATATACTACGATACTATGTGGGTCTGATGATGTACTAAGATCCAATGTGGGTATGGTGATATACAAGGATCTTGTGTGGGTCTGATGCCATACTAGGATCCAGTGTGGGTCTGATGATGTACTACGATCCCGTGTGGGTTTGAGGATGTACTAGGATCCTGTGTCGGTCAGATGAGGTACTAGGATCCTGTGTGGGACGGATGTCATACTGGGATCCTGTGTGGGTCCGACGATGTACTACAATCCATTGTGGGTCTTATGATGATTTATAATCCTATGTGGGACAGCCTCTTAACAGAGTAATATGATTCAGTATATACATCTAGTCATCTTTACTACCATACCTAAGTTATACCTGGTATGAGCTGAGTCTTTACCTTCATGGTGATACCGTTGTGGTATTAATATTTATGGTATACCAGTGTTGTACATTACGTCATGGTAATACATTTGTGGTATTCTTCTATGTGGCATACCTGTGTGGTACTTACCTTCGTGGTATTCTTTTATTTGTGAAACAGTTGAACTTTGGGATTTTGAGTTGGACACTGTGTTTCTTCATGATTGAGATGGGTATACATGATAACTTGGCTATATTTTTGGGAATATACCTAAGTAAGGTTGTCAGTTGATTAAATGCTTTTGTTTTTATCCTTGGCGGATTTTGTGAGACATTGAGAGTCTCTGGGTTCCTACAAAGTATCGTTATACTCACCCTTTCACGGGCTATGCACGCACCTTGTTTTGATTGGTGAAGACGATGGAAAATGCTGACTGAGGATGAGAGTACTAGGACTAAAGGTAGCACAAAGGTGGAAATTAGACATGGCGTACCACAGAGACGACCATTTGAGAGTTGTACCTACCCTGTAGGTAGGATTCTTAGTGGGTGTTCACAGGATCTGTTCCAGTTTACTTGTACTTTTCAGTTTATTATAGTTTCCAGTTGGGCTTGTATTCTGGCCCCTTTACTTACTATACTCACTCTATTTACTACTCATCTTACATTGTGTTCATATCTAACTATGTTCTTGGTTGTGTATGTTTACAGGTTATAAAGGCAATGCCTTCCCGGTTTTAGGGAATTACACCTTCAGTGCTAGTCTCCTGCCCCAGGCCAATGGAAGGTGGGCTTTGGGTAGTCACGGCACAGGCCCCAGGGGATGAGTCATGACAATGGAATTATTTTTTGGACAATATTTATTAATAGTATATCGTAATGATAGAATTCATGGTATTATTAATGTTAATAATATTTAAAAAGAAATGTGGGTCTCTCAATTTGTATCTTTAATTTTATTCCACCACAGTGGTCTATGATATTAGAAGTATCACTATTCATATATCATGGAAGCAGGAAAGAAGATAGAGGTACTTCTTAGAAAATCATTCATCTATTTACAACATCATTATGCATACCATCCATGAATAAAATTTCTTTGCTTATGGTTTTTCCAATAAAGGGGATACTACAAATGTGTAGAAATACTGGAAAAAGATTCCTGAGGAGTTCTTACTTTTGGGAATAATATTTACTATAAAAACACTTCATTCATGATTTTTTGATGTTTCCTCCTTTCATAAAGGGTCTTCTAATTTTGGTAAAGATATCATGCTGTAAAAAAATCTCTACATTTAGAACATGGTCTCAAGGACTGGAAAACATAAAAATAAAATAAAATAAAATTCAAAACACATACCCATGAGGTTCACAAATTAATCAACATGAAACAAAATAAATCATGACTCCTAAAAGGAAAATGTTTACTGTACTCCATTAATCCCATTTAATCCATTTTGTCTACATCCCCCCCCCCATTCAAACAAAACACTTAACATAGATAAATTTTCCCTCACTAAACTAAAATAGATTTCCAATAAGCATTTTATTATTCAAAATCATGCAAGAATCACTATAGTATTGACATATTTCTATATCTCCATCTAATCTGAATCAAGAACATGTGTTTACTAAGATGGATTTTCAAGGTTGTCTTGTAGATTTCAGTTGATTTATTTTTTATGTCAAACTTTTGGAGGACAAATTAGGATTTCATAACTCTTTTTAAGAAAAAAAGTATTATTATAATTTTCACTAGATATGGTCTCCTCTTCACTTCCCTTTGTGTAAAAAAAACTCTAAGCATCTTTGAAGGTCTCATGGACATGCCACCCCCATAAAAATTTGGAGCATAAATAATTGAAAATTTTCTTATTACTTTTTTCATGAAGGTACCAAATTGTGATATAATTATTGATTTTGTGGCTCTATGAAGGAACAACATTCATTTCCATGGAATCAAAAAAAAGTTATTGATTTAAGAGGATATTTTATCAGTATAAATCACATCTCTTCGGAATTTTATTCTTCACTAAATGTAGTACCAAATCATTTATCATACCACTAGATAGATTTCCCATATTTTGAGTTATATTATATCATTTATTTTTAATTATATATCTTGCTAGATATGGGAAAAATGCTTGTAATGTCTCTAACCTAATAGTTTTCATATTTATACTATGGGATATAAGGATTAAATGTATAGGGAAATCCAAAATAAAAAGGATTTTCTTGAAAAGTGACTTTAAAATCCAAAAAAAAAACGCCTCAACAATTTAATAAATAAATTTCAACCCTCATGTTTTGTCAATAATAAATATAATTATAGTTAAAGTATTTATAGATTGGATCTCTAGAGAAATTAGGTGAATGTGATGAAGATGTTAGAAGTGGTTTGGAAGCCTCATGGGAAACAAATTTTAATGATAATGATAGTGATATATGGCATGAGAATCAAAAATCATAGGCCATTTCATCAAAATTACAAATTTTTTGAACTTTTTAAAAAATTAATTTTCATCATTAATTTATGTTTGGATCAAGGAATAAATTAACTCACTAATCAAAAGTGGTTGTATAGGCATCTCATAAATTTTGAATATTACTCCAAGAAATTCAAAATTATTACATGTTTTAATAAATTCAAATGATTATCTAAAATTGATTATCCAAATAAAAAATTAATCAATCACTTTTATAGTAGTTATTTGTGGAAATATTTTCCCATTAAAGATCAATGTGTGAAAAAATATAACACTGATTGATATTAAAAAGTCGGAGTACATATCGTCACCCTTTGATCACTATCAACATGTCATAGGTGAGGATAATCCCAAAAATAATTAATTGAATCAATCATTTGTTTAATAATTTGTTGTTTGGAAAAATATTGGTGATCTTTATCAGAATACAAATAAAATAGATTATCAAAAAACCATGGTATTTAAATATTGAAATCATAAAACTCCCCATCTATAAAAGATTATTTAATTGGTGTAAGAATATTAATATTTCCATTCAAAAGTGATTGAATCCTACTAAAATGATCAGTAAATAGGTTTTTAATTCAATTATTATCATTTATTTCTACATGTAGCTCCTCTAATAACAAGATCTATCTCAAATGTATTTGTTTTCCATCCAGTTTCTACCTAAAAAAATGATTACAGAATAGTGTGTGAAAAAATGGATTCTAATAGATATCACCTAAATTTTCCTAAATAAAACAAAACAACCATTAAATATTTTATTGTTGTAATGTATTATTATTGGGCCGCATATAATTTTCTAATGGCATAAAAACAGAAGTTATTTTTTCTATCATTTAATTTAAAACATTCCCAAGAGAAAAGTCATAAGAATATTTGAGGATTTCAAAGTGAAATTCCAGTTTTAGTTCTTTAACAGTGGTACGGTTTGTAAATTTTTGTTTCATCTCCTAAAATTCTTGTTTATAACACTCTTGAAAGAAAAATTGGGTGTCTATTTGAAAAAAATAGAAAAATGAAGTGAAATATTACCAAAATCATTTATAAACCTCCAATAAAAACTATCATGATCAAGAAGAATATCACATATATCATTATTTTTTGTAATAGATGTGATTAAATGTACTCAACATTTGATTGATTAACATTAATTTCTTCTGGAGAAATAAAATGACCAAGAAAAATCCCATTATATAACCCGATATTGAAATTTTTATAATTAAGGATTATATTATTATCAATGAATGTTTCACTAAAATGACTCAAATGTTCAAAGAAAACATTTAAATGATGACCTTAAAATATTGAAGTCATCAATAAAAACATACATTCAAGGTTATATAATTTTTTTGAAAATTATCACTATTCACTATTGAAATGTTCCAAGAGAATTACATCAAATGTAGCGAATTTTACTGTAAGAAATGTTTCTAAAGGGGAATGTGAAGGTGGCTTTCTCTTAATTCTCTAAAACATTGTGAATTTTTAGATAACTAGATAATATATCAAGAAAATAATCATGTTTTTTTAGCTAGTATTTTTGGTTTTTTATTATGAAATAATAATATGAATTAGTGTTTCCTTCTATAAAAATTCACTTTTCCATAGTTAATCATCATTATCCATTTATTAGGAATCCAAATAGGGAAAATATCACTATATTAATTCCTTGATATTAAAAATACTCTCTTTTGGGATAATGTGGACTGGGATCACCCTTAAAAAATTAGAGATAATAAAAATAATCTCAATAGCCAACAAGGTGGTGAATTATTTACTATCAACTTTTAAATGTGTTTGGTTAAATCTCCTTTGAAATTATCCCACATGGTTATCATTTTCCACTAAAAAATATATATTGATGTACACAATGGTAATAATTCTAGTAATAATATAATCCTTATACTATGTCCATTTTGTTCATTTTTAAGACTCATAATAGTTTTTTACCTTGGTCCCTTGACATCTCTTTTAAAATGATGATTAGTAATTATTCATTATCACAGAAGATAAAGTTTTTTATTTTCCTATGTAGTGGTTTCAACAGAAACTCATGTGGTGTATATTCACGGATCAAATAAAACATCTCTCTTATATAGTTGTCTATTGATGTTCTTGATTTTAAAAGATATTATTATTCAAAATTATTTTGACCACATTACATGTTAGCAAGATTTTTTCCATGTAAAAAATTTCATTTTCTCATGGGAAACTAGTAAAATGTTCATCGGTTTCTAGACTTTCATTTTCATAGATTTTGATATCAACAAACTCATGTAAATATATTTATGAATTACCATACCAATTAAAAGAATTATTTTCCTCACATGTTGATTATACTCAACAACAAAAAAATTTCATTCATTTAATATGGAAATTGTTTGTTCCTAAATAGAAAAGTAAAGAAAACATCTATGGAAAACCAATAAATCATGTTAAATTGAGGGGATGGAAGATATTCATTTGGGAATTTCATGGATATAAAAATGTTGATGTGGACAATATCTCTTCTAAATTCAAGTTGATGGGTTTATTTATGAACACTATTGTTTTTTTCATTTTTCCAAAATGTTATTCCATTAACGAGAGGTTCATGGGTACTAAGCAATCATCATCCATAACCATGATTTGTAAATACAAAAAAAAATCCATTTATCTCATATGAATAATAACATCCTTTATATCTCTAGTGGGCATTGAAGTATTTTGGTTGGAATGTTGAATGATAATTATAAAGGGATTCAGTTCTATATCCTGTGGAGACAAGTAAATAGAATGTGGAATGATATTTATAGAAGCACCTAAATCAAGAATAAATTCCTTGATTTTTCATTTCACTATAGTGGAAGGAATAATATAGGTTTTTGGGTCATTACTTTTTATTTTAAAATCATATTAATTCATGGAAAAATTATTCCCACCAAAATTGATGTTTTTCACCAACTATGACTTTACACTTGTGTATACATATCACTTTTAAAAACATATAATACCTTATAATTGTTTTTATATCATTATCCAACGTTTTTTGGCCTTTAACAATCCTAAAAATTCCCAATATCTATTTATAAAACACTTTTTCAACACTTTTCTTCACTAATGGTTCACTCATAGTATTAGGAAGTGATTGTTTGAATTTTTATTGACTATTTTTCAAAATAAATCGATAAACATAGCTTCCATATATCATGTTTAAATCCTTCTTGGTTTATTAACAAAAAAATTCATTCCCTTGAAATTGTACTTTCATTCAATTTAAATTCATATTTTCTTGCATTTTAATCAGTAGTAGGTTTCTTTTAAACAGTATATATAATAGGTTTGAGTTTCTCAATTTGTGGGATATTAAATATTTTTCAACTACTAAGATAAATAGAACTCACATTTTCATTTCTTTTATGTATATTATTAACTTACGGTTGTGACATTAAACCTCAACTCATTTTATTTTTCATGATACAAGGATCAGAGGAAATCTGGACCACTCGAGTCTTCATGGTTTTCATGATGTTCTATTATTTTATTGAGACTTCTTGTGGTTATAGATGAATCATGTAATTTTATTATTACATATTTTTTTGCCTCATTTATTCATCATGGTTTCACTCTAATTATTAGGTGGTTTAGTCAGGAGGAATGTTTCTTCATGACTAGGAATTATTTTTCTTGTTGAAATATAATGGTGTAGAAATACTTTCCAAACCTAGAAACAATTTTCTTTCTTATACAGGTTTTCAAAAAAAAATCAGCTGATTAGTTGTTACAATCCTAATGAAATTTGGATTGTATTTAAAATGTATTTTCCATTTTTATTTAAAGTTATACCCAGGGAAAATGTAACACCCTGACCCCATTTACCCGGAGTCGGTGCATTATTGCGTAACATTGGCATGATCACAAAAGATGAAGTCTCGAAAGACCGATTAGTTTATTAGCCTTGGAAACACTAGATACATTCATAAATGTTACATTACATCATAAAGTGATATACTACAATAACAAAGTCTCCATATTCCACACTCATATCCTCTTCTGACTATCCCTGCAGGTCATTCATAAAATACTTCTTCACATCCTGGAAAATATTAAAATATTGAAAGGGGTGAGCTCAGATGCTCAGTAAGGATAACAATATTGAGGAAGCTTTCATAAATAAACATTAAAATTTAAGGCAATGTATAACTAAAACAAAAGCCTTTTTAAACTTGAACTTCAGCATAATATGGAAAAAATAAAATTAAATAATGCCATTTATTTACTCACATGGATATTCTACTAGTCGAATAATCCCATGAAATATCAATAACCAATTTCATAATGATGGAATGCATAATACCAGACTATTATAACCACGTAGCCAAGGCCTCGTGCCAACACCACAAATAAGATTTTTTCAAGGCCTCATGCCAAGACACTAGTTTGTCTCATGAGACCTACCGATGCATCGGGGAGCTATAGCGGGCTCCACCTGTCACTTATTATGTCCAATGCATTCCTCATATGAATAGGTTTAAACATATCATAAACTATAACATAATTGTATCACATAAAACATGCATAAAGGAAACATAAGATTTCCACACTTCAATCACAAGATATCAATACAACACATTGATATAATAAAAACTTCATCAAATCCAATTTCAATACCAAAATAAAAGAAAAGTAAAACATGGTATTTATTTTTCTTTTAAAAAAACGTTATGGCTTATAGAGGAAGACGAAACTCAAATAATAGTCATGGCGGCGGAGAAGTTGTTGTCGCCTCATACGTAAGAAAAACATTCCTTTTTTCGTTTAGTAAAAATGCTTCATATAATAATATTCCTTTTGAATAAAAGTCAAAGTCAAAGGGGTTTATACACCATATAAATGAAATTTGTGTATAAAACCAAATATGCCTCAATGAAAGGATATTGAGACGAAGTCCTTACAAAGATCATTTTTAAAATAAAATAGATCTATTATGTGTATTCACTATAATTACACATAAAGAAAGTACAAATACAATATAGGACATAATAATATCATGACATAATTTGAATGTAGGAGATTAACCGAAAAATGGAAATTGGGTTAAGAAATTCCCTTACCTCGTGTCTGACTTGACTCGACCGCTCTTTAACCTCATGAATAATAAAATATAGTTAATCTGTACCTTTTTAAGATACCTTTTCAAGTTCATTATTCCTTTTATATCACTTACTATCATGTCATGAACATTAAGTAATTATTTATGTTTATAACTGTCGTTTAGTCGATCTTAGGTACTTGTGTCAAAAATAAACTTCTTATAAATACACTTTGTTCATGTGGTAATATATCCATTATATCCATAATTATATTCATGATGTATATATCATATATATCATATATATCCAGTATATACATTCATTTATAATATTACATAACATTTAGAGGTAAGAAATGAAATGCACCGTTCATGGAGACGGTAAGCCGTACGTACGCATGAACGCTACTTTCATTTCTATTTTGTATTTAATGGAATTAAGTTATAATTATATAAATTTATAATATAATTAAATTATAATATAATGTATAATACCATTTACTCCATCCTTTATACATCCCACATATGGCATTAAGGATTCAAATCACTTTGAGGGGGCGGTAGTCCGCACTTCCGAAAATGAAATTATCGCGTTTACCCATAATGGAAATCATAAAGTATGCAATAAATGAGAAATACATAAACATAAGGAAAACATAAACATAATATATATATATCATATATGAAAATAGTTTCATCAAAATGGCCACCATTAGAGGTGTTAAAAGAATATTGAACAATCATCGTTTTGTGAGGCAGTATTTCGCCACCCATAGAAACAGTATGTTCTTTAACCATTAGACGAATGTGTGCGTAAGTGTAAACCAAAAAATTATCATAAAAACATCCTACTATATTGTAGATACTGGTGTTGTTACAAAATAAATGAATAAAAAGAGTTTAAGGGGTTGGAGAATCAAAATAAAACAAAACAACATTAGAGAAGACATTACCTTAAAATCGGGTAACTCTTTTTGATTTGAGCCAAAGGCTTCCTTGGGAAGACTTCTACCAAATTTGAGGCTTCTAGGAGTAAGGGAGGGAAGTTCAGAGAGTATTTGGATAGAGGTTGGCCGAGCCAAAAGGCTTTGAAAGTGTGAGTAAGGTGGTAGTGGTGGGGGCCTTTTATAAGAGGAGAGAAGGGGCACTCTTGGAAAGATTGAAATGATACTTTATTATGAAATTATTTTTCAGATTATAAAGGTCCCACACATATATATTTCTAGGGTAAGGTGATAAGGGTTCGAAATATTCTCATACAATAGGTTTTTGACAAGTGTAAGTCTTAGAGTTTACATTATCTTTTCATTTTATTTAAATCGTAATTAAAGAGGTAATCTTTGCATCATCATGGTGTCATAAATAATTTAATTTACTTAATGTTTAAAAATTATAAAAAAAATATACTTATGTAGGAAATATTATTAGATTTCTAATGAATATTTATAGTCAAAAATATGACTTGTATAACCCCATTTCAAAATTGTCTTAGTAAAACAACTCATGTTTATGACATTTTTATTTTAACATTAAATAAAAAGTTTTTAATGTCATTTTCCTACCAAAGTGGCTCCATGGGGTCCCCAAGTTGACCCATGGATTGTCGTGGTCGTCCATGACTCGTCCAATAGGGTTAGGTCAAGTGTAAAGGTATTTTAATATTTTTATAATATCATTTTTACATTAAATTTCACTAATTACCTTTAATCGCGTTTAATTAAACTTAAAAGTTACTATTCACCAAAAAATTATTTTAATCCCATTGAACCACATTTTACTTCCTAATGTCAAACATGTATGTCGGATTTTTGAAAATCAAATCACAGAAGTGGTAATGTTTCATTTAAATGAAAAATAAGTTTTTTTAACTACCACTTAGTGGTTTCACTATTCATCAAAAATTGAAGTTTTTCAGAACAATGCCAAAATTTCACTGTAAGCTATAATTGATATTCCGAATTCAAAAATGATTTCTATTTTACAAAATTCAAACATATATGTTGCATTAATTAATTTTATAATTAATTCTCATTGTCACAACAAATAGCGTGTTTTTAAGAAACAATATAAATCAAAAGATTGACAATTGTTTATGTCCAATTTCAAAGTGAAATTAAATCTAATGACCACCATTGGATAAAATGTTAAAAATATATTCTAATTATTCTTTAAAACCACTCAATAGTATAATTTATCACTATAAATTATTTTTATTAAAAAAGTTGTTTTTAAGTATTTTTCACTATTCAAAACAAATTGGAAGTTCTCAGAAAAATACCAAAAATTCAACATAGGCTAATTTCGATATACCGAATCCAAAAACAAAGTCCATTTGGCAAGATAAAATTTATAAAATTTCAAAAATTAGGTATTACTATTCATAACGGCTACTTTGATTGGTTGTGGTGTGTGTTAGAACTCAAAGTTGCGTACAACACACACTACTGTATTATTCAGAGAGATGTGTATTGTGGAAGCTTGGGGTGTTACCTTATCCCCTCCTTCAAATAATTTTTTCCTCAAAATTTCATATAATATCACTGTATAAAAAGGCTCAGGTGATTCTTCATCATAAGTTCCTCGGGTTCCCACGTTGCCTCCTCCATCTTATGGTTTCTCCAAAGAACTTTTAGCAGACGAGTCGTCCGGTTTCTCACCACTTGTTCACTTGTATCAAGAATCCTGACGGGCTCTTCGCAATAAGACAGATCAGGTTCCTATTCTAATTCCTCATAGGTGAGTACATGCGTTGGGTCAGGAATGTATTTTCTTAACAATGATACGTGGAATACATCATGAACTTTGGAGAGACTTGGCGGCATTGCCAAACGGTAAGCTACAAACCCAATTCATTCTAGAATTTCGAAGGGTCCGATGTACCTGGGACTTAATTTACCCTTCTTACTGAAATTTATAACTCCCTTCCATGGAGATACCATCAAGAAAACATGATCTCCTACCTGAAATTCAAAATCCTTCCTTCGGTTGTCGGCATAGCTCTTATGCCTACTTTGAGCGGCTTTGATGTGGTTTTGGATTACTTTTACCTTTTCCATTGTTTCCTCCACCAGTTCTGGGCCTACAAGTTTTCTTTCACCAACGTCATCCCAACAGGTTGGTGTGCGACATCTCTTTCCGTATAACGCTTCATATGGTGCCATCTGAATACTTGAATGGAATCTATTGTTATAGGAAAATTCTACCAGAGGTAAATATTGATCCAACATTCCTTTAAAGTCAAGTGAGAATGATCTCAACATGTCTTCTAAAGTTTGAATAGTTCTTTCTAATTTTCCATCTGTTTGAGGGTGGTAAGAAGTGCTCAAACGAAGTTCAGTATCCAAGGCCTTCTGAAGACTTTTCCAGAATCTTGATGTAAAACTAGGATCACAATCCGAGACAAGTGACAGGGGTACTCCATGAAGTATCACAACTTCATTAATATACAGTCTTGCTTGACGTTCAAGTGGTAGATCTTCCCTTATATCAAGAAAATGTGCTGACTTCGTGAGACGATCAACAATGACCCATATTGCATCATTTCTTCTAGGAGTCTTTGGTAGTCCCATGAAAAAATCCATCGTAATATTATCCTATTTCCACTCAGGTATGGGAAGAGGTTGCAATACTCCACCAGGAAGTTGCCTTCCAGCATTCACTTGTTGAAAAACCATATATCTTGACACAAAATCAGCAATCTCCCTCTTCATGTTGTCCCACCAAAATGTCCCTTTTAATCTCTATACATTTTGGTTCTCCCAGGGTGTATATAGAAATTGGAGCTATGAGAATCATCCAACAATTCCCTCTTTAAATCAGGTATATCGGGAACACAAAGTCTCCTCCCAAATTTCAAAATTCCATCTTCATACACAAAGTCACTCAATCGCCCATCATTCACAGCATTAATCTTCTTTTTCAACTCTTTATCATTGGCCCGAGAACACTTTATCCTTTCTAGTAAAGATGGTTTGGCAACCATTTGAATTTTTTTTTTGTTTCACCCTCCATGGTGATTCCCATATCCATCTTTACTAGATCCATGAAAATATGATCCCTTTTCACTCTCATCATGTTCAAAACTCCATGATCTTTTCTACTCAAAGCATCTGCAACCTTATTTTCCTTCCCTGGGTGGTAGTGTATCATGCAATCATAATCCTTGAGTAGTTCAAGGCATCTCATTTGCCTCATGTTGATTTCTTTTTGTGAGAAAATATATTTCAAACTCTTGTGATCAGTATATATCTCTCATTTTTCACCATAGAGATAATGTCTCCATATCTTCAAGGAAAATATTACAGAAGCTAACTCGAGATCATGAGTAGGATAGTTATACTCATGAATTTTTATCTCTCGTGATGCATAGGCAATAACCCTATCATTCTGCATAAGGACACAACCAAGTCCTTTAATTGATGCATCACTATAAATAACGAACCCATCATTCCCTGATAGTAGAGTCAATATAGGAGCATTGAATAATCTTCTCTTCAGTTCTTCAAAACATTCTTCACACACTTTTGTCCAGACAAATTTAACCCCTTTACGTGTGAACTTCGTCAATGGGTTAGCCAATCAGGCAAAATTCTGGACAAAACGTCGATAATAACCTGCCAAACCAATAAAGCTACATACCTTAGTTATACTCGTCGGTGCTGGCCATTCTTGGATTGCCTTGTTCTTAGAAGGATCTATAGAAATTCCATCCTTAGAGTCAATATGGCCAAGAAAAGAAATCTTCTGAAGCCAGAATTCACACTTGCTAAACTTCCCATATAATTCATGCCTTCTAAGAGTCTTCAAGATAATGCCCAAGTGATTTACATGATCTCCTAGCTTCTGGAGTACACCAAGATATCATCAATAAATACCACCCCAAAATCATCAAGATATTCCTTGAAAACTCTATTCATTAGATCCATGAATACAGAGGGTGCATTAGTCAATCCAAAAGGCATTACTGTAAACTCGTAATGCCCGTACCTTGTTCGAAATGCTGTCTTTGGAATGTCTTCCTTCTTCACACACAACTGATGGTATCTCGATCGAAGGTCAATCTTTGAAAAGTATTGATCTCCATGCAATTGGTCAAATAAATCATCAATGCGAGTTAGGGGATACTTTTTCTTTATTATTATAGAATTGATCTCCCTATATTCAACGCACAACCTCATAGATCCATCTTTCTTCTTAACAAAAAGGACAGGGGCTCCCCATAGAGAAACACTAGGGCGAATAAATCCCTTATTACTCAATTCCTCTAGTTTTTTCTTTAGTTAAACAAATTCCATGGTGGCCATCCTATAAGGGGTCTTCAATATAGGGTTTGATCCAGGAATTAAATCAATGGAAAACTCAACTTCGCGTTCTGGAGGATGTCCAGTTAAATATTCTGGAAACACATATTCATATTCTTTCACAATAGGTACATCATCTATTAGAACATTACTTTCCTCGCCCTTAGTCATTTCATTCTCTTCCTCCCCAATAATTTAATTTAGTTGAGCTACTGGGGGTGGATCTAAATAAGAATTAGGTGGTGACAATTCTTCTGTAAAAATAAGGTGTTCCTTATCATCATCATCAAAAATCGTAACCTCCTTCTTCTTACAATAAATCTTTGCATCATAGTCAAAAAGCCAATCCATACCGAGGATTATATCATACTCAATCATAGGAATGACAATGAGATCAGCGGATAATGAACAGTTATGTGTTCTATTGGGGACTGATTCACAAAACTTTGTTGCGATAATACTTCCCTTAGGATTTTTGACTGACAATTCTCTTGTTAAATCAAATTGGAAATATCTAATTTTCTTAACAAACTAGGAAGATATGAAACAATGTGATGATCCAGAATCAAATAATGCATTTTATAAACTTGAGGAAACCATTAAATTACCCGCTACCACGTCTTTCGGAGCTTCAACCTCAGCAGTAGTTATAGCATAAGCTTGGCCTTGATCCCTTGGACTCTTCTGAGGTAAGTTCCCTTGATGCTTAGGAAATTCATTTGCCTAATGTCCCATCTCTCTACAATTATAACATTACACATTGACAACAACTTTCTTTCCCATGCAATCATGAGCTTGGTGGCCTTTTTCACCACACTTGTAACAGACTCCCATTCCCTTCAAGCAAGTACCGGGGTGTTTCTTTCCACATTTACTACAGGACTGATATTCAACTCTTCCCTTCTTCCACTTATTTCAATTTCTAGATAGATTAGAAGATCTCTTCTTTTCTTTCTTTTCTTTAAATTCATAAGACTTAAATAATTCCTTTTCCATCTTGATAGCACACGAGACAATATCATCGTATGACGAGAAGGTTTGTGAGACTAATGCTCGACGGAGAAATGGTTTTAACCCATCAATGAAACGATCAATCTTACTTCTTGGGTTATGTATATAATCTGCAACATGTCTCACTAACCTTGTAAAGTTAGCCTTATACATTGAGACATTCTCATCCTCCTTCTGCCTCAGACTCAGAAATTGTCTTTCCATATCTGCTCGATGGTCATGTGGAAAGTATTTTTCTAAGAAAAGATCTTTGAACTCTCTCCATTACATATTTTATACTTCATCATCTTCCTTTGTGTTTTGAATCAGCGACCACCATTGATCGGAATCTCCAGTGAGGCGGTAGACTTCCATGACAACCTTCTCCCTTTCGCTACTCCCCAAGGCATGAAATATTTTTTCTAAGGATTTTATCCATTGCTCACCTACTAATGGATTTGTACCCCCATTAAATGTTGGTGGTTGTTTCCTCATGAAGCGGTCTAACATTGATCCTCCACGTTGCGGATCGGGGTGCTCCATACGAGTAAGGTTATTATTCATAACCTGAGTTAGTTGTCCTAGTATGGTAATAAGTTGATCAACACTAGTTGTATCTCTAGATTCACAATAATTATCTTGAGCAGGAGGGAAATCCCTACATGGGTTGCGTGCATTGATACGGTTTCCATTCCTTCTACTAGGTGCCATTTCTAAACGATGGCATAAACTAGATTAGTTTATGAATCAAAATACATAATTCCATACTTGTAAAATACTAAACATAAATTGAACTATTTATGGATATAATCCATAATCATAAAAATGTTTTCTTTGAGTAAGTATATAATCATAACCCTTCATAGTGGTTAGTAAGGAAAATGAGAATTATCCTAAGCATATCCCCTGGGAGTGTCATAACCAAGAGTGCAGCAAGGCCCATTGTCGTGCACCAGTTCCCGTTTGAGTCTAGCTCAAAGCGGTGTTTTAGGGTTTTACCCTTAGGTACATCTATGTCAGAGCTGACTCTACCTTCTCATATCCAGACAGGGATGTATTGCTCGTAGAGCTCACAAAATCTCTACAACAACAAAATTATAGGAAGTTCTTCTATACTAATCCTCAAATTCTATCTTAGGGCTATGTGCTCTAATCAGAGTTTATCTAAATCTAGATTCCAAGGTTAGTACTAAACTGCCTCTGATATCAACTATAATGCCCCAACCCCAGTTACCCAGAGTCGGTGCATTATTGCGTAACATTGGCATGATCACAAAAGAACAAGTCTCAAAAGACCGATTAGTTTAGTAGCCTTGGAAACACTAGATACATTCATAAATGTTACATTACAACATAATGTGAAATACTACAATAAAAAATTCTCCATAGTCTACACTTATATCCTCTTCTGACTATCCTTGTAGGTCATTCATAAAATACTTCTTCACATCCTGGAAAATATTAAAACATTGAAAGGGGTGAGCTCAGATGCTCAGTAAGGATAACAATATTGCGGAAGCTTTCATAAATAAACATTAAAATTTAAGGCAATGTATAACTAAAACAAAATCCTTTTTAAACTTGAACTTCAGAATAATATAGAAAAAATAAAATTAAATAATGCCATTTAATTACTCACATGGATATTATACTAGTCGAATAATCCCATGCAATATCAATAACCACTTTCATAATGATAGAATTCATAATGGCAGACTATCATAACCACATAGCCAAGGCCTCATGCCAAAACCACAAATAAGATTTTGTCAAGGCCTCATGCCAAGACACTGGTTTGTCTCATGGGACCTACTGATGCATCATGGAGCTATAGCGGGCTCCACCCATCACTTATTAAGTCCAATGCATTTATCATATGAACAAGTTTAATCATATCATAAACCATAACATAATTGTATCAAATAAAACATGCATAAAGGAAACATAATATTTCCACACATCAATAAAAATATATCAATACAACACATTGATATAATAAAAACTTTATCAAAACCATTTTCAATACCAAAATAAAAGAAAAGTAAAACATGGTATTTATTTTTCTTTTAAAAAAAGTTATGTCTTATAGAGGAAGCCGAAACTCAAATAATAGTCACGGCGGCAGAGAAGTCGTTGTCGCCTCATAAGTAAGAAAAACATTCCTTTTTTCTTTAAGTGAAAATGCTTCATATAAAAATATTCCTTTTGAATAAAAGTAAAAGTCAAAGGGTTTTATACACCGTATAAATGAAAGTTGTGTATAAAACCAAATATGCCTCACTGAAAGGGGATTGAGGCGAAGTCCTTACAAAGATCATTTTTAAAATAAAATAGATCTATTATGTGTATTCACTATAAGTACCCATAAAGAAAGTACAAATACAAGATAAGAAATAATAATATCACGACATAATTTGAAAGTAGGAGATTAACCCAAAGAATGGAAATTGGGTTAAGAAATTCCCTTACCTCGTGTCCGACTTGACTCGACCGCTCTTTAACCTCCTGAATAATAAACTAGAGTTAATATCTACCTTCTTAAGAACTTTTTTTATGTTCATTATTCCTTTTATATCACTTATTACCATGTCATTAACATTATGTAATTATTTAAGTTTATAACGGTCGTTTTGTCGATCTTAGGTACATGAGTGAAAAATAAACTTCTTATAATTACACTTTGTTCATGTGGTAATATATCTATTATATCCATAATTATATTCATGATGTATATATAATATACATAATTTATATCCAGTATATACATTCATTTATAATATTACCTAATATTTACAGGTAAGAAATGAAATGCACCATTCATGGAGACGGTAAGCCGTACGTACGCATGAACACTACTTTCATTTCTATTTTGTATTTAATGGAATGAAGTTATAATTATATAAAGGTATAATATAATTCCAGTATAATATAATTTATAATACCATTTACTCCATCCTTTATACATCCCACATATGGCATTAACGATTCAAATCACTTTGAGGGGGCGGTAGTCCGCACTTCCTAAAATGAAATTATCGCGTTTACCCATAATGGAAATCATAAAGTATGTCATAGATGAGAAATAAAAAAAATAAGGAAAACATAAATATAATATATATATCATATATGAAAATAGTGTCATCAAAATGTCCACCATTATAGGTGTTAAAAGAATATTGAACAATCATCGTTTCGTGATGCAGTATTTCGCCACCCACAGAAACAGTATGTTTTTTAACCATTAGACGAATGTGTGTGTAAGTGTAAACCAAAAACTTATCATAAAAACATCCTAGTATATTTTAGATACTGGTGTTGTTACAAAAAAAAATTAATAAAAAGAGTTTAAGGGGTTGGAGAAGCAAAATAAAACAAAACAACATTACAGAAGACATTACCTTAAAATCGGGTAACTCTTTTTTGATTTGAGCCAAAGGCTTCCTTGGGAAGACTTCTGCCAAAAGTGAGGCTTCTATGAGTAAGTGAGGAAGTTGAGAGAGTATTTGGGAAGAGTTTGGCCGAGCCAAAAGGCTTTGAAGGTGTGAGTAATGTGGTAGTGGTGGGGGCCTTTTATAAGAGGAGAGAAGGGGCACTCTTGGAAAGATTGAAATGTTACTTTATTATGAAATGATTTTTCAGATTCTAAAGGTCCCACACTTATATATTTCTAGGTTAATGTGATAAGGGTTCGAAATATACTCATACAATAGGTTTTTGACAAGTTTAAGTCTTAGAGTTTACATTATCTTTTCATTTTATTTAAATCGTTAATTAATGAGGTAATCACTGCATCATCATGGTGTCATAAATAATTTAATTTATGTAATGTTTAAAAATTGTAAAAAAATATATCATGATGTAGGAAATATTTTTATCTTTCTAATTAATATTTATAGTCAAAAATATGACTTGTATAACCCCATTTAAAAATTGTTTTAGTAAAACAACTCATGTTTGTAACATTTTTATTTTAACATTAAATAAAAAGTTTTTAATGTCATTTTCCTACCAACGTGGCTCCATGGGGTCCCCAAGTTGACCCATGGATTTTATTGGTGGGACATGACTCATTCAATAGGGGTAGGACAAGTGTAAATGTATTTTCATATTTTTATAATATCATTTTTACCTTAAATTTCACTAATTATCTTTAATCGCGTTTAATTAAACTTAAAAGTTACTATTCACCAAAAAATTATTTTAATCCCATTGAACCAAATTTTACTTCCTAATGACAACCATGTATGTTAGATTTTTGAAAATCAAATCACAGAAGTGGTAATGTTTCATTTAAACGAAAAATCAGTTTTTTAACTACCACTAAGTGGTTTCACTATTCATCAAAAATTTCAGTTTTTCAGAACAATGCCAAAATTTCACCCTAAGATATAATTGATATTCCGAATTCAAAAATGATGTCTATTTTAAAAAATTCAAATATATAAGTTGAATTAATTAATTTTATAATTAATTCCCGCTGTCACAACAAATAGCGTGTTTTTAAGAAACAATATATATCAAAAGATTGACAATTCTTTATGTCCAATTTCAAAGTGAAATTAATTCTAATGACCACCATTGGATAAAATGGAAAAATATATATTCTAATTATACTTTAAAACCACTCAATAGTATAATTTATCACTATACATTATTTTGATTAAAAAAGCTGTTTTTAAGTATTTTTCACTATTCAAAACAAATTGGAAGTTCTCAGAAAAATACCAAAAATTCAACATAGGCTAATTTCGATAAACTGAATCCAAAAACTAAGTCCATTTGGCAAGATAAAATTTATAAAATTTCAAAAATTAGGTATTACTATTCATAACGACTACTTTGATTGGTTGTGGTGTGTGTTAGAACTCAAAGTTGCGTACAACACACGCTACTGTATTATTCAGAGAGATGTGTACCGTGGAAGTTGGGGTGTTACAGAAAAGATCATTTTAATTGTCAAAATATATTTTATTTTTGGGAAAGGGTCACAAAAATGTAAATTGGAAGATAACATTCTACAATAAACATGAAACTGAAAATATTCTTCCAATTTGGTAGTGTTTTGTTGGTTTTTTTACAACATTAACAACCAAAATATAGTGTCAATATCAATAATTTTACTCATAACATGGAAATATTCAAGAGTAGTAGTGGAGATTTTTTGGGATGATTTTACATTAATAAGGACACATATTCTAAATTTTTTAGCATTTTAGGCCATGAATGCAACTAATATCCAAGAAAAAGAATGTGTTTTATCAAATAAATATTCTTCTTATAGAATCATCAATTATTCTCAAATCTACAATATAAAAACATTCCATCAAATTTGAATCAATAGTTGTAATCATATTTGATGGTGGTGGAAAATAAAAAATGTTCATTTTAATCTTTCCCAAATGTCATTAAATGTATCTCCTTGATATTTCTTGATCCCAAAAATGAATTTCAAATGGAAATAGTTCTATATATAGTGAATTAATTTTCTTGAAAAGGATTGTTTAGTTAATTTCATAATCCATTCAATGTTGAATGTGAATGGAAAAATAGTTCTGTACCTTCTACTTCTAAAGAAAAATTAAATTTTACTAAATTTCATTTAATTTTCATAAACTCGTTGAGGATTCATGATGAAAAAATGAAAACTAAATTTTTAAAGGTGTTGTTGTGGATATTCACCTGTAAATCCATTAAATTTGGGAATATGGTGAATAAAACTAGATTTAATTTCAAACACAATATATTAATAGGAATATTCCATAGTGTTTTGATGATTTTTATCTACGGTGAAGCTAATTATATTAAAGTTATGTTGTCAACCATTTCAATTTCAGGCCATAAAAGGTTCCTTCTAAGTGTGTTATTTAAAGATTCACAACAAGGTATAGGGGGATTTCTAAAAGCTCTAACCATATATTCATATGTTATATAATTTTAAAAATCCAATTGTAATAATATTAGCTTATAATTTCATCTAATGAAAACCCAATATTAGAAAATTCAAATAAAGAAACCTCCATGGAAATGAAACAAGTTTATGTGAGGGTTTTTTTTTCATGAATCAACAATCAATTAATTTATCCTCTAAAGAAATGAAATATATTATTCCCTAAATTGTCTCACGATTAGGATGTAATTTGAGTTTCATACAGTCACTTTGGTATATTTTTTGAAAGATGAATAATTGGGGATTTTAATTAAGAGTTATCATATATATATAAATATAAATATAAAATAAATTTCCATAACATTAAATTTTAAAAAATATTTAATGTTTTAAGGGATTTGAAACCATAATTAAAATTGTAGTTGTCGACAACCATAGACCTTTAAGATATTTCCCTCTTCCTTATTTAAATTCCATCCCAATTTAATATCTATGTTTCTACCCAAATAACTCTACATGAACACACTATGTTTCAAGTATATCATATCAAGAACTAAGTATTATTGTTTTACAACCAATATTAGTGATTTAGTTACATTCATACCTCTACGAAATCAAAAAAATTGAAATATTGATTCTCAACAACAAGACCTTTTTGATGATATTTAAAAAGTAAAATAAATTATTTTGCTTGATATATTGATCATCAATTAAAAAAAATTGCTAAAAATATATTCAGTAATTAAAACCTTCTCTTTTATTCAAAAATATTTGTGCAATAGAGATTCAAAAGATATTTTACATGAAGACAAACATTTGTAAGGTATTTTATGGGTTTCCTCCATCCAAAACCACATGGGGTTTAAACATACATCACTTAAAAAACATATTTCTTATCCATTCCATCTATTATATTGTGAATGAATAAAATGTTCACAAGCCCCTAAAAACCAATCCCTCCTTTCTCTCACTATCCACACCTTGGAAAAATATAGAAAATGAAATAGAAATGGGGTGTATAATATATGATGCTCTTCTCTTATCCATAAAATGTGTGATCACATTTTTTCTTACCCCTCTGTAATATTGAGTGGTGCCATTTTAAAAAGTTGTTTAAAATGGATATTTATGTACACCATCAAAATTTAATGTCATTTGTACATGAATATATGTAGATTCACTTGAATTTATGGGGCCCTATTTTTAATCCTGAATATACTCTTTGATGCCCTCATGTTGTATGCACTCAATAGATTTATTATTGAGAAAACACTGAAAATAAATTTAACACAAATATGCAGATTGAGGACTTATTCATAATCTAATTGGAATCACCCAAATTTTATATTCTATATCCCATGATATTTCTCTTTTAATTATGGTACATTAATTCCATCAGAAAAAATTCTTTTCCATCTTAGATGATTTATTTGGGCCTCAAATTTTTGGAATCAACAACCGGTCTAATTGAAATAGATTTATCCAATAGACATATGATTCCTAAAAAAGAATTACCCAATTTGGATCAATATAATGAAAATTTTATGATCTAAACACAAAAGTGAATGAAAATATTCTAATATCCTTAATTTAGAAAGACTCACTTTTTATCTCAAAAAATCCCAATAATCCAAAATGATAAAAATATGCTAACTGTTTTTAAATTTGGGGGGTTTAAATTATTGAAATACCTAAGAAGAATAATGGAAATATAAGATTAATCAGACTTCATCATTGATTTACCATAGATACCTATCATGGAGGATGCGATTTGGCTAATCATTGGTCATCTTATGAAATCCGATCATTTATTCTCTAATAATGTGTAAAAAAGTTGGAAGAGAATAGAATTGTGTATATCCCGGAGGTTTTGAATTCTATAAGGTTCTCATAATAAATTTTTGTGACTAAAACCCATGTTTAAAGGTATATTTATATTTTTTGTCAAATAGACTATAGTTTACTAGTTGAAATGCACATCATATCATCCTTATATAGATGGTAGGATAGAGAATGATATCAAGATTCATTATGATATGATTTGAGAATGTGGGATATATATTTCATGTCTATAAAAATAGATTCCTCCCCTTGTAAAATTTTACTATAACAATTTTCATCAATCATTTATTAAGATGGAACCCTTTTAGTCATTGTAAGAGTGGCCTTATAAATCTCCCTTATGTTGGGTGGAATTTGGAGAGAAATACTTAGTAAGAATGTGACTTCTTCCAGAGACAACAATCACGTGCAGTTGATCTAGGAGATTTTGGTCATACAAAATACTCTTTTGAAATCCTATATGGACCACCATCATCAACCAATAGAGTTTGAGGATGGTGATTGGGTATTTCTTCTAGTTTAACCATTATTGGGATACCATTAGTTGGGTATGTATAGTAAATTGGCACCTAGTATTATTTTACACTTTGAGAACATAGAGAAACATAAAATGGAGGAATATTAGTTGGAATTATCATCTCTAGTTACATCGATACAATATGTGTTTCATTTTTATCACATAGGATGTATCAATCAGAACATCTACATGTCCTTTATTGGGAAGATGATGATATTGAAATTGACCCCACTATAGTTGTAATAATTTTTTAGATTATGTATCAATAAAGAAACATGTTTTCTGTTAAAATAATTCCATTGGGATGTGTACTATGTATGTTTATATGGGATAACCGTGATACATGAGAGTAAGAATAGTTGATGATTTTGTAGTGACCTTCTATTTTGGAAAGTCCAAAAACATGAACACTTTAATGGAAGATTAATATATCATTGTGGGTATAATTTGGAAACACTATTGGTATTATTACAATCCATTTTTATATTGAAGGGGTTTTTATTTTAGTTCTAAGGGTTTTCAGAGGTGACCCTGAGTTTTCTGATTTTTTTTTAAAAAACATTACTATAAGTGGTATTTTTATGTACTTATTCAAAATTAGTGGGTAGATATCCCATGGGGCTTGGTGGTGGATTATACCTCAATTGAAAATTGGAATCTGTGGTGTTCTGTACAAGGAAATATGACATTCCTTCTTCAAAAAAGTATTATTTATGAGGTGTAAGTGGCTCTGTGTAAGAACCCGGTTCTTATTTTTGAGGTACGAGTTTCTTCTTTTCTATTTTCCTTAAGTGTTTTTGAGAATAAAAAGGAAAATGGGGAAAATCCCAAATTTTGGAAGTACAAGCCGTGTACTTTTCCACACGCCGTGTACTTCTGGCCATGTTGAATGATTACACAGGGCGTCTGGCCATGTCGGTGATGAAGGGTGTAGGAACTGACTACACACCGTGTGGTGGTCCTTAACATTCCGTGTAGTCATTCGGCAGGCGAATAGTAAGGTGGTGGCCAGCTATGCGACAACACACGCCATGTACTCATGAAGACATGTCGTGTAGTCAGGTTGGCAGGTGAACAGTGCCACACTGGCGGGAAGCCGCCAGGGGAACAATTTAAAAAATGGGAAGTACACACCATGTACTTGGAAGTACATGCAGGGTACATTGTTTTTTCGCTTAAAATGGGAAGTAGCCTCCCTTGTTCATAGGGAAGGCTTAGACTAGGGAGAGATCTCGGGAGAGGAAGGCTGGATCTTAGGAGATCTGTCGATCGCGAACTAGGAATCCATTTCTGCCACCGACGATCTCGTTGGAACCGCACGGGTAAGCCCTCCATTATTCCTTTATCATTCTTACCAATTCTTCCACTAACATGAATTATTTTAGTTTAAGTGAGAATTGTTTAACCTCATATATAAGGAGTTCTTGGAAGTTTCATAAGGAGTCGTTTACGTATACTGATCAGGGGCGTATAAGGTAGCTGGATTGGTGTTTATTTTCCAACCGTCGTGCGTTTTGTGTGTTTTTGAGCTACAAAACCATATCTGGGGTGTCATGTGGCTGAGGCCATGGCTATTTTAAATATCTAGAATTGTATAAGTAATTTAATGTGATATTAAAATGCTGTTTGGGATCGCTGCTTGGATCCAAGACCACCCCAGGGGTGCGTTTCTTTGTTTAGCCGTTTGGCCAGGATATATAGGGGTATGCCTTTAAAGTAATGATTATAGAATTTCCTTGAGAGGAATTGTTTGTGAATATTTATTTATATGTTGGGCATGGACCAGTTACATGCGCCTGAGGGCAGCGTTTTACTTAGACCATGGGTGTTGTTTGTTTAGCCTAAGGGCTAGGTACTGCTTAGCCTGAGGGAAACGTTATATTTCATCTGAGGGAAACCTTTCGTATTCATGAGGGAAGTGACTTCTGTGCCTGAGGGTGAAATTTCATTCCCCTGAGGGAAACTTCAGTTACGCCTAAGGGAAATACCTGCAGGTTGGATTCTAATTACCTGAGGTTAAGGGTTGCGTGTCTGAGGACAATGACTGGTTACATAGAAATTCACTGTGGTGATTTCTTAATAATGAATGGTTAAATGAATATTAAAATGGCAATATAACTGGTTAAGATGGTTACTTTTGAGTACTTCTTAGTTTATCGCATTTTTACTAATGCACACTGTTGTTTCATGCTTTCACAGTTGGGCACGGGCCTTTGGTGGGTGCCTACTGGGAATTTATTTCTCACACCCTGTTTGGGTCAGGCTTTTTGGCCCAAACAGATTACGTTTCTATATGTGTAGATAAGGGAAAGGGTACTTATACAGGTACTTGACTGTTTCTCAGGTATAGGAGAGAATGGGACCGGGCTTTGGCTCGCGATGCCGCGGGCTGTTCAATTTTGATTTCTATACCTGTACTTCAGTTGTATTGTATTGCAGTGTAACATGTTCTGGCTGTTTTATAGAACAGTGACATGCTGCATCTTCATATATATATGACTGCTAGTTTTCCTTTTTGTTATCAGTTATCCATTTCAGTTATATATATTGTTGCTACTTCCGCTGTTGTTGTATGATTATATTATATTCCGCTATGCTACACTATGACAAATGAGGGCATAGTTTCCCCACTATCAGACCTGGGCCCTCATTGCTAGTCGGTATCCTCTGGCGTTTGGGGAAATGCACTTGAGGTCATGTGGCGAACCGGGTTCGGGGCACCCATTAAGTGGAACTAGGAACCGGGACGTTACAAAGTGGTATCAAAGGTGTTATTTTCTTTGACATACTATTTGGAGCCTTTTCCAGGGATAGGACGGAATGATAGTTGGTAATAAGCTATGTTCGGGCATAGCTAACCCGCGTACGGGGAAAATACAATTTACCTAATGTTACAATATTACTTGTTTTGAAATTTACAGTTGATTTGATTTCACTGTTGGGCAACGTACTTTTATTGGTCTGTTATATTTTATTAATGGGTTCTATTTAGTTGCAACTTGGTGAGATTAGGGTATTCCATCTCATACATCATATAGGAACACGCTAGAAATCACATGCCATGCATAGTTCGATGCCATGTAGGTGCATTAGAATTTTCATGTTGTTGTGATTGTTGTTGTGCTAGAAAAGAATACTATTGTGATAGCTACTTGATAAATACCTGCTTTGTGATAGGGTATTTTCTTGTATTAGCCGGTTCGTAGAATAGACGCCAAACTTTGGTTTTTGGGGAGTATGGGCCCCCACTGACCGAAATTTGGTGGATCATTGACTGTTTATTTTGTATAACACAGATAAGCTGTAAAACATTGATTCGTGGGGAGTATGGGCCCTCACGGGTCGGAAATTGACACTTAGTTGTTGTTTTCAGTATTTAATAGGTTCTGGAGAAGTTTCTGAGGCATACTGTCCGGAAACCTAGAATACATGCCGTGTAGTACTTTAAACACACTGTGTACATTCTTCTGTTTGAGAAGAAAAATAAACTTTTTGAGTACACACCGTGTACACTAAGTACACGCCGTGTAGTCTCTTCCAGTGTCACAAACCGTGTTGGTGGTGACATGAGGAAGGGAAGATCTTGGGGCAAACACGCCTTGTAGCTTCTGTACACGCCGTGTAGTCGCTTCCCGTGCCACAAACCATGTGGGCGGTGACACGGGGTAGGGAAAGGCTTGGGTAAAACACGCTGTGAACCCGATGTACACGCCGTATAGCGTTGACCCGGAGTCCGGCCATGTAACTCACAACACGGGTCAGTGACCTCTTTTCTTGAACACACTGTTTCAATGATGGACACGTCGTGTAGTGTAACTTGGGGACCCGGTTGTGTAACTACAACACAGGTTGGCAAAGCTCGTCTAGTACACGCCGTGTACCTATGGGACACGCCATGTAGTCTTGCCCGCAAACATACTGTGTGGACTTAGCCGTGTGGCTAGAAAACAGGGTGGTGTACACGCCGTATTCGGGTGTAACACGTCGTGTAGTGTCAAGCCGAGTAGCCGACTGTGTCACAAACGACACGTGCAGTTGGAAAATTACACCATACATGCCGTGTAGATGATATACATGCCATGTATTTTTGGTCAACAGGAGCCATGTAGCTTAGCTGTGTAGAAGGACCCGAGCAGGTAAGGGAAGTCAAGTACACGCTGTGTAGTCTTGTTTTGTAAAACTTGAAATTCATTCTCCCTCTTGTTCCCTTTGTGGTTCCTTCATTTTCAGTCTTGTTAATATTGAATACTAAGGCATGTTTTTGACCTTGTAGTGTTATGCCGCCTAGACAACCGTGAATTTTTCTCCAGGAGAGTGGCAAAGATTATACTCCAGAGATGGTGGTCCATGGGCTTCTAGTGGATCCTATAGCAGAGCTAGAGGTGGTGCCGACTGTTATACCGGACACAGGTGTGGAGGCGCAGTTTCCTGAAGGCTTTATGCGGTTCATGCAGACCTTTCAGGGAGCACCGCAGGCTGCTATCTCTATGGCTGAGCTGACTCATATCTTCTAGCAGTAGCATCCACCTATGTTTTTATGGGATGGTGGACCACATGCTGCAGAGTCTTGGCTAGGATCGATGCAGACTATTTCCGAGCATCTTGAGATGCCTCTAGGGCATAGGGCCAAGCTCGCGACTTATATGCTGCCTGATTCCACCAATATGTGGTGGGATGTTACCACCCAATCAGAGCATCACAGAGACATGGCATGGGAAGATTTTCAGGTAGTCTTCTATGAATTCTTTTTTCTTGAAGACGCTGAGGGAAGATATAGCTTGAGAGATCATGAATCTGCAACAAGGCGCTATGTCAGTGATGGACTACTCTTCTCGTTTCATGAAGCTTCAGCGTTTTTCACCCACACTGGTGGGTGATGAGATGTTGAGGGCTAGACGCTTCGAGGATGGTCTTTAGTATGACATCCGAGCACTGGTGAATGTTTTTAGGTTACCTAGTGTACATTCTATTGTGAACCGGGTGCTGATTACTGAAAGGAACCTGTAGGAAGATAGTGGTGTGGGCCAGGGCAGTTCAAAACCAATCAGTGGTACTATTTCATTAGGCAAGAGGAGGGGACAGATGGACTTCTCTCTAGGTGGCAGTACCAGCCATGCATTTTCTTCAGGTGGACAGGTTAGGTGCTACCAGTGTGGTAAAGAGGGGCACAAGAGACTGTAGTGTCCACGTGACATAGTGGAGTGTCGAGATTGTGGCATGATGGGGCATCTGCAGCGATTTTGTAGGGAATTTTTACCAGTGGCTAGTGAGAGGGGTTCTGTGCAGACTCTACGTGCGGGAGCAGAACCAGTGGCTTCTTACCAGTCAGGGAACTGGAATACGTCAGGGTGTGCAGGCAGGGATGGTGGTCGTGGCCGTGGTATCCAGACATTAGGATCTCAGAGGCAGCATGGTGGGATAGCTCAGGGTAGCCAGGCTGTGTCGCCGGGCCACGACACTGGGAAGCCATATGCAGTGCAACAGACCCAGCAAGAGCAAGATCCCAGACCTTATACCATTAGAGGTACTATTATAGTAGATTTTGTCTTATATTCTATACTTTTTGATATGGGTGCTACACATAGTTTCATATATGTACCCGTTGTGGACAGCCTTGGGCTCTGTGTTTCTTCTTTTTCTGATGTCTTGACGCTAGACACTCGTGGGGACTAGAACGGCTGGTGTGCATCGGTGTAGGGAGTTCCCCCTTGAGGTTGGTGGGTGTAACTTCCTTTGGGACCTCTATGTCTTGGAGATAACGAGTTATGATTTCATTCTCTGGATGGGCTGGTTGGTTCCCTTTCGATCCATTGTAGACTGCTATCATCGCAGGGTGAGTTTCGTATCACCAGAGGGCAGAGAGGTTCTATACAAGGGTAAATGGGATGTTTAGGCAAGTCGAGCTGGACCAGAGCATCATGGGCGAGGTGGAGTCACGACCCAGATTGCGAGTTTATATCTAGATGATCAAGGGACTTGTTAGATGTATTTCCCTCCAGTGGTTGATCGTTTCAGGGATGTCTTCCCGGAAAACTTTTCAGGTCTACCTCCAGAGCGTGAGGTGGATTTCTCTATTGATCTTGTGCCAGGAGCAGCACCGGTGTCTATTCCTCCTTATAGGATGGCCACACCTGAGTTACAGGAGCTCAAGAGGTAGTTAAAGGAGTTACATGCAAATGGTTCTATCCGACCCAGTACTTCTTCGTGGGGTTCTCCGGTCCTTTTTGCAAAGAAGGCGAACGGTACCCTCAGACTCTGTGTGGATTATCCGAAGTTGAACCAGTTTACGGTTAAGAACTGATATCCCTTGCCGAGGATTGATGATCTTTTTGATCAACTTCGTGGAGCACGAGTGTTCTTGAAGATTGACTTGAGGTCAAGATATCATCAGCTGCACATGAGACCATCGGAAATACAACTTATGGATTTTCGAAGCAGATATGGTATGTATGAGTTATTGGTTATGCCGTTAGGACTCACGAACGCGCCAACAGTTTTCATGGATTTGATGAATCGTGTGTTCCATCTGTATCTGAATTATTTTGTGGTAGTATTCATGGATGACATCTTAGTGTACTCTCACACCCGACACGACCATGCCGCCCATATTGAGATTGTATTGAGTACACTGAGAGAGCATCGACTATATGCTATGCTCTCAAAGTGCCACATTTGGATGGACCAGATTCACTTCCTAGGTCATATTATCTCAGAGGTAGGAGTTGCAGTAGACCCGAAGAAGGTGAGAGTAGTAGTTTCCTTGAATCAGCCTAAGAACATGTTTGAGATACGAAGTTTCTTGGGGATGACTGGTTACAAATGACGCTTTATAAAGGGCTTCTCCCACATAGCAGTTCCGTTGATAGGTCTGACTAAGATGGGCATGAAGTTTGTTTGGTCGGAAGCTTGCGAGACAACCTTTCAGGACCTGAAAGGAAGGTTGACATCAACACCGATCCGGATACTCCCAGAGAAGGGAAAGAGCTATACAATTTACTGTGAAGCATCAGGTATTGGGCTGGGAGTAGTGTTGATGTAGGGTGATCGATATGTTTCATACGGGTCTCAGAAGTTGAGGCCACATGAGAGGAATTACCTGACGTATGATCTCGAGTTGGCTGCAGTTGTGAATGCATTGCACTGTTGGAGGCATTATCTATTGGGAGAGCATTTTGTGGTTTTCACTAACCAAAAAAGCCTCAAGTATATCTTTACTCAGCGTGACCTGAATTTGAGGCAGAGGGGGTGGGTCGAATACCAACAGTCCTTTGATTTTTAGCTTGCCTACACACCTGGTAAAGGTTATGCAGTAGCTGATGCACTGAGCAGGAAGACTCAGATACAGGCTGTGCGGAGGCTAGTGGTGAGTGGCATCTTATGGCTTTGTTCTCTGAGATGCATTTAGAGATGTACGACAGTTGGGGGCAGACTTATCTTTCTTCTTTAGTGTGTGACTTCTACCCTCTTGGATAGAGTGAAGATGAGACAACTATCTGATCCAGAAGGCCTAGTTCTACGGGAGTCGGTGGCAAGTGAGGACCCTCCTCCTAGTTGGGCAGTAGGCGATGATGAAATTCTGCGTCTCCATGGACGAGTGTGGGTTCTAGGGGATATCTCCGTGGAGCTGATGTGGGAGTTTCATGCTTCATCTTGGCCTGTTCATCCCATGGATACCAAGATGTACTGTGACTTGAGGCGTTAGTACTGGTGGTCGGGTATGAAGAGATATGTGGCTGGTTTTGTTACAAGGTGTTCCACCTGTCAGCAGGTGAAGGAAGAGCATCAGAGACTAGCTGAGCTATTACAGCTATTACCCATTCCAGAGTAGAAATGGGATGATTCTGCGATGGACATCATGACTAGGTTGCCGAGGTCACCTGGAGGCAATGATGCCATGTGGGTTGTTGTGGACAGAATCATGAAGGTAGCTCAATTTTTTCCGATCAAGGAGACCTTCAGAGTTGACGAGCTCAGAAGGTTGTATATCCAAGAGATCGTACATCTTCATGGTTTCCATCGTTATATCATTTTAGATAGGGATGACCACTTTATGTATCCTTTTTGGTAGAGTTTTCAGAGGGCACTGGGTACACAGGTGCTTCTGAGCACAACATACCACCCTCAGACCGATGGCCAGTCAGAGCATATGATTCAGGTGCTAGAGGACATGCTGTGTGCATGCGTCCTAGAATTTGGGGGCTCTTGGGTGAAGCATATACCCCTAGTCGAGTTTTACTACAATAACATTTTTCAGGAAACTATTGAGATGGCACCTTATGAGGCTTTATATGGTAGGCCATGCCGATCACCCTTATGCTGGATAGAGGCAGGTGAGTCAGCTTTACTGGGACTGCGTATCATGTAGGAGACTACTGAGAAGGTCCAGTTGATTCAGAAGCAGATGGATACCACGCAGTATCGTCAAAAGTCTTATGTTGGTCGTCTCAGATGACCTTTGGAGTTCGTGGTCGAGGTTCAGGTTTTCTTGCATGTTTGGCCGAGGTTGGGACACAGGCTGATCAGTAGACATGGTAAACTTTCCCCATGGTATGTCTGGCCATTTGAGATTCTGGAGAGAGTCGGGCTGGTTGCCTATCATTTGTAGTTACCACATAGGTACCGAGCCATGCATGATGTCTTCCATGTATCTTAGTTGTGTCACTATCATTCAGACCCATCTCATGTATTTCAGCCTGATGAGGTTGAGCTTTATATGGATTCGTCCTTTGAGGAACATCCGATTCATATCGTTGACAAGAGCATGAAGGTTCTCCGAGACCGATCAGTTCCTCTCATACGGGTGCTATGGAAGCATGGCCGAGTGCAGGATGAGACCTAGGACTGGGAGACCGACGTACGTTCTTAGTGGCCAGAGCTGTTTTGAGTTTTATCTTCACCCCCCTTGGAAGGGAAATTTGGGGACGAATTGCTTTAATGGGGGACGTTTGTAAGAATCGGTTCTTCTTTTTTAGGTATTGGTTTCTTCTTTTCTCTTTTCCTTAAGTGTTTTTTTGAATAAAAAGGAGAATGGGGAAAATCACAAATTTTGGAAGTACTCGCCGTGTACTTTTCCACACGTCATGTACTTCTGGCCGTGTGGAATGAGTACACAGGGTGTGTGGTCATGTCAGCAATGAAAGGTGTAGGAACCGACTACACGCCGTGTAGTGGTCCCTTACACACCGTGTAGTCAGTCGGCAGCCGAATAGTAAGGTGGTGGCCAGCTATGCGACAACACACGTCGTGTACTCATGAAGACACGCTGTGTAGTCAATTATGTAGGTGAACAATGCCACGCTGGCAGGAATCCGCCAGGGGAACAGTTTAAAAAATGGGAAGTACATGCTGTGTACTTGAAGTACACACACTGTACTTTGTTTTTTCACTTAAAATGGTCATTAGCCTCCCCTGTTCATAGGGAAGGCTTAGAAAGGAAAGAGAGCTCGGGAGAGGAAGGCCGGAGCTTAGGAGATCCGTCGATCGTGAACCGGGAATCCGTTTCTGCCTCGGATGATCTCGTTGGTACCGCACGGGTAAGCCATTCACTCGTCCTTAATCGTTCTTTCCAATTCTTCCCCTAACATGAGTTATTTGAGTTTAAGAGAGAATTATTTTTCCTCATATTTACCAAATTATTGGACGTTTCAGAAGCCATTATTCACATGTACTGATCAGGGGAATATAAGGTAGGTGGCTTGGTGTTTATTTACCAACTTTCATGCGTTTTGTGTGTTTTTGAGCTACGAACCCATATTTGGGGTGTCGTGTGGTTGAATTCGTGGCTATTTTAAATACCTAGAATTGTATAAATAATTGAATGTGATATTAAAATGTTGTTTGGGATCGTTTCTTCGATCCAGGACCACCCTAGGGGTGCGTTCCTCTGTTTATCCGTTTGGCCAGGATACCCCCGAGTATGCCTTTAATGTAATGATTGTAGAATTGACTTGAGAGGAATTTTTTTTGAATGTTTATTTACTTGTTGGGAATGGCCCGGTTACTTGCACCTGAGGGAGGTGTTTTACTTAGCCCGTGGGCGTTGTTTGTTTAGCCTGAGGGCAATGTAATGCTTAGCCTGAGGGAAACGTTCTATTTCGACTGAGGGAAACCATTCGTATGCCTAAGGGCAGTGACTTCTATGCCTAAGGGAGAGAATTCGTATGCCTGAGGACAACTTCAGTTACACCTGAGGGAAATAACTGCGGGTTGGATTCTGATTACCTGTGGCTAAGGGTTGCATGTCTGAGGACACTAACTGGTTACTTAGAAATTTGCTATGGTGATTTCTTAATAATGAATGATCAAATGAATATTCAAATGGAAATATAACTGGTAAAGTTAGTTACTTTTGAGTACAACATAGTTTATCACATTTTTACTACTGCACACTGTTGTTGTATGCTTTCACGGTTGGGCACGGGCCTTTGGTGAGTGCCTACTAGGAATTTAATTCTCACACCCTATTGGGGTCATGCTTTTCAGCCCAAACAGATTATGTTTCTGGAGTTGTAGATAAGGGAAAGGGTCCTTATACAGGTACTTGACTGCTTCTGCGGTATAATAGAGCATGGGACTGAGATTTGGCTCGCGATGCTGTGGGTTGTTCTGTTTTGCTTTCTCTACCTGTACTTCAGTTGTATTGTATTATAGTGTAACATGTTATGGCTCTTTTATAGAATAGTGACATGCTGCATCTTCATATATATATGACTGCTAGTTTTCCTTTTTGTTATCAGTTATCCATTTCAGTTAAATATACTGTTGCTTCTTCTGCTGTTGTTGTATGTTTATATTATATTCTGCTGCGCTGCACTTTGACAAATGAGGTTATAGTTTCCCCCCTATCAGACCTGGGCCCTCGCTGCTAGTCGGTTGCCTCTAGTGTTTGGGGAAATGCGTTTGAGGTCATGTGGCAAACCAGGTTCGGGGCACCCGTTGGGTGGCACTCGGAACCAGGAAGTTACACTCTGGATCTCAGAAGCAGTTTTTCCAAGAATGTTAATGGATAATCCCTTAGTTTGTATTGTGGTCCTCAATGTTTTATCAAATTAAACATAATTTAGTGGAAATATTCATCGCGGTATTGTATTTTTCATTCTTCCAATAAATATATAAACCCTATCTGAACCACCACATCATCTAATCCTCTATCTCAAACCTTATACACCCAATAGGGTACATTGAATGCCTTGGAAGACCATACTGATTTGATTCAACATTAGGATTTTCATGGACAATTTATTATGGTTTTTCCCCAATATTAAATAATTTTTTTTCTATATAAAGGTTATAATTATTGAATTAATATATGTTATTGTTCAATTACATGGTATTTATTATGAAATGTCCAAATTTTATATAATGTTGGATTTTGTTCAAGATATCTATGTTTTAAATGTATTTTCTCTAAAAATGGATTTGGAAACACTATATGTGGATGTAATCCATTAAGGGTGCATTTGATTGAAAATTTGTTTTACCATCATGGAAGGGGATAATATTTTATAAAAAAATTATATTTGGTGATAATGTTTTTCAATTTTATTTTTTGTAATCCATGGAACATTGGGGACCTTTGGTGTATCAGAAAATGGGCATGTTACCTTAGTGTGTAAAATTACACAAAAGGTTTTTTAATATTTATTGACTATTATGGGACTCTATAAAAGTATGATTCACGTCTTTTTGGGTTTTGGCTACTTTAATGTCATTCACGTATTACCATTGGTGATCCCCTTTTGTCAATTGTCATTTACTCTTGGTTTTACACTTGATGGTTTATTTCATAGTGGGATTTATCAATTGTTAGTCTTGTGGTGTATCCCTAGATAGTTTGAATTTTTCTCACCTCCTTTTTAATTTCAAAATCATATTTTTTGTTGTGTGAATATGAAAGGCTTTTATAAAAAACCAAAGAAAAATTTACAAATAAAATTTTCTCATAGCCAAATTTTTTATAAATTAATTTTTTTAATATGTATAACTGATTTTTTCTTGATATTAGTGTTTGTATAGATTCATTGGAAAAATCCTACTAGGTAGTGTTCTCACACCTTATTTATTTCCATTAGGTGTTTATAGATGTGGTTTTTTGGGACATAGTTAAAGAGTAGATGGTCTTGTAGATTGTCATATTTTATGGAGTGTTTTAGCCTTCATCGTGGGATGGTTTGATGGTGATGTATGTTCATATTGATCAAGTGTCTTTAGATTATCATATTGGACTTTCAGTTTCAACCTTTTGGGATTAACCTTATATTTCACTTGGTTGTGTACCCTCTATTAAACTATGTGCACTTTTAGTTTTCCATTCTTCAAATATACATGAGGCATGTATCAGTTTATTTATTATTTCCCACATTTTGGAATACCTTATTGGGTGACATATCTAGTCATCCATGGTTGGATTATTACATATATCTTCTTGTTTAGATATTTTTAATTTTATCGATCTCTCTAAAATAATTCATTAAATTTTTGATAAAACACAATAAGCTGAGATGAAATGGATCTATATATTTGTTGAATCAATTTTCAAAACAGAGTTAAAGAAAAAATATTGGCCTCTCTAGAAACACCATTAGGTTTTTTAAAAACCATATCACTGGGTTCTCAAAACAATTTACTGAATTAATTAAAATGTAGTAGTATTGGGACATAGTTTTTCTTTTATATATGAAAATATTATTATTGTGATTCATCGGTTTGAGGGTTTGGTTTTATGAAAATAGTGTTTGAGATTTATTAGATTAGTTTTAAATTTACTTCTATAGATTGTTTCTTAAACTTGAATCATCTCTTTACATTTCCAATAAAATCATAATTCTATATTAATTTTCTCATATTCTCTCTCGAACGTAGTGAACCTCACTTATATTACCTTTTATTAGAGGTCTCATATAGAGAATATGAGTAAGTTTACCACTAAAAAACAAACTGTCACTAAACTCATTGATTGAATGTCTTTGATAATCCTCCTCTTCACTGATTAAATTCTAAAACCTATAGAGGATTTATTTCAAGCGACATGTTCATGTTATCCAGTGATAAGAAGGAATAAAATTTTAATCATATAAGTAGAAGGAAATCTATTAAAACCTAAAAACATTCAAATATATCCAGAGAGACCAACAAAATAGAAAATTTACTAGTACATTGAATTCTTTCCCATGGGTCAAATAAAAATTCTCAACTCAGCCAAAAAAGTATTGGTGTTTCATCACCAGTGAAATGCAACAAAATAAAATGAAAAGAATGGAATGAAAAATGCAGTAGAGCAATTAGTTTAATGATCATAGAAAATTATCTTCCGTTATATGATGATAAATTCATTATTTATAGAGGAATGATCCAATTTCTTCAATATTCCCTCTTTGAATGTGTTTTTATCATGATAATATCTTCCAATTACCACTAAAATTTTGAATTATTTCTCAAATATTATGACAAAATCCTTATCTTCAGATTATCACTATGTGCACAATTCTAAGGTTGAGATTTCCAAAAATCAACCAACCTATCTGATTTTCAATAAAAATTCTCTCCTCATGATCATTAGTTGCTTCATCAAATGGATGATCACCATGTGTTATGTTTCTTAGAGATTTTATTGATTTGGAAAGTCTAGTGGAATGTCGTCGAGGTTCCAAATTGTGTCATATATTCTCTTTGGAAATTTATAAGGTAAACATAAAGAGGTCTAGGGTTCATTGATGACCTTGATATAGCACATTAAACACTAAATGAACCATTATGTAGAAGTGAATTTCCCTTATGCATATATATCCTTCTTTATAGATACCCTTTTGTGGAATTAAAATTATGTTGAGGTAGCCTTACAATGTTTGTTCTGGCTTCATCAATCAGTTTCATTCCAGATCTAGCATGGTGGTGCAGCTATTCTCTTGTAGAGTGGATTCTTTATTTATCATATTTTGTACATGAAAAGACCATAAATGTTGGATTGTTTCAATATTTGTCTATTGATGGTCATCTTTAATTTAATTTATGGGTTCATAATCTTTGGTCCATCTTTCCAAAGTGGTGAACAGGCACACAATATCAATTTTTCACCTGGTTTAGATTCTTCATACTTGGCTTCAACAAGTGTGAGTACATGCATTCAACATTGAGTTCAAGGGGTTGTTTCCATAATTATCTCCAACAGGCTTGAATTCTACATCATAATGATTCACCATGGAATCTAGGTTCTGATGACCTCATCTTCAAAAGGTGGCTTAGATTACGATCACTACCCCTGACATTATTGGATTCAGTATTGCAAGCTTGGTCAGTCGATGGTGTGATCAATTATGGATTACATAAAGTCACTCACTATGGAGGTCCATGGTCGATTTCTATAATGATTTTAAAAAATGCATATTTATAAAACTATAATTAAATAAAAATATATATAAATAATTATAAAATTGTAATAATTTCTACTAAATAGTAAATAACTTTTTTATATTTATAATTATAAAATTAAAATTTTATATAAACACTTTTTAAATATATTTATTTATAATTTGAATTAAAAAATAAATATATTTATTTGAAATAAATATATGTCTTTAATGAATATGGTTTATAATATATATATATATATATATACCATTCAGAAGATATTTATTGACATTGTCGTTATTTAGTTTCGTATGATGCATGTGTATAATTTAAGATTTATGGTCATAAGTTTATTTGTGCACAAGATTGTGAGTTTATAAATGTTAAGATTAACTATATTATTATGACATGTGAATATGTTATGTATTCATCATGAATATTCATTTAAACATATTCAAACCATTCTTATTCATGTTGTCCATATATGTCTTTTTTATTATCTATACTCCTCTTGGTATATATGATTAATTCATGACATACATAAGAACCTATAATATTTTCATAAATACTTATAAAAATACAACAAATAGATTTAAATAATAAATATAATTATTTTATTTATTATTATAAAATTGAAATTATACAGAAATACATTCTAAATAAATATATATATATAATTAAAATTATAACTGTATATATATTTAAAAAAGTATAATATTACACAAAATAAATCAAATATTAATTTGTAAATATATATATTTATATATTAACACACACACATATATATATATAATTATAAACAAATGTTTATAAATATATTTATTTATAATTATAATTATTTATGTCTTTAAATCATTATTAAATTATAATTAATATATTTATTATATTTAGAATTTTATCAATAATATATATATATATTCAAAAATATATACAAGTATTTTTTAATATATAAAATTAATTATAATTATAATTATAATTATATTTAAATTTAAATATCTTTAAATAAATATAAAAATATAAAAAATATATTAATTATATATATTTAAAAAATTATAAGTACGATAAATACATTTATTTATAAATATTTATTTATTTATATTTTATAATTATAAATAAATATTTATTTATTTAAATTATTATTTAATTTTAATACCTATATTTATTATATATAGTTATACAATTATAAATATAAATATAAATATTTATTTAAATATATATTAATAAAATTATATATATAATAATTATATATTTATATATCTTTATTTATAACTCTAAATAAATATTTTTTTATTTAAATAATAAATAAAATTATAATAAATATTTTTATTATATTTAGAAATATAAATAAATATACCTTTATTTGAATAATTATATAATTATAAAATATATTTTTTATATATTTATAATTACCAAAATATACTATTTTTATTTATAAAAAAATTTAAATATAATATATTTATTTATGATTATTATATAAATATAAATATATAAATATTTATAATTTTATTAATGTATATAATTTTATAAACATATAAAAATGTTTATCAATTTTTTTATTATATATATAAATATAAATAAATAAATAAATATTTATATTTATAATTATAGATATAATAAATTTATTTATTATAATTTTTTAATTGTAATTAAACCAAAATAAATAGATTTATAATAATAATTATTTTATAAATATATATATTTATATAAATATATAAATATATTTATAAATATATTTATTATATATGTAATTATAAATAAATATTTATTAATTTATCTTTATAATTATAAATAAATACATATTTATTTATTATATATATAATTTTTTAAAAATATTTAATAATATAAATAAATTATTAATATTAGATCTTTATCATCGGTTTTTTAGTGCTGATAAATATCCCCTTTTATTAGCACTAAAAACACCATTAATACAAGTCATTATCAGTGCTACTATTTTGACAATAATAAAGATACATTTTATCAACGCTTCTTTAGCACTGATAAAGAGTTATTTTACATGCGTTATTGATTTTATTACAGATAAAACTACTCTTTATCACCACTTTTTTGAAAGCATAAATAATAAACAAATCCATTTTTTAAAAGAAATAATAACCCGATGTATTCCACAAACACATTCAAGTTCTTGTATAAGTCAACTGTCACCACGCTACCACTCTCTGCAAAACTAGATGCTGCCTCGTCACTGATCTGCCCCTCTCAGTAAGCTTCACTAGTGCTACCATTGTTTCTCTTGTCGATCCCCACCTCTACATGACTGAAAACCATTTCTACCTCACCCCCAGCTCACTGAACCCCATTGCTGCCTTACCGAACCCCTATGCAGCCTCACCCCACCGCCTCACCGAAAACCACTACCACCTCACAGAAACCCACTACATATAAGTCTATATTTATAGACATTTTTGAAATATCATGACTCTCAAAAGAAATGGAATTATTTTTGAATCTTTATTGTAATTTTTTTTGAAGACTTAGTCAGTGTAGATGGAGCTGTGAGTTTGATTTACTCATATTCACTATGATAAAAAATTAAAATTCTTGGATTTTCTATCATGGATGGTGTTTTGGGTATTTTTTATCCAGTATAATGGTCATTGTGTGTGAATGTATTTATTGTATTAGACTAATTATGAATTCAATTTTGGATATATTGGTCTAACTTTGGATATCATCTCACTTTTGATTGCATTATTATTCTATTCTTTAAATATATATTTTAGATGGAGGTTTGGTTGTTCATTGTGGTGATCATTTTGAGTTCCCTCATTATGATATTACAATCTTGATTTGGGAGTATATGATTGATCCTTCATTAGACAAATATGAGCATGAGAAAAAACAATTGTTCTTGTAAAGCCTTGATTTTAATACTTCTATGTGTAGACCAATCATTCCTTGTGAATTTTGTTGGGGATATAGAATTTTCCAAGTTAGTTTTGGCCTTAGTGATATTTGATTGAGAATGTTTTTGAGACAATTCATTGAATTTTTTTTATGAAGTTATCTTCTTGATTGCAAATAGTGGTTTTTTATAATCAGGACTCCCACATTTCTGTTACCTATAGAGTAAACAAAAATAATTATTGAGTGTTAGAAATTATCCATGCATTCTTTCATTCAATATCAACCATAAACATCAAATTATAGTCTAATATTTACAATTAACCATCTAATATTCTTCATGTAACATGTTATTATTCCTCAGCACACCTCATCACCAGTTCTGTAACATGAATCGTCTTCTTAAATTATCAGGTTTTTGTAGTATGGGTATTGCAACAAATCACACTACCAGTGTTTAGGGCCATCTGTAATGTCTTCGGAGTTTAGTTATAATATATTTTTTCTATTGATCATTAAATAAAGATCAATTGTTTCATCAATGGACTAAAATAAAATAATTTATACTTTTATACTTTAATAAATTTTACTTTTTTATATTATAATTTTATACTTTAATAAATTTTTAAAAATATATAATTCTATATATAATATTTAATTTTATAACATATGAGTTCCCATGAGAGATAAATGGTGTTTTCTAAATAGTTTTATCCCTTTTTGGAAATGATATACGATGAGAAGTGTTTGGGAAAATGATTAAATGGATTTTTAGAGATTGTTTTTGGATTTTTAATCAGTGGTTATCACTGGCATAATGTTTTAAAAACTATTCTTCTTATTAAACGGTCTTCAAACCAAGGGTTTGGGTATTTCGAAAGTGTTAAAAATGTTGTTTAATTATTAAAGTGGTGAGTTAACCATTTTTTTCTATATTTAAACACCTTTTTAGCCTTGGTTAATTATTATATCAATTTTTTGTGGTGTTTAAATCATTTATAATTTCCAAATGAGATGGATTAATTAAACAGGGTGTGTTTTCCCATTTGTATTGGATTTTGAAATTTATTGTGTCTTTGAATATTTTTCAATATCCATTTAAAGGTTAGTGTGAATTCCCATTTGAGTTTCGAAGGTGTTTTATGAAAATTGTTCTAAAGAGTATATTGAGATGGATTTTATAATTGATAAAATTACATAGCACTCCATGTATCTTTTTAATTGGTAAGACCAATTTTAATATTTTTTAAAAAATGAGTTTTCATAAAAGGTGTAATACCATCTTAAGCCCCTTTGATTCTTGTATGACCATTTCAGCATGTGATTCTATATAGGTATTTTTATTATAGACAATATAGTTTTATGGGACTTCTATGGGTGTTTATAGGTTTATTTTTTATGACCTAGATTCTTTATGTCCAGTTAATTTTTTTATTAATAAATCCTAGTGATGACTCGCATAACAATAGTATTATTTATAGGTTAATTTAGGGGTTTTATCTCTCTACATTTATTAAATACCTCACTATTTATATTATTTTTTGATACATGTTATCTTATATTTTCTCCCATTTTATGTGACTTGACCTAGTGGTTCTTTACCATGGGTTTCTTCCTTATTTGTATGGTATTCTGTTCAGAATTGTTGAAAGGGATTGTGAATGTTTTTTCTATAAGGGGATATAGAAAATCGTTATTTTGAAGCGTTTTCAACCTATTTTAATAATAAATATGAAATTGTTTCTGAAATGATAAAATTTATATTGGTATGTATTTGAAACATCAAGAATGTGTGAGTTTTGAAAATAGGGGTTTAGGCCACCAGGCCTTATTTTATGGAAATTATGGGTTTTCAAACATGTTTCAGAAAACAACATGATCATTGGAAACCTTGTGGAGTTTTGAAATGTGTATTTAAAAAAATGGTTGTTTTTGAAATAGTTTAATGTAATTTTTTATGAAGGTTATGTGACCAAGAGGTATTGGTTGAGGAAAAATATTTTCCAAGTTATTGTTTTCATTGAATTGAAATCTTTGAAAAAATGTTTTAACAAAATTTAATGTTTTACTACATATTTCTTAAAAAGTTATAGTTTTTTTTGTCTAATGTGTTTAAAACTATAATTTTTAGGATTTAATATAATAGTGATCACTTAGGTTTTTTAGGTTGTGATAACCTACTATACTTTTAGATCACACTTATATTTTATAGGTTTAGGTTTATTCTGGTTTGTTCCGCTTCCATTGGATCTTTTGAGGGGGTATATGGCTAGATGGTTACCCTAGTTGAAAATATTTTCTGTAATTATTTTGATAAATATTCATAGTTCCAAATCAGATAGGCTGGATATGAATAAAGAGCGTATGGATGCCAATCGAATGAAAAAATTGTGTGAAGATGACGTGAAAGAGTTCATTGTGTTTGATAAAGACAATGCATAAGACCCTTAACAAATCAATTTTATATGTTTACATTGTTTCCATTCAAAACTAATTAGTCAATAAGAGTTGTAAGAACACATGATATGTCACGGAATATATCGATGTTATAATTGTTTGAATAAACATTGGGAAAAAGGAAAATGTAGCTAGTGCATAGGATAACACTGCATTTTATGGATAGTCTAATATGATTAAAAGTGAGGAACATGATGTATATCATATCAAAGATGTGATTATAGATGTTAATAATGATGAAGACCATATTGATGAAATGAATGGTAAAGTAGAATATGAACTTAATGGTTTTTGAAAATTGTTTTAGAAGTTAGAGAGTTGTGAAATGATGCAATTATATGCTGGTTTTAATAAATATACAACATTTTCAGCCATACTGAAGCTATATAATATTAAATAAGGGAATGGAAGGAGTTACCCTAGTTTTACAAATCTAAATTTTCCCTTGATTTATTTTCTCCCATAAGATAATGATCTATTTAACTGAATAAATAACACCAAATGAATGCTATGTTCGATGGGTATGATCTCTGAAAGAATAAATGCCATCCCAAATCACATTATTCTCTTTAAAATGGTCCACAAATCACTTACATATTGACCAAAGTGTGGTTCAACTCAATAAAATAATTCTGAATCAGGTCGTATGAACATTTTATGGAAATATCTAACAATTCAAAGGATTATACACCTATATGGAAGTGAGAAGACTATAGGCCTATTGATGTGGCACACAGATTCATAAAATAAAGATGGGAAACTACATCACTTGACAAACTATCTTTATTATAAGATAATTGATCATGATTATCCTAAATTTGGAAATGAGTTGAGATATCTTTTCCCAGAATTATCTATAAATTGAGTGAATCCTTGTGGTTTTCAAAGAATCAATAATATTATATGGATGTTTATGTTGGTAAATTATAACTTTCCACCAGGGTTATGCTTGAAATAAAAATACAAAGTGTTATCTTTGCTTATATTTGGACCAAAAGAGACATGTAATGATATTGATGTTTGTTTGGATCAATTGGTCAGTGATTAGAAATTATTGTGGAATTTCAGTGTTATGATGTATGATGCATACAAAAATGAATATTTCACATTGATGTCCATGTTGTATGAGACGATAAATAACATTCCTTCTTATTGAAATTTTTTATGATATATCATTAAAGGAACACAAGGGTCTCCCATTAGTGAATATGGTATATAGTCAATTGGGATGAAACATACATCGAATAACGTGTTTCTAAGACAATGTAGATTTCTCCATCGACGACATATGTAATGACCATAGATTACATTATTTGATAGTTGTTAAAAAGAACATACAATTTCATCTCCAATAAAAGGTGATCAACTATTTGAAAAAGTAAAATATGTGGCACTACTTTTAGTAAACCGTTTTCTAAAAACATTATGAAAACCATTTGGAAAAAGAGGTCAGTTTTTCTAAATTACCATACTATAATTGTCAGTATGTCATAGATTTTCTTGATGTTATTCATGATGAAAAAAATTTATGTTATAGTAGAATCAAAACGTTTGTAAATTGACCTAGAAAAACAAAGGATGTAATTAAGTCTAGGATGGACATGGTTGACATGTGAATACAATTTGAGTTGGAACCATTGATCATTGATAACTGATATTTTCTTCCTCCAGTAGCTTACATTCTTCTTAGGCATGAGAGATACATGTTTTTTCCACTTCTTGAATGAAATAAAGATTCTAAAGGTGAATTATTTTAATATCATGAATATCATGTCAATGACATATTTAAAGTTAATGGGTTGAAATCAATTGACTTCCATGTTTTGATGCAAGATCTAATTCCAATAACAAAACATTGATTTTTTTTATGAATGTCCATCATAAATAAAGAATCTCTATTTCGTATACAAATATATATGAAACAAATATATAGAAGCAAAAAATTACTGACTATTGAAATAGAAATTAAAATAATATTTTTGGAATTTGAAATTTTCTTCCATCCAAAATTCATTGATATGATTCTTAATTTTATGGTTCAATTGGTGAAAGTGATTCAAATAAGTAGTCTTGTAAAATATTTATGGATATAACCCATTCAATAGTATATGATTATTTTAAAAATTTATGCCATAAATCAAATTCCTCTAGATGGTTTTATTGCAGAGTGATATATTTTTTATGAATCCATAGAATTCTATACCGAATACATGACTGGTGTGGAAAGAATTGGTATACCAAAATCTCGTCACACAAGGTATCATGCGGATGAATGAATTTTTGGAAGGTATGTTCTCGCAATCAATATTACATATCTAGATAATCCCCACCATTACATTTTTCATAACAGTATAGATATTTTACCATATATTGAATCCCATAAAAAAATTGTTATTTATTTTAATCAATCAATTGATGAAATATAGATATCAAATAAAAATAATAAATAGTCTATAATATGGTTTTATAACCACATTTTTATAGAGTCATATGAAAATACAGATTCAATTTCATAATTACTTTTATGGCTGGCCATAGTACCAGGTCTGTATGTATTATCTTACAGTTGATTTATAATTAATAGGTATACATTATACACAAATGACCATGATATTGATAGTACCCTAAAAAATAATGGAGTTAAAATTTTAGATGAAGTGATGCATGTTTCTGGCACTAAAGAAAGAAATCAAATTTATGTGAATATTTACTATTTTAGAATAGTCAAAAAATATGTTAGTTGAATTAGAAAATATTCCAAGTTATGATTTTTCAATTCATATCAATTGATAATAGGAGTCCTCTTAAAATAGATGAATTGTGATTCATAAAATTTGAAAACAGTAAGGAAGTGTACAAAGAAAAAACATTTATAATGGAATCATAGTTAGTACAAGTATTTTATGTCCCTGATCCCACAAACTGAAAGTGGTCAATTATTATATTATCGACCATAACCACTGACGGGTATGATGAAAATTCAACTGAGGAGACCGTTTCACTAGGACGTCACAATCATTTTGTAGTTGTCCCAATGAAGGAATCATTTTTTATATTAAAGGAGACCATAATGAAGAGAATTTTATAGTCAATATAGGGGTCAAATCCCTACATCCATTAAACAAAGAGTTAGGTAATCAAGTTATATTTTTTTATTATAAACTATGTTACCTCATGTAATTATATATTCATTGATTATTTTTTAAAATATAAATTAAATGTTAAGACACTTATAAGTAACTAATTCAACATGTGATAGTTCTCCCAAACCTAAGAAACAATAGGTATCTTGACCTTCTACTTCTCACAGTGCATCGGAACAATGAACTTCTATACATGATATTGCACAAATATTGAGGAACAATTGGTTTCTCAACTTGTTGGTGCTCCTAGTGGAGAGGTACAACCACAATCTACATATTTTTATGCAACAATTATAGAGGAAAACATAATGATGATGATGAATGTAATGAAATTGTAGGTGGACAAAGGCTAATGTTTTAGAAAAAAATGAGTGCTATAGTTTGTTGGAGTTAGCATAAATCATTATGGTTAGATGAAAATGTACTAAAATATGAGGTCATTTCGAATGTATGAGGCAGTCCTGATAACCCCTACAAGGCCATGATGTGCAGTTGCAATATAATCATCTCTCAGAAACATGTACTGACTGATGCTCGCTAGAGACACCATTTTGTTTCCATTATTAATACATTGATGTGGGAAAATATTTTAGTAACATTATTTTATCATTTCATTATTTTACTAAAAATAAAATAATGAAACTGTGAATTACTCTTCATTAGACCATGTAGAGTTCCTTTTTTGTAGATGAATCCCTCAAGAAAGAATTATTAATTATTTATTTAAATATTCACAGAGGACTTCACACAATTATAATGAGATATTATTTTACTTATGTTTAAGGGAAAATAAACCCACAACCACTACTTATGTGTGCACACATGATAACCTAGATATCATGGGATTTGTTTACTGGTCGTCATAAAGATGTGTCTTATGGCCAATACATCTTGTAAAAAAACATATCGACAAGGGGAAGTTCATTTCTATTATATTATTCAAGATAAAACATTACCAATTAACGAAAAAATCACTAAACTGGTGAATGTTATTACATACCAAAAAAGGGAAGGGGTGAAATAGAAGACTATCTCAAAACCATACAAAGGATTGACATGCTGATCGAAAAGATCTTCCAAAAACACCACTACCATGCCCATAAAATATATGCATTTACTAACATTGAATGTTAATGTGGATAAAATGTTACAAAATGTTAGTAGTCACATAGTTGATTTTGAAGAAAATGTGTATGAAGAGATATGTTAAATTTAAATTGGTGTTAAAAGTGTAAATGGAATCCTCAACTATGAATGGTTATAATCCTCAGTTCTAAATGTATAAATGAGGTATGTTTTTCGGATTTGATTTTCCAAAATCTAATATACTATATAAATTATGACTATATAAATTTCATATTTTTGATAAGTGTATATATCAAAACCCATTGAAGGGATTTCCCAATGAAAAGTTTTGACTCATTAGTCTTCACAACACCTCTATAGAACAAACAAAAATAGAATCCAAAATACGGATGAAATATTGGCAGATCTGCTCAAATCATTTGAAATCAAAATTATCGATGATGTAATCTTAATAATACCAATGAATTAGGGGTAAAAATCTATAATTTAAACATAAAAAATATATCTTTATTTCTTTAACTATTTATTCCATTTGGTGTTTTAGAAAACATTGGATTATCATTGTGGTCAATTTGATACTCCAACGATTTATTTCCTGGATTCAATGCATGATTACCCAAAAAACTGAAAATACATGACGGAATTTTTTGATAAGTAACACTCTACATACAATGTTTTATAAATAAAAACCATATTATATAATTTAGATTATTGTTTAATGAAGTTTCAGTTATAATAGGGTGCTGTATGAATATTGAGAAAAACAAGGAATGATATTATGTGATAAGCACAAGGATGCTAACAAGATCTATAATTGGACAAGTAATAGGGTATACATAATAGGATTTCACTATTCAAAAATATACAAACAAAATAATTTTTTTCTAAAAGTTTCTAAAGTTTATAAAACAAACCAATATAAAATCACTAATGATCTGAACTAGTGTTTCCCCAATGTTTGATTGATCCCCTCCCCTACCGTCGCGAAACACTAGTGTTGCAATCATCTCTCTCACCCAACCCCACATCTGTGTCACCAAAAACCACTTCCAAATCACCCCATTCTCTATTAACCCTACTTCCACCTCTTTTTACACAATTAGTACCTCAACCCACTACGTCATAGAATAACACTACTTCCAAGATGAACCCCACTACCAACACATCGCTAATTCTGAACATTTTCAACAAATCAAGTCCCTATGAACTAACGGTATGTTTTTTTATTCATGTTAGTCCTTGGTTTTGACGGATTAGTTAATGAAGGTGGAATAGTGAGTTTGGATACCCTTGAATCATTAAGATAGAAAAATAAAATTCATGGCGTTTCTGTAATTGACTGTGTTTTGGGTGTTTTTTATCATGTATAATAGGTATTTCGTGTGAATGTATTGACTGTTTTTGAATAATTTTTAATTTAGTTTTATAAATAGTGGTATAACCTTGGATACCTTATCACTTATGATTAAATCATGATTTTATTATTCAAATATGTATTTATATGACTATTTTTTGGTCGTTGTGGTGATAATTTTGAGTTCCCTCATTATGATGCTACAACCATGAGTTGGGAGTATGTGATCGATATATCAGTAGACAACTAAAAACATGAGAATAAACATTGGTGCTCAGATATCCTATATTTTTATACATCTTATGTGTTGACCAATCAATTATAGGGTATTTACTTGGGGATCTAGAATTTTCTATGATAGATTTGTCCATAGTGAGATTTGGATGAGACTTTTTTTAAACAAAGCATAGAAAAAATGTCCTGATGTTATCTTCTTGATTGCAGACCGTTGAATGGTTAGAGTTTAGGCCCCACCATTTATTTGACCTAAGAGTGAAAAAACGTAGTGATTAAGAGTTTTAAATAATTCATGGTTTCATTCATAAAACATCAATCATCTAAATAATATTCTAGTCCATGTTTTAAAATTCACAATCTAATATTCTTCAAGTAAAAAGTTCATGTTCATCAGCTTGCCTCACCACCAATTCAGCAGAAGGAACCATCTTCTTAAATTATCAATTTCTTATGGTATGGGTATTGGAACAAATCTTGATACTATACTTTGGGGATACATATAATGTTTTAAGAGATTAGGATTGTAGAATTTTTCCATTAACCATAAAATCAAGACAGGTCATTTCATAAAAGCAATAAAATAGAATAATTTATACTTTTATACTTTCATAAATTTTACATTAATATATTATAATTTTTTACTTTTATAAATTTTTAAAACTATATAATTCTGTAAATTTTATATACATTTATAATATATGAATTCTCATGAGGGATAAATGGTGTTTTCTATGTGGTTTTATTTCCGGATATAGAATAATAATGGATGAAAAGTGTTTGGTACAATGCCTAAATTGATATTTCATAAGAATGATTTTCGTTTTAAAATATGTGGTAATCATTGAATTAATGTTTTAAAAATTATTTAGGTGTTTTTTATTTGAAAAAAGAGATTGGGAATTTTGAATGTGTTAAAAATGATAGAAAATATTATTTTATTTTTAAAGTTGTGAGTTAACCCATTTAATATATATTTTAAACGACTATTTTCTACCGTTCATAATTATTATATCAAAATTTTGGGGAGTTTAAAGCTTTAAAAATAAAAAAATGATATGGATTATTTCAACGGAATTTTTTCCCATGTGGATTTATTTTTGAAACTTATTTTATCTTTTAATTTTTCTCAATTTTGGTTTAAAGGGTTGTGTGATTTCCCAGTTCAGTTCCAAAGGTGTTTTGAAAATATTGGTCTAAAGAGTATATTAGGATGAATTTTCAAAATGATAAACTAGCTTGGAATTATATGAATAATTTGAAAAGAAAAGGACCATTTAAAATTTTATAAAAAATCAGTGTTCATAAAAGGTGTAATATCATCTTAAGCCCCATTGATTCATGTAATCCCATTATAGCTTGTGATACCATGTTAGGATGTTTATTATTGATGACCTAGTTTGATTGGAATTTTATGGGTGTTGATATGTTTAAGAGTTATGACATAGTTTTATTATCTCCAATTCAATTCATTTTGTTAATATAACCTATTAAAGATTCCCATGACATTAGAATCCATTTTAGGATCATTTAGGGGTTTTATCTCTCCACTTCTATTGTATCCCATACTATTTATAATATTTTTTGATACATATTTCATTGTCGTTTCCCCATGTTGTGAGAAATAAAATAGTGGTTCTGTAATGTGTTTTTTATTTCATCTATGTATGCTTTTTTTAGAATTTTTGAAAGTGACTGTGAAAGGTTTTTATAGTAGGGAAAAAGGAAAACATGTTTTTGAAATGTTTCAAACCATTTTAATAATAATATTGAAAATTTTTCCCAACTGATAAAATATATAACGAGTGTTATTTGAAACTCCAAGAATATGTGAGTTTTGAAAAGGGGGGTCTATCCCACCATGCCTAGTTTTATAAAAATGGTTGGATTCAAACATTTTTTAGAAAACTGTTTGATAGTGTGAAACCACTTCGAGTTTTAAAATATTTATTAAAAAAGTAAATATTTCTAATGTAGTTTAATGTATGATATTAAAATTGTGATTTGACCAAGAGTTGTTGGATAAGGATGAATATTTTCCAAGGGATTTTTTTTCATTTAATGAAAAATCATTGAAATATAATTTTAACACCATAATATATGCTACTACTTATATGGAAAAAAATTATAGAAAATGTTAATTTTTATATTCTATTTTAAAATCTATTTTTTAGTATGTAAAAAAAGTGATATATTATATTTGGATGGTTTTGGTGACCTTCAGGACATTTAGGTCACGCCTATTTTTAATAGGTTCAGGTTTGTTCTAGCTTGTTTTTCTTTCTTTGGATCTTCTGATAGAGACATATAGTTGGATGGTTACCCTAGTTGAACATATTTTTTTTATTTTTTTAAATATTAATATTAATTCCTTAAATTGGATGGATATGAATAAATAATGGATGGATTCTAATCATATGAAAAAAGAGTATGGAGATAGAGTGAAAGAGTTCATCACATTTTCAATTGATCAAGCTTATGATCCTTCTCAAATCCATTGTACAATTTTACACTTTTTTATTCAAGACTAATTAGTCTAGAGGAGTTGGAATAAAACATGATATGTCTTGGAATAGATCGACGTTATAAATGTTGGAATAAACACTGAGAAAAAGTGAATGTTTCTATTTAATAGTATAACACTGTGTATTACAGAATCATATTATATAATTAAAAGTATAGAAAATAAAAAATATTATATTAAGGATATGATTAAAAATGTGAATTATAATGAATATCATATTGAGAAAGTGTAATGGATATTTGAAGATGAACTCTATGATTGACGAAAATTTCTTTAGTAGATAAAGAGTTGTGCAAAGATGCCATTGTATGATCGTTTCACTAAATATATAGAATTTTTATCCATTCTAAAGATATAAAATTTGAATGAATAAAAAGGATGGAGTGATTCCATTTTAATGATACAACTTTCTCTCTTGAATGATATTATCCTGGAAGATAATCAGATCACAAACCTAATATATGATGCAAAATTAATTCTACAATATATAGGTATGTTATCTAACAGAATGAAAGCCAGTCAAAAGGACTGTATACTATTTCACAAGGACAATAAATCACATACATAATTCCCAATGTGTGGTACCTATCTATATAGGAAATATATTTTAGGTATAATGAAATTTGTTCTGTACTTTCCAACCCTTCCAAGGTTTAAGAACCTATATAGAAGTGAAGAGAATGCTATGAAATTGACTTTTCATGCAGATACAAGAATAAATAAGGGAAATTACATCACTTGATAGACTATCCTTAGAATAAGATAATTGATCTTGGGTATCCTAAATTGGAAACCATTTAAGAAACCTTCATCTTGTGTTATATATAGATAAATTGAATCTTTTTGGTTTTCATTGAAACACTCATAGTAAATGGACAGTTAGGTTGGTAAATTATAACATGCCACTGTGGTAATGAATCAAAATGAAAATATATAATTTTATTTATTCTTATATCAGAACCGAAGGAATAGAGTGATGATATTGATGTTAATTTGGCGCTATTGATCATGAATTTTCAATTATTGTGGGACTAATGTGTAATGTTTTATGATTCTTACAGAAAATAAGATTTTATTTTTATATCCATATTGCACGAGACAATAAATGACCTTCCTTTTTATAGAAATTTTTTAGGATATAGTATTAAAGGAACACAAGGGAGTCCCATTTATGAATAAAGTATATAGTCAATTAGGTTGAATCATTCACTAAAGACTATGTTTCTAGGACATCGATGATTTATGCACTGATGTAATAAGTACCGATCTTGGATGATGTCCTTCAATGGAGGTCCATAATAATTTATAGTGTTGTATCCACTAATAAGTGAAAAAATATTTGGGAAATTTAAATATGGAAACACTATTTTTTCTAATACATTTTCTAATATCCTAACGAAAATGGGTTAGAAAAAGAGATCAGTTTTTTAATTACTATACTAGAATTTTCTGTATGTGGTAGATTTTATTGATGTTATGCATGTTGAAAAAAATGAATGTGATAGTGTAATATTCACGTTGCTAAATATACACAAAAAAAGATAGAATTAAGGATAGGTTGGACATGGTTGATATGGGAATACGAGAAGTGTTGGTGTATGTGAAGGGTGAAAAATGAACTTCTCTTCCTCTAGCATCTTACACTTGATCCACGTAAGAGAGGTATCAGTTGTTCAACATCTTGAATGAAATAATGGATACAAAGAATAATTCATTGATATTCAAGAATATCATGTCAATTATATATATAGAGAAAAAATTTCAAAAATAACATGACTTTCATGTTTTGATGCAAGATCAAATTCTTATATATTTATGTTTCATTTTTACCAAGATTCTACATAATATATTAACCAAGATTTGTTTCTTCTTTATAGCTATATGAAGTAATGTTATAAACCTGAAGAAATTGATGACTATGGAAAGAGAAGTTTATGTCATATTATATGAGTTGGAAATATTCTTCGCACGAGCATTATTTGATATGATGGTTAATTTGATGGTTCACTTTGTGACAGAATTTCGAGTATTTGGTCTAGTATACTATAGATGGATGTACCCCATTGAATGTGATGTGAATATTTTGGAAGGGAATGTCAAAAATAGATTTCAGCCCGAGGGTTGTATTTTAGAGTGATATGTTGTTGATGAATCTGTTGAATACTATACACAATACCTATACAATGTTGAATGAATTGGTTTACAAAAATATCATCACACTGGGAAGCTTGAGGGTGAAGGAATTTATAGAAGATTTTTTGTCACAATCAACATTTTAGATCTGTAGTAGGCACACCATTATATTTTTATAACAAATTTAGAGGTTTCCTCATATGTTGAAACTCACAAGGATATTCTTGTTCATTTGAAGCCGTCAAGGGATGAACGATGGATTTCAGATACAAATAATCAACATTTTATAGAATGTTTTCTAGACAACATTTTTAAGTATTTAGATAAAAATATGGATTCAATTTCAGAATTATATCGATTGTTATCCATTGGACCAAGTGTGTATGTTTTATCTTACAATGGGTATGTAATTAATGGTTATACATTTCAATAAAACGAACATGATGAAGATAGTATCATGAAAAATTGTGGAGTTACACTTGTAGCCATAATGATGCATGATTATGGTACTATGTATAGAAGTCTTATATCAGTTATTATGTTATACTTTGGAATCTTTTAAAAATATTAGAGTTATATTATACAACATTCCTAGTGCTGATTTTTTATTTCAAGTAGGTTGGTAACACGAGTGTTGTTAAAATAGATGTATTTGGATTCCTAAAAATTGATTTTAGAAATGTAGGGTACAATGATGAACCCTATATAATAGAATCACAGGATGTTCAAGTAATTTTATTTTCCAGATCCAACAAAATTAATGGGTTCAATTGTTCTATTATCGACCAAAACAATTAATGTGTCAGATGGAAATTCAACAGAGGATAACGATTTCATTGAGGTGTTGCAATAATTTCACAATATTCCCAATATAGATGACATTTTCTATGGAATTGGTTGCCACACTAGAGGGATTTGGATAGTCAATAGAGGGGTTAAATCCCTTCATCCTTAAAAAAGATTTCAGTAATCACGTTACATTGTTTTGTAATATAAATTTTGTTACCTTGTGTTATTATCTTTTATATTCTGTATTTATGTAATCTAAATAAAATGTAAAAAAACATATATAAATAATGACTTCCTCACATCCCGGTGCTTTCAAATTGATGAACAATAGTTCTCTCAACCTACTACAGCTCACAGTGCAGAGGAACAATGACCAAATTCATGTGATGGTTCTCCTAATCCCGATGAACAACTAGTTGCTCAACCTATTTGTGCTCTTAGTGTAGACGTACAATGACCATTAACACATGATGATGATACCCTTCTAAAGGAACAATATAATGATGATGTTGAATCTAAGGAAATGGTAGGTGATGAACGACTAATGTTGCTGAAAAGAAGTGTTTTAGTTTGGCAGTGTTAGAAAAAATCACTAAGGTGAAAAGAAAATTTATGAAATATAAGGTCAGATGGAATGCGTGTGGCCAACAAGTTAACACCAATATGGCCATGATTAGTAGTTACATTGGAATCATCACTCAGAAATGTGTTTCAATTGATATATATTCGGGCCTCCATGTTTTTACAATGCTTAAGAGACTAATCTGGGATGAGATTACAGTAACATTACAATATCATTTATTTTTTACTAAATAATTATATAATGAAACATTGAATTACTCTTCAACATCCCTTTCAAAGTTCATTTATAGTAGATGAATCCCATAAGAAATATTTATTAATTGTTGTTGGAATTATTAAAAGAGGATTTATTACAATTCAAATGAGATATCATCTTAATGATGATAAATGGAGAATAAATCCACAACAACTGCTTGTGTATGATCACTTTATAACCTATAAATCAAGGGATACATTTAGTAGATGTCGTGAAGATGTGACTTTTAAGATATATTGTGGCTGTAAATAATGTTTTTGAAAATACGTGTATTCATCACATTGATTGAGATATTTTGTTTTTGAAACATCAATTGAGTGCTGAAAATATGGAACGGGCAACCAAACCAACATGACCCTAATATAAATTAATGATGGGCTACACATCGTTTGAGAAATAATTGTTACATATTTTAAATATATCATAATACTTTTATGTTATGTGAAATAATATTTTAATTATGTTCATATATTTATATGAAAATTGATTAATACGAAAGCAAAGACTCAACCATCTCATTCCATGTGCTATGGAATGAGACATATGTTAATAAATATGGGATACTAATAGATGAAAACATGAAAAAAAATTGTGTAAAACCTGTGTAAGTATGACATGATAAAAATTTGTTTTGATTTAAATTGATATTATATAACAATGGTTACTTATTTTCCAATATTTTTTATTTGACATAGTCAAAGGAATCAAAAACACTTTTACTAGTTAAAGACCTACTATTTGAGGCCTTAAAATGTCCATAATAGTATGACTTCTTTAGAGGTGTGGGTTTTGGGATGACACCCAAATCATATTGTGATAAAAATACCCAAGGGGGATAAATGTAATGAAGCAAAAGAGATGAGATCAATATTAGATTCCCTAGATGAAAAATTAAAATGGTTTAAGGAGTTTCTATAAAATGTTATGGGGAAGAATGAAATAGAAGAAAAAACTCAAGAACAACCATTTTTTGAATATCACCCTGCCCCCACTAGCATTGAGTTGATCCATTACCCACAAATAGTTGTCTTTTTTGTGGTAACCAATGTTCAAATTTAAATTACTGTGAAATGTGAATCAGAGAGATATTGACACTTTATATGACTAATATTCTATAGGGTGATATAGATTGGGATGTATATCTATGAACACCCACCCATGAACTTGTAGAGAGGGCTATGTTTTTCAATATCCAAAATGGAATGCTACATAACACACAACTTCTAACATGTCACATGAGATTATCTATTAGCGTATCTCTTGAGCCGAGCACATAACTGCCTATTCCTATTAATGAAGAAGATAATCATAAGTTAGACCAAGATTTTGTAACATTCATCACATAACCATCACATCTTATAGAAAAACATGTCGACAATGATTTATTGATTTCTAATATAATTTTCAAGATAAAACTTAAACAATTAAAGAAAAATGTGCCAACAAATGAATTTTATTATAGATGGACAACGTTAAGGGGGTGAAATAAAAGACTGACTCAAAAACATCTAAAGGATCGACCAACCAATCAAAAGGATCTTCCAATTGAAGTGATTTCACCATGAATTTTTTATGGAAAAGTTATTCTTCACGCCACGTCTTTAGAAAAGACAAAAAAAAGAATCCAAAAAAATGGATGAAATAGTGGCAGACCTACTCAAATCATCTGAAATAAAAATTATAGATGACAGACACTTTATAATAAAAAGGATGTAAGGGAAAAACTCAAGAATTTAATCATGAAAAATATATTTTCATTTATTTCACTACTTATTCCTTTTTGAGTTTTAGGAAACATTTCATTATCATTGTAGTCAATTTGGATACTCAATTGGTTTATTTCTTAGATTCAATTTAATGATACCAAAAAAACTTACCACATGTCCTGGATTTTTTAAATAATTAAAACACTACATACAATGTTTTAGAAAAAAATATTAAATTATATAATTTAGATTATGTTTTAATTAGGTTTCTATTACAATAGGGTGACATATAAATATCATAAATACAAGTAATGGGACAAGGGGATAAGCATAAGGATGCTGACAAGTTCAAAGAATGGACAATTATCATTGTATATATAATAATATTTCACTATACAAACACATATCAAAACAATTTACATAAATTTATTAATGTTTCCTCAATATGAAAAATTGAAAAATGGAAAATATTGTTGTTATTTTGTTTGTAAATTTATGAGAGATATCACATTAAATAAAAAACTATCTTCCTAAAGAGGTATTTTCAAAGGAAATTACTATTTAATTAAAAATATTTAGTAATCCATTGTGTCTTTATATTTTTTATTACAACTATACCCATAGAAATGACTCGAATTCACAATATGATATATATTTGCTTAGAAATGAAATAGAATCATTCAGGGATTAATAATGTACACCAATAGAATGATGATGTGACATTCATAGAATTAGTGGATTGTTTTATATTTATGTTTAATTTAATTCTCTTTAGTATTACACACATAAGAATTGTAATATTATATAGTTGAATTCCTTTTAAATTTATGGGTAAAAAAATTATGCAACTATCATTAAATGGTGAATTCCTACGACTTATTTAATTTATTTAATCATCATATTATATATTATTTGTATGTGATTTTCCCCATAATCGTTCTATAATACATATTTATTTGTTTTCATAGATGTTTTGGGAATTTATATTTTTCTTCTAGCTCTCAATAAAAATCCAAAAAATAGATAAAACATTCTTCTCTACCAATGTTACCACGTTTTCCATTTTTTTCTTTGTCAACCTTCCAACACTATATATTGATATGAGGTTCTTAGAAAAAAAAACATTCTCATGACAATATGAAGTGTTGGAACTTAAAAAAATAAATAAAATGGTTATTTGGAAACATTGGAAATTATGACTATTTTGAGACTTTAGGACGTGTAGGAATCAATGACACCTATATTTGACATACTGTGTGACCAGAATGACTCATGGTGAATCTTTTTATTTAAAAATGACATTAATTTTAGTAAAATTGATAGCTGACATATTAAAAACAAAACAAATTCATTTACAATTTTTTGATACTTTAAGAAAACGATCAATTTGTAATTTCGGACAATTAACAATTAGACACACCTCAATCTGATTCTTAGTGTGATCAATATGATTAAAATTTTTTGTTATCAGTTTAAAATCAAATTTTTATTTCAAAATGTGTCACTCAATAAAAAATGAGAAAACAAAATAGGAATGTACAAATAATTTAGTAATAAATTCATAAATAAATTCTAACATGTATGAATTGGTCATATGTCAAACAGATTTCTTGATGTTACTGTTATGAGTCAAGTTAGTGTTTTCAATATAAAAAGAAATTTTATTGAAAATACAATTGACGTACTTAAAACCATGACAAAACTATTCATATTGTTGTTATACATTATAAAAAAACCCATTAGTCATTTTGGACGTGTAGGAATTATTCAAACATCAATCTGACACTTGGTGTGATTGGTTTGACTTCAAGTGCATCATTTTATTTAAAATTTACATAAATTTTAGTAAAAGGAAATGTGACATACGAAAAAAATAAAATGAATTTGGATTATTTTTATATATTTGGTCTACAATCCATGGGACATTTTGGATGTGTAAGAATTTACCCCACCTCAATCTAAGGCATGGTGTGACCAGTATGACTCCAAGTACGTTTTTTATTTAAATTTCACATAAAATTTAGTAAAATAGAAAACTAAAATACTCAAAACAAATAAAAAACATTTGAATTATTATTTTAATTTAGGAAATCAATCTATATTCTATTGTTGATGTTTAAAAATTAGCTGCAACTCGATCTGATGCACAGTTTAACCTGTATGACTCAAAGTGTGTGTTTTATTTAAAATTGACCTCAATTTCAATAAAATAGAATAAGTGATGTACTGAAAAAAGAGAAAATGCATTCAGAATATTTTTATACATTAGTTAAATGATCCATGGATTATTTTTCACATTTTGGAATCATCTTCAACTCAATCAAGGGCATGACATCGTCGGTATGAATCCATGTGATTTTTTTTAAATTTAGATCAATTTTGATAAAAATGAAAACTGACCAACTAAAAAAAATAAAAATATATTTTATTTTTTGGATTATTTATGAAAAGTATTTGTGAGTCATTTGTGATTTGTATGAATCAAACTCAACTCAATATGAAGCATGATGTGAAATGTATGAGTCAAAGTACATTTTTTATGTAAAATGGTCATTAATATTATAAAAATAAAAAAGTGATGTACTGGAAGATAATAAATTTTTTTTTGATACTTTAGTTAAATGATTCACTTTTCATTAGGGATTTTACTAATCATCTGAACCATAATACGAAGAATGGTTTGGATGCTATGACCACAAGTGCATCTTTTATAATTAAAATTTTAAACAGTTTTAGTAAAAAAGATAATTGACATACTATAAACTAAGAAAAAAACATTAATATTGTTTTTATACTTTAGAAAAATGTTCCATGAGTCATTTGGTAAATGTTGTAATCATCCTCACAAAAATCAAACAAATGGTGTGACTGGTATGACTTTAAGTGCACCTTTTTTTTTAAATTGGACATTAATTTTATTAAAAAAGAACAAGTAAAGTACTGAAAACCAAGAAAACACATTCATATTGATTTAATACATTATTTAAATGTTAAATGGGTCGTTTTTTATATGAATAAATCAAAATCACCTCAATATAAGTCACAACATGACTGGTAAGACTCTTCATGACTCTTATTTATTTAAAATTTACATCAAATTTAGTAAAAAGGATAACTAACATACTAAAAATTAATAAAATGAATTCATATTGTTTTTATATAATTTAAATTAATGATTCATATGTCGTATACGATGTTTGGGAATAAACCTTGTCTAAATATGAAAAATGGTTGGATCGGTATAATTCCAAGTGTTTATTTGTATATAAAATTGGCATTAATTTTACCAAAAGGAACAGTTGTCGTACTGAACACCATAGGAAAAAAATTAGGAATATTTTTATAGTTTATAAAAATATTCCATGATTCATTTCAAACATGTAGGAATCAAAAACACCACATTTTAATGCATCGTGTGACAGATATGACTCAAAGTGCCTGTTATCTATTTAAAATTTACATTTTAGTTCAAAACATTTGACACTCACATAAAAATAGTAAAATTAGCTCTGATTAACTTGATAATTTAGGAAAACTATTAATAATTAATTTTTGACATGTACGAAGTAGTCTCATATAAAACTGACACCTGATGTGACCTATATGACTCCTAGTGTGTGTTTTCAGTAGGAAAATGGTATTATAGCAGAAAACTCAAGTGAAATAATGAAAAAAATAAAACACATTTATATTATTTTGATAAATTATGAATATGTTCCTTAAATAATTTTAACGTATAGGAATCAGAATCACATAAATTGTACATACTTTGTGACTAATATATTTCAAAATGTGTCTTTATTTAAAATTGAAATTAATTCCATTCAAAAGAAAAAGTGACATACTCAAAATCGAGCAAACACATTTGAGTTGTTTGGATACATTAGAACAATGATCCATACCTCATTTTTATTTTTAAGGAATCACCATCACTTCAATAAAATGCATATTGTGACCTCTAGAAAACTAGGTGACTTTTTATTTAATGTTGAATTTATTTTAATGTATTCAATCATATTGATGTTTAATTTATTTTATTATTATATTACTAAAATAATATTTTTTCATTTATAGTTTAATTCTTTTACTCAATATATGTTTATTTTTTCATAAATGGATACCACGAATAAACCTTCTTGAGAGGGTATCATGGGTTCCAAGGACAAACATTAATATTTTAAATTATTTTTTGATAGTAATTGTATATGATATTATGAAAAACATTATTTCAAATGTATATTGTAGTGTCTTTTTGTATTTGGAATGTAAAATATATTTCATTTAAATTATTTATTTTGTGATTAAGAGGATGAAATGTGATATTTTTGTGTACATGAGGATTCTACATTGAGCTATTATATAAACAACACAATGCAATATAAGGGGCCTTTATGAACACTATTTCTAGAACTGAAAAAGGGGGTCATTATTAGTATTTTTTACCACTTATAAAGGGGACTCCATAAAATAGTGATGTGATTAATTGTGTTTTTAGTGTTGATAAAATAAGTTTTTCACACCATTAAAGGGAATATATGTAGTACTTTGTGTATTGATCATCTATTAAGACTAGTTATTGAGCATTTGGTTTTATATTTATTCTCCATGAAACAATTGTCATATAGTTTTTTAAATATTTTTATGGCATACATTGGTTGTTCTTGGTGATTTTTAATTGTAGGTAGGTTATAAATTGGTATAGGGTAAGGATTTTAATTAATATTTATGCATTCTCAATTCCAATATTTATCCTCTAGATTATTGGGGTTTGGAATGGGGTGTAACACTCAACTAACCATTAGTTTTGGATGGGTCACAGATGGGTGGGATGCATAAAATATTATTATGGTTGAATTAATTTTATTTATTTATCATTTAATTATAATAAATTAATATTAATTTAACAATATTTATTTATAATAAATATTATTAATTATTGTAATTCCATTTATTAGTTATAATTATTTTCTTATAACATTATTGATATTGTTTTTTAATCAATTAAAATATATTATTAATTATAATCATTAACATTAAGTATTATTTTGTTGAATTTAATTTTATCAAATTATTTTTTAATTTAATTAGTATTATTAAATAAATAATACATTATTTTAATACATTATTTTGATTTTATATTCATATGGATCTAACCATGTCCAAAATAAGAAGCCACTATGACTGTTTTGGGTTGTTAGCTCACATAGATAGAGTATATAACAATATTGACTCTCATATTTGTTATATGAGCTCAACAATGGATACTAGAGAGATGTTCACTATCCTGAATCTATGTTTAGTTTTAGATGGCTTATGTACTAAAAATATATTAATTATCTATTCGTTTCTGGCATACTCGACCAAGTGTAATATGTGTTCTTTCTAGAAAAAATATTGAATTAAACTATTTACTTTTTTATTTGGGATTATTTATTATTATTTGTCCTTATTTTATTTTATAAAATATGTTTTTTTATTTGGTAGTTCTATTTTCTTGTTTTAAATTTCATTATTTTATTCCTTTTCTAAAAAATGTGTTCTTCATTTTAATTTCATTAATATTAAAATAAATATATTCGATAATAGTTTTTATTATCTTATTTTTAGATTTCAAATAAGTTATAAACAATTTACTATGTGCATATACACTCATATAAGAGAGGGGAAGTAATATAAATGGGTAGGTAATAAAATTATTTTATTTTTAAATTAATTTTGAATAGAATAAATTAATAGTATACATTAAAATTAAGGAAAACATGGAATACTGATTGTCTTTATCAGTGATTACTAAGAATGATACTAATTGTTATGAAAATTTTTTATTTAGAATATATTTTAATTTTATTATAATTTCCACAATATTTGTTTAAAATTAAATATGTTAATTCTAAGATGATTTTTTTGAGTAACCACATATAAATAGAGGTGGTCAATAAAACACCATTAATAAATTTATGAATCATAATCCATATTAATAAAACCCTAACATCAATTGAATTACCTATATGAAAAACTCCACCAGAATCCCCCCTGACCCTGACCCCAAACACAAAAACCCAAACCACCTATGGTCCCCTTCTCTCCATGACCGTTTCCGACAAAAATGGCATCTAACCATTGACATTGGACCCCAATCACAATGGTGTCACCGCTTCTTATTACCCGGCCCCCTAACCGTACTCTCTCATATTTCCCCATCTTACTCAACCTTAAACCCCTATACCATATTCTCCCTCAATTATGACAACCCCAGGCTCACATCCCCATCCTCCATCGTGATCAATTCCCTTTCACTATAGGCCTCCATCCCCTCACCTCTCCAAACATTTCAATTAAAATTTATTAACCCTAAACTAGTCTGGTCTAGTTGGAGGGTTTGAAATTATCAATTGTTAATTAATTTTGGAGTAAATTAGACTTATTTTAATAAATTTTTTCCATGTTTCAAATGAATTTGTTTTATTTTTCATCATTTATTTTAAATGGATAATTATTATTAGTATAGTTTTTTTAAGAAGTTCTTTTTTCTATAGTGATGTTAGAAATTGATTTTGTTTTTTATTAAACATTTTTATATTTATTTTTTAATATATTAAGAGAAGGTGTAAATATAATATGTGTGGATAAAAAAATAATTAATTTACCATGATAACCACCTCGTTATGCTATGGTTTTTGAATAATTTTTAGATTCCTCAATTTCAAATCTACTAGTCAGTGGTAAGATGAATTTTATATTTCCTAGTTTAAAACTCAAGTGGTGGATGAGTAGAAATGACTAGTTCGAACTATTGATATTGAAACAATTTATTTATTAATATATACAGTATTTATAATGGATAATCTAATTTAATTGAAATATAATGAAATGACTGTTTTGTTATTGAAATACTATGTGACACACAATAAGCGAATTCAGTTAAAAACATAATTAATGAGGCATTTTTCATTTCAAGATACAATGAAGAATATTATAATATATTTATAGAACTGTCATTTGATCATGAGATAGGAAATATTACTCAATGATATAATGAGGGGAATTTTTTTTGAAATTTGAAGAAGATAGAAGTCATGAATTCATTTATGAGTGTACCAACAATTTGATTTTTTTTTATTTTCTTGTATTACCATGTCAAGTGTATCTCTATAGAATTACTAAAAAATAGGAGTCCTTCATTTTTTAGTTACATCATGATTAATTTTGTGAAACTAATATACCCACACATTTTTATGGGATAAATAAAGTAATCAACAAGTTTAAACTTGATTATACAAAAATGAATTCATTCCCTAATGATTGGACATTTTTGTGTGGATATGTGTCATGTAAAGAAGAATGAAAATGATGTCAAATCATAATTTTTAAATGAATGAGAACTAGTGATAGTACAAATGAATGTGTCACCTTGTAGAAGAAAAAGAAGAAAACTGTTGTCACGGTATTTCATCACTTTCCACAGAAACCATGCTTCTAAATATTATTCAAAACATATATGACTATATATAACATGAAGTATCAAGCATTAAAATGTTACAATGATGACATGATGAGATTCCTAAAAGATTTAATATCATGGTAGTTTTTCATTAATTATATCTATATATTTCTTTATATTCAAGTAATTTATATTTGGGATTGACTTTGTATAATTTTAACCCATTTGGTATTTTATGTACTAATTACTGCATATGGTATATTCTTTTGAACACCTATAATATTCCACTATGGATGTGAATAAATATATATTCATTTATTATTTATATTATTATTCTATGAAATAAAATGCATGAATATAACATTGATATATACCTTCATCCACTAATTAAATAATTTCCAGAAGTATGTGATGATGGCATAGAAGCATTTTATTTATCAAGAAGAAAAAATATTCAAAATTTATTATTCCTTAGTTGAGTAATATAATTAAAATCCTTGATAATGAAATTTATGTTGTTTTATAAAACATATCGGTTTATCTTTTCCAATATATACATTTTATTTTCAACCTTATTGATGACCCCAATGCAATAATTAGTGATTTATGTGTCATATTTTATTTCTTATTGAATATCATAAACTCAGGTTTTACAAATGAAATTCAATAGAGATATTGATTTGTGAAATTCACTAAATGAGTTTTTTGGCTCATAAATCATAGGAAAACTAATGGATGTCACTATAAAATTCGAGAAATATAATCAATTGAATCAAGGGGAAATGGTACATTATACAACATCCAAAGAAGTTAGAATACAATAGTGGAAGAAAATGTGTTTAGTTTTCAAAAATATTTATTGGTAGTTTTATTTTATACATCATAGTCATTACACATGTAATATTGAAAAGAAGAATAGTGAAAATGTAATTTTTTAATTTCTTAATGAGTAGGGTAAATCGGAGGATCACCTCAACACTTATAAGGCCTTGAAAGCAATGAATATAATTGTTTTGTAGGAAAATAATAATGAAAGTATCCATAATATTTTTTTGAAATAGAAATCACATGAAAGATGTATTCCTTCATGGTTTAAAGAATATAACAGTTCTAGATAGATATCCAAGTAACATTTCTAGGCGCTTTGAATTAAAACATCAAAATTTCCATGGTTTGAAAATTCATGATGAACATATATTGATTGAGAAATTACTGCCTTTGAAGATGCATAATTTATTCCTTGAAATAATAAGTACAATTATTATTGATTTGAGGACCATATTCATAGATATTTATGGGAACAATATAAATCCAACTAGTCTTTAAAAACATCAAGTAAATAATATGATGAACCTTTTCCATTTGAAGAGGTTATTTTATCCTTCATTTTTCACAATAATGATTAATTTGAATTTTTATTCACTTAAGTAATATAACATTAGTGGATAGGTATAATGTTTATGGATGTATCTAATTGAGAGAAACATTAATAATATTTTTATTTTTTTGATGAAATGAAATTTATCAAATCATTGTGTAACTAGAAGGAACTATTATTGATGTTATTATAATGGAATTGTTTTGAAAGCTATATTACAGGTATTTGGATATAATTTGTAACATATTGAATCTTGTTCTATATGTTAATTAAATCTCAAATAATTACCATGATGAAAAACAGTAATTGATGCTTCCAACTATAAGATGACTAGATTACAGAGGATCAAATCTCACCCTAATTGAAGTTGAGTTACTATAATAACATTTATTTTTTTTCATTCACATGTCTTCATTAAATATTATTTTTTAATTAATTGAGATTGTAATAAAATAGATGACTAAAGGGGTCATGATCAATACAAGACAGAATTAATAAAAGTTGTTAATAGGTATATTTTTTAGTTCTTCACCCATATTATAAGAATGTTATCATATTAATATTATTGATGAGTTTTTTTGGCACAATTAAAATATTTTCTTATATATTCTTTTATAGGTATTTAATTTTGATAATTGAGATGAAATTTAAAATGATTTTATGTTTTTGGATCATGCACCCCCATAGAAGGCTATGATATTGGATACATACAATATTCATGGAATATTTATTTGTACTATTAATCATGAAATAATCATGAAAAGAAACTAATGGTCTATCTTTTCTTATAAAGGTGTGATAATATATATTGATGATTGATGTCATCAAAATAAACTATCAAGTTTAATTTTTAGTTTTTTATTCAAATTCTAGTGATTAAACATCGATATGGATATAATGAATTATTCTCTACATTTTAATTCTATAAACTTATCTCACAAGATCCATATTGTTAAGAATGAAGATCCTGGTTCATGTATCTTGAATTATCAAGTGGATATCATTTATTAATGATGTATATTATAGATAAGTGTTTCTTTAAACCTAAAACATAGATACTTTTCTGATATAGTTGATGTAGCTCATTTGGTACATTATTAAAATGATCCTCATCAACCAAAAAACATTTTATAAACATTTCTTTACAATATTAATATAATATATCTTTCAGTAGACTGTGAAAATTCCGAAGTACTATCTGAAATATAGATTTAAAATAATGGGTACAATAAAGATTAAAATAATTGAGCATATAAATTGGTAATGAAATAATATTACAATATCATATCTATATGTATTTCATACAAATATATATTTTATTTCTTGGTTTTCTTCGAAAAATTTAATTTAATTACTCTTAATTTTTTTATATTGAATATATTATAATCCATATTTAATGAATTAATGATGAGAATAAAAAAATTCTGATCCTATTCGATCACAATTTAGTGCAAACCACATCAATATTAATCTTTAGTTATTCTGAATGATTCCTTTATACCATAGACATTTAGAAAATTATCGACTTCTCTAGATGTGGTTGATAACTCACATTTCAATGCATATCTAGTGGGGTAGTTACTCACTCCACTATATAAAATATATTGGGTAGTGGAAGTTTTTTATTGATATAAACAATGATGTATCTCATGATGAATTTTCATATTTTTATGTAACATAAAAAAATGACCAAAATTATATTATATTTATAATTAATAAAACAATTTATTCTTGGAATTATATAAAAAATAAAATGATTTATAAAAAACTAATACCTCATATCTTTTGGTGAAACATTATTTTTGAAATAACAATATTTTTTATATTGGATTCATTATTATTTATATTATATTATTATCAATAATGGTTATTTTATAACTTGTTATGTATATATATATATATATTATAATGGATCAAATGTTTGGTCCCAAGGTTAGATAAATGAATTTTTTTCTAAATGTTCATTAGAATCCTAATGGAAGTTCTTGGAATGAACCTATCAAAGATATTAGAGTAATTACATTTCATAAAAATAATATGATATTTCTTTACTACTAAAACATAGTATTAAAAAATAGTTTAATTATGTATTATTATAAATATAAGATAAATAATTGTCACTATTTTTTATTAGCATGTAAAAATTCAAAAATCATTGAATGTGAACCCTATACAATCATCATTGGATTTCAGGAATAATGTAGTTTCAATTTCATTAGAGAAAGAGAGTCACATGAATGTAATAGGAATGGGTTCACTTCCTACTCTAACAAATATATTTGGTAGGCCATAATAATCATTTACTGACACACCATCTAGTGGGGATTCAATTAGTATCATTTATTTGGATGCCCAAAGGAAATTTTTGTTGATGAAATATAATGAGTGAGAACATAACTCTTATAGGATAATGTGGAATATATGGTGCTCAATGAAAGACAATGAATTAGATTCTATATTCCAAAGGTTGAAAAGCACAGTCCCTGAGTAAATTTATAGTCTCATAGATCATACACAAAATTTAAATTCTAAACTAAATCCATAAAATTTTTAAATAGAAAGTTTCCTTAATTCAATGATAATAACATATCTTGTTAGCTTTTATTATATGAACGAGAGTTGTGGGAATATAAAATTAGTGTTCTCATTGAATTATATAGGATTTTATTTTTGATTTATGTATCTTTTTCTTAAATTTTTATTTTTTTCAATACAAAGAATAATGAGAAAATTAAATAGTAAAAACAAAACAATAAACAAAAAACCAATATTTTTTTTCATATACGACACATCAAGCCGACATGTAGTGGAATAAGAATGACTCAATAAACCATGTTTGAAGATATTATAGTCTAAAAAAATGTGAGTGGGTTAAAAACATGAAAAAAACAACATATTTCCATTAAATCTTGGGAAAATGGTATTAAAATTCTTTCCAAAATTTCGGAACTAAAGCCACATAAATTTGAATATTAGTTTTCTGAGATGATAGAAACAAAAATTCGTGATTTAAAACACTAAATTGTTTTGGAAATATATAACACCAAAAACAATTATCTTAGAATAACATGAAATTCTATTTAAAAATTCATTAAATAATTTTCAATATTTATGAGTAGGAAGCATGTCAATCATACATGTGGTGTTCCTAAAATGAGTAAATATGTGGTTTTTATTAACACAAATGTTTTTAAAAAGACATTCCAAAGTTCTAAAACATGAAAACGTCCTAATACTATATTGAAATAATTTAAAATTGACAATATATTTAGTTTTGAAACGTATAACTGAATCTATTCCAATTTGAGTGGTGGTTTACCTAAAATTATATAAAACATATTTGCAGTGTTTTAAAACTATATAAAATGAGTGTGACTATGAAAACAATATTAAACGACCTCATAATGATGTGGTATCTTGGGAAAACTATTTTTGAGTCAATTTTGATGTGTATGAGAATATAAAACCTCAAAATCACATTTAGTTCACTTAATATTGTTCAACAAGTATTTTTAATGATATCAAAATCCTTAAAAATATGTTCCAAATGGTTAAAAGTAATAAAATAACCTCAAAATGGTTATAAATTATACGAAAAATGACTAAATATTTATTTTTCAAGTGTTTCAATGGCCACCACTTCAATACAAGTTGTTGTTATTCAAGAATGATAAAAAAACTCATTTTAGTGATTTAAAACACTAAAACTTGTGTTTAATTGTAAAAAACCTAGAAAATGAGTTTTAAATGATCTAAAATCATTTTATATTTGTCCTTGAATCCTTTTTTAGTTGTAAGAGGAGATGGAATATAAAACTGATTTTAAATGCATCCAAAATGACATAATAAGTAGTTTTTAATGACTTAAAAGTCATTACAGATGTACATTATTGGATAAAACCCAAGAAAACAACATCAGATAAGAGTGAAATAAAAGGAAAATAGATAAAGATTTATTTTTTTAAATGTATGTCCCACCTCATATTGAAATAAAATCATGTAAAATTTTTTTATCAATCATTTTTATGTGTGTGGGAATATTTCACATTAAATTGATGTGTGGTGTGCTCAAAAGGACACAATAAGTAGTTTTCAATGATTTTAATGCCTCAAAAACATTCATAATGGGGTAAAAAAAATTAAAATACCATTGATTACAATGAAATCATATAAACAGAATTTATATTTATTTCATAAATTTTGGAACTAACACCACATAAATATGAGTGGTGGTTTTCCTAAGAGGAAAAAAATACACTTTTAATACCTTAAAACTCTAATGAATTAATATAAAAATAAAAAAACATATAAAAAAACATATAATGACATGATTTCAGGGGAAAAGTTTCTTGGAATAATTTATTAGTTTTAGGAGCATTAAAAACATCAAATTTATATGTAGTGTTCTCAGAATAACTCAGTATATAATTTTAAATTATATGAATGTACTTAGAAACACGTTTCTAGGATCAAAACCATGAAAACGAATTTTATTGGAGTAAATATATTTATAAATTAGTATAAATTTATTTTTAATGTTGTATCATATGCCTCTCAATATGAGTGGTATTTTTTCTTGGATAATAGAAAAAATTTCTATTTTCTAACTGGAAAATGTGTGTGTAATCGTCAAAACACTAAATAACAACATCATAATGATGTTAAATCCTTTAAAAATTGAAATTGAACAATTTTTTATGTGTATAAGTTGATAAAACATTACACCAACAATTTTTGTGCTTGTAATGACTTAATAAAAAGTTTTTAAATAAATTAATGTCTTAAAAAACATGAGTTAGAGGGTAAAAACCAAGAAAACTACCTCAAATTACCATGAAAGTATATGAAAATATCATTGATTTATTTTTAGAAAATATGAACTAAAACCATATAAATGTCTTTAAAAACTACTTATTGATCCATTTAGAGCACACCACTTTTCCATTTAAAAATATCTTATATTGATATGAACTCATTCATTTCATGTATTGAGAGTCAAACAATTTCATAAATAGGTAATTTTTTAAAGTGTTCCTAGTGCGTTTGAATGTTTCATTTCCAAGATAATTTTCGTATTTTAATTTTAATTGTTTTATGTGGGTTGATATAAAAAAATTTACTCTAAAATTTTATATGGTTAATTAAAAAAAAATTTATATAATTTTTTTTGAGTATATTATTTTTCTATTCTATTTCATTCTCTTTTTATAAGTGTTATAGGTTTTTATTTCACCTAAAAAATGTATGTATTAAGACAGTGGTTAACTATTGAGAACCATGGTACTCTCTAGAATTCATTTACAATGGTTTGTAGTTTTTTTCATTTGATAAACAATATAAAATATGTTATAGTAAGTATTGTTTTTTATGCTCAGTGTCCACGATATCAATAAAGTTTTTATTTCAATTGATATTATATTAATGCGGTCTATTTCACATTTAATGAGCCTAGTAGTGGAGGTGGTTAGATATGGTTAATGTGTAAACATGAATGTGCTGGATTAAAGTTGGATATTGGACTTATTCAATTTTTATATTATGTATTATTGTTTTATAGGTGGGATAAGGGTGGTTATATGACTAATGGTTGAGGATGTATGACTAAGTTTATTATATTCTAATCAATCTAATTAATTAACATTTATATAAATTATATGATATCTACATTACTAAATTAAAATTATATATTTATAGTTTTTTTTATGATATTTAGAGGTACATTCTATAACAAGTCCCTAAAAGGAAACACCTCTCTACATATTAATGGAAGTATTTATTTTTGAGTTCTTAATTGATTTTTTAGCTGCGATTTTAACAAACTAGAAAAATATAGAACATTAACTACATTAATTTACAATGGTTTATTTTTTCCTAACATTTATGAAATAAACATGTTTGTAATAAATACCCCCACTTAATTAGAAAAAAACACTATCATAAATAGCTGCAAAATAATTCAATTACATCATTACATTATTGTTGGTATTAAAATACTTTTTGGTTCAGATGACCAATAATAATTGGTGTGCCAATGGTTTTTATATCTACAAATTTTAAAAAAACTCTAACGGAACTTATCTTCTTCTAGTGAATTAGACCATGATTTTTTATCTTATTTTTTATTAAATCATTTGATAAACATATTTTGTAATAAATAACAATCAATATTTCTGATGAGATTTATTTTTGAATAATGTTTTCTCTTTCACTTTGTTATACATGATTTAAAATTATTTTGTTTATTTATTTAAATTCTAGTGATAATAATGAATAAAAATTTGTGAAATAGTGTTGATAGTAATTGAATAGATAGAAATCAACTAAAACACACAAAACTATTAAATTTAATTAAAGCGAGTCGATATTGAATGATTTAAGAAAAACTATCATTTGAAATTGATTTTGATCAATTTATTCTTAGTTATTTATAAACATATTTTTTAATTATACAAACTACATTTCCATTTTTATTAATTAAATTGTTTAATACATATTTATTTTATTTATTTAAATGCTTTATTTTATTTTCCCCTCCCTTAGCATTTCCTTCCAATATATATGAAATATGGAGGTTCTTCCTGATTCCCTATTGGTACAAGATATATATCTATGTGATATATCTCACAGCAGACATTTATAAACCATACATTATTCCTCACTAGCCACATATTCTCCATTTTCCTCACTATTAAAGATTATTTACACCATTTTTTAGCAAGCATGTAATTAATTTGGGATATTCCTTAGGTGAAAGCTCCCAGTTTAAGTGATTATTTTATTAGAGGAGTACACCCACATATTTTACAGTATGGATGTTTGGAGATGGAGACACCACGTGGCATCATCTTCGATCTATACATGGAAGTGGATATTATTAAAAATCTTATTATTTGACCTTGATGGTGGTGGCATGTTTGGATATGTATGGTAGAGCGTAACAACATCAGTGTACCCTAAAAACAGACCTTGATAACTCAATGACAATGGCTATTGAATCCAATAATATAAAAGATTTTTTAAAGGTTATATTGAGCCATAGTAACAGATATTTGATCAGGTTTTTTTCATAGTTGTCTGTTTTTATTGTTGTTCATCTTGGTTATTTTTTGTTGGGTTATCTACATGAGTGAGTCTTTCAGGAACACTCATATATATTGTTTTTTCAATCTAGGGTGGAAGAAATATCCTAGTTTAATGGCATAATGAACTAAGTATAGTATGTAGTGTCCTATTTTGCATCCACATTAAATTATATTTCTTGAAATTCATTTCCAACATTACAGAAACCAATGATTATCATTCACTACAAGCATAATACATTTATCTAGAGCATGTAAATCCTCAAGTCCATTAAAAATTGTCAATTGTTTTCATCATCCTTATAAGTTGATAGATATCTACTTCTTATAGACTCAATTAAAGTCTTTTTTTAATTCAATAATGGATATAAAATCCACATAATCCTTTTTATTCTTGGTAAGTCACTATTTACGGTTTATGATAATTATTATGTTGTGTTATGATTATTCATGTACTATAATCTTGTATTCTCTATGGTAAATTACATATGTAAGTCTATAATTTTTATCATGTTTTTTTCTTTCTTTATCTGATATTATTATTTATTTATTTATATTTATATGTTATGATAATTATTCTATCACAAATTATTCGTTTTTCCATGTCAATATGTCTTTGTTCGTGGTTATTATATCATTTCAACTCCCATGGAATTATGGAATTGAATATGATTATATGTTTCAATTTATATGTGTTAGGCTTCATTGAAGTAGAATATAAACATCATGTTTTTGTTTCACATTTTTATAAACCAACACTAGACACAACTGATCTTCTTTGATGCGTGTGGATTTCCAAAATAATGAATCCCAAAAAATTGGTATCATATATAAATTAGGAAAAAATTAGCCATCAATATACATAATTCATTTATTTATTTCTTAAAGTGATTTGTTTTTGGAATTAAACTGCTACATTATTTGATTTATCTATTCAGTTAGGTTGGTTACTCTTTTTTAAACATAATATTTTATATATTATTATTATTATTATTATTATTATTTTTTCATTCTATGTTTCCCATATTTTCATGCCTATCTAATCTTGTTAATACCTTTATGTAGGTTCTAACAAATTTTTTTGTGGTTTTGAGGTAGGATGTTTTAGTGTATGGATGACATGAGTTAAAGGTTTTCGTTAGTAGTGAGTTTTGTAGAAGGGTTTTCCAGTATATTGTTTCTCTCATGTGTTTCAGCCAAGTCAATTTATAGATAATAGTTATGGATTTATATTTAGGATTCATTCTATTATTTCATCAAAGGGACGGTATTCGTAGAAGATAACAATGTATGAAATGGGTGATTTCATTGGTAGTGGTTAGCGATAAAGGTTCATGGGTTGAATCTTGGTTACCTATCATGATTCATGATATTTCTACTTATATCTCAACATGAAATTGAATGGGTACCTAGTAATTATGTTCTTGATTTTATTAGTTATCTAAATTTAAGGGTTTTTTCCTTAGTGCGGTAGTGAACTGCCCATTATTGTTGGTTTTTTCCATCATGGTTGTGATATATCCTTTATGAATCAGCATGTATGGGTTTATAATGACTCTAGTTAAGAACATGGTTCTCTCTGTGGAATGGTTCTAAGTATTGTATTCAATTTAGGTAACGATTTTTACTGTTCATCGGTAGATTCGGGAGGAAACATTTCTTATTGATTTTGATATGTTATATTTTTATTCATATTGCTTCTTCTATATATGACTATGGTATTTTTTTACTGAGTTATATTATTTATCATTTTTTTAAGTTTTTATATGGTTTTAAATGATGGTTACTATTTTTTATGTTTCATGTGTATAATTACCGGTGATCTAGTGGAGGACATCCTAATTCATAACGTCTCATAGATATACTAAAGTAAGTGTACACATGGTTATTAATCATATAGTTTTCCAAGAATTATTTAATTTTGAGCATGTTAATATCTTTATAATGCCATTAAATCTATGAATCATTTTTCATGTTGATGGATTTTATTGAAACAAGAGAATTAATATTACTAAGTTCATATAACTAGTGTAACACCTTGATATTTTATCAATTAAAATGTTGTTTGATAGCTTATAAAACATTCAACAATGATCCTAAATGAACCATGAAGTATAAATATTTAAATATGGACATTATAACATAGTATTTGAATTAGTGGGTATGAATTCAATTAACTTATTTATTAAATATATAAAATAGACCCAATAAATATAGATATATTGATAGATTCTTAGCAATTAATCACTCAATTTTTAGTAAATCCATTTTCTTCATCAAAAATACATTTTCAACAAAAAATCAATTTATTCTAAAATGGATTCTATTTCATTTCATGAATAAATATTATAATTAATTTCAATAAATTTTAATTTTTTTTCTAAATAGAGAATCTTTTCTGAAATCATCCCATCAATTTTTTCTTATGCTTTATTTTTTGGATTTTTCTTAAATGAATTTTTTTTCAAAGAATAGATAAAAAATAATTTTCTTATTGCAAACTATATTTTTTTAATGTGTTCACAAAGTCCTATTATATTTTAGATTACTTTAAAATTTTCATTTTATTTATTTTATTAAATACAATTTTATCATTTTACATTTTAATTGGTATAAAAATATTTTTATACTTAAAAATTCATTTTTTCTAAAATATCACTTTACATCAATTTTTATGGGTTTAATATTAAATAAAAATATTCCACATCTATGTATGGAATATTGAAAAATGGATTTAATATTTTGGAATTGGGAGGTACAAATTGTTTTAATAATCCCCTTTTATTTTTGTTCATTATGAATATTTTTTATAACAAACAATTATACCAATGTTAACGAAAAATTAGTTAATTAAGATTAAAAATTATATGATAATGAGTAAATATTAACCCCAAAATAGACATCTACCAAATCAGATGAGTTCAGTTTTTCCATTTTAATAAAAATATCAAATATTTTTCCACTTGGGTCCATATTTATATAACATTGTCCTTTTCAAAATTTTAGTAAAAAATAAATACCAAAATGTCACTCTCTTCTTCTAAGTAACTATATTATTTTTTGACATGGATAAAACTATCAAACAATTGGTTATAAATAATTATATTAAACAGAAATAATTTGTTTATGATTGTAATTTTTTTTAATTATTAATATTAAATTATTTTCTTAAACACTTTTGCAATGCGGACACAATATTTATTCAATTAATAGTAAAATAACATAAATAATATTATAAATATTAAAAGTAATATATGATGGATGAAGTATAGTTATCCAGTAATTTTTTAAATAAATATACTATGTAGTAATTTTTGAATGTATTATATTTAAATTCAATTTCTTTGACATTGTTTTAAAAATTAAATTTAATGAATAATTACAGAAATTATGTAAATGATATTTTATAATAAATAATATTTTTTTATTTTTTTTAAAATATAAAAAGATATATATTTGTAAAATATATTTTTATGTGGTCCAAAATTTTTACCACTATCCATTTATTTTTCAATTGGCATTTTATAGTAAGTATATTGACTACTAAAGAGTTAAAACTATGTTACTACAATAATTATAAAAAATGAAAGCACTAGTTAGAACAAAGAGATAAGGGTAAGAACATAATATAAACATATAAATTTTTTATTTTGTGTTATTATTTTATCATTTCGTCATCCAATTTTCGAATTTTATTATCTTTGATCCTTGTTTCCATGTAAATATATTTATATTAACTTAATATTTTCATTAATTCCAAAGGTTCCCCTACCAACACTTATAAAAATGGTGACACTTATATCCCTTTCATGAAACATCATAAGAATTTTGGTTCGGCCAATACCTATCCAAATACCTCTTTACTATCTACTTTTAATCCTTATCATAGTATTTTTGGATAATTAATTCAACCCATCATTATTATTTTTCTAATAAAATTGTTTAAGTGTTTTAGATTTAAGATGGAATAAAATTTTTATATCTGAAGCAATATTCATCGTAATATTTTGTAGATTTTCTATTTTAAAGATAATAATATTATTTTCATTTCACCTATATATGTCAAAATCCATTTCACTTGTTTTGTTGGTGGAAAAATTCACCAAATTTGTTATAAGTTGTTTAAGTGACATTGTAGTTTTCACCATAATGTCCCTTATTAGTTATGATTATATATAAAGATACAATGAATGGATTCACATGAACCATACATAATTTTAAATATAAGACATTGGTATACACTTATTTTGTTTATGAGGATGTCTAAAAAGGTAGTTTCGGTACTCTAAAAATTTCACACAAGTAGATGCAGAAGTTGTGAAATTTTTCATGAATTGTGTTTCTTCTATTATTTTAATATATCTATGGTTTTGGATGTATGATTGATAATATTTTTTATCTTTTGTGGATATGATTAGATTTAATAAAAATATTTCTTCTTGGAATAATTCATAATATGATGTTAACGAGATAAAACAATTCGTCGAAGTATAATGTTAAGATGTTCATATTTTCAAATAGTTTAATACTCTAATATTGTACCATAATATTAAAAAATTTCTTTTCAAAATCCAAACTTTTGAGTAAAAATTATTGTTCAACGAACCATACATTAATTTTTAGAAACACTATTTTTTATTCAAATTTTCGGATTTTCTACCATACATTGGAATGCGATGAACCCTACACTACTTTCATGAACCCTATGCTAATTTCAATGAACCATACATTAAAAAATTAACCATAAATTTTATATACCCATTAATACTTTAAAAGTGTATTTTATATTAACTATATGTTCTTTCTATAATTTAGTAACTCAAACTGAAATGATACAACTTACATAAGTATGTTGAAACTCATGTTATTCATAACCAGATGTATGTTTTGATATCATGTTTTTTATTAAAAATATGTTTGATATGAATTACTACAGGATAACATGATGTAGATGAACTGATTTATCTTACAAAAAAAATGTGAAACATCTTTTGGGGAACACTTTTTTTGTTTACTATAATGAACACTTAGTATCTGCCTATATTTTGTATAATTTTTCATTGTTGAAACACTGCATCCTCTCAAGAACATCCTACCAACTCACTACTGAATTTGAACTTGATGAACAATATGACATTCACCTTCAAGGATATTAAAAATATGTATTATAAAAAATAGAATGTTTTATGATATAAAGGAGATGAAAAATGGGATGTTCATTCCTGAAAAAAATGTATGATCAATATTTATGTGTCATCACAGTCAGATGGAATGTTATATTTTGCATATTGTAGAAATTTATATTGATCCGAAATATATGATACCAGAGGGAACATTTATAGGAATAGTGTTAGTACATTATTTTTTTATTATAACCATCAACATGTTACAAAATAATTTTTCATGAAAGATTTAGATATGTATAAGAACTTTTAAAAGGAGGAAGTCCATATCGTTGTATCATTCATATAAAATACCAAGCACTGCAATATTCAGGGATACTATGTATTTTGTCAATGGTTTTCTAGAGGTAGATGGAATTATAAATTTTCATTAATATTAACATATCCAAAATTCTAGATATTTCCAAAGCAGGTAAAAAAATTATGTTTTACATGACTCTCAGTATTATAAATTGCTATATTTTTATGAATAATTATTTCAACACATTATCTTTTAGATAATTCTTCATAAATTAAAATGATTACCATAAAATTAATTTCAATATGTTGGTGTAGTATTTTGAGATAAAAATGGTATCTTTATTCTAACATCATTTTTCTAGTAAATTCATATGAAACAATGGTATTCAAATTCATAGATTCGAATTCACATTTGGATTGTTCTACTAGTTTCCTAGAATAGTTTTGATTTAGTTTAATGAATTTTAATGGAATTAAGTGATAGTTTTATATCATCGAACGTTACTATTATTCTATATATATTATTTAAAGAGTTATTCAAATTATTTTGAATTATTTTATTTGAAATTTATTCTACATAAAAAATCTAATGGTGTTAGGCTATTCTGGTGTATATTTATAAAGTATATAGACTTAATTTTTTATGAGTGTCTAAAGGATATGGATCTGTTGAAAATTTAATATATTTATTCTATATAGTTATCTCTATTGAGAGGAAACAAATATACGATGAAGGGTGTATATTTGAAAAAATGCATATGAAAATAAAAGTGCTAAATTACTTTCATTTGGATGCTCGTTATTTTGATGAGGAGAGAAGTATTTCTTGAACATCTTATTTCTATAATTGTGTAAATAAGAAGGAATCTTGTGAAAAATTGACAAATTTAATAGATAATATTTAAATAATTATATGCATGTGTGACATTGAAGGTTATTTTGTTGTTTATTTTCATTATTAATGATCAAATATATCTATCAGTTGATGATTAATCTATAATAAAAATAAATTTTCTCAATCAAATCAATCTCTATTTATTTATTGGAGTATCGAAAACATAGAGTCAAACATGGTGGATTTTCATTTTCTCAGACAAAGCTATTGAGATTTTCTATTCCATATAAAAAAACCGAAAGGCCCTAGAAAATATTTATAAGGTGTCATATACTAGTAATTAGTTATAGTAGACACTAGATAATATAAAATACTAGTGAAAATCACTAAAGTCATGGAGTAAAGGGTTGGTGGAGTGGACTATGTGATTTTTGTGCCATAATGCACTATATATCACCATGTCTGTTTTATTATTTATATATATTTCTTACACTCCATTAATATAGATGTAAATGGTCACATAATTTCAAGAGGTATTTATATCATTTTTAATGATTTTTAAATGGGCACAATTCACCCCCTGTTTTTACTTCATCAGATACATTCTGAAATAGAAATTAGTATAAAAGGAGGGTCTCTGTTAATATATTTGTCTTCTTCAAAATATTCAAAAATTATTCTATTAATATCTTATAATAGCATGTGGTATCAATGATTGGGATATTTTAGAATATTGATGATTTTAATTTTGCATAGCAATCCTAATTTAATGATTCTGAAGATGAAAAATCTTAATGGATAATCATATGAATGTTTGTTCAATGATATTTTCTCCTTATTTTAATACTGGTAATTAAGGATTCTAGAATGCTTCCTTGATTATCAATTTGAAGAATATTGGTTTCATGGTTTTTATGAAGAATGTCAATCCTTTTTAAATCACTAGAGAACTAGAAAAGTGGGACAATTTGATGGTAGATTAATATGGTATTAATTCAAGACTAATGAATGTAGTTATATGTGGACAAGGTCATGATAACATTAATCACATTTCTCAATGTTCCAGTTCCTTTGAGACATGGTAGACATTCACATATTATTATGAAGTAACTAATAGATTTATAGATGTTAACAATGATTATGGTACCTTACGAAATACAATTTCATAAACATATTAGGCATTAAAGGGGAAAATTTAGATGTTTGAAGCTGATATGTAAGAGGAAACTGAAAATCATATTTATATCAAAAAGTAAAACGATGCACCCAATGTTTCGACATATGAATTTTCTGATTCTTATCATTTGTGTTCAAGTGAGGAATATATGAAAAACTCATAAGATAAAATTGAAATACAAAATTTAAATACATATATTAAGGCACATTCTAATGAGGCATAATCATCTTACTCTGAATGTTTTGATTTAGTAAACATTTCTCTTGATTAATGTGATAAATATTGTTTTATCCTTACAGAAAAGTTTAAATCCCTATATAATGAACATATAAATCTTTTAAAATATTTTGATTCTATTTTAATTGGTAATGATATATTTTAAAATATAATTATTTATTTATAATTTAATTATACAAAATCTCTTTAGATCTAATTGAAACTGAAATTAAAGAATTACTAGATGATATTGACACTTTAAAGCAATATTCTAGTATGATTACTAATGGATAGAATTATTTGAATCAAATTCCTCGGAAAAATAAAATTCAAAAAGGAAAACATAGTATTGGTGGTAATGGAGAAAAGAATAAATTATACAAGATTTTTTTTGTTTCTAGATTGAAAATCCAAATCTTGGCTACTATTAAATTTTTTTCTTATGGTATTAACAAACATATTTATTTTTATTTTTATTTTATAAATCTACAAAATTTTGGGGTTATGAATGTTAACTTTTAAAAGGCCTTATCTATGTTTGAAATTTCTAATCCAAATAAATATATTTCATTAAATAAATCATTATATGATAACACTGCTAGACTAAAAACCATTTGGGTACGTAAAAGAAAAGATATTTTATGTTTAATAGGATTGGGACACTAAATATTATCATTATAACATAGCTTTCTTTCATGAAACAGACATTTAGATTTAATTTTATTATATTATAAAAGACTAACATCTCTAAATATGTCCATTATTTAAAAAATTTCATAAATCTAGAAGTATTAATTTCAGGAAGTATTTTAATTTTCAATTTTAATATTTGATTTAAATTCCCTACATTTTTTATAGAGTAGGTTAAAAAGATTGAATTTTTTATCTTTTTTCCCCAATACATTTAATGGCCTTTAAATTTAAACTATTTATTTTTATTCAAACTATATTATTTTAGGTGTTAAATTAATTCATTTTATTATTTTATCAACCAATGAACATCAATCATACTCTTATGATTTTATATAAATATGTATCCTATGAATAAGTATGTATTTAATTTCTTACTATTTAAATTATTTGCACATTCAAAAATAAATATATTATTGTATGTGATAATTTATTCTCTTATTACTTTAAAATGTTTTTATCATTTATGACATTCATAAATGTAAATTTAGATTATTTTAAAATCATTTATTTTAAATTCTTTGAAAAAACTTTTTTTTTATTTTTTTTAAATATTTTACATAAAATTCCTTGAAGATATTTTATTTAACTCATTGAATATATTTTATAATTATTTCATGTCTTAAAGGGGTTATTTTAAATTTTTTTCATGTATTAAAATATTTAATTATTATGGAATGATTTAAATGGATTAAGACATTCACTAAAAACCCTAATTATTTATTGAATAGTATTTTATATGTTTTCATGGTACCTTGATTGTATCAATTTATCTTTTTAAATGAATCATTTATTTAGGGTGAGTATATATTTTTTCATGTATTCAAGAAAATATTTTAAACATCATTCATAAAAACACATCTTTTATATTTTTTTTAAAAAAATGTTGAATCTTTTGTTATCAAATATTAAGACTGTTTTATTCTACTACTTAATTATCAAATTCATATTCATTATAAAAAAGATATATTGTTGTGTTATTTAATATTCTTATGAACTAGTCTTTTTTATCCTTACAAAAAAATTGGATAAACGTCATTAGAGAGTTAGGGTTTTGTAATTATCAAAAATGGGATATTGTTGAGTGTATAATTTTTATTCTCATCTTAGTTTTTTTTGATAATTTTTTCAAAACATCATTATTTGTTTTATAATATTTTTCTATCTTATATATTTAGTATATTATAATATTTATTTTATATTAAAAGAAATAGTGATCATAATCTTACAAAGTTTTTTCCATTATAAAGATAAGAATATTCTCATTATAGCATCATTTTATTGACAAATATAACTTAGTTGTTTAGATATTGAAAAATACACAATATCTATTATAAGTCTTCTATGAAACATTGTGGTCTTCAGTTAAAGGTCACCTTACAGTTCTGATGATATATGTAAAGACCCGGAAATTTAAAGGAAATTTTTTTCTTAATTTCATTGAAATTTTACGAGACTACGGCTTCTGAGGAACCTGATTCTGAAGCCTAGTGTTCCTGAAATTGATTTCCGAAGTTTATCTTAGGTACGTTCAGTGAACAAATGAGCGAGTTTCCCTAAATTTTGAACCGGTGCTCAGAATTGAAATCTGAGGGCACTGATGAAACCGCAGCATCGGTAATTGCTTATGAGAACCTTTTCCGAAGGTGCGTTTGCTCGGGTTGAGTTGTTAATTTTGTGGTTTTAGTGAGAAATAAATAAAAACATATTACAATTTTATTTATTTTCTTCTAGGTAGTTATAACCTATGTAAGGGAGTTGGGGGTGGGACCCACATGTTTTTAACCAACCATAAGAGGATAAAGGTGGGGTGGGGCCCACACGAGCCCAACCCCTCATATTCATTAACTCCATGACCCCCTCTAATGTGAGACCACTCACCTCCCCCTCTCCCTTCATTAATCATGCCAACTCACTTAATTAATTAAGTGAGTTATGTGTTTGATTTTTTAAAAATTGAAATGCTTGGATTGATAAAATAAAATAACATGAGTATTATTTTATTTGAGAGGGTTGGTTGTTTTGTGAGGAGATTAGGGAGATAGAACCCTTTTCTATGGGGAATAACTTCATCCTCCCGCGAAGAGCTTCAATCCTTCCATGAAGAACGTCATCTCTTCAACGAAGAACGACTCAACGACTCCGGTATCTCCATTCCCTTTCTGTTGTGCGACAAGGGAAGAGACACCGACACGGGAGTTCTCCAATGACACGTAATCATCATATTCTCTCTGTGATAAAGAGAAGATGATGTCTCCTCGGATGCTCTCCGTCAAAGTCTATGGAACCACACCCCGTGACGCCACTTTCCGCGACGCTCTTCGGACATGAACTCGTTATCAAGGTAGGTTTAATTACTTTTTGTTCGTGAAATATATTTTCCAATTCTTCTTCTTTATTTTTGGGACACTTAATATCAACTTACCGGGAGAAGGTCGGACCACACGAACATGACCGACTCTCCTCCCCCTTTTGTTGTTGTGTTGTTGTGGTTCGAAAGAAGGTGGCGCGGTGCAACAGCACCGTGCGGAATCATGGAGAAATGCGGCAAAGATGTGCAGCACCTTCGCGCTACGTCGTTGAGGCCGAACGAACCCATGGCCGGAGTCAGGCCGCAACGAAGGGGTGCGGCGCCGTCGCGCCGCGCCGGAGAACCATGAAGACACCATGGCCAGAGTAGGGCCACATTGGAGGGGCGCGACGCCGTCGTGCCATGCCGGTCGGACAAGGCCGCAGCTCAAAGCCGCAGCGGTGCAAGGCGGGGCGGCTGGAACTGCCGGCCGCCGGCACCTCGGAGGGCGGGACCGCAGTGGGTCCCGCGGCGGCATCACCGACCACCCAGTCCGGGCCGACCGTTTCAGGGGGGACCGGGGGTCATAACCCCTGGCTGGCCAAAGGAGCGGTCCCCCCACGTGGGGGTCTCGGTTACTCAAACAGGGGGGTAGCCACCCCCCTTCCGCTCAGCTCGGCGTGGCCGAGCTGGCCACGCAAGCCATGCACGCGTGCCAGGCCGGGCTGGGCAGCCCAGGCCTAGCCTAGGCGCGCCCTAATGGGTAGGACCCGAACCCGGTTCAGGTTGACCCGGTTCGGGCCGACCTAGGGGGGTCTCAGGCCGGGTCGGCCCGGGCCCAAAACCCCCTAAAAATGGACATGTACGTTCTTTTGCCCATATCTTGGCCTACAGACCTCCGATCGATGCACCATCAGTTGCGATGTGATCCTTGGATTGAGACGGTCATTTTGGTATATTAAATTCAAGGTTTCTGAGAACTTTGAGTATAATGGGGTTGGTTTGAACCCGAAACCAACCGCGCCCTCAGAGCGGAAACACCTATAACTTGAGCTCCGAATGACCGATTGACGTGCCGTCAACTTTGTTGGATTCCAATTACTGAGAAGGACCTTTTTACTTACTCCGCTCGAGGTTTGTATGTAGTTGGAGTATGGCCAGGTTGGATTGTACCCAAAATCCAACCGGGCCCCTTGAACGAAAACGCCGATAAATTTCAGACCGGACGTCCATTTGACGAACCATCAGCGGCATTGGTGATCACGTTGATAAATGGTACCTATGAGTATACCCTATGTGGGTTCGGGGTACAATTGATATATGGTCAGGTTGGTTCGTACACGAAACCAACGGGACCGTTGGGACGAAAAGGCTAATAACTCACAGACCGGGCATCCGATTGACGTGCCATCTGTTGCATTGAGACCCATATGACGAGGAGGTCCTTTGAGATACTTCTTCATGTAACTTTTTGATACTTGGAGTATCGACCTGTATCTCATGGAGCGGACCCTCCCGGAGACGAGCGTACGGAGTACGGAGACCTTTTAACCGGCTGAGACCTGGCGACTGCTTGACCAACTCGACTTGGAGTGAGTTGACCGACCAAGTGGATGGAGCACTACTATGTTTGGGTGCAGACCCACGGCGGATAGAGTGCCTGGTAGCAGGCAGCAGACCCACAGTACTCAACAGGAGGAGTACCTCTGTAGGCTCTGAGGGGGAGCACAACTGTGTCAGGGGGCAGACCCATGGAAGAGGAACTCTAATTTTTGAGGTGGAAGACCCGCGGTACTTGACAGGAGGAGTACCTCAGTAGTATATGGTTAGTGAGAAGTACCTCGGAGTCATGACAGGATCACTGTACTCATCAGAGACGGGGCTCTTGAGCAGTTACGATTTCGATAATGAAAATACTGGTTTGAGCTGAGTCTGTGACCTTTGTGATTACCTCATGATTGAGATGGGTCACTTGATAACTTAGGTATATGTATGGGCATATACCTAGGTAGTGGTTATCCGTTGATTTCATAACCATTGTGTTTCCTCGTGATTGAGATGGGTTACATGATAACTTAGGTATAAGTATGGATTATACCTAAGTAAGGGTTATCTTTTGAGATCCAACTCTGTGGTTATCCTTGTTGGATTTAGTGAGGCCTTGAGGGTCCCGTGATCCCTTATGAGTATCGTATACTCACCCCTGCACGGTCTATGCCCGCACCTTATTGTGTTGGTTGCTGACGACGGGCAGCGCTGACGGAGGCCAATTTTTTGAGGACTGGACGGTATCCGGAGGTGGACTTCATGACGAGACGATACACGGGGGAGGTTGTCGAGTGAGAGAGTTGTGGAGGCTATCTGTATCTACAATTAAGGTAGGATCCATGGTGGAATATCCAGGATTTGTGCTATCTGTACCTACCCTTCAGGTAGGATCCGTGGTGGTTGACCCAGGACCTGTTTCTATTCTTCCAACTGTTTGTCTTTTCTGTTGTACTTTCATTCAGTTGTAGCTGTACTTTAAGTTGGGTTTGTATTCTGGCCCAATAACTTTTCGTCACTTTATTTTGTACTTAGTTTATTAATTCCTCTTGTACTCTGTGGTGTTTTTTTCTTTTATAAAGACAATGCCTTCCCAGTTATCGGGATTTATGCCTTTGTTGCTAGTCGCCAGCCCTTGGCCTATGGAAGGCAGGCTTAGGGTAGTCACGACACGGGCCCTGAGGACTGTTTGTGAAAAAATGGTATCAGAGGAGTCGGTTCTACCATAGAACATAGTACTTTGATATTTTCTTTCTATAAAGCAATAGTGTTAAGGGTACTGAGTGTCGATTTCAGTTCAGGGAGTCCAGTGTTCGTGCGGCGGTCGACGTATCCGTACACCAGGACCCTGACTACTGATTTCCGACTTAGTCCACGAAAACACTGATTGTGTATGTGTTTCAAAAGTTTTCTTTAAGTCAGCTCAAACCAGGTCAGCTCACCAGGTTTAAATTATTTTACCGTGTCTCATCTGTTCGGGATGTCTCCATGCAGTCAGTCAGTTGGAGTTTCTGAGAGATTACTTGATGATGGCCCACCAAGTGTCGAGGCTCTGGTACAGGGCCCTTTTTACTATGTTGGCACCCTCGGGTGGTGTACCAGCAGCACCACCACTTGTTGGGAATTATATTCCACCATCTATACTAGTGAACTGTGCACGCTAGCAGAGCGTGTTGCACGTGTTCCAGCAAGTGCGGCCTCCGAGGTTACGAGGCGAGGCAAATTCCCAGACAGCAGAGCACTGGCTGGAGGCGATTGCTAGAGTTTTTCCGCCTTGCTGAGACATCAGTAGAGTGAATGGTGGACTTGGCTACCAGTGTTTTCTAGTGCATGAACATGAGGATGGTCCGTATAGTGATGAGACTTCGGGATGTGGACCGATGCCTGAGATAGTGCCTTCGGGTAGTGTGTCAGCTATACATCACTACCTGTTGGTCAGCATCTACAACCGGAGGTACCAGTATGTGACCCATGTAGACTTACTGCGTTAAACGTGTTCCAACATCAGATAAACTCAAGTTCCAAGGCGATCCCGAATCATAGGCAGCTGAGGACTTTCTTGAGGAGGTGGCTGAGAGTTTTCTAGAGCTTATATAGCTTCGGTAGGACGACATGTAGGTAGCTAAGAATTCATCGAGGCGTACCAAATCATTTATGGTACTCGATGAATGCGATCCGATCGGTTCTTCAAGTCTTAGACATCAGAGCCTGCACCTTTTCTCTATGCATTCCTACTTAGGATAGGGTGCTAGAAAGAACCTTTGTGGTAGATAATTCTTTTGCTGACTGGATGCAGTCAGTGATGGTTAGCAGTGGGAAAGATGGAAACTGGCGCCAGTCTCGGAGACTTGGGCGTGTAAAATGTTTCAAGTAGAGGATGTAAAAAAGGATAGATGAATCTACAAGGTGGCAGACATGGAAGCAGATCTATGAGAGCAGCATGGGGTCGTGAACATTTTGACATGTTTCGACCACCCGCGCTTGTAATTCCCACTAAGCTCAGGGAGCTGGGGGTGGGGGGGAAGAGTAGCTGCATGCGGTCAAGGAGTGCGACTGAAAGGCTCTAAGGATGATTCAAAGTACGGCATGTGTCTTCTACTAGCTGTCGTAACAACAATACATTGATACGACTCATTCCTTCCTTCCATGAATCATGTCCCAGGCCTGGAGTTTCTGGTAAGTCGTAGACTTGACCCTCACGTCTGAGGATACCATTGGGAGGAGACTCGATTATCACACTTATGCCGACAGTGTGATCTGACCCACGAGGAGAGATTTTTGGTTGGAATCTCTTGGTGGCAGCGTCGAGGCCGTACGATGTTAGTCTGAGTAAGGATTGGATGCATAGTTCATACATGGATTGAATGCATTATGCAAAAAGGTTGTGGTTTATCTACAACGTTGGTATGGGGTTTTCCTTGGTCGGTGAAAAGGAAATCCCAGATAGCACAGGATGGAATCATGCATAAAAGGGTGCATTCAATCACTCAGGAGATGACCAAACCTGCCTTTGTGCCAGGATTCACCAGAGTTGCGGCACCACTTCCAGCAGAGCTGATAGGAGGCCTCTAGAGTTCCAGGATGACGGCCACGTCCTTATACGAGTCTCACCGTGACGAGGTTTACAGAGATGTAACCGAGGTGGAAAGATATCTCTGAGGTTCAACGGACCTTTCTAGGTCCTCAGCAGGTTAGGCGAGGTGGTTTACCGCTTGACCTTTCCACCTCAGTTGCACCGGGTGCACGATGTCGTCCTCGTATCTCAGCTAAGGAGATACATGCATGACCCTTCACACATCGTCGACCGCATGGAGTTGGACGTCGATGACGGGGTGAAATTCACAGAGGTTCTAGTAGAGAACGAGGATCAATAGGACCAGGTCCTATGTGGACGGTCGATTCCTCAGGTGTGCTTTCACTAGAAGCTTGAAAACCTCTAGGAGAGCACATGGGAGCGGGTGGCTTAGTTGCGTGCTCAGTACCACTTTTCCCCTAGTTTGTGTTATATCTTTATAGGGACGTAAAGCCCTGAGGTGGGAGTAATTTCAAGACCCGGAAATTTCAAGGAAATTTTTTTCTTAATTTATTTGGAATTTTACAAGACTGGGGCTTCTGACGGTACCTGATTCTGAGGCCTGGTTTTCCAAGAATCGATTTCCGAAGTTTAGCTCAGGTACGTTCAGTGAACGAACGAGTGAGTTTTCCAAACTTTTGAACCAGTGCATGGAATTGAAATCCAAGGGCACCGATGAAACCGCAGCGTCAGTAATTTCTTCGGAGCACCTTTTTCGAAGGTGCGTTTGCATGGGTGGAGTTGTTAATTTTTTTGTTTTAGTGAGGAATAAATAAAAGTATATTACAATTTTATTTATTTTCCTCTAGGTAGATATAACCTAAGTGAGTTGGGGGTGGGACCCACATGTCGTTAACCAACCATGAGAGGATAAAGGTGGGGTGGGGCCCACACAAGCCCAACCCCTCATATTCCTTAACTCCATAACCCCCCTTTAATGTGAGACTACTCACCTCCCCCTCTCTCTTCTTTAATCATGCCATCACACTTAATTAATTAAGTGAGTTATGTGTTTGATTTTTAAAAAATTGAAATGCTTGGCTTGATGTAAAAAAATTACATAAGTATTATTTTATTTGAGATGGTTGGTTGTTTTGTGAGGAGATTGGAGAGAAATAACTCTTTTCTCTAGGGAAGAACTTCATCCTCCCGCGAAGAGCTTCAATCCTTCCGCGAATAACGTCATCTCTTCAACGAAGAACGACTCAGCGACTCCGGTATCTCCATTCCCTTTCTCCTCCGTGACAAGGGAAGAGACACCGACGCGGGAGTTCTCCAACAACACGTAATCATCCTCTTCTCTCCGTGATAAAGAGTAGACGAAGTCTCCTCATACCCTCTCCGTCAACGTCTACAGAACGACGCCCCGCGACGCTACTTTCCGCAACGCTCTTCGAAGCTCAACTCGTTATCAAGGTTGGGGTTAATTACATTGTGTTTGTGAAATATCCTTTTCCGTTCTTAATCTTTATTTTTGGGCCGCTTGATATAAACTTATCGGGAGAAGGTCGGACTGCACGAACATGACCGACTCTCCTCCCCTTTTTGTTGTTGTGTTGTTGCGGTTTGAAAGAAGGCAGCGTGGTGCAACGACACTGTGCAGAATCATGGAGAAATGCGGAAAAGATGTGTGGCACCGTCGCGCCGCGTAGTTGAGGCCGAACGAACCCATGGACGGAGTCGGGCCGCAGCGAAGGGGCACGGTGCCGTCGCGCCGCCCCAGAGAACCACGAAGACACCACGGCTGGAGTGGGGCCGCGGCAGAGGGACGTGGTGCTGTCGCACCGTGCCGATCGGACAAGGCCACGACTCAAAGATGCAACGGTTCAAGGAGGGGCGGCCGGAACCGTCGGCTGCCGGCACCTCGGAGGGCGGGACCGCGGTGGGTCCCGCGGAAGCATCACCTGACGGGGACGGCTATTTTAGGGGGAGATCGAGGGTCGTAACTCCCGGCTGGCCAATGGAGCCCCCCCCCTACGTGGGTGCCGCAGTTACTCAAACAGGGGGGCAGCGCCCCCCCTTCCGCTCAGCTCGGCGTGGTCGAGCTGGCCACGCGGGCCGCGCGCACACGCCTGGCCGGGTCGTGCCCAGGCTAGGCGGGGCAGTGCCCATCGGGCCGGGCCGTGCCCTAGTGGTCCGGAACCAGACCCGGTTCTAGCCGACCCAGGGGGGTCTCGGGCTAGGTCGGTCCGGGCCCAAAACCCCCTAAAAATGGACAGGTACATTCTTTTTCCCATATTGTGGGATACAAACCTCTAATAGACATATCTTCAGTTGCGATGTGATCCTTGGATCAATACGGTGGTTTCAGTATGTTACACTCAAGGTTTCGGAAAACATTGAGTATAGCCGGGTTGGTTCGAACTCGAAACCAACCGGGCCCTCGGAGCGGAAACGCCTATAACATGAGCTCCGGACGTCCGATTGACGTGCAATCGACTTTGTTGGATTCCTCTTACTGAGGCAGACCTTTTGGATTACTCCACTCGAGGTTTGGATGCAGTTGGAGTATGGACGGGTTGGATTGTACCCGAAATCCAACTAGGCCCCTCAAACGGAAAAGCTGATAACTTTCAGACCGAACATCTGTTTGACGAACCGTCAGCGGCATTGGTGATCACATTGGGAAACGGTCCATATGAGTATACCCTATGTTAGTTTGGGTTACAATTGAGATATGGTCCGGTTGGTTCATACACCAAACCAACCGGGCCCCTAGGACGAAAAGACTAATAACTCACAGACCGAGCGTCCGATTGACGCGCCGTCTGTTGCATTAACACCCCTATGACGAGGCGGTCCATTGAGATACTTCTTCATGGTAATTTGGGATACTTGGAGTATTGACCTGTAGCTCATGAAGCAGACCCTCCCGGAGACGAGCATACGGAGTAGGGAGACCGTGTAACCGACTGAGACCTGACGACTGCTTGAGCAACTCGACTTGAAGTGAGTCGACCATCCCAGTGTACAGAGCACTACTGTGTTTGGGTGCAGACCCACTACGGACGGAGCGCCTGGTAGCAGGAAGTAGACCCGCGTTACTCGACAGGAGGAGTAACTCTATATGCTATGAGGGGGAGCACTACTGAGTGAGGTGGTAGACCCATGGAAGAGGAACACTACTTTGTGAGGTGGGAGACCCGCAGTACTTGACAGGAGGAGAACCTCAGCAGTCTAAGGTTAGTGAGCAGTACCTCGGAGTCGTGACAGGATCACTGTACTCATCAGAGATGGTGATCTTCCGCAGTTACGGTTTCGATAATGAAAATATTGGTTTGATCTGTGTTTATGACCTTTGTGTTTACCTCATGATTGAGATGAGTCACTTGATAACTTAGTTATATGTATGGGCATATAACTAGGTAGTGTTTATTCATTGATTTCATAACCTTTGTGTTTCTTCTTGATTGAGATGGGTTACTTGATAACTTAGGTATAAGTATGGGCTTATACCTAAGTAAGGGTTATCTGTTGAGATCCTAATCTATGGTTATCCTTGTTGGATTTAGTGTGGCCTTAAGGGTCTCGGGGTCCATACTGAGTATCGTATACTCACCCATGAACGGGATATTCCCGCACCTCGTTGTGTTGGTTGCAGACGACGGGTAGCTCTAACGGAGGCCGAGTGTTCGAGGACTGGACGGTATCCAGAGGTGGACTTCACGGTGAGATGATACTCGGATTAGGTTGTCGGGCGAGAGTGTTGTGGAGGCTATCTTGACCTACCCTTGAGGCAGGATCCATGGTGGACGATCTAGGAGCAGCGCTATCTGTACCTAACCTTCAGGTACTATCTGAGGTGGACGACCCAGGAGCAGCTTCTATTCTTCCATCTGTTTGTCTTTTCTGTTGTACTTTTGTTCAGTTGTAGCTATACTTTCAGTTGGGTTTGTATTCTGGCCCAATTACTTTTCAGCACTTTCTTTTGTACTTAGTGTATTTCTTCCTCTTGTACTCTATGGTGTTTTTTTTACTTTTATAATGGAAATGCCTTCACAGTAATCGGGATTTACGCCTTTGGTGCTAGTCGCCAACCCCTAGCCTACAGAAGGCGGGCTTGGGGTAGTCACGACACGGGCCCCGAGGACGGGTCGTGACAATATATAAATATATTTTAATGGATTATTTTTAACCTTATACCATTAAATATATAATATATTAATCTAAAATAAAATAAATTACAAGGAAGTATGAAAAAGATTTTTTGGTACTCTAAAAAGTCACTAAATTTGTTGCAATAGTTTTTCAATTTTCTAGAATTGTGTTGCTTATTTTTTTCTAGGATATCATGAGTTATAGATGTTAGACTTATTATCTTCTTTACCCATTTTTAATATCATAATATTTTCTAAGAATAATTAATATATGAAAAATGATAAATTGGATGACAATGGGTATAAGAAATTTTGTTAAGTCTGAAAGTATGATGTTTAAATTTTCAGAGATTTTTTGTACCCTATGTTTGTACCCTAATTTTGAACCTGACATTTAATAAATCAACTTTTAATTTAAAAGTATGGTTCAATAAACCATTCAATAATTTTCAATTTCCATATTTCTTTTCCAAAGAATAGTTCGTATAAAATATATTGGAATGAAATGAACCTAATGTTGCTTTCACAACCCCTATGATACATTCATGAATCTTACCCTACATTCAATAAACCATGGGCTTGAAAGTGATCACATGCTTGTTGCTTCTGTAAATGAGAAATGGAACACCACTAAATCTATAAAAGTTTTATTTAATCCCAATTTATATTCTTCTACAATTATGGATGTTGAACATTAATGATAATATTCATGGAATTATGCTAAAACTCATGTTATGCCTGACCTCATGTAAAATGTGATATCAGGATGTTTACTTGAAATAGATTCCATAAGAAATGATTCAAGCGAATCTGATATACATGAACTAATTTTTTTATATATTTATTTATAGACCAAAATGATGCATCTTATAGAAATAACCATATAGTTCGTGCAACAAACACTCAGTATAAACAAGCATGTTTTATAGTTCTTCATAGATGAAATGTTGCATCCTCTCAAAAACAAATCATCAAATATTAGCTGGATGAGAACTTGTTAAGAAATATACCTTCTACATTGCAAGAAATTTGAAGATTTTATGATAATATATAGAATATTGTATTCTACAAAGGAGAAGAAAAATCATATGTTCTTTCTTATACTCAAATGCACCAACAACATTCATGTTCTTCAACAATATACTTAAATGTTAAATTTCTCATAATGATGGAATTTTTATTATTCAAAAATATTTTATATCATATATAATCTTTGTTGAAAGAATGTTGAGACTCAAAACATGTTATCTCACCATGAACAATATGAAAAATAAGTTTGTATGAAGGATTTCAGAGTTCTACATGAACATGAGAACTGAGGAACTCAATATAGTTGTCTCATTCACATTAAATATAAAGAACTGCAAGTTTGAGGGAGATTATATATTTTTTAAATTGATTTATGGAGGTATATGGATTTATCAATTATAATAAATATGAAAAAACCCAATATTCTGGATATTTCCTATGTAGTTCATAGTACATTGTTTTACATTTTTATAAGCATTTTAAATTACTGAATTTCTATCAAAAAAATTATTTCCGATGTATATCAGTTGGATAATACCACATAAATTCAATGGAAAATAATGGAAAAAAATTCATCTATTTTGATTTATTTTTTAGAGATATGAATGACTAGTATATTCTAACACCATTTTTCCAGAAAAATATAAGGTCACATAGTTATTCAAATTCAAATATTTGAATTTACATTCAAATTATGAAGCTCATTTTTAGAAACTATTTTAACTGAGTTTAATGTGGTTTGAATGGACTTAAAGATGAATTTTAAATTAGTAATAACATATATTATTCTAGATATATTATCTTAAGATTTAATTAAATTTCCTTGAATGATTTAATTGTATATTGATTCAATTGAAATAACACAGTGGTGACACACTATTATTAGGGTTAATTATGAGGTCAATTGACTCAATTTATTTTGAGTATCAAAATTAATTGGGGAAGCTCCAACTAATGGATATTTATACTATAAATATATCTATCTGGAAGGAAAATAAACATATAAAAAGTAATATGGAGACATGAAAAAACACATACCAAAATGTAATTAAATATTTTCAATATAGTAATTATCATTTTGAAAAAGAGAAAAAAATTTATACATCCTTATTATCTCATGGTGTAAATAAGAATGAATCATATTCAACATTGTCTAATTTATTTTCTTCTATTTAATGAAATATAATCCCATGAAACATTGAATATTATTTTTTTCTGATGTGAATTATTTAATATCTAATACAATCATCATTTGCTACTACAACTATAATAGAAATATATTTTCTCAAGAAAATCATGTTATATAGATTAATTGGAATATCTAATACATATACTCAGAAATCGTATAGTGTCATCTTCTTAAAAAAATAATTTGAGGTTTATGGTTTCCTATAAAATAACTATAAGTTCCAATAAAATCCTTAAATTTTGTGAACACCCTATACTCTATTGTAGAGGTCTCCAGATAAAAGGACCCACTAGTAAAAAACACTGAGGTCGAGGAGTAGAGAGTTGGTGGAGTGGGGTTGGTAAATTTTTTCCCCAAAACACTATACCCCACTATGTTATATTCTTTATTTATTTTTAAAGGTTACACATCTTTAAGAGATAATGAAATCGTTACTTCATTTCAAGAGGGATTTTTTACTTTGGTTTTGAATTTTAAAAGGGCACAATTCACCCCCCCTATTGTGTATTCATCAGGGAAATTACAACAACAAATATCTCATTAAAACATACCTTCTAAAATCCTAGAATATTATTTATTAGAAAAAACCTCTTAGGAATTCCTTGGGTGTACAGATGAATAGGTGTCCAAATAGGAGTTTTCATTCTTATCCGATAGTTTTTTTTCTTTCTCCTCTTTAAAATCAAATTCAACCATGATTATATAAAAATTTAGTATATACCATATATTTAGATTTTATTATTTTAATTTAGTAACTGATATATATATCCTCATGTGTAAAATGTGAAAAGAAACCATCATTCATGGGTATAAAGGTCTTCTGCCACACAAACTGATGTAATATGTCTTCCTTCATCACATCTATTAGATGTTTTTATAAATGATATATTGTATACATATTATATTAATGACTTATTTATAATTCTATAAAAAAAATATTTTATATTTTATGAACATAAATTATATAAAATATGACAACATCATTTACCTACACGTGTTGAATACTGCCTCCATAGAGCATTGTGATTTGTTTTTCCTTACCATATCAAACAGATGGTATATATAAGTTTATTTAAAAAAAAATATAATATTTATGATTCAACTTTCATTAAGGAATGTTAAAATAACTTGTACATTATTTTCATCAAGATCAATGTAAAATGTAAATGTTATTCATGCATATATGTGATCCACCATCTACACGATGGTAACTCAGCTCATTTTTCCTAAAAATATTTCATGGTTAGTTTTAAAATTAAAATTTATGTATAAAATTAATTATTAAGTTAGGATTATTAATTTTGATATTATGAAAAAATCACCTCTTTGATATTGATCAACTTTTTTTGTCACTTTGGATGTCGGAGCTAAAAATCATCATAAGGAATGACGTGAACTTCAATGATTCAATACTTAAATATAAAATGATAATAAATAAATAAAATTTTATATGAAAATTAACAAATATTCCTAAAAACAAAAATAATTGATATTAGTATAATATTCAGTATGTTAATGAACATATGTGATGAATCAAACATAAAGTAAGGGAATATATGTTAAAAAAACATCTTTCATCATTTCCCTTACTACTCATTTATTTAATTACCATGTTCTTATAACTGTTAATATAAAATTATGATTTATGATTAAATGGATGATAAAGATTAATTTTACCATACATTAATTACATTAGAATTTTTTTAAAAGGAATATTTTCATGGTGTTACATAAGGGATACATAACTTTTAAAAAATCTTATTAAATATTTTAATAATTTTAGTCTAAATAATTCTCCTCCATGTTCATAAAATTATTCTGTTGATGTATTTATGTGAAAATAAATGAATTAAAATTGAGATTTTATTTCTATTTTTAATTTATTTTCAAAAAATCAAAAGGTGTATTTTAATTTATTTTATATTGAATGTTTTTCATTCACTTACAAATTAAAATAGTAATGTTTTATTTAAATGTATATGTCATCAATGGATTTTACTAGAACAAAAACCAGTATTTGATATTTTTAGTTCTTTATAAAATTCCATTTTTTATTCAAAAAAAATTCCACATACCCTTTGTTTCAGGTATTTTAAAAAATGGTTCTAAATTGAATGGATATTTTGAAATCTGAAAATGGTTGACTTATGGGTGTAAGGGATATTTGTAAACCACTATTTTATTTTAATTTTTGATAATTATATCACAAAATCAAATTCTCTCCCTCTAAAATTTTATTTAATTATTCAAATTCTTTTATATATATCTCTCACATATATATCTAAATTATTTTCCCTTTATTTAACGAGGCAGTACATAATTTATGATCATTTCTCAAATTCATTCGTGAATAATTCTCTTTGGATTATAATGTGAGGAAAGATTATGAAACCCATTTTATTTCCTTGTGTATTTATTGTTTTCATCCAATAATATTAATTTCAACTTTATAGAATAAATAAATATGAACATATTATGATGTGTGCACCCATATAGCGCTCAAAATATTTGGGTAAATCTTGTGTCTATTTAGATGGTATTTATAGGATTAGGGAGAAAATAAAATCAAATGTGTGACAATATCTACAATGTGATGTTGTCTTTATAGTTATACATGACCTATTTTTATGTCATTTTATGTGTTTATTCCATTTTTCCAATGTTTCTATGATCACATTATACGATTAACTTTATGTTATGATACCATTTGATTACTCAAGATATTATTATAAAATAATATTTTATGCTACTTCATAAGGGTGAAATTTATTAAAAAAAATTGAAAAAAATCTTATTAATTTCATTATTGCAATAGAACTTTTTTTAGATTCATTTTTTCCCTTAAAATTTAATATGAAATGTTTTATGAATATGTTTATGTAAAAAAGTTTATTTCAAGGGTAATTTATTTATTTTTATCTAAAATTTTAATTTAGAAAATGGTAAATCTAGAATATTTATTCATAAACTAATAGGTTTTTTTCTTTATTCTCAGGTCTCTTACTGAGATTGTTCTTCTAATCTCATATTTTCAATTGTTTTTTAAAAGGGTTTTAAGGATGATTTGGGTCATGCAAGAGGTAAGGATAAGAATTGTGAATATATGTCATGAATATAAAACATGTTATATTATAAAATATTCATTCAATGAACAAAATTGATACTATGTGGTAGTTTCCAATTTGTGATGTAATTTTTTTTCTATATAAGGGTGATGTACAAATTCTCCAAAAAACTAAACATAAAATTTCCTAAAACGTATGAAAATAAAGACATTACATAAAATCATGTTTTTTTAAATTTTTAAGGTGGGGTACTTATATATAGTATCAGAGTAATGTTTTAGATTACTTTGGATATTCTTATGTTTTCTTTTGAGGTTTACTTTAGTGTTATATATACTATCATGCGTTTTTTAGTAAATGTTTTATCATTATTTCAAATTATTATACATCACTATTGGGGTTTTAAATTATGAGATTTTAATTTGATTAATTATATTTTCGGAGGCCCTTTATTATGTTGAGGTATATGTACCCCTTATGTTCAACATGAATTATTATTTTAGAACGAATTAACTTTTCATAAGTTTTAATGTCTTGATATCCAACATGTATTACATTATATTTGATGAATAATGTTATTTTTTATGATGTTCATCATATTTATGGGGAGGCTATAATTTTTTTTTAAAAAGTATAAAAAGTCCAATTTGGAAAGGGGGAAGGGCATGAACCCAATATCAAATTGGGAAAAGTGTGTAATACCTACCACATAACTTTTATAGTCTTAGAAAGTATGATATATTTTTTTAAATTATGTTTCAAATAAATATTATGTTGATTTTGTTAATATATGTTCTATCGTAGAGATATCAAATGGACTAAAAGGTGATTTGGTGATTAGGTGGTTAATGTTATTTTGGAAGAAGTCCACTATTTTGGGAACATTATAAGATTAATAAAAATAGATCACTATGGGATTTGATTTTATGAATAATAGTTGAATTATTTTTTAGAAGAATATGTGATTTTAATATGGATTTATGGTGATTCAGGTTATTTTTGGAATTGATTAACATAACCTAAAGATTACGTGATCAGCGAATGGAGAATTTTGTTAAAAGATGTTAAGAGTAATTGATTATATTTTGAGTCAAATGATAAATTTATATTAGAATAATATGTGATCAAATCATTATAATCCTTGGGTTTCAATATTAGTGTAGAATATTTTGAATAATAAAAAGGTTAGTTATTTATTGAATGATATTTTTTGATCTATGGGTATTATTGTGGAATATTGGACATTTAATTTTGTATTTCTTTATATAATGGTCAAATTATTTTGAGAATTATCTTTTTTAACCAATGTATTTAATATTTTATAAATAAAATAGGACTATTTTTTATATATTTTTGGATTATGTGATCCGTTATATGTTTATTTAATTACTTTATTCATTAAAAATAATCTTTTAAAAAATTATATTTTGGAGAAATGTATGATATTTACCTAGAAATGGATTAAATTATTAAATTAAATATTTAATGAAAGAATATTTTTATATATTCTTAGACTATATTATAAATTAATTCTTCAAATCTATGAAATAGATATTGAAATAAAAAACTTATTTTATTAGCATTATTTCCAATGAATCGATGATATTTTCCAAACCCCATTGTTTTATGGTTTTGTGGTTGTCAACTATCTCTTGACTATTCACATTGATGTGACCACTGATTTCTATAAAACCACATAATTAATTTATCATTACATTTTTCTCTTTGTTTATATCTTCACTTCACCCTAATTTTATCGTAGTTCGAACACCTAGTTATGTGATAACTATCATATTTATTTTCTCTCTTTTTTGGAATGAAATTTATTGACCATTAATAGGATGTGATATTTCAAAAGAGATTTTTTCCATTGTTAATGAGTTATTTATCAAGATTGAAATCAACTTTTGTGGGAGGAAATTATTAAATAGGTTAGAAATCTGACATCACTAATATTTTTTCCCAAGAAAAAGTATCCAATGTTTCAATAGCATATTTGACCTGAAACACTAAGTCTAAATGAACCATGAAATGTTATTATTTAAATATAGTAATTATAACTTATCCATTAAATTAGAGGATATGAATAGGTTTAACAACATTATAAAATATATATAAAGGCCAAAATGAATATTAAAAATTTATAAATTCTTAGTAAATAATCCCTTAAATTTTTGTAAATTCCGTTTATTCATCAAAAATATGTTTTCATAAAAAAAAAAAATTATTTATTTTCATTAAAAATTCTTATAATTTATTTATTTAAATTTTAAAAAAATTAATGATAAATAGGATATCATTATTGAAATTTGGATATTGAAATAATATTATGGTTATGTTTTGTGTGTTTTCTGAAGTATTTTATTTTTTAACGAATACTGAAAAATACTAAATTTAATTGATATATATATATCTTAATCTAAATAGTTTTCATGGTAATATTATATTTTGGATTAGTTTTATAATTTAGTGTGTTAATTTTTAATAAATATAATCAAATTATAGTCCTTTTAATTAATTTTATACATTAAATTAGAATAAAAAAATTATACATAAAAGGAATTTTTCTTAAGAACAACTTTTTATCACATTTTGATGGATTAATTTTAAATTAAATTATTCAATTTTTTAATTGAATCATGAATATATCAATTCCATATTTCTAATTAGAAGGTCCGAAGTTTTTAAATATTCCCCATTTGTATTTTGTTTTTAAGTATGCATGGTGTAGTAAATAATTATCACTATAATAACTGTAAATTTGGTAATTATGGTACAAAATAATATTAGAAGCACAATGAGTCGATCCAAACACTTTCATTTAACCTATTTTATAGGTGAAATTTTTCCATTTCCATCCATTTCTTGAATATATAGACACAAATATCCATATTCCTTTAATCTTGACCTTTGTAATATTTATGAAACTACTAGAAATTGGAGTTATAACAATATAAAAATACCAAGGGTTAGGCCAAAATAGTTGGTATAAGTTCTATAGAGTGACCCAATACCAATGGTTGTGGAATAACCGTTGATATATTTGATACATATACGATCATTTTGGGTAAAACAGACGGTATTATATTCATAAAAAAACTTTAAATTAAAATTTTTGAAAAACCATTGGTATAAGTAATATATATACCAATTTTATAGCCAAAAAAATATTCATAACTACCAAAAAATACCTTATACCAATGGTTTTGGACAAACGATTGGATTTGGTGATAGATATACCAACAGTTTGGCCAAAACGTTTTATATAACTACCATAAAAATACCATAGACTAACAGTTATTCCAAAAATGTTGGTATGGGTCATAGGAATATGAAAACAAATACCAAATATTTCGAAAAACGTTTTTATTGCTCTATACAAATGGTTTTGGAAACTATTGGTATAGGTATTGGGATTTTTATGCAATATTTTATGAAATAACATTCAATAAATAAAATTTTAAATAACTTTTGAATATACATACGTATATATATATATATATATATACATTTTATAACAAAATTCATTTTAGCTTAGTGGTTAGGTCAATAAAATATAAGGTCGCGGTGCTGGGATAAAAAACCAATAAATAATTTTTTTCACTTTATATATTCAAATTCTTTTCAAAAAATGGAATATATATTTCAGATAACCTTTTTCAATAGTTTGGGAATCGTTGGTAATGCCCACCTACATAGATGGTTTCCCAAAACATTTGTAATACCATTGGTATAGGTATATACCAAAGGACAACAATCTAATGGCCCCATTCCATTTGTATTTCATATATCAATGGTACGGGGTCCAATAGAAATGGTTCCAAACTATTGGTATAGGGTTTTTTTCTAGTAGTGATTAAAAGAAGAAAACAAAAATATCATTTTCTTTCTTTTAATAAATATTAAATTTTGTATATGGATAAAACTAAATTATGCGTGGTTATAAATATAAATTTTAAATATAGTTTTTTAAATCATATTAATTTATTTCCAATTTTCATTAAGGAAATAATAATCTGAAATTATTATGAAATAGTAAACCATTATTTATTCAATAAATAAAATATAATAAAATAAAATATTATGGAATTATTATAAGGCACATAAGTTGAATGATAAATTTAATTACACGAAATAAACTGATAAATATTAAATTTTGTTACAGTGTGAATTAATTATATTATAATTATATTTCTATCATTATATTTTCAATGTAAAATTGAACGAATTGTACCAAAAGTGATATTACACATATTTTATAATAAATAATATTTTATTAAATGGTTTAAAATAGATAAAATCCAACATTATTCCAAATGATTTTGATATGGTTTAAAATTTCAACCATGGTCTATTTATTAGCATATTTTCTTTATATAGTGCATACTTTGACGTGAAAAGAGTAAAAACAATATTACCAAAGTATGAGGCATGAAATGTTAATATGTGTCAAAAAACGAGGTAATGGTATATATCTAATCTAAATATATCATAATTTTGTGGTATTATATTATTTTTACCCACGATCGTCATATATTAGAATCATATCTGTTTGGATACTGTTTCCACGAAAGTTAATTTATATTAATATAGTATTCTATGAAATTCAAAAGGTGACCCTCCAATCTCTTATAAAATGGAACAACCTCTCTTAATTTATTCACAATTCAAAATACCTTTTTAAAAATACCCAGTATTATCATAAATTGATATTACATAAATATTTTTATGAATATTCATTATATTTTACAATTACAAACATGAGGATATTAATAGTTTAGTTACTTTGGAATCATGGAAACAAAAACATTTGTCCATAAGTGAGCTGTGTCATCTTTCACTACATTAATTATAAATCGAACCCTTTTATAAATATCATACATAATATATTTCATTATAACCTCGTGAAATGAATCTAAAGAATGTTTTATCTCAGATGCTCATTAACGATAAACAAGGGAGATACATAAGCATAACATGATCATAAGTGTATAAGGACATGTACATATCATATGAAAACTAAACCATGAATACCTTATATCCTAATCAGGAATCTTGGAATAAATATTGGCAGTTCATAAACCATTAATCAAATGATAATCAATGAACATGATCGATTAGATCATAACATTGGTAGAAGACATGGATTTTGTGGAATACAAAAAATCATAGAAAATAATTTAATTATTAGTAATGAATAAATTACAAGGATTTTATATTGGAATGAGTTCACTCCCCATATCATCATAGTTATCACGGTTTACATCCAATTCCAACCTTTCAGACAAAGTCCCTTACTGAATTGGGTTTACTCACTATTCTAACATTGTCTTACTGAACGAGGTTATCTCCTCTTTCCAGTTCTATCATACAGCTTTGGGTTCACATACCATTCCAATACTATCATACTAATATTGGTTCTCCCCATTTTCAAATCCTACCTAAGTAATGAGATAAATATATTTACCCTATGAATTGGAGGGAGATATTCGTCCAATAATTCACCAACTGAATATCATATTTGTTAATGCCACGAGATAAAAAATATTCCTCATATCACAACTCATGAAATGAAATGGGTATCATAAAAATTTCATTATATCATAACCTATAAAATTTCTAGGATTCATAATCTATTTATCATATTATAAATTGTGAAAATATTCGGGTTTCATAATCCTATTAGTTCTGTATAAACCAGAGAAAAAAAACAGATTCCACAAAAAAATTCATCATAAACATAAAAAATTATGAGAAATAATAAGAGTGGTATCTTAGATCATATCCCTGGTAATGAATAAGTTAAATCAATAGATAATATATTATATGGAAAATTATTTATATTGATCATTTAAATCATTTCATGAGTAAAATATACATTCTACATTGATATTTTTAAAACATAAAATATTTTCAAATCATTCCCTTTTGAAATAATTTATTTAAAACAAATTTTTTTTCCAAATTATTAAGGGAAATATTTTCTTTAAATTTAAATTTGATAAATTATAAGGGATTATTCAACAATTTATTTTCCATGAGAGAGGGAAATATTTGGCATGCAGTTCAAGTTAAGAACATCATTTTTCACATTTTCAGTAACACAAAAACAAGAATTTTTTAAAAAAAAGTCATGAAAAAGTCTCTAAAATATCTATTTAAAAATTAATAAATGGATTGAAATATATTTTAAATATAACAAAACTTTTTTGGAATACATTTTTTAGAAATCATGGTTTTGTAAGTAAACCGATTTCTAATTTATGACAGAAATAAAATTACTTTATATGTAACAAATTATTAAGCATTTTATGTACCCAAGATTTGAAAAATGGTACATTTACATAAATATATCCCTATTAACATGATTGGAAGAAGTTTAAATAATTTTTAGATATATTTATCTTAATATATTATCATTGGAAACATAATCATAAATAATTCTGATAAATAATGACATTATAACATAAAATTTTAAAACATTGGTAACTTTGAATCATAAAATCCATGGAGGAATTACATAAAATGGAACCTAAAATTTAAAAATGATAAATAAAATAATGATATTATATATAAATAGGGTTGTATATACACCTCGATATATAATATAGTTTCATAACATATCATATGTATCAAAGAATGAAAATTGAGAAAAAAATCCCTTACTGATTTCGTTACATCCGAACCATAAACCCCATCAATGATAGATCCTAAAATGGATATTTAAATTAAAATAATTTTTAGTATAATTTTCATAAAATAAATTCCTGAAAATTATATAAACTACATAAAATAAATGGATAGTGAATTTGGAATGTGTCTTACAGAAGTAAAAACGTTAGACACAAATCTCTTACCATACGTATTAAATTCCATTGAATTAATTAAAATCACATGTATAAAAAACATAAATTAATTTTAAAATTATTAAAAATTAATAGACACATATATATATCATAAAATATATGATATAATTAATGTATTTTATTACCAATTTAATAACAATTATATGTTAATGTCACATTATAGGTAACAACCACATTGTTTTTAGTACATGTTATGATTTTTTATTTTCATTCCTATAACATTGATAATGGTTCTATAACATCATGAATAATAATAATTTTAAAATTATAATATATATATTTTAAATATAATTTTAATACTAATCATTAAATATGGTTTTGATAATTGATGTTTGTTATGATCATATAGATAGTAAGCCATACATATGCATGAGTAACGTTTCCATTTTCCAATGATCATTATGTAAAGAAGGTAAGTTATATTTTATCTATATATAATGATCATAATATCATAAAAAATATTTTTTCTTTAAATATATTTATATATATAAAACTTGTATCATGGTGATGAAAATATAGTCGCATCTCTAGGTGACGCGGTCGTCCACACGTACACGAGTATTGTTATCTTCATTCATTTGGTGAAAAGGAAAGAAAAGAAATGATATTTATTATCTTTTCATAATGATATATATTTCATGAATATAATTATTATTCCATGTATTTCACATATAATAATTAACATTATCATTTTCCCCTTCCATGTAATTCACGAGTGAATCACATTGCATTATGAGGCAATAGTCGTCGTACACACAACCAATGTTATCATAATATTATAAATTATTAATAATAAAGGTATATGTGGTAGAATAATAATAAAATAATAATAATATCATTAATATAATATATAAGAAATAAATCCATCATTATGTCAAACTTTTATAGATGTTAATGAAAAAATGAATGACACCGGCTTGCGAGAGGGTGGCCCTTTGTGTGCCTGAATGATGGTTTTATAACCCATTTGATGAAACTAGAGAAGGTTGAAGGTTATAACCTTATTTATTATAAATCCTTTAATATGTAATATATTTATTTTATTGTATAATCATGAGAGTAAAATAATTTAAGAAGGTTTATAAATAAATAATATAAAGGTTCTGGTAGAAGAACACTACCTCTTCTTCAGGAATCCTCTATTGGATTTCACTAAAGAAAATCTAGTATAGTTTTATATCCAAAAAATTTCTTTAAGTTTGATAAGGGTGAATATTTTAATTAATTTTGGTATGAATTTTCTGAAAAAAGTGGTTTCAAAGTTTGAGTAAGAGAATATAGGTGGTAGCCTTTTATAAGTGCGGGAGAGGACACACTTTGTATTTTTGAAAACAAATAAGTCCTTCAATATTATTAAAAATTTATAATGGTGAAAATCCAGACATAAAGGAACTTTATATGTGGAAAGGGAAACATATTTACATAAAATAGTTTTTTACCCTTATATCAGTCATTTTTAAGCTTATAGTTTTAGTTTAACCTCGGTAAATCCATTTTCACCTTTACCATAGTAATAAATTATTATTGTGTTAACTATTAATTTTTTTAAAACATATTTTCATGTTATTATAAATTATAAATTATTTATATTGAAAATATGGAATCCATTTTTCACAATCCATTAAGATAATTTAAAAAAATTAATTTAAAATTTATATTAGAGACACGATGAGAAAGCTAGTTTTTAATGGAAATAGATTAAATGTGTGAAATGACTATATATTACAAAATTCAATATAAAATTGATTTCAATTCACTAAATTGTATTAATTTAGATAAAATTTTAGAAAAATTATTTAATAACCAAATTAAAAAATATTTTAAAAATATAAATAATTTAATAAAAATTATATTATTCAATAAAAATTCATTATTTTAACTATTCATTAAAAAGTGAAACATTTTAGAAAAATTGAAAAAACATCACCCTAAGATAATTTTGAAATTATTATTTTAAAAAATAATTTATCTTTATAAATTTTTTATTATTGTTCCAAAAACTAATTTTATTATATGTTCACAAAAATTTGACAAAATTATTTTTTTGGAAAATATATTTTTTAAACATAATAAAGGAATTATTTTTATTTCTTTTAGAAAAAAATAATAGGAATGATATGAATCTGGAAGGTTATTTAATTTATTTATTTCATTAAAATCATTAATTAAAAGTTATTTGGTTAATTTATTAATTTAAAACAACCTTTTTTATAAGGCCCCAGCCTTAAAACTTAATTAATCTTGAGTTATTACAAGATTACACATTGAGGATCTTTTCAGGTTTAGAGTTTTAGAGATTTAGTTCATGAAACTTGCATTACATTCCACATTTAAACAAAGTGGTTACATAAAAGATAGTATCCATTCTTCCCATCAACGGAAACATATTGAAAATAAAACATGGAAACTTTCTTAACACATCCTTGACTCTATCATCTTATCATGTACCATTCCCTTGACCTGAAAAAAACATTTCAAAAACTTGGGATGAGCATAAAAAGCTCAGTAAGGGATATAAAAAATATGGAAAGGAAACATGAGTTCATATATACACAAGAATGAAATCATAATTTACACATATAACATAGGCACTTTAACCTACCTCATCAAATCATGAATAAATCATAGAAATCATAAGACATAAAGGTAACTTGAGGCATTCATAACATTCTTACGTAGGGAGTAACCCTCTTGGTTACGTTTGGAATACCCATCACAGTATATTCCCTAAAATCTCTTCGGAGAAACCTTAACGTTTCACTCCTTCGCGTTACCCAATGCATTGGAGAGCTATATCGGGCTCACCCGCCCTTAGTTTATCACGAAACCACCCGTTTTCATAACAATGCCCAAGAACCATAACATAAACGTATCACATAAAACATGCCTAAAGGAAACATAACATTTCCACATTTCAATCACAATATAACATTTTAGTATTTTGAAATAATGAATCCATTCAAAAAGAAACCATTTCCAAAACCATTTAAAACATTTAATAAAGATATTTTTGAATCAAGGTGTCCCATACCACCTTGAAGTTTAAAATTTTAAACCATTAATATCCATATAAATAAATCCTTAAAATCATTTTGAAAACATGGATATTAATAAGAAAAAATAATTAAAACATTTAAAACGATATTTTGGTTAAAGGGGTTTTACCAAAATTAGAGACACTTGAATACAATAATTGAGGAATAACATTTAGTAAGAACTTTATAATATCATGAGAATAAATGTATTCATGATATAATACTCCAAAGGACTGTATATACACCATATAAGAGTGAATAGGTGCATAACAACAATGAACCCTCAATAGAAATGTCAAATGTGATGAAATCCCTTATAAAGAAGGTATCCTTAAATTAAGGACAAATCAATCTCAAAATATGTGTGAAAAATATAAATACACCCAATATAAGTGGATATTAAGTGTAAAACAATAAAAGGTCATTCACACATATTCAATGGATGACATATTCACTGACTACATGTTGAACCCAAAGAAATCGAAATTGGGTTAAGAAGTTCCCTTGACAGCCTAACGACGTCACATAAAAATGAGTTGATGAGAGATAAAAAGAGTATCTCATCACTTGGACACAAAATTTACATCATTAAGGATATATGAGAACATATCCCAACATAACAATATGTAAATTAAAAGACCCAATAAAAGAAGTCTTTTAAAAAGAGGAGGGGGAAAGGTTCCCTTACCGACTTGGGTATCTTTCAAAACATACACCCCATGAAATAAGGGCAATAAATCATTGATGTAAATACTCATAAGCGAAAGTATATTGCACAAAGAGTAGAATAATGTGCAGTACATACACCACTCAAAGGAAATTGTGGCAAATGTAGCATAAATCTCATGGGGATAAAAGTGAGATGAAAAATCCCTTACGAAAACTCGGCAGCCTAACGGCGCCACATAAAACTTCAAAAAGGATTGATGAGAGAGAATAGGGTCTCTCATCACATGAACATAAAAATTACAGTAGGAGTAATATAAAATAACATCCCAATCATAAGAAAGATGAGCTTAAAAGAAATTACATAAAAGAGTGTACTTAAAAAGAAAGAGAGTTGTAGGATCCCTTACCTCGGGTCCGACTTGACTCGATCGTTCCTTAATCTCCTGAATAATAAACTTGAGTTAATTTCTAATTCCTTAAGAACCCTTTTTCAATTTCATTATTACTTTTATACCAATTATTACCATGTCACAAACATTATGTAATCATTTAAGTTAATAATATTTGTTTTGCCGATATTTGGTTCTTAAGTCGAAAGTGGTCTTCTTTCAATTACATGTTGTTCATGTGGCCAAATGTTTATTATAACCTGAATTGTATTCATTATGTAGATATCATATATGTCATATATATCCAGTACATGCATGCATTTATAACATTACATAATCATTTAGAGGTAAGAAATGAAATGCACCGTTCATGGAGACGGTAAGCCGTACGTACGCATGGACGCTACTTTCATTTCTATTTCGTATTTTATAGAATGGAATAATAATGATATAAAGGTATATTATAATTCCAGTATAATATCATATATAATATCATATTTTCATCCTTTATACATCCCACATATGGTATTTAACGAATCAAATCACTTTGAGGGGGCGGTAGTCCGCACTTCCTTAAATGAAGATATCGCGTATACCCATAATGGAAGCCACAAAGGTAAGACAAAAATGAAAAATACAGAAGCATAAATAAAACATAAACATATTATAGATCATATATAAAAATAGTGACATCATAATGGCCACCTTTGAAGGTGTTAAATGAGTATTGAACAATCATCGTTTCGGGAGGCAGAATTTCACCATCCACGGAAACAGTATGTTCTTTAACCATTTGATGTAGTTGTGTGATAGTGTAGCATGAATAAATCTTATAACAACATCCTAGTATATTGAAGATATTGTTGGTGTTACAAAAGATGTAAATAAAAAGATTTTAGGGGGTTGGATAAGCAAAATAAAACAAATGAACATGAGAGAATGAATTACCTTTAAAAGTGTAACTCCTTTTGATTTAAGCCTAACGGCTTACTTTGAAAGGATTCTGCCCAAAGGGAGTCCTCTAGGATGAGGAGAGGGATGTGGAGAGAGTAAATGGGCAGGGTTTGGCCGATCCAAAGGCTTGAGAAGTGTGTGAAATGAGGTAGAGGTGGGGGCCTTTTATAAGAGGAGAGGAGGGGTACTTTTGGAAAGTAAGAAATATTACTTTATTTGAAAATGTGTTTCGGTTTTAAAAGGTCCCAAATTGATTGAATTCGTGGATAAGGTGATAAGGCTTCGAAATCCACTCATCCAATTGGTTTTTCCCATGTGTAGTTTGTAGATGTTTCATTATCTTTCCATTTTAATTAAATCGTCAAATAATGATGTCATCGCTGCATCATTATTATCTCATAAATAATTTAATTTATTTAATGTCTAAAAATTATAAAAAAATACTATGATATAGGAAATCTTTTTAGCTTTCCAATGACTATTTATAATCAAAATTTGGACTTGTATAACCCCACATAAAAATTGTTTTTGTAAAACATATTATGTTTGTGTCATTTTCACTTCAACATTAAATAAAAAGTAATTTATGTCATTTCCCAACAAAAGTGGATCCATGGGGTCCCCAAGTTGGCCCATGGCTTGTCTTGGTCGGCCATGACTCACCCAATAGGTGTAGGACAAGTGTCATGGTGTTTTCACATTCTTATAATATCATTTTTACCTTAAACTACACTAATTACCACTAATCGCGATTAAAAACATAATAAGTTACTATTCACCAAAAAATTATTTTGATCTCATTGAACCACATTTTACTTCTTAATGAAAACCATGTATGTCGGATTTTTTAAAATCAAAACACAATTATGGCAATATTTCATTTAAATGAAAAATCAGTTTTTATAAGTACCACTTAGTGGTTTCACTATTCATCAAAAATTGAAGTTTTTCAGAAAATTACCAAAAATTCACCCTAAGCTATATTTGATATTCCGAATTCAAAAATGAAGTCTATTTTACAAAATTCAAAACATATTAGTCACATTAATTAATTTAATAATTAATTCCCGCTGTCAGAGCAAATAGCGTGTTTTTATAAAACAATAAGTATCAAAAGATTGACACTAGTTTAAGTCGGATTTCAAAGTGAAATTAATTCCAATGACCACTATTGGATTTAATGGTAAAAATATTTTCTAATTTAACTTTAAAACCAATTCAAAATATTATCTAATCATATAAATAAATTAGATTAAAAATTGGTTTTGAATTAAAACACAACATTCTACACTATTCATTAAAAAAAATGAACTTTATCAGAAAGATACCAAAAATTTACACAAAGTAAATTTTGATGTCCCAATTCTTAATAAGAGTTTTATTTGGTCCAAAAGAATGTTTAATAGTGAACAAAACTATATTTAATGACGGTTCTCCATTAAAAGGTGATAAGTGAACCTTTAGTGAAAACTAGGGCATATACGCCAAAAATTGAATTCTTTCCGTATTTTAAGCCTTTATCTTTTATTGTATAACTGTAAAAATATTTAAGTACATATATAATCATATATTAGTTATTTCTATCCATTCCCGCCAATACAATGGCTACATGTTAACTACCATTTAAAATAATATTATTTTATTATTAGAGTGCAACGTAAGATTCCCAAGAAACTCGTTGTTGCGTGTTGGGTACACCATCGAGCATAGCGTCCCCTTTAAAGTCATATTAATATTTTATTCACAAATATGGATAAATATGAAAATTTCTATTCTTTATTTACCTGGGGTGTTACATCCTTCCCCCTTTTGGGAATTGCGTCCTCGCAATTTTAAAATTTCCCTTGGAAACATCCTTGAACGTCCCACATCGGAACAAGAGTCTGTAAAACAATCACTTTAAAATAAAGAAAGATAAGCACAGAGGTCACCCGAGTTAACCCATACTAGGATTCCAAGTATGAAAATATGGACATGGAGGAGAAAACATAGGGTCATGTTCTGATGGAGAGTGACAGAAAACATGTTTAGGAGAAAGTTAACCACGAGAAAATCACAAACTTGTGATGGGTTAAACGGTATTCGATTCCCCAGTAGGAAAAGTTAATAGACAACATTTTTGTTTTAAGTTACTTTTTATTGAGGAATTTATTCATAAGGAAACATAATCACTTATCATATTGACTTTCAACTTTTATCCGATTCCTTACACAAACTCATATTTTCTCCTGAAGGCGAGTATTTAGGAAGACTTGTTCACATTAAGAATACTATAATAAACTTTTAGAAAATCACCTAATCCACAAAATAGAACTATATACCTCCCATGTCTTTAGACTTTAACCAAAACGAAAACCAAAAAGGTTAGTACAAGGTCAGATTATCCAGAAAAGGATAACCCATTAAAAAGAAAATCTATGCTTAATCTCCAAAATTTGTCCAACAAAACCCAAAGTTCAACGAGGACCATCCGATAAACAATTTATCCATAAAATTCTTCAAAGTAAACCAATATAAGATTGAAACCCAAATATTTGAAGGATTTAGTCACATAGTCTTCCAAGTTAAATCGTAACATTTATCTCCAAACAACATCAGTTGCTCCTAAAGTCTCGTATTGAAAAGTAATTATCCTAATCACATATCCTCCATGATAGGTTAATCATTTTCATAAATAAACCAAAATCACCTTACTCTTAATTCATAAAATCATATAACCAAAAAGAATCAGTCAAACTAACCAGGGACTTCACGTAGTCCAGTGGTAGGCGATAAATACCAGTCGCACTTTGGTTGTGGGTTCGATTCTCGCAGCTTTGTCCGACGCGACGGGTTGTCACACGGTCTGCGTGTTGTCCTTTTTTCAAAACTATATAATTCTCAAAACATTCCCCAAAACGAGATAAAATCTTCAAAAATATTCATAACATATTTTAACCTCAATTTCATCTCATGCCTTCCACTTCAATCATAACATTTAGTAACCCATAATTTCTTCAAAAGTAAGGATCATATAAACCCAAATGGTTCTTTATAACTATGTCCACAAAAGAAAAGATAACTATTCCTTGGATAAAATTTGCCTATATTAAACATCAGGGATACACATAATATAAAAAGTCTTCTAATGTAACCCCATCATCAAAAGAGACTTGATAATCCTAAGAATTTCACCATAACTCTTGAAGCCCTTATATGTTGACATCTTACTCATTCAACATTATTCATGATCCATTATCCATTCCTTTCCAACCTATTCCGAAATACCTCTTTCCTACAAACAAAATCATGAATCATATCCTAAGATTCCAAAATAAGAAAACAATAGTCATGAAATAGTACATACCTTTGATTGGTCATTGTCAGTTTCTTCATCCTCAATAGGAATGGCATTAGGTATTGGTAAACGAACATTTGTACGCTCTTGGTGACCCCATTCACGAAACTTCTTCATAGAACATGTGTTTGCATAATGACCATGCACACCACATTTAAAACTTTCAATTGATCCCTCAGAAAGAACTTCTTTCCCTTTCCTCGAGTCAACTGGATGCTTCCTTTTTCCATGGCAGGTTCTTGCTTTATGACCTTCATTTCCACATCTATAGCATATTTCTTTCCCTTTGAAACATTTTCCTAGGTGTTTCTTTCCACATCTTTGACACATAGGTTTTTGAACACACATACCTTTATGATTATTACCTGTACTTTCGTAGGGATTTGTTTCTTGCATATATGATGCCTTAGAGAAAAATCCAAGGTTTAGGTGGTCAATCATGACTCCAGATAGTTGGTTGAGGATAATCAGAAGAGTTCTCATTGCATCTCCCATATCATTTAGTTGCTTGCTCAAAAAACTGTCACAGTTTCCTTCACATCCACTGTTACTTTGGTGCCTGCTAAATCCAGCCATTTACTAAAACCAAAAAGGCCAGTGTGAGTATATCAACAAAACCATCATGTACTAATGAGGAAGATAAACACTATGATACACTTACTCATTCACTTTATCTAAAACTATGACTCTTTCTGAAATCCTAACCATTATTGTAATTTCACTTATGCTTAAAGAGTACCCTAACCTCTAAAGTTATCTAAACCGACCTCTGATACCAACTATAAGGCCCCAGCCTTAAAACTTACTTAATCTTGAGTTATTACAAGATTACACATTGAGGATCTTTTCAAGTTTAGAGTTTTAGAGATTTAGTTCATGAAACTTGCATTACATTCCACATTTAAACAAAGTGGTTACATAAAAGATAGTATCCATTCTTCCCATCAACGGAAACATATTGAAAATAAAACATGGAAACTTTCTTAACACATCCTTGACTCTATCATCTTATCATGTACCATTCCCTTGACCTGAAAAAAACATTTCAAAAACATGGGATGAGCATAAAAAGCTCAGTAAGGGATATAAAAAATATGGAAAGGAAACATGAGTTCATATATACACAAGAATGAAATCATAATTTACACATATAACATAGGCACTTTAACCTACCTCATCAAATCATGAATAAATCATAGAAATCATAAGACATAAAGGTAACTTGAGGCATTCATAACATTATTACGTAGGGAGTAACCCTCTTGGTTACGTTTGGAATTCCCATCACAGTATATTCCCTAAAATCTCTTCGGAGAAACCTTAACGTTTCACTCCTTCGCGTTACCCAATGCATTGGAGAGCTATATCGGGCTCACCCGCCCTTAGTTTATCACGGAACCACCCGTTTTCATAACAATGCCCAAGAACCATAACATAAACGTATCACATAAAACATGCCTAAAGGAAACATAACATTTCCACATTTCAATCACAATATAACATTTTAGTATTTTGAAATAATGAATCCATTCAAAAAGAAACCATTTCCAAAACCATTTAAAACATTTAATAAAGATATTTTTGAATCAAGGTGTCCCATACCACCTTGAAGTTTAAAATTTTAAACCATTAATATCCATATAAATAAATCCTTAAAATCATTTTGAAAACATGGATATTAATAAGAACAAATAATTAAAACATTTAAAACGATATTTTGGTTAAAGGGGTTTTACCAAAATTAGAGACACTTGAATACAATAATTGAGGAATAACATTTAGTAAGAACTTTATAATATCATGAGAATAAATGTATTCATGATATAATACTCCAAAGGACAGTATATACACCATATAAGAGTGAATAGGTGCATAACAACAATGAACCCTCAATAGAAATGTCAAATGTGATGAAATCCCTTATAAAGAAGGTATCCTTAAATTAAGGACAAATCAATCTCAAAATATGTGTGAAAAATATAAATACACCCAATATAAGTGGATATTAAGTGTAAAACAATAAAAGGTCATTCACACATATTCAATGGATGACATATTCACTGACTACATGTTGAACCCAAAGAAATCGAAATTGGGTTAAGAAGTTCCCTTGACAGCCTAACGACGTCACATAAAAATGAGTTGATGAGAGATAAAAAGAGTATCTCATCACTTGGAAACAAAATTTACATCATTAAGGATATATTAGAACATATCCCAACATAACAATATGTAAATTAAAATACCCAATAAAAGAAGTCTTTTAAAAAGAGGAGGGTGAAAGGTTCCCTTACCGACTTGGGTATCTTTCAAAACATACACCCCATGAAATAAGGGCAATAAATCATTGATGTAAATACTCATAAGCGAAAGTATATTGCACAAAGAGTAGAATAATGTGAAGTACATACACCACTCAAAGGAAATTGTGGCAAATGTAGCATAAATCTCATGGGGATAAAAGTGAGATGAAAAATCCCTTACGAAAACTCGGCAGCCTAACGGCGCCACATAAAACTTCAAAAAGGATTGATGAGAGAGAATAGGGTCTCTCATCACATGAACATAAAAATTACAGTAGGAGTAATATAAAATAACATCCCAATCATAAGAAAGATGAGCTTAAAAGAAATTACATAAAAGAGTGTACTTAAAAAGAAAGAGAGTTGTAGGATCCCTTACCTCGGGTCCGACTTGACTCGATCGTTCCTTAATCTCCTGAATAATAAACTTGAGTTAATTTCTAATTCCTTAAGAACCCCTTTTCAATTTCATTATTACTTTTATACCAATTATTACCATGTCACAAACATTATGTAATCATTTAAGTTAATAATATTTGTTTTGCCGATATTTGGTTCTTAAGTCGAAAGTGGTCTTCTTTCAATTACATGTTGTTCATGTGGCCAAATGTTTATTATAACCTGAATTGTATTCATTATGTAGATATCATATATGTCATATATATCCAGTACATGCATGCATTTATAACATTACATAATCATTTAGAGGTAAGAAATGAAATGCACCGTTCATGGAGACGGTAAGCCGTACGTACGCATGGACGCTACTTTCATTTCTATTTCGTATTTTATAGAATGGAATAATAATGATATAAAGGTATATTATAATTCCAGTATAATATCATATATAATATCATATTTCCATCCTTTATACATCCCACATATGGTATTTAACGAATCAAATCACTTTGAGGGGGCGGTAGTCCGCACTTCCTTAAATGAAGATATCGCGTATACCCATAATGGAAGCCACAAAGGTAAGACAAAAATGAAAAATACAGAAGCATAAATAAAACATAAACATATTATAGATCATATATAAAAATAGTGACATCATAATGGCCACCTTTGAAGGTGTTAAATGAGTATTGAACAATCATCGTTTCGGGAGGCAGAATTTCACCATCCACGGAAACAGTATGTTCTTTAACCATTTGATGTAGTTGTGTGATAGTGTAGCATGAATAAATCTTATAACAACATCCTAGTATATTGAAGATATTGTTTTTGTTACAAAAGATGTAAATAAAAAGAGTTTAGGGGGTTGGAGAAGCAAAATAAAACAAATGAACATGAGAGAATGAATTACCTTTAAAAGTGTAACTCCTTTTGATTTAAGACTAAAGGCTTACTTTGAAAGGATTCTGCCCAAAGGGAGTCCTCTAGGATGAGGAGAGGGATGTGGAGAGAGTAAATGGGCAGGGGTTGGCCGAGCCAAAGGCTTGAGAAGTGTGTGAAATGAGGTAGAGGTGGGGGCCGTTTATAAGAGGAGAGGAGGGGTACTTTTGGAAAGTAAGAAATATTAGTTTATTTGAAAATGTGTTTCGGTTTTAAAAGTTCCCAAATTGATTGAATTCGTGGATAAGGTGATAAGTCTTCGAAATCCACTCATCCAATTGGTTTTTCCCATGTGTAGTTTGTAGATGTTTCATTATCTTTCCATTTTAATTAAATCGTCAAATAATGATGTCATCGCTGCATCATTATTATCTCATAAATAATTTAATTTATTTAATGTCTAAAAATTATAAAAAAATACTATGATATAGGAAATCTTTTTAGCTTTCCAATGACTATTTATAATCAAAATTTGGACTTGTATAACCCCACTTAAAAATTGTTTTTGTAAAACATATTATGTTTGTGTCATTTTCACTTCAACATTAAATAAAAAGTAATTTATGTCATTTCCCAACAAAAGTGGATCCATGGGGTCCCCAAGTTGGCCCATGGCTTGTCTTGGTCGGCCATGACTCACCCAATAGGTGTAGGACAAGTTTCATGGTGTTTTTAAATTCTTATAATATCATTTTTACCTTAAACTACACTAATTACCACTAATCGCGATTAAAAACATAATAAGTTACTATTCACCAAAAAATTATTTTGATCTCATTGAACCACATTTTACTTCTTAATGACAACCATGTATGTCGGATTTTTTAAAATCAAAACACAATTATGGCAATATTTCATTTAAATGAAAAATCAGTTTTTATAAGTACCACTTAGTGGTTTCACTATTCATCAAAAATTGAAGTTTTTCAGAAAATTACCAAAAATTCACCCTAAGCTATATTTGATATTCCGAATTCAAAAATGAAGTCTATTTTACAAAATTCAAAACATATTAGTCACATTAATTAATTTAATAATTAATTCCCGCTGTCAGAGCAAATAGCGTGTTTTTATAAAACAATAAGTATCAAAAGATTGACACTAGTTTAAGTCGGATTTCAAAGTGAAATTAATTCCAATGACCACTATTGGATTTAATGGTAAAAATATTTTCTAATTTAACTTTAAAACCAATTCAAAATATTATCTAATCATATAAATAAATTAGATTAAAAAGTGGTTTTGAATTAAAACACAACATTCTACACTATTCATTAAAAAAAATGAACTTTATCAGAAAGATACCAAAAATTTACACAAAGTAAATTTTGATGTCCCAATTCTTAATAAGAGTTTTATTTGGTCCAAAAGAATGTTTAAGAGTGAACAAAACTATATTTAATGACGGTTCTCCATTAAAAGGTGATAAGTGAACCTTTAGTGAAAACTAGGGCATATACGCCAAAAATTGAATTCTTTCCGTATTTTAAGCCTTTATCTTTTATTGTATAACTGTAAAAATATTTAAGCACATATATAATCATATTTTAGTTATTTCTATCCATTCCCGCCAATACAATGGCTACATGTTAACTACCATTTAAAATAATATTATTTTATTATTAGAGTGCAACGTAAGATTCCCAAGAAACTCGTTGTTGCGTGTTGGGTACGCTATCGAGCATAGCGTCCCCTTTAAAGTCATATTAATATTTTATTCACAAATATGGATAAATATGAAAATTTCTATTCTTTATTTACCTGGGGTGTTACATTTTTTTCTAGAAATTGTTATTTAGAGAAAGATTTTCTTTTGTCTTCAAAAAAGTTTTTTTTTAATTTTCAATTAATTCGCCACCTAGAAAATAATTTTATATAAAAATGTAAACCATGTTTTTTTAATTTACTTAATATTATTAATAACCTTCATTCTAATTTATAGAATGCAACTAAAATAAAATTATTTGAAAAATACATCATGTTTCTTTTAACCATAATGTTGAGTGTATTGAAAGCCATGCTCGATGTTTCATGTAACTCAAGACAAACACAGTGTTATGTGAAATACAAGAAAAACATAGTGTTTTATGTATCATAAAATATCAAAAATATTAAATTAAATATAAATACATATATATATCCCAAAATATAAGGGTGTTACATTCTAAACCAATTATAATTAATTTTTTCCTTAAAATTCATCTGGACAATCAATGGATTAATATTTGAAAATTAATTCATAGAAAGGAACATTTTACAGAGTATTAATAAATAAATAATTTTGAAAATGAGGAATATATGTGAATAAGTTGTCTAGAATAAAAACTGTTAGTTTTAAAATGGGAGAACTTCGGTGGTAAGTGAAAACAAGGACATATAAGTGAAAACTAACAACCAAATACTGATGAAGTGTAATAGAGAACATTTATCATGAGAAACTGGGTGGTCCCAAAAACATTAATGACTATAAATCCAAAAACCAAATAGGTTTAAAAAAATTATTTTATATAATTAAAAATAGTGATCAAATGATATCATTTTATTTTAATAATTTTCATAAGAAGAAAAAATTCCCTTATTTCATTATATTTCATAAGAAATATCTCAACCTTTTATTATTACTTGATAAATATTCACTTCATGACCTTATCTTTGAAATTATGGTTAATTGTTTTCCTAAATCACTAATTGGTCAAAAAACAATAGTAGAATGAAAATGCATACATTTTATCTCTATTTAAACAAAAGGCTAACACTGGTTATCTAATGTGATTAAATATTCATATGTTTTTGTAATACATTAATCCTTAATACCTTATCCAAGATTAAACATAATCTTCTACATAAATGTTTAACCATACGGCCCTTACAAAATATCAAAATCCAAAATATTATAATCAATGTCACTAAATTTCCTAAAATCAACATATCCTTAATCCCATATACGTCATAAAGTGGATCTTTATAGTCATATACAAAACATGTGAATACCTTCATCATGAATTCTTTTAAAACATGGTAAAAACGAAAATTATTATAAAACATTATAGATGGAATATATTCATTATCAATCCTTGAATAAAACCCTTTGATTATTGAATTTATTCCATAGATCCAATAAACTTGTAAACTCAATCAATGATAACAAAAATATCTTTATCAACAAATATTATTTAGTTTAGTGGTAAAAAATAATATCCAATTTAATTTATCTATATCAATAATCCCATAATAAAAGATAAAATCTAATTTCTAAACATCAAGAACATATTAACTAATACATTCACATAATCATAAACATTACAAAAAATAAATAACCTTTACATAGAAAAACATTTCTAGATCCTCCATATCATTTAACATATTCTCTAAAATCATTAATGAAAAAAATATAATAAAAAATACTTATATATTTCATAATTCATGAATTGAAATTCCTAAACACTTCAATTATCCCACATCATACTAAAGCCATTAAATAAGATTTCTCATCTTATTCCCTAATACCTCTATCCTTTCACATGTAATTTGTCTTTTTTTCTTCATATGAAGTGTGTCTATTACTAATACCACCTTGCAGATCATATTCCCAATATTTTCCCCTAGGACATCTATTTTAACAATTCCCACATGTTCTATATTTATGGAATTCAACATTCGATTATATCTTATGGGGAAAAACAATCTCATTGATTTCGTTAACAAAACTTTTTATTCTTACCTTTGTAGTTTCAGTATTTTTGTATCCTTTTTCCATAGTTAAAATATAATATTCTCCCTCTAACACATTCACATGAGGGAATATTTCCCAAATCAAAATATATTGGAAACCAAATCTTCTTCTCTCAATGTTTACCAACACCAAGACTCACACCTTACTCCATCCTTCCCTTAATTTTTTTTTCTAATAGGTGGTTAAGGTTCATTTTTTAATCATGTTATGTGATGTATAATTAGGAATAAACACAATATTTATCACTCTATTCATCAAAAAATTTGTATTCTCATAAGAAAATTATTTGTCACATTCAATTTTAACCTAGTTTCATCTGGTTTCGGCCACTCACTAAAAAAATAATAGTGTGAGAAACACTAATAATAGGATAAATCCACATAATCATAAAGAATAACTTATAGAATATATAAATCATGTCATATTATATTTAATTTATGTCAATTTATGTTTACCCTAGGTTATTCAATGTCCTCGTCTACACAAATCACACATCATGGTTTGTAAAGAATTTGTGAATTTTCAAAGAATATCCCACGGGAGTGTCAATACAGGTGTACAGGAATGCCCATTATTGTGCACCATTTCCTGATAGAATCCAGAAAAGTATAGTGTTTTGGGGTTGTTACCCATAGGTAAATCTGTACAAGTGCCATGTCCACTTGTAGTATCTATATAGGGAAATAATTTCATAGAATTGACTCACTGATTGCTTTTCCAAAATTTAAGGGCATTTTAATATAGTTTAACTCACCATTAGAATTATCCTTAGACCTATCCCTAGATATATTATTAGAAATATCCTTAGGTATATAAATAAATTATTCTCATCCTAGTTTCCAATTTTTTACAATAAATTTTCATTGTTACCAACTATATAAACCCATGCTTATCATATGTAGGTATTACTTTATTTTTTATTAATATCAATTACATTACACTAACACACACCTAACGAGTGTAATAGTTTTGTGAATTTGGAAACATGGAAACATAAACACTAGTCCGTAAGTGAGTTATTTAATATCCAACAATTTTCGTCACAACAATAATTCTTTGTAAACATATCATACTTTGTAAATTTATTTATAACTCATGGAAATGAAATGTGAGAAAAGGATATATCCGATGCTAAGAAAGGGTTAACGTGGAACATTTGTAAGAATACCATGATCATAATGGTGCAAGGAAATGATAATAAAATCTGAAAACATAACCATGTATATTAAATATCATAATGATCAATTATCGAATAAGTATTTTCAGTTCATAAGATGGGAGTCATAAGATAATCAATAGACATGAACCATTAGTGTATAAAATTGGAATAGGACATGGATTTTGTAGAATACACATAATAATAGAATATAATTTTCATATTAGTCAAGGATTAATTCCAAGGATATCAAATTAGAATGGTTTCACTCCCCAAAACATCATAGTAGTCAAGGTTCACTATTAAGACCATCATAGCAGACAAATTCCCTTACTAGATAATTTTTACTACCTATTCAATCTATGTCTTGGTGAACTAGGTCAAATCCCAATCCTAGTCTTTTATTAATGAATAAGATTCAATCCCCATTCTTGTATAGTCTTACTAAACCACACTTACTCCAAATTTTTTTAAATTATATTTCCTAAGATAGCGATCATTACCCAATGTATTGGAGAAAGATATAGGTCCCACCCATCACATAATTAATACCTTATGTATATGTTCCATAAGACCATAAATATTCTTCATATAATAACCAATGAAATTAAATAGATATCATGAAAATTTCATAATATCATAAACTATTTAATATTGATAGATTTCATAGTGATTTCATCATAGAATAAACCACGTGATGAAGTTGGATTTATAAGTATTTTATCATGGAATAACCAATAGAATAGAAAATAATTTCATAATAAATTAGCAACCATAAACATAAACCATTACAAGAAATAATATGAATGGTATCCTTGGGTCATATCCCCATTATGTCATAGTTAACTTGAAAGGATAAAATATGAGATGAAAAATGATTTTGATAGATCATTTAATAAAGTTCCTGAGGAAAATATCATTTCACTTTGAAAATGATTTTTTAAAAATCTAAAACATTTTCAAAATCATTTCGTTTTGAAATCATTTGTCTAAAATTTAAAGAATTTACAGAATATTAATGAATTTATTTTAATTAAAAATAATTTTGAAAACAAGTATGAAAAAAAATTCAATCAATGATATGTCTTGACAACTAGAAATAATGGTAATGTAATACAAGTTAAATAATATTCTCTTCACATTTTCTGTAAAATTCAACTAGACATTTTTTGGAAAATAATTGAATATTTATTTTCAAAAAAAATTAAACATTAAACAATAGTTAAAATTTTATTTTAAAACTCCTAAATGATTTTAAATTTTTTTAAAAAATGGTTTTTAGAAGAAAATAGATTTCCGAGCGAGGAAAAAAATAAACTTGCCTTTTTTTTAAAAAGGCCAAATTTATTTTAAGTACCAAATAGTAGAAAAAATGTTACTTTTCTAGTAAAATATAAATAATATCCAGATTATAAGAAAATTCATGTGTTTATTAAGATATGTATCCTAATATTTTGAAATTGGAAACATATTCCTAAATAATCCAGACAAAAACAATGATATTGTAACATTAAATTATTCCTCTTTAGTTACATTAAATCGTAAACCACATGAAAGAATAAAATAAAATGGAATATAAAATATATTTAGTATAAATAAATTAATATTATTAAATATAAATGGGGTTGTATATAAAACTCATGACATAATTTAGGTGCATAACATAACATACTTTTCAATTTTCAAAGAATGAAAATTGAGACAAAAAATACCTCCCTGATACGTTATCTTTTGAACAATAAACCCCTTGAAAGATATATCAAAAAATAGTTATGTAATTTTAAATAATTTTCATGATAAATATCATAAAAATATTTATCGGGAGTAAATTCACCACATAAAATAAATATATGCTAAATATGAAATGTGTCTCATAGAACTAAAAAATGAGACTAAAATCCCTTACCTTAAGTCCGTACTTCATTTTCACATGCTAGAGCATACAATATAATAAATATAATACTATTATAATTTTATTAAAAATAATAATTATTTATATCAAACCATATATGATTAATTATCTCATTTTATTAACCAACCATTAAAAAAATCTATGTTTAAGTCAAATTTTTGGTAATAACCACTTTATTTTTAGTATATGTATTGATTTGTCATTTCCAGAAAAATTAGGTTGGAGATGGTTCTATCTCTTCCAAAATAATAATAATGCCAAATTTATAATATTTAAATAATAAATGTTCTTTTAATTCAAATCAGGTAATAAATTTTTGATAAGTTATATATATTAAAATCATAGAGAGAGAAGGTTGTACAAGTGCATTAGCAACATTTCCATTTTTGAATGATCACTACATAAAGGAGGTTAGTAATATTTAATCTATATATAATGATAATAATTTCCTAAAAAACTAATTATTTCTTGAAAATATTTTAATACAAATCATACATGTGTTTTCATTATGAGATGAGTGTCTCATCGCTTCGTGAAGGCAGTAGTCTACACTTAAGTGAGCGACGTTATCATTTTCCAAGGAGTTAAAAGGTAAGAAATAAAATGAAATATTTTATATATTTATAATAATAAATATTTCATGAATATAATAATTATGTCTTTTATGTCACATATAATCTTTATATCTATCCATATCTCCTTCCATGTAAAATGTGAACAAATAACATCACTTCGTGATGTGATAGCTCTCCATGCCGAAGATTAACATTATAGTATTTATTGAAAATTAAACTTAAGATAGTTTTGATGTTCTGGATTAAAAAATGAATTCTACATTTTTAATATCATATTATAAAATTTTCATTTATTAATTTTATTATAAGGTCACAAATATGTGACAAAAGTGTTTTTTAAATACTATTTTAAAGAATAAAATTGTATTTTTTATTTATATTTCATAAAACACATAAGCTAAAAATTTAACATTTGGATGAATATATATAATATTTTCATTAGAATAAAATCATTCTATAAAAGTGTTTTGGTTAATTTATTGATATCAAACACACTTGCGTGTATTAAAATTGTTTTCCAGAGAAAGATTTTCTTTTATTTTCAAAAGGGTTTTATTTCCATTTATAAAAAATCGGATAAAAATGAATTCATTTTATATAATTTTTTCAAACATATTTTCCTAATTTAATTAATTATATTCACAATAGACTTTCCAATGGATAGGTGGAAAAAATTATAATATTATTTTAATAATATATCACATTTAATTTAAACTCATTATTGCGTGTAATAAATGATATGCTTGGAGTTGCATGTAACATAATCTGAAAATATTTTTTTCATGTAATTAATGGTAAAATTAGTGTTTCATATAAATTAAAAAATATATAAATGATAGAATATATTTAAAAATATAATTCACAATATCTCAAGGATTTATATTTTGGATATGAAAATACCTACCCCAATCTATTATTTACATCTGATCACACATCCATGTAGATAATATATGATGATAAAACCCTCCGAACAAGTCTGTGGGTGAAAAAAGGTTTTCAATTGAAGAGGAATAATTATTAATTGATAATTTTATTTTATTTCTTCTTCCACCACTATACAATCATATTAAGCTTTACTGATATAATAATATCATAATCTTATAAACAATTAGATGTCATAATGTTAATCAAACAATAACACCAAAGTAATTTAAAATAAAAAAATATTATTCAATATCATAAAGTAAATTCAATAACATTTCCATATATCATTACATGCAAAGTTCATTTTAGGTTGTGTCACACACAACCCCTAGAATTTTATGTTCGATGACATATTCAACAAGCAACAATAAAATTAAATAACCAATGATATATATAACCATTATAACATATCAATTAAATTAGATATTATAAACATTACTAAATAAATTTTGAATATTATATTCTTTAAATATAAATAAAATGGATATATATTGATTATAAATAAAATAAGAATCATAAAAAATGAAATATTTTCTTAAAAACATTATTTTTTCATAAAGATGGTTTAATCATCCTTTTGCAACGTAATTTAAAATTAATTTATGAAATTTTTTGAACATTTATTAGATAAACTAAGATTAATTTTTAAAATCTAAACAGAAAATGTATCAAAGTGTATTGTTTTGGTATTTTTCTGAAAACATTCATTTTTGTTGAATAATGAACACTACTGGATTTTTATTCAAAACAACATTTTATTTAAAAATAATTATATTGATAAATTATATTTTAAATTGGGTTTAAAGTATAAATATTCCATTTATAAATCTATTAATCTATTTTATTTCATTTTAATTAAATCTGTATTGAAATTTCATATAAAAACATTATAAACTTTTGATCATTTTTTCAATTTTAGAAACCCGATTACTCGTCACATATACTAGATTAATATTAAATAATTTTTTTCTAATTTTATGATTTATATTAATAAAAATGGATTTTATATTTGGAATCATAACAATTTATAATCTATAATAATTCAAATATAATATTTTACCTTAATTATTACTGAAAACCGCTAACATAAATCACAATGATTAAGGTAAAAATGAGTTAACCAAGAGATTAAACATTAAAATTAAGTGGAAAGTAACTTAAAACCCTTTTCAAAACCAATTTATTTAAAAATATATAAAATTATTACTATATAATTTATTTTTATGAGTTTTCTGGATAATGTTTCATGTAATGAACCTATATAAAAAATGTAGTAAAGAAAAAGAGAAAAATTAATTATTTTCATTTTATTTTACATAATGCTATAGGATATTCACAAAAACCACATAAGATCAGTTATAAACATTATTTTTTAATAAATAATGTGTTTTTAATATGATTATAATTTATTTTAATTTTTATAGAAATTAATTAGTTAATTTAAATGTGGATGAAACATTGACACACTAATTATTAACTAAAATAAATGATATTAAAAATATTAAAAGTAACGTAAATGGAATGAATTATTCTGTTCCATTATTTTTTGGATGAATATATCATTTCCAAAAGTTTATAAAAAATATATATGCTAATTATATCATTATATTAATATTATTATATTCAATTTATTTGAAAAATGAAAATAATGACATTAATTTTATTTTATGATAAATTATAATTCAATAAATGATTTAAATTTACTAAAAGATATATTTTTAAAAATGATTTATTGATGATAATAAATATCAAATATGTTCCATTAATGTACCGATTTTTCAATATATTGAATATATTGACCCCAAATTACTAAAAACAATGTTAGTGTGGTTATGGTTAAAGCATTCATTTTTCACATTACAAGAGCTTGCGTTATAAATAATTTTCTATACAGAGAATAATTTAATTATTCCAATTGGATTTAAGATTTATAATCCATGGGAAAATATTATATAATAATAATTGATTTAATTTTGTCTTAATGGACAAATTACCTTGGTTAGAAAACTAGTTACCATAAAGAAAAACCCAAAAGAAAAAAAATATTGAAACATAGAAGTAAAGAAACATAATGATTAGGAAATATGTGTTTTGGTGTTTTGGATGTTTCGACAGACTATGCAATCCCTAAAACCCATTAAATATCAATATTGGATGCACTTTAGATTATATTGACATCACAATATTGAATTGTTTTTAGTATTTATTGGAATATCACTCCTCCTCAACTATAAAAGGGAACTCACTCCCCTCACTTATTCAAACCTCCCATGAAATTTGGATCATCCAAAACCAAACCAAATAACTTCTTGGATTCTATCCTCTCATACAATAATACTTATTTTTTTAAATAGAACCTTTCATGGTTTTAGTGAAAACCATATGAGGAATCTCTAAAATAGGTAATTTTCATTAACAAACATCTTTATATTACATATAAAAATATTTTTTTGATTATTTTTATTACATAAAACCACAAAAACGTCCACAAAATGAGTTACCAAAACATTATTTGTGGGTATTGAAGACTACTACCTCCTGGAATGATTCCATTTTTTTAATTACCACCTATCACGATTTGTTATGATGATGGATAAATAGTTTATATATTGTATTTATTTAATAAATATAAATATATATATTAATTATATCATATATAATCATTTACATTCCATACCATAGAGGATATGATAACATCGCTCATATGTACGGCGGACTACCGCCTCATGACATGATATAATTTTTTTTTCTCAAACACATTACATGGAAGGAAATAAGGGTAAAGATAATAAATATATGTGATATACCTGAAATATTTAATATATAAATAATATATTAATAATTATTAAAATATAATATATCATTTTCAATATAACATTTCACTCATTGGAAAAAATGATAATGTCATTCATTATAGTGTGTACTACCACCTCTTCAAAGTGATGCGATTACTTTTTTTCATCTCAAGAGCATAAGAATGATAAACATAAGTATACATAATAAAATTATATGCAATTTAGGAAATTATTATAATTTTGTAATGATAAATGTTAGTTTCATTCTTTTCATAATGTTCATTGAAAAATGGAAACCTTACTCTTGCATAGATAAAACCTACTGTCTCTATGATCGTAATGTTATTTCATTTTTCAAAATCATATTTGATGATTGGTTTTAAAAGTACAATTTAGTTGTAAACATTATAAGTATTTATTAAGTATTATTATGTATATGTTTAGACATTTTATTTTCAACCATATTAAACCTACTAAAGTCATTTTTAACACACAATCCAAATATGGTCAAAACATCTCATGTAAACATAATCGATTAATTAATTTTATATAACAAGTTATTAAGTTAAATATAAGTAAAATTAATATTATAAAATGATCTAAATAATTTAAAAAATTTACAATAGTTTTTTTCAAAAAATATAGACACACGTGATTGTTCATACTCAAGATAAATTTATTGTCATCCCACATTTATTGTTAGGAGACATTTTTCATATTAACAACTTATTTTTGTTGTTTGGAATATATAATGCCCATAAATATATTTTATGATTAAAATAAATAAATATATAAGGATTGGAATATCCATTTTAGGATCTATATATTTCATGGGGTTTACTGTTTGAAAGTTACGAGAGCGGTAATGGATTTTTGTCACATTTTTCCTTAATTGAGATAATGTCATGTTATGTATCTATATTCTTTTTGGATGTCCATATGCAACCCTTTTTAAATTCTATATTATGATTCTCTGTCATGACCCGTCCCTCAAGGCCCATGGCGTTACTTCCCCAAGCCCGCCTTCTATAGGCCAGGGGTTGGTGATTATCACTGAAAGGAATATCCCTAAAAAATGGGATGGAATTTCCTGTAAACTTTCAAAAACACAGTCCAAGAATACAACAATCATAACCCACATAGTAAAACTGCAGTAATAAAAAGATGTGCATTGAAAACAAAGAGTACTATATGTAAAGGGTGTCAGAATACTATCCCAACTGAAAAGTATAATAGCAATAGAAAAACAGCTCACAGAATCATCCTCCAAGTTTCTTACCTAAAGGATAGGTACATCTCATGGTCGGTTTTCACTACAGCACAACATGTATAATGGTCCACCTTCAAGAACCATCTAGTCCTAGATCCCAAACCCTGGTCAAAGTTGTATGTCGTCATCACAAGACACAACAATGTGCGGGCGAAGCCCGTGCAGGAGTGAGTACAACAGTACTCTGTAGGGACCCCAAGACACCCAAAGGTCTCCGAGAGTTCCACAAAGGAAAAACCACAAAGCAAGACCTCAATCACAAATCACAAATAAATATTTATCTCACACTAGGAATAAAACTTTGAGATCCAGAATTTAGATTTTTAGTCTTAAGCTATATCATTTTATACAATTTATAAGTTCCACAACTGATCCTCAAAGAAGTTGTTCTAATATCGATCCACTCTTGGGTGTATGTCACTCTTCCATGAAGGGCCACTGTAAGGCTGCTCCTCATTGGGTCATGCTACTGCTGATCCATATAGGGTCTCTAGAATGTGGATCCACATATTGTCTCTCGAATGTTTATCCACAAAGGGTCACTAGAATACTAATCCACAAAGTGTCACTCAAGGATAATCCACATAGGGTTTCTAGTTTCTTATCCTTGACAGGATGCTCTAAAACGGGTCCTCATCAGGTAGCTACGATGATGATCCACACATGGTTGTCATGATGTTGATCCACATAGGGTTACTACTTCCATGAAATTTAGTCACAGGATTCCCACTAACAACACACTTGATTCTGGGAGAACCTCTCCTCAACCCATCATTCATATTTCAATCAGTACTATGTCCCAAAAAAGGAATACCCAGGGGACCTCTCCATCATAGGGGTCCCATTGTGGTATATAGCGTGTTGATCGGACACCCGGTCTGTGGAATATGGGTACTTTTGTAAAAATGGCCAGGCTAGATTCAAGTATGATCCAACACAATTTGCACATCAAAATATGTTAAAACTCACATAGAGTATCTCCAAAGGAGATCCTTCCCACAAGGGTCATTATGCCATAGATGAAGAGTCGATTGGATGCTGGGTCTGTTAGTAATATCTCTTTCTGTGAAATGGGGGTGATCCCACCTCGGTCAAGCCTGACTTAGTCAGGCCCGCCAGAATATGTCAAATAGACTGCTTCCCATAAGGGAACCCAACAACACTAATGGAATTTTAAACAGACACTTATTTTTTCAGTTATAAGCAATTATTTATTTAGGGGCCGGGGTGGTGTAGGCACTGTCTGACTCTGTCTGACCGGCCTGATGTAATGGTACCCGGGGTCTACCTGACCACATGTGGGTCCGACCTGTTAAAGGTCGGCCTGGTTCACTGGGTCTATCCTATTGAGGACGGCCCATTGGTTCATGGGCCTTGTCCATGGTTGGCCCGAACGGACAGGAGGGGCTCGGGCCACCCACACTGGCCCGGTGGGCACAGGTCTTGCTGGCCTACTGGGTGTGTCTAACCCACTTGGTCGGCCCAAGTCCAGCCCAGTCCACTATATAGCGGACCACCTTCTCCACTGGTCCCATAGTTGTAGGAACTTCTCGCCCAGCCGGTGGGGTACTACCCCACCTAATGAAATGTTTGATTGTTTGGCTGACCAGCTTCCCCCAACACAGCATGGTGTGGGGTTATGCCACACCTTCCTGCCACGACCTGCTGGTTGCCACTGCTACTATCGGCTGTACCTGCAGGTGCCACCATTGTCCCACACTTCTAACTTAGTCTAGCCGCCTCAAGCCACTATGGCGCGTGATGGTGCACAGCTTCTCACCACACACATTTGGTGGTCCTGGGTCTCCTCCGACCACTGCTACCGTTTCCGAAATAGCATGCCGACGGTTTCATCCGTAGGCCACCGGATGCCCTCCAGTGATCTATTTTTGGTGCTGTCAATGCCTATGAGGCTCTCGGATCATCGTCATAGCTATGTGTCCACCATTTTCCCCCTTACACTTTTATTGGAAAACTATTCTATAAAATGACGACAATACCGAAGAGGTTGAGTGTCCAGGCCTTGTTCGTTTGGTCTGTGCCCTCCGAGATATCATTGTATCAGGCGATGAACAAGTTAACTCATAATAAAAAATTTTACAACAATCTCCAGCCTGGATAAGACTTCCACTAATGACAATCGATGGTACATCCTTCATCTTTGTCTTTGGTTCGTGATTCGTTGGCGCTCATCACCACTCGCTGAAACCGGTCTCGTCCTCCAGGTGGTCGACAACGTGAAACTTTTTCAGAACTTCATTGCTTGGTGATGTCGTGCCAACGCCCCACCCCAAGCTCCATAAAAATAAGAGGGGGAAGAGGTGGGTAATTCTCCAAATAATTAATGGGGTCCATTTAGTCAATGGACCACCCAAATTTGCAATGTTTCATTTACAAGGAGAGTAAATCCATTTAATGTCATGACATGTCATCAGTCCCGCCGCCACCGCACGTCTGTTAAAGGAAAGGAAATAGAGAAATAAAATAACATTGATATTTTATTATTCTTTTAAATGTCAAAAAATATTTTTCCCCCAACCTTATGTGGTCGAAGTGAATCCCCCCTAAATCAAATCTTGGGGCTTTGGATTCAACGGTGCCCTCATATTTTTAATCCGAGCACCGGTTCAAAAGATAGAAAATTATGCCTACACATTTACTGAACGCACCTTAAAAAAGTTTAAAAATTCATTTCGGGCACACCGTGCCTCAAAATCAGGTGCCATTTATTTTTGGAGAGTCGTAATAATCCTTAATAATTAAAAAACATACATGGAAATTCAGGGTCTTTACATTCTCACCACCTTTGATCTTTTCATCCCCGAATCCCACAACATATAAGAAGGGAAAAAATGAGGGTATTGAGCATGAATCTGGGCCTCCCGCTCCCATGTTCTCTTTGGAAGATTCTCATTTTTCCAGAAAATACACACCAGAGGGATTGATCATCCACAAAGGACCCACTACTGTCGATCCTCAATCTCCACTGGAACCTCTGTAAATGTCTCCCCATCTTCAATGCCCACCACGCCTTTGTCAATAACGTGTGATGGATCATGCATGTAATTATTCAGCTACGACACATGGAAAATGTCATGCACCTGATACTTCTATTGGGTAATATCTAGGCGATACATCACCTAGCCAACTATTCCAAGAACCTGAAAGGATCCTATGAACCTCGAAGATAGCTTGTCGCCCCAGCCAAAGCTCTACAAACCTAATCAAGGTGAGACCTATAAGAAGACATGGTCTCCCTCCTAGAACTCCAATGGTCTCTATATCCAATCAGCATAATACTTCAGTCTGCTCTATGGAGTCTTCATCTGCTCTTGGATAAAATGCACTTTCTCAATGGTAGCCCATACCAGCTTTGGACCCATAAGTGATGACTCCCCCAGGTCTATCCAGTATAGAGGTTATCTTCATGGTGGACTTTACAAGGCCTCAAACAGTGCCATATCGATGGGGGGGGGTGATAGCAGTTGTTGTACACGAACTCCACTAAGGGAAAGTGATCCTCCCAACTACTTCCCAAATCTTCGACGTAATCATGAATCATGTCCTTCACTATCTGAATGGTCCGCTCCATCTAACCATCCATCTATGGGTGAAAGGCGGTGCTCAAATGTAGAAGATTCCAGAATGACTCCTATAATACCATCTAATACTGGGATGTAAAATGTACATCATGGTCAGATACGATCATCGATGTCACCCTATATAGCTATACAATCTCTTGTACATAGAGGCATCCCAATCCTTTTACTGATCCCTACTCTCAGATGGGCAGATAGTTGGCCCACTTGTTGAGTGAGTCAATGATCACCCAAATGGAATCAGGTCCCTAGGATTTACAGGGTTGTCCTATCATGAAATCCATGGAAATACTGTACCACATCCATTTCGGGACCTCTAATGGCTATGCTAAGCATGTTGGAACCCGATGTTCGGCCTTCACTTTCTGAAAAGTGAGGAATCGTGAAACCAACTCTACTGCTGATTTCTTCATCCATAAACACCAATGCTGACACAGATGATCCCGATACTTATTCACCACACCATGATGTACCACCATAGGGGACATATAGAACTCCCTACACACCTCCTTCTGTAGCGCCATTGGTACCATGGTGCATCCTATTAAGAAGATGAAATGCTCCCCACCTTCATAAAATCCATCTAGTTCCTATCCTAAGGATATCTCAGCACATTATGTCTCGTAGTCAAAGTCTGCATGTTGTGCCTCCAGAACACACTGATGAAGTGGGGGAGTGACAGTCATAGATTTGAGGTAAGATGCTCCATCTCTATCCATAGAGGATATCTGCAATGCAGCTAGCTGTTATTTCACCTCCCCAACAAGTATAGACCAGACCTCCAGCTGAGTGCGACCGCTACTATGTTCCACTTCCCATGAGGGTAGACTATCTCAAAGTAATAGTCATGGACGAACTCTATCCAATGTCTATGTCTCAAGTTCGGGTCCTTTATTGAAAATATATACATGAGACTCTCGTAATGAGAGTAAATATCAAAACCTTTTCCCATCAAGTAGTGTCACCACATCTTCAAGTTGAAGACCAATGCTGCTAACTCTATGTCATGGGTAGCATAGTTCTGCTCATGTTGTATCATCTTTCGTAAACCATAAGCATTGAATACTTTCTCCTATATCAGGACAAATCCAAATCTGTTCCCTGATGCATCATAGAAGACTAAATACCCAACACACTATTCTGGTATCCTCAAGACAAGGCACTCGTCATTCTCTTAAATAGCTTCTGAAAACTCTGCTGGCATCTCTCTGTCCACATGAAAGAATATCATTTCTTCATCAATATTGACTAGGGTTCCACAACTCTGGAGAAGTCGTGTACGAATCTCTAGTAGTACCTAGCCAACCCCAGGAAACTCTGCACCTCGGTCACACTCCTAGGTGGCTCACTAGAAAGCACAACCATTATCTTCTCATGATCCACTACAACTCCAGCCTCCGAGATAACGTGTCTTAGAATGTGGACCTCTCGTTTCCATAACTGGAACTTCGACAGATTACCATTAAGCTAGTGCTCTTAGAGTGAATCTAGAACTATCTGCAGATGATATGAATGCTTCCCCTCCATCGCGGAGTATATCAAGATTTCATCGATGAAGACCACCAAAAATCAATCGATGTAAGGTTGAAAGATCTTGTTTATGAGCCCCACGAAATCTTAAGGGGTGATGTTCATGCCGAATGGCATAACCTTAACTCATATTGGGCATACCGACATCTGAAGGCTGTCTTCTGAACATCCAAATCTCGTACCGTGAGCATATGATAGCCTGATTTGAGGTATATCTTTGAAAACCAACGACATAGCTTCAGCTGATCAAAGAGATCATAACTCCTATCAAGAAGATGCTTGTTCTTCATAGTCACCTAGGTCAGGTGATGATAGTCCATATATAGCCCCAAGCTCCCATATTCCTTCTTGGCGAACAAAATCGGGGCTGCCTATGGAGAAATACTTGGCCTTATGAACCCATTTCTCTACAAATCATCTAACTAAACATGTAACTCACGATGATCCATGTGATCCATCCAATAAAATGGTGTAGATATCGGTGTCATCCTGGGGTACAAGTTGATGTAGAGGTGCACCTCTATACGAGAAGGTAGTCTTGGAACTTCATCAGGGAAGAGATCAACATACTGGTCCACCACTACTGGATAACTCAGAGTCTCAACATCAATTTCTCGGAGGGTTAGGCTATCCAACTGATGTGTGGTCGACTACACCCTTCTCAAGGTACGTCCATCCTATGCTGCAATGTTTCCCTTCTCATCGGTGAAGGAAAACTAGGTCCCATCCTCACAGACACACCACACTTTGTGACTAATGTAGCTAATCTGAGCATGGACTGTGGATAAAAAGTCATACCAAAGATGACATCAAAAGGAATCTACACCGCTACTAGAAGATCCTAGACAATGCACATGCCTCCTAGAGTAATCTCGCACTACTGGAACAAGTGTGTAATCATTGAATCTCCTCTCGTAGGAGTATCTAGCCGTAAGGATCGAGACAACAGCTCCACAAGAATCTATGAGCTCCGAACGAGGGCCATGATAATGAAATAGTGACTAGAACCTCTGACTATAAGTACTTCAACTAAGGTAGAGTAGGCAATGATCGTATCTCGAATCATCTCTAGAGCACAATGGTCGTAGGCCTCAGCTTCCTGGAGTTGAGATTGTCCCTGTCCACCTGCTGCCTATGGTCAGGGTGGACAACCTAGAGGTGGTGGGGGTAGAACCTCGAACCCTTTTGCACCACATGTTGAATGACTTGATATTCTTCCATGTTAGTCTCCCTGTGAACCCCCTCGATTGAATATCTATATCTTCCCTAGTGGTCCCTCAACTATATGCTGATCGTCAGTGCAACGGTTCGGGCAGTCGTGAGCCATGTGGCCCTGCCCGCCTCACGTGAAGCACAATCTTCCCCTCTTATGTCCTAATCTACCTAGAGAGCCTCTCAAATATGACCCTACATCCCAATGTCCTCCACCAGTAGGTCTGGTCCACTTTGACCTCTTAGTCATCTGAGAACATTCAGATATAGATGACTCTGCTATGTATCACTTTGGTCGGGGGTCTCGCTGTCGGTTTCTTCTCTTAAAGGAAACACTTCACCAAGAGTTTCTCTCCAACACTCCAACATGTGTTGGAATTTTGAGAGATACCATCGAAGTTATGATCTCATATCAGAGTCCATGCTCATTGCTCTAGGCCTAGAAGAAAGGGTACCGCTCCGTGTCAGTCGAGTAGCGTGGAAGGTTAGTGAACCACTCCATGTATTAGGGCACGGTCAGGCTTCCCTGTTGTATGGGTAGAAGCTCTTGTAAATCCATAGTGCATAGATTTGCTGGAACAAACTCTACCATGAAGAGGCCCTCAAAATCAACCCAAGTGAGGGTCACCTCATTGTGTATCTGGAGCGTCAGGCTCTACTATATCCATTGTGTTCCGTGGAAAAGGATAGAAGCTAGGATAAAAAATTGACAGACTAGTGTCCCAACAAGGAGAAAAAATCTGGAAACAGCCTCTAGCCAGTCCTTAGCCACATGTAGTTCTGTCTCGTCTCAGAAAAATGGAGGGCCCTACCACTGAAACTCAAGAAACATGCTTAGTCTGTGTGCACCATCTACTGGTGGGGCTAGTGGAATCTACTGCCCAACGGATGGTGGTGCTACAGGTTCACCACTCGATGGTACTATCATCTTAAGAGGGCCCTCCACTGAAGCCTTATCACTTGGTGGGCCGTCATCGTGTGCCCTCTCAGGAATCCTGGATGGCTATCTACGTGGTAGAATAATAAATTTAAATAGTTGTGCCATGGTCAATAAGTTATACCTCATGAGCTGAATTAAAGTGATCAAACTATAAACATATCTAAAAACACGCAATCAGTGTTTTCGTGTACAGAGTCCGAAATCATAATATATTGTCCTAATGTATGGTTACGTCAGCCGCCCCACCAACACTGGACTCCCCGAACTAAAAACCACAATCAAAACACTTAACATTATTGCTCCATTAAAAAGATCTGAGTCTGGGTTCTTTGGTATAAATGACTGCTCTGATACCACTTTTTCGTGACCCATCCCCCGGGGCCCATTCAGTGACTACCACATGCCCGCCTTCCATATTCCCAGGGTTGATGACTAGCATTGAAAATCATATCTCTAAAAATAGGATGGCATTTCCTTTAAACCTACAAACACATGGTACAAGAATACAACGAGCACAACCCACGTAGTAAAACTACAATAGTAAAAAGATGTGTACTGATAACAATGAGTACTATAAGTAAAGGGGGTCGGAATACAAGCCCAACTGAAAAGTACAATAGTAATAGAAAACAGATCTCAGAATCACACTACTGAAAATCCGGCCTTTAGCGACCGCCATTGGCGGTCGCTGTTGCCTCGTCGCTAGAGGCTTTCAGCGACCGCCAATGGCGGTCGCTAGTCTAAAAAAAAATTTTAATTTTTTTTATTGAATTGAATATATAAATATAAATATAAATATATATATATATAAATATTCATATATATACTATTAAATACAATATTTTAAATATATATATATATATAATATATTTTAAATGTTTTAATATATATAATATATATATATAATATCAAATCATTGTGCTATAATAATTTAAAAACATCGATTCAAGAAATAATCACATTTCAGGTCTTTCGGAGCATGTTTGCTCCGAATAGGACCGCCGCACGCCGTTTTGGTGTTTTGTGGCGCCAGAAACACGTTTTCGGCCGCCGCGGTCAAACGGCACCTCCGAATGAGGTTCCGTCTGGCCGACCATTTCAAAATTCACGCCCCGGATGTTGTCGTACGGTTTCGTGGCATTCGGAGGTCGTTCGGGTAGTTTTGACCCCCCAACGCGCCATTTCAGCGCGCGCCGCGCTGCTGAAAAGGACACAATCGGACGTGCCGCACGCACCGCACGTCCGATGGATGTGCTGACTCCTCCTGAATCTCAAGAATAATATTTCTATCGTTCCCGTGCGGTTTCAGGTCGTTCGGATCACGTTTGCTCCGAATTGGACCGCTGCACGCCGTTTTGGTGTTTTAGGGCGCCGGAAACCCGTTTTCGGCCGCCGTGGTCAAACAGCACCTCCGAATGAGGTTTCGTCTGGCCGACCATTTCACAATTCACGCCCCGGATGTTTTCGTACAGTTTCGTGGCATTCGGACGTCGTTCGTGTGGTTTTGACCCCCCAATGCGCCATTTCAGCGCGCGTCGTGCTGCTGAAAAGGACACAATCGGATGTGCCACGCGCACCGCACGTGTGCTGGACGTTCTGCCTCCTCCTGCATCTCAGGAATAATATTTGTATCGTTCCCATGCGGTTTCAGGTCTTTCGGAGCACGTTTGATCCGAATGGGACCGCCGCACGCCGTTTTGGTGTTTAATGGCGCCCGAAACGCGTTTCTGGCCGCCGCAGTCACACGGCACCTCCGAATGAGGTGCCGTCTGGCCGAACATTTCACAATTCACGCCCCGGATGTTGTCGTACGGTTTCGTGGCATTCTGAGGTCGTTCGGGTGGTTTTGACCCCCCCAACGCGCCATTTCAGTGCGCGCCGCGCTGCTGAAAAGGACACAATCGGACGTGTCGCGCGCACCACACGTCCGCTGGATGTGATGCCTCCTCCTGCATCTCAGGAATAATATTTCTATCATTCGCGTGCGGTTTCAGGTCGTTCGGAGCACGTTTTCTCCGAATTGGACTGCCGCACACCGTTTTGGTGTTTTATGGCGCCGGAAACGCGTTTATGGCCGCCGCGGTCACACGACACCTCCGAATGAGGTGCCGTCTGGCCGAACATTTCACAATTCACGCCCCGGATATTGTCGTACGGTTTCGTGGCATTCGAAGGACGTTCGGGTGGTTTTGACCCCCCAACGCGCCATTTTAGCGCGCGCCGCGCTGCTGAAAAGGACACAATCGGACGTGCCGCGCGCACCGCACGTCCGCTGGATGTGCTGCCTCCTCCTGCATCTCAGGAATAATATTTCTATCGTTCCCGTGTGTTTTCAGGTCTTTCGGAGCACGTTTACTCCGAATGGGACCGCCGCACGCCGTTTTGGTGTTTAATGGCGCCTGAAACGCGTTTCCGGCCGCCGCGGTCACACGGAACCTCCGAATGAGGTGCCGTCTGGCCGACCATTTCACAATTCACGTCCCGGATATTGTCGTACGGTTTTGTGGGATTTGGAGGTCGTTCGGGTGGTTTTGACCCCCCAACGCGCCATTTCAGCGTGCGCCGCGCTGCTGAAAAGGACACAATCAGACGTGTCACGCGCACCGCACGTCCGCTGGACGTGCTGCCTCCTCCTGCATCTCAGGAATAATATTTCTATCGTTCCCGTGCGGTTAGGTCTTTCGGAGAAAGTTTGCTCCGAATGGGACCGCCGGACGCCGTTTTGGTGTTTAATGGCGCCCGAAACGCGTTTCCAGCCGCCGCGGTCAAACGGCACCTCCGAATGAGGTGCTGTCTGGCCGACCATTTTACAATTCACGCCCCGGATGTTGTCGTACGGTATCGTTGCATTCGGAGGTCGTTCGGGTGGTTTTGACCCCCCAACGCGCCATTTCAGCGCGCGCCGCACTGCTGAAAAGGACACAATCGGACGTGCCGTGCGTACCGCACGTCCGATAGACGTGCGGCCTCCTCCTACATCTCAAGAATAATATTTTTATCATTCTCGTGCGGTTTTAGGTCGTTCGGAGCACGTTTGCTCCGAATTGGACCGCCGCACGCCGTTTTGGTGTTTTATGGCTTCGGAAACGCGTTTCCGGCCGCCGCGGTCACACGACACCTCCGAATGAGGTGCGTCTGGCCGACCATTTTAAAATTCACTCCCCGGATATTGTCGTATGGTTTCGTGGCATTCAGAGGTCGTTCGGATGGTTTTGACCCCCCAACGCGCCATTTCAGCGCGTGCCGCGCTGCTGAAAAGGACACAAGCGGATGTCTCGCGCGCACCGCACTTCTCCTGGACGTGCGGCCTCCTCTTTAATCTCAGGAATAATATTTCTATCATTCTCGTGCGGTTTCAGGTCGTTCGGAGCATGTTTGCTCCGAATTGGGCCGCCGCACGCCGTTTTGGTGTTTTAGGGCGCTGGAAACGCGTTTCCGGCCGCTGCGGTCACACAGCACCTCCTAATGAGGTGCCGTCTGGCCGACCATTTCACAACTCACCCCCCGGATGTTGTCGTACGGTTTCGTGGCATTCGAAGGTCGTTCGGATGGTTTTGACCCCCCAACGAGCCATTTCAGCGCGCACCGCGCTACTGAAAAGGACACAATCGGACGTGCCGCGCGCACCGCACATCCGCTGGACGTGCTGCCTCCTCCTGCATCTCAGGAATAATATTTCTATCGTTCCCGTGCGGTTTCAGGTCTTTCGGAGCACATTTTCTCCGAATGGGACCGCCGCAAGCCGTTTTGGTGTTTAATGGCGCCCGAAACGCGTTTCTGGCTGCCGTGGTCACACGGCACCTACAAATGAGGTTCCGTATGGCCGACCATTTCACAATTCATGCCCCGAATGTTGTCGTACGGTTTCGTGGCATTCGGAGGTCGTTTGGGTGGTTTTGACCTCCCAACGCGCCATTTAAGTGCGCGCCGCGTTGCTGAAAAGGACACAATCGGACGTGCCGCGCGCACCGCACGTCCGATGGACGTGCTGCCTCCTCCTGCATCTCAGGAATAATATTTCTATAGTTCTCGTGCGGTTTCAGGTCTTTCGGAGCACGTTTGCTCCGAATGGGACCGCCGCACGCCATTTTGGTGTTTTATGGCGCCAGAAACGCATTTCCGGCCGCCGTGGTCACACGGCACCTCCGAATGAGGTGCCGTCTGGCCGAACATTTCACAATTCACGCCCCGGATGTTGTCGTACGGTTTCGTGGCATGCGGAGGTCGTCCGGGTGGTTTTGACCCCCCAATGCGCCATTTCAGCGCGCGCCGCGCTGCTGAAAAAGACACAACCGGACGTGCCGCGCGCACCGCACGTCCGATGGACGTGCGGCCTCCTCTTGCATTTCAGGAATAATATTTCTATCGTTCCTATGCAGTTTCAGGTCGTTCGGAGTACTTTTGCTCCGAATTGGACCACCGCACGCCGTTTTGGTGTTTAATGGCACCGGAAACGCGTTTCCGGCCGCCGCGGTCACACGACACCTCCGAATGAGGTGTCGTCTGGCCGACCATTTCACAATTCACGCCCCGGATGTTGTCGTATGTTTTCGTGGCATTCGGAGGTCGTTCGGGTGGTTTTGACCCCCCAACGCGCCATTTCAGCGCGCGCCGCGCTGCTGAAAAGGACACAATCGGACATGCCGCGCGCACCGCACGTCTGCTGGACGTACTGCCTCCTCCTGCATCTCAGGAATAATATTTCTATCATTCCCGTGCGGTTTCAGGTCTTTCGGAGGACGTTTTCTCCGAATGGGACCGCCGCACGCCGTTTTGGTGTTTTATGGCGCCGGAAACGCGTTTCCGGCCGCCGCGGTCACACGGCACCTCCGAATGAGGTGTCCTCTAGCCTACCATTTCAAAATTCACGCCCCAGATGTTGTCGTACGGTTTCGTGGCATTCGGAGGTCGTCCGGGTGGTTTTGACCCCCCAACGCGCCATTTTAGCGCGCGCTGCGCTGCTGAAAAGGACACAATTGGACTTGCCGCGCGCACCGCACGTCCGATGGACGTGTGGCCTCCTCCTGCATCTCAGGAATAATATTTCTATCGTTCCCGTGCGGTTTCAGGTCGTTCGGAGCACGTTTTCTCCGAATTGGACCGCCGCACGCCGTTTTGGTGTTTAATGGCGTCGGAAATGCGTTTCCGGCCGCCGCGGTCACACGGCACCTCCGAATGAGGTGTCGTCTGGCCGACCATTTCACAATTCACGCCCCGGATGTTGTCGTACGGTTTAGTGGAATTCGGAGGTCGTTCGGGTGGTTTTGACCCCCCAACGAGTCATTTCAGCACGCGCCGCGCTGTTGAAAAGGACACAATCGGACGTGCCGCGCGGGGGGGGGGGGGGGGGTAAGGGGTTGTGGGGGGGGTGTACGGGGGGGGGGGGGGGTGTACGGTGGTGTCGGGGGGCTGTACGGGGGTGCGGGGGGCTGTACGGGGGTGGCGGGGGGCAGTACGGGGGTGCGGGGGGTGTACGGGGGTGCAGGGGGGCTGTACGGGGGTGCGGAGGGGGCTGTACGGGGGTGCGGGGGGCTGTACGGGGGGTGCGGGGGGGGGGGGCTGTACGGTGGTGTTGGGGGTGTACGGGGGTGCGGGAGGCTGTACGGGGGTGGGGGGGGGGGGCTGTACGGGGGTGGCGGGGGGCAGTACGGGGGTGCGGGGGGTTGTACGGTGGTGCGGGGGGGGGGGGGGGGGGTTGGCTGTACGGGGGTGTGGGGGGCTGTACGGGGGTGCGGGGGGCTGTACGGGGGTGCGGGGGGGGGGGGGGGGGGGGGGCTGTACGGGGGTGTGGGGTGCTGTACGGGGGTGCGGGGGGCTGTACGGGGGTGCGGGGGGTTGTACGGGGGTGCGGGGGGGCTGTACGGGGGTGCGGGGGGCTGTACGGGGGTGCGGGGGGCTCTCCGGGAGTGCAAAGGCCATCCTATTGATTAAAAAAGTGAAAAATAAAAGTGATAACGTCTAATTAATACATATTTCTTTTATCGATACCATACATAAATTTATAAAAAATATATTGGATAATACATAATCTATAATATCAGATTTATTGATCTGTTGGAATTAGTTCGACTTTTTCAAATGTAGAATCATTCAAGATTATCTGATCAAAAACTCAATATGTGTATAAAATATTTAAAAGACCACCATGGATGGTAATAATGCATTACTTAAATGAATAAATACAGTACATCAATGTCAACCCTACCAGTAAAAACAAAAAACATATCTCGTGAATATATGGTGCGTCACGCGTTGTCATCACTGCTACCTCCTTCTGGTGGGCTAGGTGCCTACAACAAATAAACATTATAAATATTTTAATAACAAAAATAATTTAAATTAAATAAATAAATACAGTATATACCTACGTCGTATGATCCCCTGTACCATCAGCTCGACACACATATTCCCGCAGTGCTCTAACCTCAGCTGTCAATTGCGCATTTGTCTCCTCGGAAGCGCGCAGCCGTGCCTCAAAATCTGACATCTGCTGTGTCATATGAGCAATAGCAGGACCGACAACCACAGCGCGTGACACTACAGAACAAGGAATCCCTGCTCCATAGGTCAAACTATAGCCATGCCCGTCCCGACCAATAATGCGATGAAAGATCTCATCCCGTCGCATGGGAAGATGTCGCTGGTCCTCTGGCAGATGTTCTAACTCAGCTTCAAATTGAGCCTGTGAAATATTTAAATATATATAAATATATATATGTTAATATATAGATTTATGTAATTATTGGTAAGTACAGACACTTACTATCAATGCTGCAACCTCTGGATCATTGCGATCACGAGTCCTTATCCACACCGACATTTTATCAGTTGCTGCACCTTGCCCTCGTAACTGTATATTAAAAGAATATAAACACAAAACCATATTAATTAATAAATTAAAAAATGAATAATATATACCTCATGTCGGATCTGAGACACGTGACGAGTCCCGAGCCTGTGAGCTGGTCCCTGCAACGCTCGATTCTCCGAATGGCGTGTTGACACCTCCTACATTCAATCCATTCAAATTTCAAACAAATCACATATTCTTGAAAATATATATACAGAAAAATAATTAATATACAAACCGCAACACCCTCAGTAGACCAATATGAAACCAAGTCACGCCACTGAGCCGGGAGGACACCTCTCGGGACTTTTTCCAAAATGTCAAGGGCACCCACATTTGGTACCCAGTGGTCCCTCTTCACTTTGCCTTTATAATCTTTCCACATCTTACGACATTTTCTCATACACACGGGCCGAAACTCTTCAGGGCATACTTTCAAATTTTGCTATAAAGAAAATAATCAAACATATTAGTATTCTTTATAAATAGAAAATAAAGTAAAATTATTTTCTTACCTGAACCTCCCTCTATAGACGATCTAATGTGTCCTGAGTGATAAGAGCCCAATCACGCGTGGTCAATGGAAATCGATGTGGGTCACGTATGATATGACCCAGCTGACGAATAAATGCCGGGGCATTCGGTCCCATGGGATGAAATACCTCATCAAATGAAACATCTATCGTCGTGTCAGAATTCCATGATAATATGCCACGACCAGGGCCTCTCCTGCGAGAGGAAGAAGCAACCGAGTCTGATCCTGTTGAAAACAATTTTATATATAAATTGGCAAATGTTATATATATATATATATATATATATTTCAATTACATAAAAAATATAGACAATGAAATTCAAACATACCTCGACCCTGAGACGTAGATGCCTCAGATGGATGATGTGGATCTTCTGCCTCTTCCCCTGACATGTCTGCAGTCATAGAAAATATCAGTAATGAGTCCAAAGTGTTTAAAAGATAAATTGGATTGTTCTTAATAAATCAAACTTGTACAACTGTTAATCAAACAAAAAATGGATTGAATAATTAGTTGTGAATGAATTTTAAAAAATCAGAAAGTTAATCAACCTAAATATTTATGACTGAATTAACTTACAAAAGTGAGGATTAAAACTTATAAGGATTTATAAAATGATTAGATAATTTATGATATCCTAGGACATTCTACTGAATAGCGGGAAAACAATTATACCTTTCATTAAGTATGCAAATCGACTGTTTCTCCTTCAACAGTCGCTCTGACCCAATAAATATCTTCTTCACGTTGAACTACCGTATGTTGATCAAGTTGTTGGTAAACAAATGGAACAGTATCGTGTTCATCTTCTTCAAATAAAAACACTCCTCGCCGAGACATTTTGACAACAACTTGCCAACTTGGATCCGAAGGGAAAGTAACGAAGAATACTTGTTCCGCTTGTGATGTCAAAATGAAAGGTTCATTCTCAACTCGTTCATTATTTCTGTATAACATATAGTTAAAATTCACCAATGAAAACTGATATTGATCGACTTTACATCCACGCACTGGATCAACTCAATTACACATTAACAATATGTACTTCAAACCGTGTGTGTATACAACTTCAATGATGTCTATCAGTTGACCATAGTAATAACCAGAATCGACCAAGGGACAACCGATGCCACTATTTTGTGTTGCTCGTTTGTCGTCAACATCTTTAATGCGAAATCGAAAACCATTAGCATCAATAGCTTTATAACGACGAGCCGTTATAGATAGACCCTCAGCCAGTTGGATAAATACTTCAGGTAGCGTGGGGTCCCCTAACTCCCTCATCTTACGAACCTACATAATTTATAAAAATCAATACTGATATACGCAGAAATAATTAGTTTAATACTTCACTCATAATGAAAATCAATTTATACATACATAATCCTTGAACCAATCATGAAATGTCGCATAATGAGATTGTTGAATTTGCAACTTAGTCGCACGATGCATCTCTTCTTTTATCTCATTAATGTGTTTCCTGCAAATGATTACGCGATGTTTAAAAGATCAACTTATGCAAAAAAAACATGTAAAAGTTATACAAGCACATTGATAAGATACTTACTGCATTAATGGTGCAACTGATGGAGTATTGAACAAGATATATCAATGTGCTTGTATCCACTCGATGTTGTCCATATCAAATGTGGTTCCTTCTCCAACTGGACCATCATGAATCCTAGAGGGCTTATCTAATTTTGTTTCAACATCCGTAAGATATTCTACACAAAAGGTAGTACACTCATCCATCAAATAACCATTGGCTATTGATGCCTCTGGATGAGATCTGTTGCGTACAAATCTTTTCAATGTACTCAAATACCGTTCAATAGGATACATCCACCTGAATTGCACTGGACCAACAGCCATTACTTCATCAGTTAGGTGCACTGTCAAGTGGACCATAACATCGAGAAATGAGGGGGGGGGGAAAGTTTCTCAAAGTGACAAAGCGTAAGTACAATTCGGTCCTGCAATCTTTTTAAATCACTCATTCGTTGATTTCTTAAACAAAGCTGTCTAAAAAAATTACTCATCTCAATCAAGGGCTGAAAAACATTGGGGGATAAACAATCACAAATTGTGATTGGAATCAACTGCTGAAGTAATATGTGATTGTCATGACCTTTCAACCCTTGCAATGTCTTGCTCATCAGATTCACACACTTTGAAATATTAGAAGAGTAACCATCAGGCACCTTGACCATCTTCAAAATGGAAAGAAATGTCTCTTACTCCTCTGTTGTCATCGAATACTGCGCAGCAGGCATATATGCCTTGTTTCCCTCAGCTAACTGTAAATGCAACTGTTTCCTTAAACCCATTTCTTCCAAATCACGACGTGCATTAACATGGTCCTTTGACTTTCCACTGACACCTAAAATGGTCCACAATATGTTATCACAAACATTTTTTTCAATGTGCATGACATCCAAATTATGCCTCAACATGTTAGATTTCCAATATGGAAGACTATAAAAAATACTTTTCTTTTTCCAATTGTGACTGCACTGCCTACCCGCAGCACGAATATTACGTACTGGAGGAGCCACCAAATCCTGAATTTCATATACTGTGCGGATGTTTTCTTCCACAATCTGCGATAACATTTCGACTCCTGTCATGATCTTTGGTGCTGGGCTGAACTCTCTAGAACCATCAAATGCCACTCTGTCCTTTCTGAACTTGTGCTGAGGAGGGAGAAAACGCATGTGACCCATGTATGCCCATTTTTTGGAATGTTTAAGCCATACAGATTTTTTACTTTTATTGCAACAAGGGCAAGAAAATTCCCCTTTCATACTCCAGCCTGATAAATTTGCATAATCTAGGAATTCATTGATTGTCCACAATAAAGCAGCATGCAGTTTGAACATTTCATTCGTTTTGCAGTCATAAGTCATCACACCATCGCCCCAAAATTCATTCAACTCATCAATCAATGGCTGAAGGTAAACATCAATCTTATCCCCCAGACTTTTAGGTCCATCAATAAGAGTGGAAAGTAATATAAATTGTTGCTTCATACAAAGCCACGGAGGAAGATTATATGGAACCAACACCACGGGCCATGTGCTATGAGTTGCACCAACCATAGACTTGAATGGATTGAAACCATCTGCTGCCAATCCCAATCGGACATTACGAACATCTTTAGCAAAGTCGGGATGTCTCTTATCAAAATCCTTCAATGCATGAGAGTCTGCTGGGTGGGTTAACATGTCACTTTCATGAACTCTTTCTGCATGCCATCTCATTAAATTAGAAACTTTAGATGACATAAAAAATCTTTTCAACCTCGGTTTAAGGGGAAAGTAACGCATTTGCTTTACGGCAATCGGTTTCCCCTGTATCGCAATCTGAATTTGATGAGTCTTATTTCCCCTGTTCTCTTTCCACCTGGAAGCGCCACAAACCGTACAAATATCCAAATGAGCAGTTTCATTTCTAAACAACATACAGTTGTTTGCACATGCATCTATAGTCTCATATGTAAAACCTAAGTTCTCTGTCAACTTACGAGCATAGTAATACGACTCAGGAATCTTAGCGTCAACAGGAAGAACTTTTTTCAATAAAACCAAAAGCATGTCAAATGATGTGTCTGACCAATTATTCAAAGTCTTCAAATGCAACAACTCCACGATAAACGACAGTTTATTGTAATAAGTACATCCAGGATATAATTCTGTTTTCGCATCATCAAGTACTTCATAAAACCTCCTCGAATCACGATCTGCACCAGAGCGAAGATTTATCTCACCGGTCTCAAGATTCTGGATGTCAATGCCTTCAGGATCAAACCCACGTACCATTTCAGTAAGCATTTCATGCATTGGATCAGTTATCCGTGCATCAACATCCATCTGAGCTGCATCTGTATTTTGAAAACGAACATATTCTTCTCCATGACGAGTCCAACTCTTATAATTTTTCAGAAATCCATTAAAGAAAAGGTTCTCCCTCACAGTATCTCGTGTGAATTGATATCTGTTAGCACATTTTCTACATGGAAAACTAATATAGTCACTTTCAAATCCTCTCGTGAAGTCAATAAACTACATAATGCCATTGAAATATTCTCTAGACGTTCGATTTGGAAGATCAATCCAACTCTTATCCATAATAATATCTGTATTACAAACATTTACACAATACTTATTACGTTTACATTTTTCAAATCAACTATATTCAAAATAAACATTAACCATTTATTTATGAACCATTGATAAAATATTAATGTAACTGAAAGCTCATGTTACCTGATTGAGCTACAAACCTGAAAGGGAGGGGAACCGAAGGCGGTGCTGCGAGGGAGAGGAGGCAGCGAAGGGGAGTCGGAGCCAAAGGCGGTGCGGCAAGGGAGGGGACGGGCGGCGGTGGCGGCGGGGAGCTGGAGGAGAGTGTTAGGTCCACTAGGCTGGATACCCTGAGAGGGGGGGTGAATCAGGGTATGACTAATTAAAAATTAATGCCCGTTCTGATCTTGTTTCGCTGTTAATCAAAACACTCTTCTCTCTTTTTCCTGCTGCACGATATAAACAGAATGTAAAGCAAGCACAGAACACAGCAATTTTACTTGGTTCACCGCTAAGGGCTACGTCCAAGGAGCATACGCCGACAGGTTGCCGGTCGTACCAAATTCCACTAATCTTCACGAGCTGTGGATTACAAGGTTCGGGCTAGATCACTTCTATGCCCAGGCTCACTGCCTTTACAAAGTTTAGGGTCAGCTCACTGCTTTCCCAAGGGTCACTCCCTGTTTCTCTCTCTCTGGCTCACTGCCGGTGGAGAGGATCACCTTCTTCCTCTTCCTAAGCTCACTGCTCTTGGATGGAATCCACTCACAGTTTATAGACCTGCAGGTCTCTTCATTTTTATGAAAGAATGCATCTTCTCTTGTATGTAGATGCTCTGTTGAAGTTTAACTTTCACCCGTTGATGAATATCTCTTTGCACCGAAGGTATCAGGCAAACTTCCAGCTTCCACGCAGCCCGAAAAACACTGCTGGAACGAACCTTACTTGGCGCGCAAGTCAACCTCGACGCGCAAGTATCGGCGCGCAAGTCACCCTCTAACACTTGCGCGACACAAGCTTCCACAACTCCAAACTTGCGCGTCTCTCTACCTTTTACGCCTAAACCACTATTGGCGCGCAACTGCCAACTGGCGCGCAACTGCTAACACCGGCGCACAACTTCAACCACTGGCGCGCAAGTCCCACCTGCGCGACCACACACACCACTTGCGCGACCACCACACCTGCGTGACGGGAGCTCTCGTCTTGAACTCCAGTGAGAAATGAGGAGGGGTGGTCCGGTATTTATAGGCAATCTGACCACCCTGCGCGACGGCGCGCAAGTCACCTGCGCGACCCAATCTCGGCGCGCAAGTCTTCTCTCCTTTTAGACACTTGCGCGACCAACTACCAAACTTGCGCGAACCTATTTCCTTAGCCATATTTTGATCTTCTGATCTTGAAAAACATATGGCGTGCAAGTTTCCTATACTCCAAGTCCACGGCGCGCAAGTCCCTTTGCCAAAAAAACTTTTCTTCATTTGCCGATTTTCAGGCCCAATAATTTGGCAAACACTGGAAAACGACGCCACCTTGTATCTGTTCTTTTGTACCGCCTCCAGATCTTCCATTCCTTTTATCGACGTTCTTGAATCAAACATGGATCGTTGACCTCAGCTCTTGAACACGACATTCCATCATGAAATCCTCTTTGTCAACAATCACAACTCAGATGTCCACTTTGTCAACAAACACAATCGCCTCAAAAATGCTTCAATGATACCTTGAGGGATTTTTGCCCAACAATCTCCCCCTTTGGGTTTGTTGAAAACTCTACCAAACAAAGATACGTCATTGATTCTTCAGCCTCCATTTGCCTCATTGGGATTCTGATAGCGACCAAGGATTTACTCAACACATACTCTAAGCCCACATGAGCAATGCTCGGCGTGAGAAACAAGAGTAAATGAAAAGTTCATCAATGAATCACTTTGTCTCTGACATCCACTTTTAACACCAAAATGATACCAATTTGAACTAAACTGATACAAATTGTTGATGGGCTTGTTGGAAGACCAATGTTTGGTTTGGAAATATTCGTACCACTGTCCAACACCATTCTTATGCTTTTATCACGATCCTCAGCTGTCGTGATATCTGTTCTTTGATCGATCACTTCTAGCATCGTCAGATTTAATACGCTCCCCCTTTCTGCTCACAGCTTCAACACCTCTTTAGCTATATTTCCTGTGTTGTCCAAGCTAAGCTCTGGCTAAGCACGTTCAACTAGCTTCAACTCCCCCTATCTGGCTGCTCCACCTGTCAGCTTCTCCCCATATCATTCATGATTTATCAAATCTCCGCACTGTCTCCCCCTTGAACAACCACTATTTTCTCCCCCTTTGTCAACGAACCCAAAGGTCACGCCTTTGTAGTCTGTAACATAGTAGAGAACACATTAGCACAGTAGGGAAAACACAGCATACCTCGGGGAGAGGGGGATGGGTCCCATATCCACACTATTTCAAGTGTGGGGAATCGACTAAACTCCCATAGCCAGTCGATGCCTCTCAAAAGCTTCCTTGGGTAAGGCCTTTGTCAGAATGTCTGCAACCTGTAGCTCTGTAGGCACATACTCCAACTTCACGATCCCCTGCTCAACCTTTTCCTTGATAAAGTGATACTTAATCTCAATGTGCTTTGTCTGTAAAGACCCGCAAATTTCAAGGAAATTTTTTTTCTTAATTTTCTTTGGAATTTTACAAGAACGCAGCTTCAGACGGCACCTGATTCCGAGGCCCGGTGTGCCCGGAATCAATTTCCGAAGTTTGGCTCGGGTACGTTCAGTGAACGGACGAGCGGGTTTTTCTATCTTTTGAACCGGTGCCCGGAATCGAATTCTGAGGGCACCGATGAAATCGCAGCGCCGGTATTTGCTTAGAAACGCCTCTTCCGGAGTTGCGTTTGCTCAGACGTGGTTTTTAAATTTTGCGGCTTTAAGTCAGAAATAAAAATAAAGTTTGTGCGACAACTTTATTTTATTTCACTTAAACTGCTTGGAAGCCACTTAAGTCACTTAAAGGCGGCTTGAACTGAGTTGAACTGGATAGGATACTATCCAGAAATATCCTACCCCCTTGGTAGGATATTTGTGCGGTGGGACCCGCACGAGCCCCGCCGTTTCTTTCGCTAAGTAACGCACCCGCGAAAACCCGTCAAAGTAACTGAAAAGTCAACCGACGCGTTTTCTTTAATTCTTAACAGACCATTTAATTGGGCGGTTTATTTCGTGAATTAAATGGACTGTTTCTTCGTGAATTAAATGGGTCGTTTCTTTCGTTGAATTAATTCAACGAATTGATGGATCGTTTCTTAACCGGTTTCGTGTTGGCATGTTTATAAAATAAGACCAACATAAAAATCCTTGGAAAGGATTTGAAAGAATCTTCGTTCCTCCACCCTCTCCGCGAAGAACGCGAAGAACGCGAAGAACGCGAAGAACGCCGACGACCGGAATTCGACGACGCACACCAAGATCTGCGACGTCGACGAGATCTACCCGCGACGTTCTTCGGCGACGCCTCTTCTTCCGCGGCCGACCCTCGTTCGGCAACAAAGGTGAGAATCAGATCTTTTCTTCTCCCTTTTTAATCTCAATATCAACGGAATTAAACTAATTAAATCCGTTGATCTTGATCCGGAGATTGGCGACGCGACGAGCGATTCCGCGACGACGCGGCGATCTCCATCTTCCGCGACGAGCAATTCCGACGACGACGATAAAGTAAGGGTTGATTGGAATATTTTCCTTCCCGTGATTTATTTCTTTTAAAGTAAAGAAGCATGACCTTCGAACAATTTTAACATTTAAAATTGTTGTTGATTGTTTTATTGTTCCTCCCGTGGATTATGACTAACGCGGAGGGTGCGGGTCTAACGAACAAGACCCGGCAACCCTCCGCCGATCTATTTTTGGTTGTGCGGATTTGGCGGACGTCGACAAACCGTGCGGCAAGGGCAATTTGTTGGCTCCGCAGTGAAGATCGTCCCCCGGGAGGAGCATCGGCGCAGACGGGAAAGAAATCGGGCCACCGGAGCATCTCCGGCGGCCCGCGGAAGGAGGCGGCGGCGCGGGTCGCCGGCGCGGCGGCGCCGGCGACCGGAGGCGGCGGCGCCCGGCGCGCCGCCGTGGAAATCTTCCGCCGCGGCTGAAGCCGCGGCGGCGGCGGCAGCCGGTTCCGCGGCCGCGCGGAACCGGGACGGACGCGGCGGCCCGGCCGCGTCCGCGTGACAGGCGGCCCCCCCGCGGGGCCGCGGTTTCTCTCAAGCCGCGGGTTCAACCCCGCGGCGGCGGCAGTTCGGCCGCCCGGCCGAGGCCGAGCCGGCCGGTCCGGTCGGCCGGGCCGCGCCCAGGCCGGACCGGACCCGGCCGAGCCGGTTCGGGCCGGGTCGGGCCGACCCGGTTCGGGCCGACCCGGTTCGGCCGACCCCAGGGGGGGTTCGGGCCGGGTCGCCCCGGGCCCAGTACCCCCGTTTCGGGCCCTCTACGGTCTTTCGCCCATATCTTGGGCCTGGGACCTCCGATTGACGAACCGTCAGCGGCTACGCGATCCTTGGATCGAGACGGTCGTTTCGGTATATTATACTCAAGGTTTCGGAAGACTTTGGGTTCGGCCGGGTTGGTTCGTACACGAAGCCAACCGGGCCCTCGGAGCGGAAACGCTCATAACTTGAGCTACGGACGTCCGAACGACGTACCGTCAGCTGTGGTGGTTTCCTCTAAGTGAGACGGAACTTTTGGCATACTCCGCCCGAGGATCGGATACAGGCGGAGTACGGTCGGGTTGGTTTTGCCCTAAAAACCAACCGGGCCCCTGGGACGAAAATGCCAATAACTCTCAGACCGGGCGTCCGATTGACGCGCCGTCTGTCGCGTTGAGATCCTGTTGTCGATACGGAACTTTTGGATACATCAACTTCGGACTACGTGTCAGTTGATGTATCAGCCCCTCGGCTCGTGGAGCGGACCCTCCTAAACGAGCTCGCTACGTGCGGGAACCCTAGCGCTGGCTGTGACCTCGACGACAGAGCAGAGATCCTCCGTGGACTGCGACGACGGCAGAGCAGAGATCCTCCGTGGACTGCGACGACGGCAGAGCAGAGATCCTCCGTGGACTGCGACGACGGCAGAGCAGAGATCCTTCGTGGACTGCGGCGACGACTGTGCAGAGATCCTCAGTGGACTGCGTCGACTACTGCACTCAGCGATCCCACGTGGATCAGTGCTTCAGGTTCTGTGTGAGCCCGATCCTCCGTGGGTCCTTACTACCGGTTCTGTGTGAGCCACTGCCTACAGGTTCTGTGTGAGCCCGATCCTACGTGGGTCTTTTTGCGGGGGTTAGTACCTATCGATCCTTCGTGGGTCCGACGACTGAGACGGATCAGTGATCGTCTTTGACGTCATCTGAAAAAGTATACCTGGTTGAGCTGAATCTTATGTTACTCTCCTTTGTGGATTGTGTTGAACTATCCTTTGTGGATTTACTGTTTACTCTCCTTGTGGATTTGAGTCTTGCTTTCCTTTGTGGATTGAGTTGTTCTTGAGCTCGTGAGCAGAGCTAGAATTGGGGACTTAGGTATATGTATGGGCATATACCTAAGTCGAGTCAGATGTTACTTCGTGATTGCATCTTTCTTTTGTGCTATATCCTTTGTGGATTTCGGGAGACCTTCGGGGGTCTCGGGGTCCTTACTGAGTAGTTGTACTCACCCCTGCACGGGCTATGCCCGCACTTCGTGGTGTTGGTTGCAGACGACGGACAGCGCTGATCGCGGTTGGGGCGTGGAGCAGGACGGTACCTGGAGGTGGACCACTGGACGGGACGTGCTCAGAGCGGACGTGGGGCCCGAGGAGCTTGGAGGCTATCTGTACCCACCCTTCAGGTGGGATTGCCAGTGGACGACACGAGGCCGCCGTCTTTTCTTCAGTTGCTGTACTTTACTTTTCAGTTGTACTTTACAGTTGGGCTTGTATTTCCGGCCCCTTTACCTTTCTGCACTTTACTTTCCGCTTGCTGACTCTGTGTGGTTGTTACTTATAAAGGCAATGCCTTCCCTGTTTACTGGGATTTTACGCCTTGGTGCTAGTCGCCAGCCCCTGGCCTATGGAAGGCGGGCTTGGGGTAGTCACGGCACGGGCCCCGAGGACGGGTCGTGACAAATTGGTATCAAAGGTGGTCGGTTCTACCGCAGACTCTGATCGTCCTTTCTTTCTATGTGAAGCAATAGTGTTTAGTGTATTGAGTGTGGTTATCAGTTCAGGGAGCCCAGTGTTGGTGCGGCGGCCGACGTATCCGTACACCAGGACCCTGACTCCTGATTTCCGACTTAATGCATGAAAACATTGATTGCGTGTGTGTTTCAAGTTTTCTTTGTGATTACTTATGTCAGCTCACCGGGTATACTGATCTGCTTTATGAAAGTCTCAAGTTTTCCTTGTGATTACTTGTGCCAGCTCGCCAGGTATACTGTTCTGACTGTGGTGCTCTTGTTCTCCTTTTCAGGATGGCCCCGCGACGACTGCCAGCTAGGGTTCCGAGTGTTGGGCGCGATGGCAGCCCACCGAGCGACGAGGCCTCGGTGCAGGGCCCTTTGCCAGCAGTGGCACCGGCGGTAGCCTTACCCGCCGAGCCACCGATGCTACCAGTACCAGACGCTGACGATGCACGTCGCCTCAGGGCACTGCATGAGTTTCAGAGCCAGCGACCGCCCAGGTTTCGCGGTGAGGCGGACCCCCAGGCCGCCGAGGACTGGCTAGAGGCGGTGGTACGGATCTTCAGGCTAGTGAGGACACCAGCGGATCTCATGGTGATCCTCGCAGCGAGCCTCCTGCAGGCGGCGGCAGGACGATGGTGGAGCCTGATGCTCCAGGTTCACGATGAGGCATCCTTGCTCTGGGCGGACTTCGAGAGCCTCTTCCGCTCTGAGTTCGTCCCGGCCACCCTCCGAGCGGTGCGCATCCAGGAGCTTCTCCAGCTGCGCCAGGGCAGCATGACGGTCGCTCAGTACGCGGCGAGGTTCACGGACCTATCTCGCTACTCGACCGACATGGTACGGGACCCCTTCTTCCGGGCCCGGACCTTCGAGCAGGGCTTGCGACAGGAGATTCGGGCGTCGCTGATCTCCCTCAGCATTCCGACCCAGGCGGGAGTACTGGAGCGAGCCCTCCTGATCGAGAGCTTCCTGGCAGAGCCTTCTTCAGCGGCGAGACCTAGCGCAGGGCGGCAGGTAGCTGAGTCATCGGCAGCTGGTAGCCGACGGATGACTCACGGGTCCAGGCAGACCAGAACCCCTCGCAGACGGCCTCAGGACACCAGCTCAGCGGTGCGAGGCACACAGCGGAGTGCCAGCCTTTCGAGAGGCAGGCTGTGCTACTCTTGCGGCGGGCAGGGTCACATGGCTCGTGACTGCCCGACTCGCCGACCAGAGGAGCAGCAGACGGTGGAGGGGCCACCCAGGCAGAGGCAGAGGGTCGATCGTGGCGGTCCGCAGGGAGGAGGCGGACGAGGCAGAGGAGCTGGCCGAGCAGCGGGTGGTGGGCGACGCTTCCAGGCTCTACCCCCACCACCACCAGGAGGGCCACCTCGACCACAGGGAGCTGGCGGGCAGGGACAGGCCCAGCTCCAGGCAGTGGAGGCCTACGACCCCGACTTGCCAGAGATGATTCGAGGTACGATCTGTGTCTATTCCACCCTTGCTGCAGTACTTATAGACACAGGAGCGAGTCACTCTTTCATAGCCTCTGCCCTTGTTCGGAGCTCGGAGATTCCGACTGAGCCGTTGGCTCGATCCTTACGGCTAGAGACTCCTACGGGAGCAGACTCGACGATTACGCACTGGTGCCGGCAGTGTGAGCTTACTCTAGGAGGCGAGAGCTTCGGCTGGGATCTCCTTGTAGCGGCGTCGAGGCCTTACGACGTCATCTTGGGCATGGATTGGCTATCCACGGTTCATGCCCAGATCGACTGTTTTAGGCGCAAGGTGCGATGTGTTCGTACCGACGGGAGCAGGTTTACCTTCACCGGCGAGAAGGGAACCTTTGCAGCACAGGATGGACTTCCGCGGAGGAGAGTGCAGCCCATCTCACATCAGTTGGCTAGCCTCATCCTAGGAGCAGTGGACGTGCGGAGTCCGGCTTTTCCTGCAGTGGTGGACCAGTACGTGGACGTCTTTCCCGACGACGTTCCAGGGCTACCTCCTCGTAGAGAGGTAGACTTTTACATCGACTTGTACCCCGGGACAGCCCCGATATCTACTCCAGCATATCGGATGGCCCCCGCCGAGCTTCGAGAGCTGCGGGTACAGTTAGAGGACTTGCAGAGCAAGGGGTTTATCCGACCCAGTGTTTCACCCTGGGCTTCCCCGATTTTGTTCGCCAAGAAGGCGGACGGGAGCTTACGACTATGTGTCGACTATCGTCGCCTGAACCAGGTGACAGTGAGGAATAAGTATCCGCTGCCACGGATTGATGACCTCTTCGATCAGCTCAAGGGAGCGCGGTGGTTCTCGAAGATAGACCTCCGGTCAGGCTATCATCAGCTCAGAGTTCGAGACGAGGACGTGCAGAAGACGGCCTTCAGGTGTCGGTATGGCCATTATGAGTTCTTGGTTATGCCGTTCGGCGTAACCAATGCTCCAGCAGTGTTCATGAGCCTCATGAACAGGATCTTCCAGCCATACCTCGACCGATTTGTCGTTGTCTTCATTGACGACATTTTGGTATACTCGACGACTGAGGAGGAGCATGCCTACCACCTGCGAGTTGTGCTAGACACACTCCGAGAGCACCAGCTTTATGGCAAGCTCTCAAAATGCCAGTTCTGGTTGCGTGAGGTCCATTTCTTGGGGCACGTCATTTCTGAGGCGGGAGTTGCAGTGGATCCCGCGAAGATCGAGGCAGTGCTAGCTTGGGAGCCACCCAGGAGCGTGACTGAGGTGCGGAGCTTCTTGGGCCTAGCGGGATACTATCGGAGATTTGTGCCGAACTTCTCCAGAGTTGCGGCACCACTCTCAGCCTTGACGAAGAAGGGGAAACCCTTCGTGTGGTCAGACAGATGTCAGCAGAGCTTCCAGGAGCTGAGACAGAGATTGACCAGCGCACCTATCTTGAGGTTGCCTGAGGAGGGAGTTGGGTACGTAGTTTACTGCGATGCATCAGGGACTGGACTCGGGTGCGTCCTGATGCAGGAGCGGGCCGTGATCGCCTACGGATCACGTCAGTTGAGGCCGCATGAGCAGAACTACGCCACTCATGACCTGGAGTTAGCAGCAGTGGTCTTCGCTCTGAAGACTTGGCGGCACTATCTGATGGGCGAGCGCTTCACAGTCTTTTCTGACCACCAGAGTCTCAGGTATATCTTCTCTCAGAAGGACCTGAACCTGAGACAGCGGAGATGGCTTGAGTTCCTCCAGGACTATGACTTTGAGATAGTCTATACTCCTGGGAAGGGGAACGTGGTAGCCGATGCCCTCAGCAGGAGGACGGGCATTCAGCTACTTGAGGAGGCGACGGAGCAGCTAGCCTCCTTGCAGATATCCTTCGTGGATAGAGATGGAGCAGCCTTTCTTCAGTCTCTCACAGTCTCTCCTCCACTTCTACAGCGGGTCAGAGAGGCTCAGCGTGGGGACGCTGACTGTGAGACCCGGCGTGCACTGATATCCTCAGGTCAGGCGCCTGATGGTTTCTCCCTTGGAGCAGAGCACGACATCCTTTTCAGAGGACGTACCTTCGTACCAGTCGCTCTACGAGAGGAGGTGCTGAGAGAGTTTCACACTTCTCCCTTGGCGGTACATCCCGGAGTGGCAAAGATGTACCAGGATCTCAGACGACAGCACTGGTGGCCGGGCATGAAGAAAGCTGTGGCAGAGTTCGTTTCACGATGCCTCACCTGCCAGCAGGTGAAGGCAGAGCATCAGGTACCAGCAGGCTTGGTACAGCCCTTGGAGGTCCCGGAGTGGAAGTGGGACAGCATATCTATGGACTTCGTGACTGGACTTCCACGCACTTCCAGAGGTCACGACTCCATTTGGGTGATTGTCGACCGACTCACCAAGTCGGCACACTTCTTACCCATCAGAGAGCAGGGCTCAGTAGAGAGCTTGGGACGTCTTTACGTCCAGGAGATCGTACGGCTTCACGGTGTGCCATCGTCTATCGTCTCCGATCGAGATGCTCGTTTCACTTCCAGGCTTTGGAAGGGGTTGCAGGAGGCGTTCGGGACGCGGCTCCATCTGAGCACAGCCTTCCACCCTCAGACGGATGGACAGACGGAGAGGACCATACAGACACTCGAGGACATGCTCCGTGCATGTGTTCTCGACTTTGGTCGCAGCTGGGAGGACCACCTACCCTTGGTGGAGTTTGCGTACAACAACAGCTACCACTCCACCATCGGGATGGCACCATACGAGGCGTTGTACGGCAGACCCTGCAGATCACCGTTGTGCTGGACAGACCCTGGGGAGTCAGCACTCGTGGGACCAGAGATGGTCCGAGCCACGACAGAGAAGGTCCAAATCATCCAGGAGAGGATGAGGACAGCTCAGAGCCGGCAGAAGTCATATGCTGACAGGAGGCGGAGGCCACTAGAGTTCGAGGATGGCGACCACGTCTTTTTGCGTGTCTCACCTCGACGTGGTTTACGGAGATTTGGCCGAGGCGGCAAGCTGTCTCCCCGCTTCATCGGGCCTTTCCAGGTCCTCAGCAGGATAGGAGAGGTGGCTTATCGCCTGGCTCTACCACCTCAGTTGCACCGGGTGCACGACGTCTTCCACGTGTCTCAGCTGAGGAGATACGTGCACGACCCGACGCACATCATCGACTTTGGGGAGCTGGACGTGGACGATGGGGCGACTTTTGCGGAGGTTCCAGTGGAGATCGAGGATCGACAGGAGCGGGTCCTACGTGGGCGGTCGATTCCTCTTGTGCGCGTCAGATGGCAGCACGGGAACCTCCAGGAGAGCACTTGGGAGCGGGAGGCTCAGATGCGTGCTCAGTACCCCCATTTGTTCCCCTAGTTTTGATGTATCTTTACGGGGACGTAAAGCCCTGAGGTGGGAGTAATGTAAAGACCCGCAAATTTCAAGGAAATTTTTTTTCTTAATTTTCTTTGGAATTTTACAAGAACGCAGCTTCAGACGGCACCTGATTCCGAGGCCCGGTGTGCCCGGAATCAATTTCCGAAGTTTGGCTCGGGTACGTTCAGTGAACGGACGAGCGGGTTTTTCTATCTTTTGAACCGGTGCCCGGAATCGAATTCTGAGGGCACCGATGAAATCGCAGCGCCGGTATTTGCTTAGAAACGCCTCTTCCGGAGTTGCGTTTGCTCAGACGTGGTTTTTAAATTTTGCGGCTTTAAGTCAGAAATAAAAATAAAGTTTGTGCGACAACTTTATTTTATTTCACTTAAACTGCTTGGAAGCCACTTAAGTCACTTAAAGGCGGCTTGAACTGAGTTGAACTGGATAGGATACTATCCAGAAATATCCTACCCCCTTGGTAGGATATTTGTGCGGTGGGACCCGCACGAGCCCCGCCGTTTCTTTCGCTAAGTAACGCACCCGCGAAAACCCGTCAAAGTAACTGAAAAGTCAACCGACGCGTTTTCTTTAATTCTTAACAGACCATTTAATTGGGCGGTTTATTTCGTGAATTAAATGGACTGTTTCTTCGTGAATTAAATGGGTCGTTTCTTTCGTTGAATTAATTCAACGAATTGATGGATCGTTTCTTAACCGGTTTCGTGTTGGCATGTTTATAAAATAAGACCAACATAAAAATCCTTGGAAAGGATTTGAAAGAATCTTCGTTCCTCCACCCTCTCCGCGAAGAACGCGAAGAACGCGAAGAACGCGAAGAACGCCGACGACCGGAATTCGACGACGCACACCAAGATCTGCGACGTCGACGAGATCTACCCGCGACGTTCTTCGGCGACGCCTCTTCTTCCGCGGCCGACCCTCGTTCGGCAACAAAGGTGAGAATCAGATCTTTTCTTCTCCCTTTTTAATCTCAATATCAACGGAATTAAACTAATTAAATCCGTTGATCTTGATCCGGAGATTGGCGACGCGACGAGCGATTCCGCGACGACGCGGCGATCTCCATCTTCCGCGACGAGCAATTCCGACGACGACGATAAAGTAAGGGTTGATTGGAATATTTTCCTTCCCGTGATTTATTTCTTTTAAAGTAAAGAAGCATGACCTTCGAACAATTTTAACATTTAAAATTGTTGTTGATTGTTTTATTGTTCCTCCCGTGGATTATGACTAACGCGGAGGGTGCGGGTCTAACGAACAAGACCCGGCAACCCTCCGCCGATCTATTTTTGGTTGTGCGGATTTGGCGGACGTCGACAAACCGTGCGGCAAGGGCAATTTGTTGGCTCCGCAGTGAAGATCGTCCCCCGGGAGGAGCATCGGCGCAGACGGGAAAGAAATCGGGCCACCGGAGCATCTCCGGCGGCCCGCGGAAGGAGGCGGCGGCGCGGGTCGCCGGCGCGGCGGCGCCGGCGACCGGAGGCGGCGGCGCCCGGCGCGCCGCCGTGGAAATCTTCCGCCGCGGCTGAAGCCGCGGCGGCGGCGGCAGCCGGTTCCGCGGCCGCGCGGAACCGGGACGGACGCGGCGGCCCGGCCGCGTCCGCGTGACAGGCGGCCCCCCCGCGGGGCCGCGGTTTCTCTCAAGCCGCGGGTTCAACCCCGCGGCGGCGGCAGTTCGGCCGCCCGGCCGAGGCCGAGCCGGCCGGTCCGGTCGGCCGGGCCGCGCCCAGGCCGGACCGGACCCGGCCGAGCCGGTTCGGGCCGGGTCGGGCCGACCCGGTTCGGGCCGACCCGGTTCGGCCGACCCCAGGGGGGGTTCGGGCCGGGTCGCCCCGGGCCCAGTACCCCCGTTTCGGGCCCTCTACGGTCTTTCGCCCATATCTTGGGCCTGGGACCTCCGATTGACGAACCGTCAGCGGCTACGCGATCCTTGGATCGAGACGGTCGTTTCGGTATATTATACTCAAGGTTTCGGAAGACTTTGGGTTCGGCCGGGTTGGTTCGTACACGAAGCCAACCGGGCCCTCGGAGCGGAAACGCTCATAACTTGAGCTACGGACGTCCGAACGACGTACCGTCAGCTGTGGTGGTTTCCTCTAAGTGAGACGGAACTTTTGGCATACTCCGCCCGAGGATCGGATACAGGCGGAGTACGGTCGGGTTGGTTTTGCCCTAAAAACCAACCGGGCCCCTGGGACGAAAATGCCAATAACTCTCAGACCGGGCGTCCGATTGACGCGCCGTCTGTCGCGTTGAGATCCTGTTGTCGATACGGAACTTTTGGATACATCAACTTCGGACTACGTGTCAGTTGATGTATCAGCCCCTCGGCTCGTGGAGCGGACCCTCCTAAACGAGCTCGCTACGTGCGGGAACCCTAGCGCTGGCTGTGACCTCGACGACAGAGCAGAGATCCTCCGTGGACTGCGACGACGGCAGAGCAGAGATCCTCCGTGGACTGCGACGACGGCAGAGCAGAGATCCTCCGTGGACTGCGACGACGGCAGAGCAGAGATCCTTCGTGGACTGCGGCGACGACTGTGCAGAGATCCTCAGTGGACTGCGTCGACTACTGCACTCAGCGATCCCACGTGGATCAGTGCTTCAGGTTCTGTGTGAGCCCGATCCTCCGTGGGTCCTTACTACCGGTTCTGTGTGAGCCACTGCCTACAGGTTCTGTGTGAGCCCGATCCTACGTGGGTCTTTTTGCGGGGGTTAGTACCTATCGATCCTTCGTGGGTCCGACGACTGAGACGGATCAGTGATCGTCTTTGACGTCATCTGAAAAAGTATACCTGGTTGAGCTGAATCTTATGTTACTCTCCTTTGTGGATTGTGTTGAACTATCCTTTGTGGATTTACTGTTTACTCTCCTTGTGGATTTGAGTCTTGCTTTCCTTTGTGGATTGAGTTGTTCTTGAGCTCGTGAGCAGAGCTAGAATTGGGGACTTAGGTATATGTATGGGCATATACCTAAGTCGAGTCAGATGTTACTTCGTGATTGCATCTTTCTTTTGTGCTATATCCTTTGTGGATTTCGGGAGACCTTCGGGGGTCTCGGGGTCCTTACTGAGTAGTTGTACTCACCCCTGCACGGGCTATGCCCGCACTTCGTGGTGTTGGTTGCAGACGACGGACAGCGCTGATCGCGGTTGGGGCGTGGAGCAGGACGGTACCTGGAGGTGGACCACTGGACGGGACGTGCTCAGAGCGGACGTGGGGCCCGAGGAGCTTGGAGGCTATCTGTACCCACCCTTCAGGTGGGATTGCCAGTGGACGACACGAGGCCGCCGTCTTTTCTTCAGTTGCTGTACTTTACTTTTCAGTTGTACTTTACAGTTGGGCTTGTATTTCCGGCCCCTTTACCTTTCTGCACTTTACTTTCCGCTTGCTGACTCTGTGTGGTTGTTACTTATAAAGGCAATGCCTTCCCTGTTTACTGGGATTTTACGCCTTGGTGCTAGTCGCCAGCCCCTGGCCTATGGAAGGCGGGCTTGGGGTAGTCACGGCACGGGCCCCGAGGACGGGTCGTGACATTGTCCTTGAATGATGGACGGGATTTTTGCTAAGATTTATAGAACTTGAGTTGTCGCACTGGATTCCGATCGGAGACTTCACTTCAACTCCCATATCTTCAAGCTGCTGCTTCATCCACAATAATTGTGTGCAGGCTTGAGTGGCCGCAATATACTCAGCTTCTGCGGTGCTTAATGAAATGAAATCTTGCTTCTTGCTTAGCCAATAAATACACAATCCACCAAGATAGAATGCACCACCAGACGTTGATTTTCTATCATCCGCTGAACCGGCCCAGTCTGCATCAGTGTACCCCAATAACTCTGTCTGAGATTTGTCATTGTATGTCAAGCCGAAGTCCACTGTGCCCTTAATATACCGAAGTATTCTTTTCACTATGAGCATGTGACTTTCCTTGGGATTACTCTGATATCTCGCTGCTTGGCATGTGGCGAAAACAATATCAGGCCTTGTTGTGGTTAAGTACAACAGACTTCCAATGATTTGCCTGTATTCTGTGATATTAACTGCCTTGCCATCCTCATCTTTTGATAATTTCATCCGGGTAGCCACCGGAGTCTTCATCTCCTTGGAATTGTCCATTCCAAACCTTCTCAAGACCTCCTTGGCATATTTAGATTGAGAAATGAATGTTCCATTCCTTCCTTGTGTTACCTGTAGACCAAGGAAAAATGTTAGCTCTCCAATCATTGACATTTCAAATTCATTTTTCATGAATTCGGAAAACTGTCTGCACTGAGCTTCATATGATCCACCAAATATTATGTCATCGACATAAACCAACACCGTCATCCTTTGATTACTGTCATTACTGAAATAGAGATTGTAATCAACTCCTCCACGCTGAAATCCAAGCTTCTTCAAGTACTGATCAAGCCTTGAGTACCATGCCCTTGGTGCTTGTTTCAGCCCATACAATGCCTTCTTCAGCCTGCAAACTTTGTTCTCATCCTCATGAATGAGAAAACCATCTGGCTGCTCAATATACACCTCCTCTTCCAGAACCCCATTCAAGAATGCAGATTTGACATCCATCTGGAACACTTTGAACTTCCTTTGCACTGCGATGGCTAGGAATAATCTGATTGTCTCCAGCCTTGCAACCGGTGAAAATGTCTCATCAACATCTATTCCCTCTATCTGGGAGTATCCCTTGCACACTAGTCGTGCTTTGTTCCGAATCACTGTGCCATCTTCATTCATCTTGTTGCGATAGACCCATTTAGTCCCGATGACATTCTTGTATGCTGGCCTCGAGACAATCTCCCATGTCTGGTTCTTCTCAATCTGATCAAGCTCTTCGTTCATGGCTTGAACCCAGTTCTCATCTTCAGCTGCATCGGAAAAACATTTCGGCTCCACTTGAGACAAAAACGATGCTTGCTGTGATGATTTCATTCATCGAGACTGAACTGGAGATGTTTGATCACCAATGATATTCTGCCTATCAATTTCAGCTCGACACTTTGGCTTTCTCACAGACACCGACTTGACACTTTCCTCTTCATCATCAGTATCTTCTTCTGAGTCAGCTTCTGCCACTCCTGCTCCCCCTGGGTTTCTTATCTCATCATCACTTTCATCCAGGAACTGTTCACTGGATCGTTGAGTATTCTGCTCATTTTCAACTATAGTGACATCATTGCATTCAATGATTTTTCCTAGCTTTTTATTGAAACATTTATATTCTTTACTTTTCCCGGAATAGCCAAGGAATATCCCTTCATCTCCTCGTGCCTCAAACATCCTATGATGTTCTTTGTTGAGAATGAAACACTTACTTCCAAAGATTTGAAAGTACTTCAACGTTGGCTTCTTTCCGTACCACAGTTCATACGGAGTCTTCCCTTGCTTCGGACATAACAGGGACCTGTTTGAAACATAGACCGAAGTCAAAACTGCTTCCTTCCAAAATTTCTCCGACAGGTCCTTATCAATAAGCATTGTTCTAGCCATATTGTTGATGATCCGATTTCTCCTTTCAACTACTCCATTCTGTTGGGGAGTTCTTACTGATGAAACTTGATGCCTTATCCCATGTTTCTCGAGATAGTTTTCAACCTGACTGTTTGTAAATTCCGTACCGTTATCAGTACGAAACTTCAGAATTTTCTGCCCCAGCATCTTTTCTGATTCCCTCCTGTACTGCTTTATGCAACTGAACACCTCTGTCTTATGGGTTATGATGAATACCCAGGCCATTCTGCTATAGTCATCAATGAAAAGAACATAGTACCTTTGCCCATTTATAGCTCGTGGTGAGATAGGTCCACATACATCAACATGCACCAATTTGAGCACTCTAGTTGATTTCTGTTCCTTTGGCCTGTATGTCTTTCTGATGATTTTCCCTTGTTGACAAGCATCACACGTATGAGTGCGGTCACGTGATTGTTTGGGAAGGTCTCTAACAGCATCACATTTAACGAGATCCTCCATAGATGGTTGGCATAGATGACCAAGTCGCTTATGCCACAGCTGGTTTTCTTCCTCTCTGGATAAGAGACAAATATCTTCTTCCCCACCTACAAGATAGAGATTTCCCTTTGAAATTTTTCCCTGCAGAACAGCTGCTCCATCTTTTCCTTTTACAACACACATCTTCTTGGTAAATTGGATAGAGTGCCCAGAGTCACATAGTTGACTGACACTGAGTAGGTTATGACTGAGACCCTCTACTACCAAGACATCAGCACATCTCATCTCTTTCCCCCCAAACTTGGCTTTCCCTGAGCCAACAATCTTCAGGCCTTCATCATTTCCAAATTTGACAACTCCTTCTTTGTCATATTTGATGCCTGTAACAAGATCCCTATTACCCGTCATGTGGGATGTGCAACCTCTATCAAGGATCCAAACACCAGATCGATCTGATGCTTTAAGGGCAATCTGCGCCACCACAGCCTTCTCATTTTTCTTCTTCTTGGTCCATACTTTTTCTTTCACACTCGGTATGGATTTAGGCTTCTGTTATTTCTCAGAGTATGATGGACCACCCTCATCTTGCAGAGCCGCAAATCTATTCTGAACTTTTAACTCACTTGTTGGTTTATTGATCTGCTGCTTGCGAACATTTTGATTATTCTTTGACACATTTCTCTGAATGATTGAAGTGCAATACCTAGCCATGTGTCCAAATCCTCCGCACCAAAAACAGTGTCCTTCAAAATGTGTTTTGGAAAACCATTCTCTGTTTGACTGCCGTCTCTGTTCATGTTCCCTTCTGTATCTCTTGGCTATGGAACACACATACTGTGAATGTCCCATTTTCCCACAGCAATAACACCTGATATAGGATGCATTCCCTCGTGATATTTCAGCACTGTGATTTTCCCTTTGGGATCTCTGAATATTCTGATTCTGTTTTGTTCCCAAATCAACCTTCACTTTCGGGATGAGTGCTTGCGATCTGACTGCAATTGTTGCAAATTTTTGTTCTGGACTAAGCCCAGAAACGACCTTAACATCTGAGCTCAATTGCTGTTTCTTTCCTACTGAACTGCTAGGCTCCTCTTTCATCTTCTCTGTCTTCTGAATATCCTGTTTTTCGGATATCACATTGGGGGTCAAGAGTTTATCTTGATCCTTGAGTTTTTGTCGCAGACTGACCACTTCTTCTTCAAGCTCTTTGATACATCTAACCTGCTCCTTTCCTGCGTTAGTCAAACAATCAATTTCCTTCTTTTGTTCCTCAATTTTAAGCTTATACTCAACAATATTTTCTGAGCTCTCTGGTGTTGAGGATTTTAGTATTTCAATTTCTTCTAACAGATCAGACTTTTCTTCATCCTGTTGTTGCATATAGAGTTTGGCATCACGAACCACTTTATTGGCTTTCTTCGTTTGGCTCTCCAAACATCTATCTCCTCAAGAGCTGCTTCCAATTCGGCTTCCATATCAATTCTCCCTTCAATTTCTTCTTCTTCTTTAGCATCAGATTCTTCTCCCTTTTGAGAACTACCAACAATTGCCACCAAGGCATTTACCCCACGATATTTGCAATTTTCTTTTTCCTCAACTTCTTCATCCTTAGACTCATCTGAACTTTCAAATTCTTGTGAAAGAAGATTCTTTTTCTTGAAGAAATTTCTCTTGAATTGTTTCTTCCCTTTCACAAAAGGTGAAGTCTTCTTTTTGGGAATTTCAACGTCATCATCATCATCATCATCTTGAAACTTCTTGGGGCATCTTGCCGCAAGATGACCAACCTTTCCACATCTAAAGAATGCTAGTGGAAGTTTACCTTTAAACTTTCCTCTTCCTCTTTGTAGATTTGAAGAAAGGAATGACATCACCTCATCTGTCTCTTCTTCTTCATTAGAATCTTCAATGGTGAGCTTCTTCATGGCCTTAAATGCCACCTCTTTAGACATCCCCTTTTCCACAGCCTCATTATCGTCGTTCCTCATTTCATATGCAACCAAGGTACTGTGCAAATTGTCCAATGTCAGCTCTTTTGGATCTTTATCTTCTAGTACTGAAACTTTCGGATTGAACCGAGGTGGGAGTTTCCTCAATATGCGCTTTACAATCTTTATGTCTTCAATGACTTCTCCAAGACCTCGCATATCTTCCACAACAATGTTTACCCTATCAAAGAATGCGTCAACAGACTCATTCGGGTTCATTTTCAGATCTTCATATTTGTTCCACAACACCTGCAGCTTTGCCTCTCTGACTTTTGTGTCCCCTTCATATATATTCAAAAGCTTTTCCCACATGGAATGTGACGTTTTTCATGACATCACCTTTGTGTAGATGGGATTGGAAAGGGCTCCCCCTAAGGCATTGATTGCCTTAGAATCAGCATCCAACTCTCTATGCTCAGCCTCTGATAAGGCACCACTATTAATATCAGCTGTGATACCATGCATAGCTGCTGAAAACACATCCATTCCCAAGGATCGGAAATAGTGTTGCATCCGATTCTTCCATATCTGAAAATTATATCCGTCGAAGATCGGAATCCCTTTATGATTGGATACCTCCATTGAGAGAAGAACAACTTTCAACCTTCCCTTTGATACCAATTGTTAGGTCCACTAGGCTGGATACCCTTAGAGGGGGGTGAATCAGGGTATGACTAATTAAAAATTAATGCCCGTTCTGATCTTGTTTCGCTGTTAAGCAAAACACTCTTCTCTCTTTTTCCTACTGCACGATATAAACAGAATGTAAAGCAAGCACAGAACACAACAATTTTACTTAGTTCACCGCTAAGGGCTACGTCCAAGGAGCATACGCCGACAGGTTTCCGGTCGTACCAAATTCCACTAATCTTCACTAGATGTGGATTACAAGGTTCGGGCTAGATCACTTCTATGCCCAGGCTCACTGCCTTTACAAAGTTTAGGGTCAGCTCAATGCTTTCCCAAGGGTCACTCCCTGTTTCTCTCTCTCTGGCTCACTGCCGGTGGAGAGGATCACCTTCTTCCTCTTCCTAAGCTCACTGCTCTTGGATGGAATCCACTCACAGTTTATAGACCTGCAGGTCTCTTCATTTTTATGAAAGAATGCATCTTCTCTTGTATGTAGATGCTCTGTTGAAGTTTAACTTTCACCCGTTGATGAATATCTCTTTGCACCGAAGGTATCGGGCAAACTTCCAGCTTCCACGCAGCCCAAAAAACACTGCTGGAACGAACCTTACTTGGCGCGCAAGTCAACCTCGGCGCGCAAGTATCGGCGCACAAGTCACCCTCTAACACTTGCGCGACACAAGCTTCCACAACTCCAAACTTGCGCGTCTCTCTACCTTTTACGCCTAAACCACTATTGGCGCGCAACTGCCAACTGGCGCGCAACTGCTAACACCGGCGCACAACTTCAACCACTGGCGTGCAAGTCCCACCTGCGCGACCACACACACCACTTGCGCGACCACCACACCTGCGCGACGGGAGCTCTCGTCTTGAACTCCAGTGAGAAATGAGGAGGGGTGGTCCGGTATTTATAGGCAATCTGACCACCCTGCGCGACGGCGCGCAAGTCACCTGCGCGACCCAATCTCGGCGCGCAAGTCTTCTCTCCTTTTAGACACTTGCGCGACCAACTACCAAACTTGCGCGAACCTATTTCCTTATCCATATTTTTATCTTCTGATCTTGAAAAACATATGGCGTGCAAGTTTCCTATACTCCAAGTCCACGGCGCGCAAGTCCCTTTGCCAAAAAAACTTTTCTTCATTTGCCGATTTTCAGGCCCAATAATTTGGCAAACACTGGAAAACGGCGCCACCTTGTATCTGTTCTTTTGTACCGCCTCCAGATCTTCCATTCCTTTTATCGACGTTCTTGAATCAAACATGGATCGTTGACCTCAGCTCTTGAACACGACATTCCATCATGAAATCCTCTTTGTCAACAATCACAACTCAGATGTCCACTTTGTCAACAAACACAATCGCCTCAAAAATGCTTCAATGATACCTTGAGGGATTTTTGCCCAACAGAGAGGAGGCGGTGAGGGTACGGGGGACGGGCAACGAGGGGGGGGGGTGTCCGGGGGGGGGGGGGGGGGCTGTCCGAGGTGCGGGGAGGGGTGTCCGGGGTGTCGGGGGCCTGTCAGGGGTGCGGGTAGGGGTGTTCGGGGTGCGGGGGTGTCCGGGGAGCGGGGGGGGGGGGGGGGGGGGGGCTGTCTGGGGTGCAGGGGGGCTGTCGGGGGTGCGGTGTCCGGGGTGCGGGGGGCTGTCCGGGTTTGGAGGGGGGGTGTCCGAGTGCGGGGGGGGGGGGGGGGGGGGTGGGTTGTCCGGGGTGCGGGGGGGTTGTCCGGGTTCGGAGGGGGGTGTCCGAGTATAGGGGGGGGGGGGGGGGCTGTCCGGGGTGCAGGGAGGCGTCCGGGGTGCGGGGGGCAGTCCGGAGTGCACGGGGGGGGGGGGGGGGGGGGGCTGTTCGGGGTGAGGGGAGGCGTCCGGGGTGCGGGGGGCGGTCCGGAGTGCGCGCGGGGGGGGGGGGGGGGGCTGTCCGGGGTGCGGGGAGTTGTCCGGGGTGCGGGGGGCGGTCCGGAGTGCGCGCGGGGGGGGGGGGGGGGTGTCCGGGGTGCGGGTGTCGTCCTGGGTGGGGGGGGGGGGGGCGAGAGGCCGGCGGCCGGAGGCCCGAGGGTGGCGGCCGGAGGCCCGAGGGCAGAGGGCGGCGGCCGGAGGCCGGAGGGCAGGCGGCGAGGGAGGCCGGGCGGCGGGGGAGGCCGGGCGGCGGGGGAGGCCGGGCGGTGGCGGAGGGCGGCGAGGGAGGGAGGGGGTTAGGGCGGCGAGGGAGATCGGGGTCGAGGGGGCGCAGGGGGGGGGGGTGCAAAAGCCCCCCGTTTTATTTATGTAGGTTAGCGACCGCCATTGGGGGTCGCTATTGGTTAGCTATAGCGACCGCCAATGGCGGTCGCCCGAGTCTGGGGGGCTTCAATGCCCCCTTTTCTAGTAGTGTCATCATCCATAGTTTCTAATTGAAGGGTTGGTACAACTCGTGGTTAGTCGTCACTACGACACATCGTGTCTAAAGGTCCACCTCTAAGCATCTTCCAGTCCTGGCTCCCAAACCCTGGTCAAAGTTGTCCTTCATCTGCACAAGACGCAACAGTGTGAAGGCAAATCCCATGAAGGGGTGAGTATAACAATACTCAGTAGGGACCCTGAGACCCCTAAAGGTCACCCAGAGTTCCACAAAAGAAAAACCACATAGTAAGACCTCAATCAAAAATCACAAATCCATAGTTAGCTCACACCAGGTATACAATAGAGAGATCAGAAATATAGATGATTAGTCTTAATTTATATCGTCTTATTCCATTTAGAAGTTCTAAAACTAATCCACAAAGAAGTTTTTATAATATTGATCCACTGTTGGATGTAATTAGTGCTACCATAATGGGCCACCGTATGGTAGGTCCTCATTGGGTCACGCTACAGCTGATCCATACAGGGTCTCTAGAATGTTGATCCACATAGGGTCGCTGGAATGATGATCCACAAAGGGTCACTGGAATGTTGATCCACACATGGTCACTCGATGCTGATATACACATGGTCACTAGTTTCTGATCCGCGATGATCCACACAAAAATAGGTCCCCATCGAGTAGCTACATTGTTCATCCATACAGGGTCACTATGATGTGAATCAACATAGGGTTACTACGTCGATGATGGTCGGTCACATGATTCCAGCTAATATCACGCTTGATTCTGGGAGAACCGATCCTCAATCCATTGATCATATTTCAAAAATTATGAACTCCAGAAAAGGACATTCCCTAGGGAATACCCCATCATAGGGGTCCCAACGTGACAGACAGTGCGTCAATCGGCCGCCCGGTATGTGAGATATGGGCAATTTTGTAAAAAGGACCTGGTTGGATTCAAGTATGATCCGAACCAATTTGCACATAAAACACCATCAAAACTAACATAGAGTGTCTCTAATGGAACTAATTGACACAAGCTTCCTTATGCCATAAATGGTACGTCAATCAGATACTATATCCATTAGTTACATCCCTTTCCGTGAAACGGGGGTGCTTTGCACCTCGGACTGCCAGAAGGCGGACCACCATCTCTATTGGCCCTATGGTTACGGGGCCATTTTTTCTAACTGGTGGGGTGCTGCCACACCACATTAATCTGTCATCCATTTGGCCGACCAGCTTCTGCCAACAGGGTGTGTCATGTGCCATGACGCTCCCTCTTGTATGGCCTGCTGGTTGCGACTGCTTCCACCCTTGTCTTGCACGACCGTCTCAGGTAGTCCGACTCATGCCTCCTCCGCACGTGACAGTGCGCTACTTCCCACCACCCGCAGAAGTTCTCCGCAGGTCTCCTCTAGCCACTTTCATCCCCTTCCAAAATAGTACACAATCGATTTCTTTCGCAGGCCAACAGACGTGCTATGGTGGTCCGTTTTTGGTGCTGCTAGTGCCTAAGAGGCTCTCAGGTCTCCATCGCCATTGTGTGTCCTTCGGTTTAATCCTGCCACTCTGTTTGCAAAACCGTTCTAGAGAAACAAGAAAAATAACAAAATGGTATATGGTCCAGGACTTCTTCATTTGGCCTGTGTCCTCCACATTAGAATCATATCAGGTAGTCCGCATGTTATCTCATAAAGATTAATTTTACAGTAACCCCCCTGCCTAGATAAGACGTTATCTGAGGACAAGTGATAGAACATCCATCGTCATTGCCGTTACTTCAGCATTTGGTGGTGCTCATCACCGCTCGCTAAAACTAGTATTATCCTCCAGGTGGTTGGTGTCGTGGTAATTTTCTGTAGCTTCATCGCTGGGTGATGCAATGCCAACACCCCACCTTGATATCTATATAAATAGGAGGGGGGAGAAGTGTGCAACACTCTGAGAAATTTATGAGGTTCATTTAATTAATGGACCACCCAAATTCCCAATGGTGTTGTTACACGTAAAAGAGATTCATGACATTTAATGGCTTGACATGTCATTGGTCCCGCAACCATCGCTCGTCCATTGTAGGATTGGAAGAAAGAGAAATAAAATAACATGGTTAATTTATTATTATTTTAAATTTCCAAAAACTATCCTTTTCTCCAAAACATCTGTGGTCAAAGTGATGCCTCAGTTCAGTGAATCCTGACAATATGGATTCAATGGTGACCTCAAATTTTTAATCCTAGAACAGGTTCAAAAAATTGAAAACACCACCTGCACGTTTACTAAACGTACCTTAAAATAGGCCAGAAATTCATTCCGGTCACCCCTAGCCTCATAATCATGTAGCATTAATTTCCAAAGACTTATAATAATCCAAAATAATTTAAAAGAATTACTTAGAAAATCTGGGACTTTACAATTTCTATATTTTCATAATATTATATGTTTCATTTAATTTTATTCCTTCCTCGGGATTAAGATTTAATGTAACTAAACTGGTAAGAGTATTTTATAACAATATAATCATTTATTGGGATTGTGTATAGTTAATTATTTTATGTTATAATCTTATAATTATTATGAAATATCTTTTAATCTATTTATTAATGATATTTTCATAAAATAGTACTATTTCCTAACTTTTTGGTACATAGAAAAATTGTGAAAATGTTTTTTATAAAATCATACTTTTTTCTCTCTTAATTCAGAATTATTTTTTCTTCATAGACCATATATTTGAAAAATTATTTTAGTATTTTATTATTATTTATTGAGAACATTTTCCCCATTTTTACATAATTTTTTTTTCAAAGGAATCCTATTGTCTCTATCAAACAAAGAAACATTTATAATCTTTTTAAAATGAAAAAGGATTGTTCTTTATGACATGTGTGTAATTACCCATTATGATGACTATCTTTTCTTTGAAGATTATTTTAAATATTTAAAAGGTTATTTTTATAGAAAATATTTTATTTATGTTCTGGAAATTTATTCTTTTAAAAATTATTTACCAAAAAAATATTTTCAAAATGTATTATGTTTGAAATATTGATTTTCATAATGAAAATTATAATTTAATAGAAAATGTTTCTAATGATATATGAATTTTATTTCCATTCAAAATTACCCTTGTTGTTACTTATCATCCAATGGGGATTTTTTAATGATATAATCCACTTTCTTTTCAGTATGTATTATTATTATTTTAAAGTGATTGTTATTGAACCTATTTATTTTTCATGGTTTAATCATGTTTCAAAAATAATTTTATATAAATCATTTATTTCCCTAAGTTTATCATGTTTTAAAGAGATTGATATAAAACCCATTCTTTTCCATTAGTTAATTGGGTTATAAAAAAAGAAGGATTGATTTTATGAGATTTATGATGATGTTAATTCTCTATCTACATTATTCATGTTTTGGTTATAGGACATTATATACTATGTGGTGGCCCGGATATTTATGGGCATGCTTGTTATACCCTATATTATGGGGAAGAATAGATAGCACCTAGTGATCCCATTACATCTTAAATTCTAGGGTGGTAAATAAACTTCCATGTGAGCCTATTATAACTTATATAATGGGCACACCCCGACAGCATTCTAATGCATTGGTTAATGTTTTTGATTTCCATACAATTAGATTTGATATTAGAAGAATGGTTATTCCAATTTGTAAGGGATTGGTAAGGGATCATTGTGATGATGTCATAGGATGTCAACATGTTTTGTCTATACTTACTATGGGTTTATGATATCTCATTTTGTAAGGACCAGTTTGGGATATACCTAAAACTGAGAGGGGGGGGGGGTGAATCAGTGTTGGGGACTTTTTAAACCAATTTCAACTTTTATCCTTGTACCTCTAGACCTGTTCGGATCTTGATTCTCTTATTCTATTTTCCCTATCGCATGCAATAACAGAAAGCGGTAAAGATATGTACACAATATTTTTACAAGGTTCACCACTGAATAAGAGTAGCTACGTTCTTCCCATGCATGGGGATGACCAGTGCATGGATTCTCCATTATAATGTAAAATGATGTTACAATGGAGTGGCTAGGAAAACATTCCTCTAGCCAGTGTGAGTCCCTACACTTTGGAGGGGGGTGGGAAACAATCCTCTTCCCTGGAATGGTGAAATCCTAGTCCAACTTGCAGCCTCTAGCTAGTTCTTTATACTGCCTATGAAGACAGTCTCTTGCAGCCTCTAGATGGTTCTTTATACTGCCCCTAAAGACAGTCTTCTCTATGTTAAAAGAGTTTGCAACACCAAAAGAATCTTTCACCTGTTGAGACCTATTAGATGTCACAGTGCTACTTTGTTCTTCCTCTATTCAATTATTACCTGCCTAGCAGCATGCAGGTAAACAACCACTTCTTTCTCTGCAGCAAATCTGAAAGCTGCAAAATCTTCTCCCCTTTCTTCTTCAGTGCAAAACCAGCTACACTGAGATCTCTTCTACTTAAATCTGTTAGAATCACAAACTCCCTTTGTGATTATCAGAACAATGAAGAACATCTCATCATAGCATCATCAGAATTAAATTGCCCTAAATAATTGTCAGCCTTCAGTTGGGCATACTTTTTTCTTCTTCTTCTCTTCATTCTCTTTGACACAGTATGATTACAGTGTTCTAATCTCTTTCTTCAATTCTCAATACCAACACAATAGTGTATTGGTATACTACCTTCTTCCGTGGTGAAGATATGAATTCAGTTGCACATCTTGTTCTTCCTCACTTCACAATGCACAATGATAGTGTTAAACACCAGTCGTGCGAGTGTGGTTCAACTTCTCTTTGTGAAACCGAATGGTTCACAGTTCTTTCATCTTCTCAAAACTTCTTCGAGAGTGCTATGCACCTATCGAATGCCCACGAGACCCTCAAATTATTCGTGCAACCTTCTAGGTGTCTTGCGTGTAAAATTCTATCCTTGCGCGTAAAAACACCTTTTGGCGTGAAAAAACCCTTTTTGCGCAACCCTTCTATTTCGCACAGTACTTCCCTTTTTCGCGCAACACTTTCTATTTCGCGCAATGCATCTTCTTTTCGCGCAATAATTTATACTTCACTTTTTCCATGTGTCAGAGCTCGGCATTTTTCTATGTGTCGAGTCTCTATTTAATGAGAAGGGTTAGCCTCATATTTATAGGCATTTTTGAACCCACGCGAAAAACACTAATCCGCGTGTAAGACCTCCTCCATGCGCATAAAAACTCTTTTATGCAACTTCATATTTCGGGCCATGATTCAATATTTCGCGCACCCCATGCCTTTTCCATTTTCCATCCTTCTAATCATGGAGCACCAATTGCAAGAAAAATTCCTCACCGCATTCCATATTGCGTGCAAACCCAATATTTCCCGCGACATAATATTTTGCGCACTGCTCCAATCTTTTGCGGATTTCATGCCTTTTCCAATTTTCAAGCTTCTAATCTCGGGCCACCTTTTGTGTGAAAACTTCATTCCTCTATTTCGCGCACCATGCTAATATTTCGCGCAACCCGCTTATATTACGCACATCCCACAAATATTTCGCACAATGATCCAATTTTGCGCGCATCCCGCTGCTATTTCGCGCAGCCCGTATATATTGTGCGCACCACTTTATTTTTGCGCGCAACATGCCTAAATTTCCACGCACTCCATTCCTTTGTCATTTTTCAATGTTCTAACCTTTAATAACTCCTTGGACATGAAAATATAAACCATCTTCAATCTTGCACCCAATATCCATTCCCATGCACATTTCTTCATCTCACGATTTTCAGGCCCTAAAATTTGGCAAACACTGGAAAACGACACCACCTTAAACTGTGCTTTTCTGACGTCCCCGGATTGTGTACTGCTTTGTAATTTTATCTCTTTACTGCTTCCCATAACCGTTCTTCTTCTCTTATCACAAGTCCCACTATCGTGATATTTATCCTTTGATAGATCAACTTAAGCATCGTCAGAGTTGCAATGGGAACTGAAACTTCCCTATCCCCTAGCAGCATCATTCCTTCCAATCAAAACTTTATATGACTGGCATCATCATTTCTCCCCCTTTATATCATAAGGCTTGCATCACAAGTTCTCCTGACTTATGATATTTGGGAAATACATATCAGCAAAGCATCGTCTGGTTTGGAATATAATGAGAAATGCATGGTTACCTCAGAATGTCAAGCCCTTCCACATTCTCTCGTCTTTATAACCATCATTCTGCAAATCATGTGATTCTATTCTTCAAGTAAGATCTTGCATGGTTCACATGAAATCATGAATCATTTCATTGTCTTCTTCAAATCCTCATTCTTCTTCAACCATCCTTAGATAGATGATACTTTTCCATTCTTCATTGTTGTAAACAATGTGTCACCTTTGACACAAGTTCTTTGAACTTAGGATCAGTTCAACAATCGTCTGAATTAATCGTCTAAGAGAATTGCTCAAGTATGAAATCCAGTGCTATGATTCCATAACAATTCTCAAGGCAACCTCACTTCGGCCAATCTCAACAAATTTTTTAGTCCTTCTTCATTTTGACCAGCATTGACAACTATTGACAACAAATACAATATTCATACACAAAGTGGTCCCAACACATTTTATCAAGATTCATGTCACATGGATCAATACATTTTATTATTATGAGTATAAACTCTGTTAATGCCTTATTCTATTTTATCATGCATTGAAGATCCTTTCCATCATAGAGTCTAACAAATGAAAAAGGGTAATACCTTAAGCACAAAGAGATTCATCCTTTGAAGAACATCAAAAATTGACAAAGGCATGAACAAGGAATTCTTTGAGCATGGTTCGCGCAAGTTTCATTATGGTTACCCAAGTATACTTTCATGCAACATATTGGTCACACAGGTGACTTCCGCACCCTATTCTATTTTTTCCCAAGGTCCTCAATGGCCTATAAATACCCCGTGTGGGCCCCCCATTTTAAGAACGAGAAAAATCCAAAAGTCAGATTTAATCTCTCGGTGCCCTAGTCTTTACTTGAAGTCTTTCGAACACTTCTAAGGTAAGTTATGACCTAGAATGGAAGATTAAATTGGGGGAACAAGGACTAAGTGTTGAAATTCATCAACACTTGTGCGCCTAAGTGTCTAACCCTTAAGGTAAAATGCCAAACGTGCGCGCCATTGTATCCCTTCAATAGAACTTTCACGCCACCCTTTTATAAGCCTTTATGGATATTATTGAGGGCTTGAGCCTTGTCTTGCCCATGTATTACCCTATTGGTTAACCGTCTCCCAAGTAAACCCATGTCGCACAAGTATTCTTGCGCGTCTAGGACTTGCGTGCCCAAACAGGACTTGCGCGCCTGCCTCTTTTTGGGTGCCCCTCCTACCTATTCAACTCTTTTCTTCAAATACACCTCTCCACTTCAGGATTTAGTCTTCAAAACCCTCTTCAGAGCTATTTATGTCATGGTTCCTTTGTTGGTTTCTTTATTTGAATGTAATTTTGTTCAACATCTCTCAAAAACTCGTGATTTAAATAAACTTTATGTCACTAAGGTTAGAGATTTCATTCATTCAACCTCATACTTTATGATGATAAGATCTTTAATGAGGGCATCCTCCTTAGAAGTAAGCCCCAAGTTCCCTAATCTGGACATCCACTTTAGGAGTAAGCCCCAAGTTCCCTAATCTGGGCATCCTATTTATGAGTAAGCCCCAATCATATTTTCCCTTAACCTGGGCCTCATTTTCAATATAAAGACCCAGTCACAAATTCCCTAGTCTAGGCATCCTCCTTATGAGTAATCCCCAATCATAATTTCCCTTAACCCGAGCCTCATTTTCAGGTGTAAGCACTAGTCACAAGTTCCCCTTTACTTGGGCCTCCTTTTCAGGAGTATGCCCCAGTCACAAGTTACCTAACATGGGCCTCCTTTTCAGGAGTAATCCCCAGTAATAATATCTTTTTATTTGGACTTCCTTATCAGGAATAAAACCCAATCATAAGTCCCCTCAAATTTGGGCATCCTTCTCAGGAGTATTCCCTATGTTAAATACCGAATTCTCCATAAAGCACATATACCTTTTTGTACCTTGTTCCCAGGTTTCTTCCCTGAAGTAAATCCCAATCCTCATATTCATTAGGCAGTCATACATACATAAGCCCCACATCATTTCTTATGATTGCATATTTTGTGGCACAATCATTAGGTTCTACTAATACCTCTTGTTTCTCACATTGAGCATGACTCGTGTGAGCTTAGAGTGTAAAAGTAATTATGACATATCCCTTTGAGCCATTAATCATGCTTAAACATCATACTTCTTCACTCGAACTACATGGGTTCTAATTCCTTTTCTAACAAGGATATATAGGTAGCCCATCTGTGGGTACGATCCCAACTCTAAAATAATCCATGTCCTTCTGAATGACAATAAACTTCAAGTGACCCACTAAGTGGCTTTAAAACCAGTATGGTCATAATAATGACCAAGAGATTTATATATAATGTATTTAAGGATATGATTTACTAAGGATCTTAATAAATATAGATGATTCTGTATCGATGAAGAACCTCAAATACATATAAAACATTCTCTAAATATCATACATATCAATCATTTATTGTCAGATCTAAAGGAAAAATCATTTTCATACTTGGTAAATTAAAAAGGATTCACGAACATAACTCAATTCTATAAGAGAGTCCCGAAGTAGAAAATAATTCCTCCCAAAAAGGTTTGATGAGTCCAAACTCCCATCCTCTCAAACAATACAAATTCTTAAGCCTCATCGGTCCATAACTAATGAGCAAAAAACTTTGGAAAGTAGGACCAAATGGATATAGAATAATTGGATGTTTCTGGTTCTATGAATAAACCCATTAGAAACCTATTGGAATGTTTAAACCTTAAACAAAAAAGGTCATCCCCATTTCCATAAGAAACATAAATGGTGAACCCGACATGAATCCTTAACCAAGCCAAATGATGTTTTACATATTTGTTAGGCCCCTATTTAACTCAATGTGAGGGCCAACAAAGAAATCAATAACATATGTTTTCATCCAAAAGATGTAGTGGACAAACTTATCTTGATTATGTCTGTTATATAAAACATGCACTCTTTTCCAAGGTCTCTCTGCATTACAGGAATGGCTTCTCTAAAGTTCACACTTGTGAATGCCTCTGCTTCTACTCCTGTTGGATCCTCATCCGCTCTGAGGAAAACATCACCTACTCATCATCTTCAATGTTGGGTCTCAAATGCACTGGTTAAGGAATACCATCAATATGGTACCATTCTGACTCTGGAGGCCACTCAACAAGCCCTCCAAGTCAATAATTCACCTTGGTTGTCTAGACAGCGATGACCAGTGATCAAGAAATAGGTGGTTCCAACAACCGTATCCAACCGTTTTGCGTCGTTATCCCTAGAACACAATCACCAGTCCCTCCAATATTATGGGGAGGTAAATGAGAAGGTCACTCAAGACCTTAATTAAATAAGACACGAGTCCTTCCCAAGGACTCTCATCAATAATCCCCCCAGACTCATGTGGTAGTGCGCCCACAACATGATGAGGGTACCGCCTTTAGGGGTTCGGCTCAGGTTCCTCAGACCCGAGCATGCAAGACGAACCACCAGAGGAGAAATATGGTCAACAAGGAGCAGGTTCTTACTTTCACCCCCACTGGAGAAGTCCATCAAGACAACCTGATGGCGAACAATGACCAAGCATATACACTTGTCCATCCTGATGTTACTGCTCATCAGACTCGTCTATAAGTAACACACCAATCCCGCCAGGAAATTCTAGTGGAGTGTTATAGGCCGGCATATACACATATTTATAACTCATTAGCTAGTCAGCAGGCTCGTCTGACTACACCCAAATAAGCTCACCAATTTAATATGGTTTCAACTGACAAGTAGGGACATACACCTCTTTACAATCAACAACTATGTCAGCAGTCTCATCTATTATTATTGAATGAAATTCGTCAACCATATGTGATGAAAAATACATAGTAGGAACATAGACTAGACAATGTTCATCAAGCCTGCCAACAGTCTCTTTTGGTACCACCAGGAGAAGTCAGTCGAAAAGCTCTGATGAAACATTTGGAGCATGCCCAACTCTCTGCCCCCATACGTGGGTACTGTCAGAATTCACTGACAGGAAAAGGAGGACAGGAGCAGTTACATTAACCTACTCCAAGAAAGGAATGGACGTATATTCCTGTTCTGGACGTTAAAGTCACCAAGAACCTTCTAACAATGGTGAAAGAGGAGAAACAAATCCCTTCCCATATTTTGGATGTCTGTCAGAATATTATAACAACTTCAGTAGAAACACAGGAAAAGAAATAAAAATTTGTCTCGACTAGTGGAGTGACCCATCAAAATATCACTTCGGAACAGAAACACACCTCTGTTCCAATCCAAGAGGGTTGTGGGGAATACTCCCCCATGTCATACGTATAATAAACTCAGGCACATACACCCGATTTGAATGGAGATAATCAGCTTAACCTGACTATTTCTCCTAACCAGGCATATACACCTGCCCATAATAACCACTTTTGTCAACAAGTGTCTCCCATAATGATTAAGATGGTGTCTAAGAAAAATAACCATTCAACACAGTCTAGAAATCAAGAGAAGATATATAATAAGGCCTTGCTCGATGCTGGAGTTCTTGAAGCCCTCAGACAATTATCTGTTGCAACTCAAGATTCTACTATCTCATTTCCCAATAGTGGGAACAATAATTCCAAAGGTCTTCATCAGAAACTTCCTCATGAAGGCTTGCTTCATGACAGTTCGGTCGATCTCGAATTTTCATCTTCAGATGAGAGACACGATAACCCTCTGCATATCCAGTAGATCAAGGATCAAGAGGTTTTATCTTTCGATTTAACCCACTATGGTGGTCCTCCCCAGGATGATGAATTTATCTATGAATGTCCTCTCTTCAGTACTAATTCGCATTGCCAGGAAAATTTTTCAAAAGACAATGTAGTATTGAGAAATCCCTCTTATTTTGAGGCACTTGCAAATGTGAAGCCATTTATGTCTGATACTTTACCACAAGAAAGTGAAATAATTTCTCATTCAGAAGATAGCCTGAGGTATTGGTCATTCTATGAACCACCCATGGGTCATTTATTATCTAGTTTGATAAATGAATTCCCTACCAATTTTTTTGAATCTGATGAAGCAAAAAAGAAGCACTAGGTTTGGTCTAATTAGGTAGAAGAATCTTCATCAAACGATAAGGAGGATGTACTGAATATGAGAAAACAACTGGAGAAAGGTTAAGTACCAATAATGTTTTGGCCTTTGGTTGACTCTCAGTATGATATTCCAGAAATATTGACAGAGGATTGTATTCACGATATTCATCTCAACTTGGGGAAAAATCATTTGTATTTGAAAAATAAAATATTATCTTATGATGAATATGAAAATCATGTCAAGATAATATAAGGGTTATAATACCAAATTGATTTTCCATCTCTCTCAGTTTCTCGATATCCAAAGTTTAAAAGAAGTAGAGATCCCTTCAGCGTTCATGCCTTGGCGCACTAAAAAGATTGCACCAGTTAATTGCCAATGCCCCATCTAGTATTCGTATCAGGGGAGAGGGTTTTCATGGAGCACTGCATTACACTATACTCTCCAGTAAAAAAAGCCCTCCAAAAATGGTCTCATGCAATGTTATTGCCCATGGCCGGCTGTAGCCAATTGGTTTTTTATGTAATCAAAGGCTTTCATAGGAACCTGCGTCAACTAATTCTTCCCAAAGTCAGGCATACAGAGAACAAGTTTTCAAATCAATCTTGCATCAAGTAAATGAGAATATCGAATAGACTTATCGTTTAGAGCATGCACATCATCAGGTGATAGAAGTTTTATAAATCATCCAACAGTCATTTGATCCAGGTGATTTGAGTGGATGTAGGTTGATGCATCCAGCCAATTTGCGGACTAAAGTCCACAAAATTAGGAGATATTTTAAGAAAGTCTCAGATGTAGCAGCCCAAGAACCACCCCTGCTTTCTAGTCTAGGGATTCCTTTATCTCAACCCTCAGAATCAACAAATATGATTCAAGGAGTTGAGCATGAACAGTAGAAACAGCCCCAGTCCACTGGACTGGGAACTTTTTAAAATCCTCAATTTCTTCCTCAATGAAAGTTAGTCTTATCTCGATTAGGGAAGAAGCCACAAGAGGAAAGGATAACTGAATTATCATGATATTTCCTCCAAATTACGGTTCATCAAGAGGTTCTTGAGGGATCAACTCAACAAAATGCAATTTCTCATCAAGGAAATGGGAGAAGACAGTATCGCAGAAATGCCGATAGAAGGGATGCGATGCATTATGAATCAATAAATGTCATCAATGTCGTTGTCAAAAATCCCACAGAACATGAGGCTCACTCATAGGGATCATAAGAAGAAGTTCCTGCTCAAGAGGCAATACACATAGAGGCAAATGAGGAAGGTTTTCAAACATGAAATCCAAGGCTTACCCAGAATATAGGTATTCCTTCAAATAACCAACTTCCCCCTCTCTAAAACGCATCCAACAAGGGGAATGAAAAAATTCAGGTTACATTCTACCATACCTCTAGATAATGCCAATCACTCTCACTAGAGCAAAGTTTCACCCAACCAGAGGAAGAAATGAAGTAATTAAGGAGGTTGAATGTAGAACTACTTCAAGGTAGTCTTCCTCCTAAGCTTGTTGGAGTCAGTCAGTCATGGTAATTTGTTGCAGCTACTGAGGTGGATCAATAATATCCTCTTTTACCAGTACACCCTCATAGGTCTAATCATATGGGTCATGTGCAACAACAACTGGTAGTTCTACCATCAGTTGTAGTACCAGTCACCATACATGTCCTCGCTCCAGTTATTTCAGCTGCTCAGGTCCAAGCTCAACTAGATGTTTCTAAAAAGTTAATAACTACCATTGAGTCATTAACAACTCGGTTGGAATCTATGGAGGGAAAATGTACACAAATTCAACCAGAAAAGAGAGCTTACCCTGAATGGGATGATGCAATTCTTCCCCATTTAAATTTTGCAGGTACCAAATTCCCAATTTTTAATGGTTCAAGAGACCTAGAACAATACATAACACATTTGGTTTCTCATTGTTATCCTATGATCGGAACTTCTCAATAACAAGAATCAGTTAAGCTCAGGTGTTTTGTACAGTCATTACAAGGTCCTGCCTTTTTTCTGGTATACAAGCTTGCAATCCCCGTAAATTACTGAGTGATAAGATCTCCATCAATGATTCCTTCTTTAATTCAGCTCAACATTGCTAAAGAAAAAAGTTTTAGATCTTAAAAATTGTAAGTAAACGGAGAATGAAAGAGTTTTAGATTTCGTTGCTCGCTGGGAGGGGTTTACATATTCCTTAAGCTTAGAACTCCTTCAAGAAGAGTTGCTACCAATCTATGTGGAAAATTTGTGTGATGAATTACGCACACCTTTGATCCCTATGAATTACACAGTAGGGTTTTGAGACCTTACTTCAATTGCTCAGAAGATCAAAGACTCTCTTACAAATACTAATGATAAAACTCGTGTAATTCCCTCAGCTCTAAGAAGGAGAATGGGTAAGGCATAGACTGCTACAGTCACACTTAATCAAGATCCAGTACCTGCTTCCATATTAAGACCTTCATCATATCGAAGGGCTCCACTTCCTGACCATCAAAAATAGAGGACGTTTTGTCAAGATGAACAAAGAGATCAAAGAGGGAAAAAATTTGAGGAGTTAAAAAACAAAGACTATTTTTTACGAAATTAACAAGTTCCTGGTTAATTCATTTAGGATCTGGAAAATAATTTGGTTCAGTTACGAAGGCCTAAAAGGCCGAACAAGCAAGGAAATTAAGACCTTCCCAACTATTTCCCATTTCATCAGATGTTGGGACATCCCATTCAGGATTATTTTGTCTTCAAAGACCTCCTACAAAATATGGTGGACTCGGGACAGTTAAAACTGCAAGGTTCTTCAGCCTAGGTAGCATGTATTACTACTATAGATCCAAAGGAAGAATGCAAGTGGAAATAATTCAAAAGAAAAAATGTGCATAAATACGATGATTGTATGGTCAGAAAAATGATCAACCGAACTCATACCATATTATGAATGAAATTGAAGAAACTAATTGTGTATTCTGGTTTGAATGCCACAACAAAACCCCCTTTATCAGAATGAAATCTTCAAAGAAGCGGTATAATTCAATGAACGAAGAGCAGTTAGAAAAAGATGAGCTCATGTCAAAGCACAATTTATCTTTGAATCTGACAGATTATATTTCGTATACTTAAAAATAATGGGCACCCCCCTCAAATGGAACATCCCAAAATGGCTAATAAGGTAGAGTATTCCTCAAATGAAGAGTTTATCTTTGGTTCTATTATCATGATTCACTTAACAGATTCTTATTCCAGTCAATGTTTCGATCCTGATGAACCTGAGTTCCCAGTATCAAAAATAGGAATTAGAGAGAGTTCCAGAGGTCTAGGATACATAGGAAGATGTTGATATTCCAGAAGACACTATTTCAATCCTACCCCTGCTAGAACTATATATGCATCAGAAACTTGTGGGAGATCCCTTCAGCAGGCTCAACAAGAACAAGAAACTGCTTCCGCACATGGCAGATTCATTCCTAGCACATATATTTTGGAAGATCGGTTAAGAGTTACACATTCTTCATCTCAGCAAATAAATAGATATAGTCAGCCTAATCATCCAAAGCCAGGGGTATTTCCAACTCCCACCCTGATACAATATGCATCTAATTCCAAAGCACCAACTTCTAAGGCACCTGCAAAACCACATGTTCCTGTTGGGAAACGCAGACCTGTGGACCAAAAGTATGATTTATTGAAACATTTGACCAAAGTACCGGAAAAGTTATCAATTATGGATGCCTTCAATATATCAAAGGATCTTCAGGAGAAACTCATCGAAGCCTTTTCAAGTTCTCAGGAATTCGAAACTAAAATTTCTGCGACTGAAGTCTACCATGTAGAGAATAATCAAGTAGAATTCCATGCAGTGATATCTTTTACAGATGAATATGAAGATGATGTTGTGCATGGACATATTAGACCATTGTATTTATCTATCATGTTCAACGATGTAGATATCCTATGAGCATTCATTGATAATGGTTTAGGAGTCAACCTCATCCCTATTCGTACACTTCGTCGATTGGACCTCACCGAATATGATTTATCTCCTCCTACTTTGATTTTGCAAGTATATGATAAAAATTAACAAGAACCTCTGGGTGAGATTACACTCAGAAATTAGTTTGGAGACATTGTATCCAATTCAGATTTCATGGTTGTTAATCACAAAATAGCCTTTAACATTTTTCTTAGTAGACCTTGGCTACATCAACTTGCGGCTATACCTTCATCATACCCTCAATGTCTCAAATATTTTTTCAATGGTCAAATTGGGAAATTTTATGATGATAAATCCCCATTAAAAACATGTGAATCTCAATACATTGTGGTAGAGTTTTATCACATGGAGGGAAAGGAGGTATCTAAGACAAAGGAGGTTACCAAAATTAATGCTTCATATGGTTTGGAAAAGATTCCAGTAAACCCATTAATACATGTGAGTACATATTATGTGTTGTCTATCAGTCAAATTGATAGGATAGACCCAAATCCAAATAATCTTATGGAAACTTCCATAATGTCAATTACGACAATCAAGACAGACATCATGGGAGAAATTGGCGATTCACCAAGCAATGATGAAAGATCAAATGGAGATGTCTTTATTTCATCCACTGAAATCTAGAAATTCTATACTTCATTAACCAGGCCAGAAGAAGTTATAGAAATGTAAGAGATAAATGATGATGTCAATTATCAATCCATCATCTCCTCTTTATTACCAAAGGAAGACCCTTCATCATCAATATGATTAGAAATGGTAGCCTCTTCTTCAAGATGTTCAAATTTTAACATATCTCTTAATCATGGAAGTTATTCTTCATCCTCTACTATGAAAGTTAAAAAAGAAGAAATAACACATGTTGAAGAAGAAGAGGAAGATCTTAGGGATGATCCTCCAGCTTTTGATGAGGGTATCTCTACCACTATGGATGAACTCAGAGAAATAAATCTGGGTACAAAAGAAGATCTACGCCCCACTTTAATTAGTGCAACCATGACTCTTGAAGAACAAGAAATGTATATTTCATTTTTAAAGAAAAATAGAGATATATATTCATGGAATTATACACAAATTCCAAGGCATGATCCTAATGCTGCTACTCATCATTTGGGTTTTCCATAATAACATCGAGGATTTAAGAAAGCCGCAAGAAGAACACACCCAACTTATGCTTACAAAATTTATGCTGAAGTGGATAAGCTTATGGAAGATAAATTTTTCATATAAGTTCAATATCTCAAATGGTTGGATAATATTTTCCATGTGATGAAGAATGGGAAAATTAGAGTTTGCATTGATTTTAGAGATATTAATCGGCATTGTCCCAAGGATGATTTTCTAGTTCCGATCGCAGAAATCATAATTAATGCAACATGTTGAAATGGAGCACTATCCTTCATGGATGGATATTCTGGGTATAATCAAATCTGAATAGCTCCAGAAGATGAAGAATATACAGCTTTCAGATCCCCTCAGGGTGTGTTTTGATATCTGGTAATGCCCTTTGGCCTAAAGTATGAAGGTGAAACATATCAATGTGCCATGCACCATATCTTCAAACCATTTTTAGGGAAATTTTTTGAATTTTATGTGGATTATTTGGTGTTTAAATACAAACAATGTTCTAATCACTTGGCTGATTTGGAAATCATATTCCACAAACTTCGACAACATAATTTGAAGATGAACCCCTTGAAATGTTCTTTTGGGGTAACCTCAAAAATATTTCTCAGCTTTTTTGTATGCCATCATGGAATTGAAGTCGATCTTGAGAAGAAAAAAATAAATCCTTGGTATGTCACCTCCCCATAATTTGAAATAATTGAGAGGACTTCAAGGACACTTGGCCTATATTCGGCGTTTTATCACCAATTTGGCAGGCAAGAGTTTACCCTTCACCAATTTAATGAAGAAGGGAGTCACCTACCAGTGGAATGAAGAATGTCAAGAATAATTTGATATTCTTAAGAAATATCTCTTGAGTCCACTGGTATTAATTCCACTTGTTGAAGGAATATCACTTATCCTCTATGTGACAGCTTTAGAGTGATCATTGGGTGCCTTCCTTACCCAAAAGAATGATGTCGGGAATGAAAACAGCCTTTACTATCTCAGTCGAACTATGATTGAGGTAGAAACTCGACATTCAAGTATTAAAAAGTGTCACATGGGAATAGTATTTGCAGTTCAGAAACTGAGACACTACCTGCAACATCATGAGGTCCAATTGGTATCTTGCAATAACCCGCTCAAACTTATCCTCAGTCGTCCAATGCTTACAGGATGTCTGGTAAGGTGGGTAGTTATTTTGCAGCAGTTGGATATCTAGTATGTGTATCAAAAGGAAATAAAGGGACAATATATGGCTGATTTACTTGTTTAACACCCTTAATAGAAGGTTCATCTTTAGATATTGAACTTCCTAATGAGGAAGTCTTTTCTATTAAAGATAATCTTCAGACATGGGAAATATAATTTGATGGGGCCTCTAGAAGTCTAACTAGGATGAAAATGGAAGATCCTAAATTAAAAAATGTTGGGTTGGGAATTTTACTTATTTCCTTGGAAAAGGAAGCGCTACCTAATTCGTTCTTATTGAGGTACGGTGGTACAAACAATGAAGTAGAATATCAAGCTCTCATCATAGGATTGAATTTGGCACTTTAGGAACAAGTGAATCACTTAATGGTGAAAGGTGATTCAGAACTGGTAATCAAACAAGTAAATGAGGATTATTATATCAGAAAGGAAGATTTAATCCCTTTGTATGATTATGTCAGAGATCCAATGGCTGAATTTCCTTCGGATCCAAAAGTTTATTATGTCCCATGATCACAAAATGCTCAAGCTAATGCATTTTCTAATGTAGCCACAGCTCTGGAAGATCTAAATTAGGACGAAACAATCATCAGTATTGCCCATCGTCGTACAATTTCACCTTATGTTAAAATCATAGTAGAGGAAATCAATGAAATTTGTCCCATTTTTGAACCATATGGTCATACTACAGGATGGATGACACCTATCATGGAATACCTTCAAAATGGAACACTCCCACCTGATAGAGCCGGCAGAGAACAAGTCCGGTGACATATTGTCAATTTTACTCTTTATGATAGACCAGATCACAAAAAAAATTCCCTACAAAAGTTGTTTGGATGGAATTCTCTTCAGATGCATTGCTGGCGAAGAGACAATGACTCTCATGAAAGATGTACATGTAGGAGTCTGTGGTGCCCACCAGTCTAGACATAGACTGTCTGATCAAATTCTAAGGCTTGGATACGTTTGTTCTTCAAAGATATAAGATTGTGTTGATTTCACTAAGAAGTATCATTATATCTATGTATGTTCCAACTTCATTCATCAACCCCCAGAGTTGCTTCACACAGCTGAATACTCATGGCCATTTTCCACATGGGGAATGGCTGTAGTAGGACCTTACCCTTCAGCTACATCCAAGCAGTCTAAGTATATTCTTAATGCTACTGACTTTTTTTCCAAATGGGTAGAGGAAATACCTCTCAAATAAGTTAGTTCTAAAAGTATTGTTAGCTTCATCTAGTCTAACATCATTACCAAATTTGGTGTCCCTCATACCATATTGACGGATAATGGCACTAACATCTGTTTATCCGAGGTAAGGAAGTTGTATCAAGAATACAACATCAAATCCAACCATTCAACTCGGTATAATGCAGCGACCAATGGCCAAATAGAAGCCTTAAATAATAATCTCTCAAAAACACTACAAAAGATGGTGGATAAAGATTAGAAATCATGTCTTGATAAACATTTTCATGATTTATGGGCTTATCAGACCACCACCCGCACTACTACGCGATCAACTCCATATTCATTGGTATATGGAACAGAAGCAATATTTCCCATTGAGGTTCAATTACCATCACTCAAAGAATCCATTTGTGATCATTCATATATAGATGAACAATCTCAAAAGCAATTAAATTAATTTGAATGATTATATGAAAAATGATTGTGCACCCTGCACCACTAGGATGTCTATCAAAATCGAATAGCATGAGCTTTCAAAAAAAATGCTCATCTTCATTCATTTATTCAAGGAGAATTGGTATTGGTTCTTAGAACTCAAATGATACTAGGAAAGAAACCTCCCAAGCTTGAGCCAAAGTGGGAAGGTCTATACTCAATACATAAGGTCTACTCTAATGGAGCTTATTCTTTAATCTCTATGGATGGAGAGCTCATTACAACTCCAACCAATGAATGATTCTTGAATAAGTATTTTGTGTAACAGAAATAACATACGTCCTAGCTACATGACACTAAACTGTACAGAACCCTTTCTTCCAACATAACGTTAAACTGGGTTGTACTATCTACATGACACTAAACTGTGCAGCACTCGTCCTTGCTATATGAAGTTATACTATACAACCCCTCTTTTGTCCTTACTGCATGACATTAAACTGCATAGTCCCTCTTTTTTCCTACATGACATTAAACTGTTCATCGTTTGGGTTGTTGCTATCTCTTGTTTCTCACACCAAGTATGACTTATGTGAGCATAGAGTAAACATCAACCATAACACCCTCTTTGGGCCGCTAATCACGCGTAAGTCCCAACACCATCTTCAGGTTATCCTCAAGTACAACTTGATCACTAATTCATTCTTAATTGAACTACACGGACTTTGTTCCTCTTCTTCTAGGCTAGGTACATAGGATACCACCTGAGGTTCAAGCCCAAAACCAATCTCTTACTCTTCACATCACTTCAACTCTGTCTCATACGATGTTGATCCGTGAAGCAGCCCAAAACCAATATTTTTTACACTGGTTCACCATCGTCCTTGCTATATAACATGAAACTATATAGTCCCCCATTGTCCTCACTACAAGACATTAAACTGCATAGCCATACACCGTAGCTACAAGACGCTACACTGTGCAGCACCGGTCCATGCATATGACCTTAAACTATTCGCACTTTTGTCTTGTATTAAAATAAACTACAACATTGTTTGACACCCTCACCTAAGAGGGAATTATTGGTTACATTTATCTCTAATAATGTACTATTTAAATGACTATGTGCATACATGGTAATTCCCAAACCTTTAATCTTGGGTCAAACCATCACTGCACTAAATTCCCCTTTCACCCTTCAATTGTACGAACCCAATCTATACAGAGGGTATTTCATGAACTATGTATGGCTTGATTTCTATCCTTATCGGATATGTAGGAACGTTCAAGAATCCATCGAATCCACCCCCATGTCTTTGGTCCTAACCCCAAATTCCACTTTTAATACCTTAGATGAAAAGTCCCACTGTGAAAACATGAATGTGGTATGAAAACCCTAGTCTTCATTCACATCACGTTTATAAAATACACAATGTGTATTCCTTATTATGGTCCGATCTCTATGAGACTAAACTAAGATCTCCTACATTCTTGTCCCATAAGAAGTTAAAATATATTTCAAGAACTACATATAGATTTATTCCCATCCATATGAGATACATAGTGAAGTCCAATACCTCAATTTAGGACCGAGCCACGACATGATTATGCTTTGCATTGGTCTGTGTATCTCCTTCATGCATTGGACAATGCCCATTTTTGATGTGTCATACTTCTAATCTTAAAAAATTTCAGGCCTCCATAACCCTTTTCTTGACTTCTGGTCACACAATTTTTGATACCCGAGAGTTCTATTGTCTGACTATGAAGCATGTGCCCTTAGGAGGCCTTGTATAAGTAGTCTACATAACAGACCTATCAGCCAAAAGATTCTATTATTTGACTATGCAACCAATTTCATATGGTGGCCCTATATAATTCAACCCCCAACGGGCTTTTCAAATAGTGGTAACTTCATTCTTGGGAGGAAAACCTCTTTTTTTCTTGTTGGTCTTAACGACAATATGTAGGGATCCACAAAAATAGCCATCCTTGACACATTTGTCCCATACAATTTTTCATGATCTAAAATTATTTAAGTCTATGGTTTATATTTCCCTTCCCTACGTCTGGTTCAAACATTCATAGGAGTGACATTCATCCGATTCTTTGACAATCTTGATTGGAAATATCCTCTCCATATTCAAGTACCTCTCTCCATACAGCAGACTCTTTTCTTTGGAAAATTTGAATCTCCCTAAACTTTCACTGGCTTTTTAGCAATAGAAATGTAAAATTTCTGAGAGTTCTTTTTCTTGACTATGTAGAATGTTCCCTTAGGTGGCCTCAAATAAGTATTCTATATAACGGACCTGTCAGCCAAATGTTTCTATTATTTTACTATGAATCCAATTCCCTTACGTGTCCCGACATAATTCAACACCCTAACAGGTTTGTTAAATAGTGGTAACTTCATTCTTAGGAAATACTTCTTCAAATTCCTTTTATCCCTTTTTTCATATCATTACTCAGATTCAAAATTTATAAGTTATAGTTTACATATTTTCCCACATACTTAAATATGAAAATATGTTTTCAGATTAATTATCAAGGAATTGAGTCAATTTTAATCCATTCGGTCAAATCTATTCAACCATAAACGTTAGCTCTTTTATGTGTGACGTGAATGACTTTAAATTTCCCACAAAGGACAAGGGAATTCTGAGAAAAAGTCAAGTCCCAACTCACCAAACATACATTTTTTATTATTTAGGTAATATTGAGCAATATAAAAATTCAAAGTTTTTAGGGTTATTTTTGTAATCCTAGAAAAAATCAAACTATGATTACTAGGTCCATTGGCATAGGTAAAAATTTGAAGTAGGTATTAAAAGAATGCAGGAACAAATGATTGAAAATGAATGTGTTTTTAATTGATGCATAAGAGTTAGAAAGACATCCACATATTAGAGTCTCTTTGATTTTTCAAGAATTACAAGAGGATTTCAACATAACTCTTCATTTGATTTACAACATCCCAAGATTCATCAGCAACCACTTAGAGTTCATTCATTCAACTGGATACAATAAGAGACGTAGTGATACCAGCTCTTCTTGGAACAATTGTAAATGAATGTTCTTGAGTGCGGTTTGAGAAAATTTTCTGCTGATCAAACAGTGAATCTGTTTCTTTCCAGGAGACTTGGAAGATGGATACGTGGATTTGAGAATTGAGAATTGGAAGTAAATAGCCATTTAGAGAGAGTACTCTTTAAAAATATTGTTTCTAATGTCATGATAGTCTTCTATCCACCAACCGGTGGCGGAAAACATATCAGCCCATGTTTTTGCATTTTCATATCTCCAAGGAAATGGAATGGAGGAAAAATTTGAAAGTTCACACCATTATTTCTACTCTTAATGCATAGCATAACCGAAATAGTGGAGTAGTAGTGTGGTTGCATCTTGGGAATATAATTCTTTTCATCTGGAACGTTGACTCCTTGCAGATGACTATGCCCATACAGAGGAAAATAAATGCTCTGTTGGAAATTAACATGATATTTCTTCACGTACTTGGAAAAATCGGGGAGAGGGTTGTCGCAGATATCATAGTAATAATGTCCAAAGACATTCATCATGTCATCAATCCACTTGATAGCCATCTCATCAGCCGTTCCAATTATTTTGTGAGCCATTGAATCTGCAAAAACATCAAATAATTAACTTTTAAGTATGTTTTTTTAAATATAATGCTTTGGTCAAAGACCAAAGCATAATGCATTGATAATAAAAAAATGATTACAAAAGGTGAAAGGAAGGGATTTTTTTTACAATCTCTATCAAAAAGATATAATAAGTCAGAAGGAATAGAGTCCAGCCAAGTCATTGCTTTGATGGACTCCTTTGTTGGCAAGAGCATCATCAACGGAATTTGCTTCACGATAGGCATGAGTAGCTATATAATCAATCCCATGGAGAAAATTAAGGTAGTTCATCCAACGACAGGTGAGAGACCAGTCTAGGTGGATGTTTCCATTCCAGATGGAGTGGATGATAGTGGTCGAATGACTTTTAATCCATAGCTTTCTCCAACCTCTTTGAAGAGAAAAATCAACAGCATGAATAACGCCGAGCATTTTTGCCTCCAGAGATGAAGAGTGACCACATCCAAGAAAGAAACAACCCTGACATTGAACAGCTAAGTCTCTGAAGATAGCACCACAACTAGCAGGACCAGGGTTGAAAGTCAGGTGCATTGCACAAAAATGGCACCCATATTTTTAGGTGAGGCCATACCCCTACACGCCAAACCCTATGCGCTATAAGCAAACCTGTGCGCCTATGACTTGCGCACTGTAGTACCTTGTTTCTCATTTTCCCCTGAGTCAAATCCCCTTTCCTTTTTCATATACAACTCTAAGGGAGGACTTTTGTTGACGCTCCTTGTTTTCACATAGATTGATGAATGAAAAGGGGAATAACATAAGCACAAAGTGATGCATCCTTTGAAGAACATAAAAAATTTCCAAGGCATGAACAAGGAATTGTTTGAGCATGGGTCGCACAAGTTTCACTATGGTCGAGCAAGTATACTTGCGCGCCACATATTGGTATTGCAGGTGGCTTTCACGCCCTATTCTATTTTCACCCAAGGTCCTCAATGGCCTATAAATACCCCCTGTGGTCCCCCATTTCGAGGACGACAAAAATACAAAAGTCAGATTTAACCTCTTGGAGCCCTAGCCTTTAATTGAAGTCTTCTGAACACATCTTAGGCAATTTCTTACCAAGAATGGAAGATCTAAAGAAAGGGAACAAGGACTAAGTGTTGAAATTCATCAACACTTGCACGCCTAAGTGTTTAACCCTTAAGGTAAATGGCCACACTTGCGCGCCACCTTATCCCTTCAACAGAACTTGCACGCCACCGTTTTGGAAGCCTTTAGGGATAATACTAAGGGCTTGAGCAAAGTATCTCCAAAGTATTACCCTATTGGTTAATCGTTACCCATGTGCACCCATGTCGTGAAAGTATACATGCGTCACTAGGACTTGCGCGTCCACGCAGGACCTGCACGCCTGCCTCTTTTTGGGTGCCCCTCCTACCTATTCAAATCTTTTCTTCAAATCCACCTCTCCCCTTCAAGATTAATCCTTCAAAACCCTCTTAAAATCCATTTATGGCATGGTTAATTTTTTGGATTCCTTATCTAAAAATAATTCTGTGGAACATCTCTCAAAACCTCATGATTTACATAAAATTTATGTCACTAAGGTTTGAGGTCCCATTCATTCAACCTCATCCTTTAAGATGAGAACATCTTTAATCTGGTCATCCACTTTAGGAGTAATCCCCAATTTCCCTAATTTGGGAATCCTCCTAAGTAGTAAGCCCCATGTTCCCTAATCTGGGCATCCTCCTTAGGAGTAATCCCCAATCATAATTTCCCTTAACCTGGGCCTCCTTTTTAAGAGTAAGCCATAGTCACAAGTTCTCTAATATGGGCATCCTCCTTAGGAGTAAGCCCCAATCACAATTTACTTTAACCGGTGCCTTATTTTTAGGAGTAAGCCCCAGTCACAGGTTCCATAATGTGGGAATACTCATTAAGAGTAATCCCCAATCATAATTTCCCTTAAACTGGGCCTCCTTTTCAAGAGTAAGCCCCAGTCACAAGTTCCCCTTAACCTGGGCCCCCTTTTCAGGAGTAAGCCCCGGTCACAAGTTCCCTAACCTGGGCCTCCATTTCAAGAGTAATCCCCAGTTATAATTTCTTTTGATTTGTAATTCCTTCTCAGGAATAAAACCCAATAATAAGACACCTCTAATTTGGGAATCCTTCTAAGGAGTAAGACCTAAGTTAAATATCCAAATCTCCATAAAGCACATATACCTTAATGAACCTTGTTCCCGGGTTTCTTCCCTGAAGTAAATCCCAATAATCATCTACCTTGGGCAGTCATACATACATAATCCCCATATCATTTTGTATTATTGCATCTTTCGTGGCACAATCATCAGGTTTTTCTAATACCTCTTGTTTCTCACATCGTGCATGAATCACATGAGCATAGAGTGTTAAATTAATTATGACATATCTCTTTGATAAATTAATCATGCTTAAACCTCATACTTCTTCACTCGAACTACGTGGTTCTGATTCTATTTCTATCAAGGATACATAGGTATCCCATCTACGGGTATGATCCGAACTCTAAAATAATTCATTTCCTTCTGAATGATAATAAACTTCAAGTGCCCCACTGAGTGTCATTAAAACCAGTATGGTCATGATAATGACCAAGAGATTTATAAATAATGTATTGAAGGATACAATTGACTAAGGTTATATAACAAATACAGATGATTATCTATCGATGAAGAACCTTAAATACATATGAAACATTCTCTAAATATCATACATATCAATCATTGATTGTCAGATCAAAAGTAAAACTCATTATCATAATTGGTAAATTAATAAGGATTCATGAACATAACTAAAATCTATAATAGAGTATTGGATTAAAAAGTAATTCCCCCCAAAAAGGTGTGGCGAGTCTGACCTCCCATCCTATCGACCAATGAAAATTCTTAAGCCTCATCAGTCCACAACTAATGAGAACCTACCTTTGGAAAGTAGGTCCAAATGGATATAGAATAATTATACGTTTCCGGTTCTACGAATAAACCCATTAGAAACTGATTGGAATGTTTGAACCTTAAAGAAATAAGGTCATCCCCATTTCCAGAAGAAACATCATGTTTTTAAGATCATGGAATTTATCGGTTTGAATATTCATACATTATATAGGTCAACATTGATTATGTAACCATACTCAAATTGTCCTCTTATGCTTACTAATAACATTCATTTTTTAATCCTTATTATTTACCTTACTAAGAATATTAGACCAAAACTCTTTTGTTTTATTTTTATATGGTTATAAATAATTAGGTTGAAGTAATTATTCCTATAAGGAATATCATATGGATGATGATTGTGACTTAATGAGAATTAATTATAGCAGGGTTAAATGGGAGAAGTGATCAATAAAGGTCATGTGAATTGTTTATGAATCAGTTTTTCAACATTCTATAAAACAATAAATCTAAAAGTTCCTTGAATATGTAGGTGATAATATTTTTCCTTTTGATGTTGTTATGTTTGGATAAAAAATATTGGGTCAAAATTATCATCATCAAAAATAGAAATGTTATTTTTATGATTTTAGAATAAGATCCATGTGTGTAGTTTTTGGGTTATTATATTTGGTATCAAATGTATTTTTAGATAATAATGGATATTATGGTGTTTTCTTGTGAGTTTCTATTATGATTTATGGATACCATCATAGCTCTATAATATTATGTTGATAATAATCTCAATTTCTTAAACACCCCATTTGAGGGTTTTAAGTTGTAAAACCTATGAAGTTGTTAATAAAATTTTGGGTGAAATGTTATTATGATGGGGTATTATTAACCATTAGTATCAAAATGAATTGTAACTTGGTGATGACTTATTTTTCATGTTTAATGGAAAATATGGTCATCCTAAAGGTTTGGGGACAACCCATCGCATTATCCACAGTCATGGGGATTTAACCCACAATCAAAGTGTGATAAGGTTTTAGCACATACCATTAGACTATATGATTTCCTGGTAAGTTTGATGTTTTTAATATTAACGATTAAGATTATATAAAAAATAAATGTGATTTTTTTGGATTAACTTTTTATTTATTTATGAAGAATATGTGATCAAATCCATATAATCCTTGTGTTTCAGACATTTTAAGAATTGTTTTTAAAGGAATTTAGGGATATTAAAATATAGAATTGTTTGGGTTGAAATTTTGGTAAAACTACTGAATTTTGAAGATAATTGTATCATATAAATGTTTATTTAACATGATAATTTTCTTAACATAGGATAAAAATTTCATGTTTTCTTAATTTATAAAGAAATGGGGTTAGATTTGTATCACTTTAATGGTTATTCTTCCTTTAAAATATTATTTTAGTTCATCATACATGAAAAAAAAATCAACTCTAATAATCATCATTGGTAGAAATTGATATGATTCTGGTAGAAATTGGTTAAGAGATGAAATTCTACTCATCAGGTAAGTATATTTCTATATTCTCTTAGTCAAAATGGTATGTTAATTCCTCAATTATTGGAAAAGGATCTTGAAAAAAATATATTCTAGTACCGTTATATCTAATAAATTATATGTTCTATTAAATCATCAAATGTTTATGGTTTTGAGGCCCTAAATTTCCACTAATCATTCAATTTCTTGCGATCAACAACCTGTGTAACCCTCTATAATTATTTATTCTCTTCCTTTATCCCCACATATGTTCTCTAATAAAGAAAACCTAGTTATGTGTAATTTCATAAGAAATTTGTAATCTCCTTTATCTATTATTAATATGATGCTTTATTAGCCCTTTCTTTGTTGTTCTTTTACAAAAAAACACTTTCAAATGTATATCTCATTATTATCAAGATACTATTCAAAATGTGGGGAAACAATTTATTATGGTAGGGTGGAGGATGTAAAACTGTAGAATTTTAAAAGTAGAAAAGTATAATAATTAGATTAAAGGATATGAAACATAATTTTCATCTTTCATTATACACAACACTAATTGTTTCTTGCATTACACACAACCTGAATATTTGTATGTTCGATAAAATATTCATCCCACAACACTAAGATTAAAAAACCCACGATATATATAACCATTAAAACCTTGCCATTTAATTTTTTTTATGAATAGAACTGAATAAATTGTGATAATTATATATTTTACACATTAATAAAATTTATATCAATTGATTATAAAAAATAAGAATAAAAAAAGATATATTTTCTAAAAATAGAAATTTTCTAAAATATATTTTAATAAAGATTTGTGCACAGTCTAAAATTATTTTTAAAAAAATTTATGATATTGATTATAAAAAATAAACTTTATTTTGAAATAATAATACATCAATTATTTAGGGGTGATTTTTTTTATTTTTCTTAAAATATTAATTTTTGATGAATGATGAAAAATGTTGATTTATAATTAAAAATTAATTTTTTTTATTTTAATTATAAAGTTAAATTATATTCTCAATTAGATATTAAGGATAATAAGCTCAATTATATATCTATTAATAAAATCTAGAACATTTGAAACATTTTCATATTTAAATTATATATAAAAAAATTGTAAAAATTTGATTTTTTTCACTTTAAAAAACAAACTTTTTCATCTTGTATGTAGGATTAATATTAAATATTTTTTTTCCAATTATGTTTATTTAATTTGTAAAAATATATTCAATATTTTGAATCATAAAATTTAATATTTTTTAATAACGAAAAATTAATTTTTGACTGTAGTGATTAATGATAATAGTTAAAATTGTTCACATCCATTAAGGAAAAAACTTGTTTTACGAGTGATTAAACTTTAAAATCAATGGTAAAATGACCTATACACATTCCCAAAAACCATAATATGGTTATATTATGACCCTTACGAACATAAAGTGTTTTTATGAGTTTGATGGACAATTTTCCATGAATGTGACCTATGTAAAAAAACTCTCTAAAGAAAAGGTAAAAAAGCTACATTTTTGTTTTAATTTATATAAATCTTTGGGATATAGATAAAAAATATTGGATTAGTTATAAATACTATTAATAAATATATATTATTGTCTATATCATTATAATTTTTAATAAATATTTTATAGTTGAATTGATTACTTTAAATTATTATGAAACACCAATTAAAGTAATTATTTTCTAAAAAACATGATACAAAAATATTAACAATTAAGTAAATCGAATGAATTATTATGTTTCATTATATTGTTTTATGAATATAACATGTTACATAGGTTTTGACATAATATATTCTAATTCCATCATTTTATTGACATTTTAAAAGTCAATTTAATCGAATAATTGGAAAATTGACATTATTGTTTTTTTATAATAAATTATATCTTAGTAAATGATTAAAAATTACTATAAATATTATATTCTCACAATTTATTTTTCATATGAAAATAAATATCAACTATTTTAGATCAATTAACCCATATTTCTTTTTTAAATAGTATTTTATACCCTAAATAGAAAAAACTTTTTTACTGTGGTAATGGTTAAAGCAGTGTTTTTTCACGTTACATGTACCTGTGTTAAATTTTTTTTAACACAAGTATTATATTTATATTATAAATTTTATTTACTACATACAATAATTTTATATAAATTATATAATATGCAAAAAAATTAAGTTAGTATTAATAAATAAATTACCATGGTTAGAAATCTAGTTGCCATAATAAAAAACCTACATAAACAAATATGAAACATATAACTTAAAGAAAAAATAATTATATCACAAGATTATGTTTATCTAGGAGGTGTTAATTGAATATATAAACCCTCAAAACAATTAATTAACAATCATGGATCCACTTTAGGTGATATGGAATGAAAAATATTTAATATCCTTTTAAGTGTTTTTAATAATGCCAATACTACTCAATAATAAAAGGGAACTCTCTCCCCTCGGTTATTCACACATATCAATCCATTTGACACATCCACAAAATAATCAAACAACATACCAAATTCCAAACCCTCATCATATAAGCCTTACGTTTTGTATAAAACCATCATTTCAAGGCTTTAGTGAGACCCTAATGGGGATACCCTATGAAGATGTAACATTATTCAATGAGTGTCATTATTTTACTTCTCCCTCCACATCATTTAATTATTATTATACTATATTGTTATAATATAAGTATAATATTCCATATAATTAATTTTTAATTTCAGTTTTATGAAATAAAACAACACACAATTACATAAAATGAGTTAAAAAATCATCAATCATGTGTACAACAGACTACTGCCTCATAATATGATGTCATTAATTTTTATATAACCACATATAAGGGTTGGGTATGATGATAAATATAATGTTAAAATATGATATTTATAACATTAATATATTAATTGATAATTTATATCTTATATTCACTTTTATAGTTCATACCTTAGAGAATATGACAACATCACTCCTGAGTATAATGGACTAAAATCTCAAGAAGTGGCCTGGTTCTTTTTTCTATAACGTGTTACATGGAAGGTAATAAGTGATATGATAATAAATATATATGATATAAATGAAATATTTATAATAATAGTGAAATATTAGTCATTTTATAAATATCATAAATCATTTTCCTTTTATTATTTAACTCACTGGAAAAAAGGATAACGTTGTTTCTAGACATGTGTACTACCGCCTCCTCAAAGAGATGTGATTCTTTTTTTCATCTAAAAAATAATGGTATTAATAAGTATATATAATTAAATAATATTATATTTAATATTTTTATCATTTTATAAAAAAATGTTACTTACCTTGTTTCCACAATGATCATTAAAAAATGGAAATGTTAGTCATGTGTACTTACGGCCTACCATCTCCATGGTCATAATGTTTTTTCATTTTTCAAAACCAAATTTCATGATTTGCTTTATAATGGAAAATTTTGAATAGTTACAATAATTATTTCATGATTATAATTCTATTTAAATTTAAATAATGACCTCTTTGACCAGTGTAAATCCACTTCATTTTTTTCTCAAACACTATCCAAATATTGTAAAAATATATAATATGAATATAATAGATTATGTAATATTATAGAAAATTTAAATAAATGAAATTAAAGTAAAAATAAATGTGGAAGTATTTCTCTATAAATTAAATAATTAAAAATATTTTTTTAATGAAGATAATGACACATGTGAAAAGTCAAACTCAAGGGACGAGTTTTCCTTATCTCACTTTTTTTATGTGACATAGTTTTCATACTCACTAATTTTTTTTTGGTTTTGGGGTGTTTATAATTTCCAAGAATTTATTTTATGACTATTGTAAATAAATTAATGGTGCTTTACATATCAATATTATGATCTCTCTATTTCATAGTGTCTACCGTCTTAGTGATACTAAATCTATAATGGATTTTTAACATAATTTTCGTTCTTTTTGTCATGACCCATCCCCCGGGGTCCATTCCATGACTATACCAAGCCCTCCTTCCATAGGTCAGGGGTTGGCGACTAGCATCGGAAAGACATTTCCTTATAATGGGAAGGAATTTTATCAAAACATGTACACACATAGATAGGGAACACTATGTCCAAATAAAGCCCAATGGAAGAAGTATGGTGCAACCAAAACTAAAAACCACCACCGAGTGTAGTAGTAAATATTGAAAGTGAAGGGTCCAGAATACAAGCCCAAATTAAATTGAAATACAGAAAATCAAGAAAATTTCTCCTGAGCTTGTCCTCCAAAGATCCTACCTGAAGGGTAGGTATATCTCATCGCTACGGCTCTCCATATCAACAGGTCACCTCCATACCCGTCTATCAAACACCTTTGAGCTTTTTCTAGCCCTGACTCCTTAATCATCTTTCAAGCTGTATGTCATGTGTACAAGACACAACAATGTGCGGGCCAAGCCCTTGAAGGGGAGTGTATAACAATACTCAATGAGAACCCTAACACCCACCAAAAGAACTCCTAGGATTCCCAAAAAACCACAAAGCATGATATTAATCACAAAAAAACCAAGAAATATACCTAGATTTAACAAGGTATAAAGTAATTATAGAAGTACATATGATTAATCATAAAGAAAGTTCATCTTATTCTGTTAAGGGTTCTGCAGCTGATCCACATGGGATTTCTCAGTGTCTATCTACACAGGATCACTAGATAGTGATCCACGCATGATCTATAGGTGTTGATCCATACATGATCACTAGATGTTGATCCACATAGGATCTCTAGGTGCTGATCCAAATAGGATTGCTAGGTGCTGATCCACACATGATCACTAGGGGCTGATCCACGTAGGATTGCTAGGTGCTGATCCACACTGGATCTCTAGGTGATGATCCACACATGATCACTATTTGATGATCCACAGAGGATCCCAAGTAGCTGATCCATATAGGATCGCTAGGTGTTGATCGACACATGATCACTATTCATTCTTCACGTCTCAGCCAGTCACTATATTCCCATACATAGTACACTTGATTCTGGGAGGATCAGATCCTAAATCCATCGGTCGTACATCAACCAAAACGGAGTCCAATAAAAAGGTAACCCAATGTTCTTTCATGTTATTTGGGTTCCAACGTAATGAATGACACATCAATCAGACACTCGGTCTGAGAGTTATAGGAATTTTAATGCTGAGGTCCTGGTTGGATTCGGGTACGATCCAACCCAACCATATTCCAAAATTCTCTAAAACTCAGGTGGAGTATCTCAAATGGACTGTCACATTACAAAGATTCTATTACCATAGAAGGTTCGTCAGACAAAAATATAGTTTGCGAGATACGAGATTTTAATCGTATATGGGCCGAAATAGGTCTGGGTTTGGTCTAACCTGATCAGCCCGGCCCGACCCAGCCTCGCCTGAACCAGTTGGGCCGTAGACTGGCCCTGCCCAAACCAGCCATGCTGCAGAGGGCCCAACCAGCTGGGCCATGGACCGGACTGGCCCAAACAGGCTGCACTAGGCCACAGAGGGCTCAGTCTGCTGGGGAGCGGACCAGCATGGCCCGCTAGCTCGCACGACCCATGCGACGCATCGCGCAACACCTCATTATAAAATGACTCGAAGAGTTATTTGGCTTTTTAAGCAGTAGTGCCATGTGGAACCACATGGCGTACTCGAGGACCTTCTTGGAGAGGGTCCCTTCACCTTTTTTCGCAGCTTTGATGTTGCGGCCTCCACCTATGGCGTGCGATAGTGCACCTCCCATCCACCAACGTGGCCGACTAAGAGAGGGCAGGTCTTTCGCAGGACACTAGTTGAGCTCTGGTGGTATGATTTCCCTTCCGAAGGTGACTACGGGACTCTTGGAATGTCGTCGTCACAGTGTGGCTCCCATGTTAATCTTACCTCTCTATTTTCCGATAGATCACGAAGAATGTAACAAAGATCGAAGTGGCAGAGGGTATGGGACTTGTTCGTTTGTCATATGCCCTCTGTGTTAGTATCAGAACATGGGTGTGATAATCAATAATCAAATGATAAATCAAAACCCCACTTCAATATTTTACTACAACAACCACCTGTAGTTTCATACGAATAATGGTTCAACTCGAATTGGTTGATCTGCATTCATCATTCTTTTCAAGAACAAGGGGAACAAAATGAATTCATTTTAATATAAAACCCCCCACCTTGATCACATTGGGTTCACATGTGGAAGAAGAAGAAGGTCTGTGTGAATAGTCGTTTGTCACCTGTCAACCTATGGATCAGTTCCCCAATGGGCATCGTCAAAACATTGTTCTTCATTGGAGGTAGATGTTTCAGAAACATTATCAGGAGTTCTCTTATGGGTTCCCAAAACTCGCACCCACAATTTAATTAAATAAGAGGAAAACCTCCCATATTGGTTCATTATAATAATTCTTTAATAAATCATAATAAATGAGACTACTTAACCACAAGTGTTGTGGTTACACAACAAGCGGTTTATGTCAATAAATGACCCATGTTTGTTTCTTGACATTGCACCGCGGTCCCACCATTCGCCACTCAACCGTTTGCAAGAAGAATAAAAAACACCTTTTGTTAATTTTTTATTTTTTTCAAAACATCGAAAAAATTAACATTTACATATAACTTTTTCTGAAAATTTTTAAGCTTACCTTAAGAGAATCCTGATGATGCGAATTCAACAATGCCCCCAGATTTCAATTTTTTCCACTGGTTCAAAAGTTATAAAACACCGTCCGCACATTTAATGAACGTACCATAAAAAAAGTTCAAGAAATTATTAATAGTCACCCTCGACCCACAACAGCCAAGGATAGGCTATGCCTAAGGGGAACCAGACCTCCCAAGATCCAATGTACTCTCATATTTTCAATCTACGTTACTTATTTGATGTTATAGATTTTACAATAAAATAATTTTCACTTGATTATTTTATTTACAATCAATAACGAACTTCCTCTAGTGGCCTGTGTAGGCCGAAGTTAGTATCTGGCTAAAAAAACAGACCCTCATGAGTTCAGCGGTGGTCTCATATTTCTAATCCAAGTCACCATTCTAGAGTTATAACTATTTGAAAAATAAAATAATTCTTATTTAATTATTTTATTTACAGTTATTCCATTATCGAGTTTTCTCACCGGAGGCCTGCACCGACTAAACATAAGTCACACCTAGGGTAAACCAGCTTTCTTGAATGCAACAGTGCCCTCAGATTTCTTATTCGAGATCCCTTTTAAGAGTTATTCAACCTTTTCAAGAAAAACACTAACACACACTATTTAAAACATATCATTTTTCGACAGATCATTCCTGGCACTCCATGCCTCAGAATCACTTTCCGTCAGATTTCGAGGTCTCGAAATAATTCCATATAATTAAAAAAATTGTATGAAAATTCTAGGAGATTAAACATTGAGACTTATATCATGTTATACACCTATCTACTCTTATTAAGTGTATATACATCATAATTTACATGTTAAATCATTAATATCCTTATTTCATTATATTATTGGTTTTATTAAATGTTATTACTTCCTGGGGATTATGATTCAATAATACCAAAGTGTTAACGGTCATTTGTTAAAATCTCATTGTTTATTGTGATTGTGTATGATTATGTCTCTGATGTGGAAATCTTATAATTATCGTGAATTATAATCTCCTCTAGTTACTCAATACATATTTATATAATAATATCATTTTTTCCACTCTTTCATACTTATAATAGTTGATAATTTTTTTAGAAAAATCCGACATTATTTATCTCTTTAGTAAAAAATTAGATTTCTTTAATACAACATGTTTTATTAAAATTATTTCAAAAATATTTTTAACCTTTTTAATATTATTTATTAATGAAAATCATACTCAATGTTTCCTTAAAAACGATTTTAATGTAATATTCATGTCTCTTTGTAATCAAGGAACATTTATAACCTTTTTACCAAAAAATGGGAATATTCTTTTTAGCATGTATAGAATTAACTATTAACACGACCTTCATTTCATTGTAGCTACTTTTAAAAGCATGCATGGAAATTTTTAAAGATAATATCTTCTTAATATTCTAAAAATAACTGGTTTTAAAAAAAAAATCAAATAATGCGATTTTCAAAAATATTTATTTTTATATAAGTATATTTCAAAATTAAAAGTATATTTTCCTCAAGAACATTTTTAATGTTGTTTTAATATTATTTTCATTAATAAAATTCAACATCCCTTGTTATTACTTATCCTCTATTAGGGATATATTATAATTATAAAATTCATTTACTTTTCTAGATGGATTAACATTTGTTTAAATAGTTTTTTATAGAACCCATTTATTTTACATGGATTAATAATGTTTTAAAGTAATTGATTTAGGGATTCTATTACTTCTAGTGGTTAATCATATTTCAAATAGATTGAAATGAAACCCATTTCTTTTCTATTGTTTATTCTGGTTATGATATAATAATGACGATTTATTTTAGTTTTTTATGAAATAAAAGACATATACACATTGTTTAGGTTGTGATTATTGAACATTATATATTATGGGGTGTCCTAGATAGAGCAGGTGTGTCCATAATAGATTATACGATGGGGAAGACCAGATAGTATCAAGTGTGTCTGATAAATTTTATATTATGGTGCCACCCATAAAGCACTGGGTTACCCCTTTATTTATTTTACATTGTGTGTGCCTAGATAGCACTCCAATGCATTGTGTAATGAATATGTTCTCTAAATAATTATATTGGATGTTAGTTGTATGGTTATTCCAATTTTTATGATTTTTATAAGGTTTTATGATTTGATTTCCCATGATACCAATATATTTTTTATATGAAAGCTATAGGATTATAATATTTAATTTAACCAATATTAATATCCTATGACTAATGATTGTTGATTCTTATGACTATTTTCTTTGTTAAATCCTTATTTCATGTTATCACGTTGGACGATCCAAGTATTTATGGGTATAAATACTCTTATGTTATACAAATTCACTTTGATTATGTCATCATACTCACATTCCATCCTTATTCTCAATGATGATATTAATTTGTTAATTCTTAAATATTCCCTTATTGAGTATTTGAGGTCACCCTTCATATGGATCCTTTTTCCTTGGTTATAAATAATTATGTTGATTAAACTAATTCTAGAATGGTTTTCATATGGATGATGATGATAACTTTATTTGAAATAATGAATTAAGGTTAAATTGAATAAATTCTTGTTTAAACTCATTTGAAGTTTTTCTATTTTATTTTTTCCTAATTTCATAAAACACTAAACCTAGAAGGCCCTTAATGATGTATGTGATTAATATTTTTGTTTTAATGTTGTATTTTTTGGATATAAATCATTATATAAAGATTATAAATATAAAAGATGAAAATATAAAATTTATAATTTCATCACATGATCTAGGAGTTCATGTTCTGGTCAACTATATGAAAAAAAACATTTATCTCCTCTAACATCAAATTGAAATAGAAATCATTGTTCCTATGTATGGAAGGCTACTTCCTCACATACTGATGTAATTTTTTTCCACAATCCTCTCTCATTAAAATATGAGATTATGGATTCAACGTATATGTATTATATAGATGACATATTTATCATTCATGAAAAGTAACATAAATTTTTTTTACCTTTCCATTTATTGAATTATTTGAATGTATTTTGTGTGTATGTCTGGATGAACAACTCCATAAGGTGATGTGATTCATTTGTATAACATTGTTCATTTTTCCATTCCATTTTTCATGGTTAGTCTTAAAAGTAAAATTTATATGAAAAGGATAATTATTTCATGATTATTATTCTATATATAATGAAACAATGACCACATTGACCGTAGTCAACCTATAGAAGACAATTTGGACTTAGGAGGCGAATATCATTTAACATTAAATTTGAACTTAAATTATTATGTAATTGAATATAACATCATAATAAATCACATAATGTCAATAATAGAATTAATTTTTTTTAGAAAAGTAAATAATTAATATTATTTGATTATTCATGAAGACAAATAATATTCCCGATGAGTCCGAATCGGGGTAAGGTAATTTCCTAAAAAATAAACTTTTAATGTTTCTCATCCTACTATTTTCTACAATTCCCATGTTCTTCTAAAATGTTCAAGAAAATTTTAATTTTGACTTAATTGGATTATAAAGTTTAATATTTAATATATTTTTAATTGTTGATAATTTTTTTAAAAAGAAATATACTTATTGTCTTTTAAATGAAAAAATTACATTTTAAAACATCATTTTAAATCTCTTAATGATTTATTTTTTTCAATATATTTCTTCCAAATTCAAAAAATTATTTTATTTATATATTTTTATAGAACTGAATGAATTATAAATGAAATTTTATATCTAAATTGTCATTTTTTCAAAGGTTTTCAAAATAAATCTATATTTTAAATTTATATATATATTTTAACTTTCTCTAAAAAAGACAAAGTGAATGTTTTATTTTCAAAATTATGAAGTCAATGAATTTTCTCTCTATAACAAAAATTATTTTATATTTTGATTTCCTTATTGGATTCCTTTTTTCCTTTAAATAAAAACCATAGTTCTCTTTTCTCTGAATATTTTATAAATTCAAAAAAATGAAATATATGTTTTGATATTAGGAAATGTGTTGCTTATGGGTGTAGGGGATCTCTCTAAACCACCCCTTTCATCAGGTTATAAAAATTATCTATCTAAATAACATTTTATCTATTTAGAATTTTATGGGATTGTTCTAAATATAGAATAAATTTCTCTAACCTATACACCTAACATATTTTACCTTTCTTTTATGGGGTAAGATGCATTATGATTACTTCTCAAATGAATTCTTTATGATATAACATTTTAATATGATCTGAGAAAAGAATATTAAACCCATTTTTATTCCATATTAAAATATGATGTTCATTATCTGTGATTGAGTTCCTTTTTTTGGTATGTGTAATGAAGAACATGTTGTGATGGGTTCACCAAGATAGTTCTCCAATGAATTGGATAATGCTTTTGTCTCCTGAGTCTTTATGTAGAGGATTAGGGTGTAATCCTAATACCCTATGGGACTCTTTCCACTATGTGATGTTTTCTTGGTAGTTATCCTTGACTTATACTTATGTTATGTTTTTTGTGCAACATTTTATATTATTCTATTATGTTTTTATATCAAATTTTTATGGTGTTCTCTGATATGGAAAGTAATGTGTTTATTTTAATAAAAAATTGTATTCTACTTTATAAGGGTGAAATTTATGAATTTTTTGAAAAATATTGTATAAGTTTTCATGATATAAAAGTAATATTTATAGATTTTATTATTCCAGTAATATTAATTATTTTTTTTAAAAAAAATATTTGCATATAATATATGATTTTATGGGTAATAATTTTTTTATTGTGATCCCAAATATTAATTTTTAAAAAAGTCAAATGTTGTAAATGTTTTTTTAGCTTAAAGATTTGTTTGATTCCTTTTATTTTTCATTTAATATTATATTTTCTCTAATCATCCAATATTTTAAATTGTTTTTAACTGGTTTTTAAGGATGTGTAGTGATAATTATGAGGTCAATGTTAAATGTTTTAAGATATATCATGAAAATAAAATTTGTTATTTTATGAAATTTTTGTTAATTGGAAAAAATTGATACTAAGAAAAATATTCCACTTTGTGATGTAATTTATATATATATAATTTTGATGGCCTAATTTTCTAAAAATATAACCAAAAAATATCATCAAATGTAAGAAACATTATTCTTCACTAAAAAATCATGATTATCCATTGTTTAAGGCTAGTTTATTATTGTTTATACACTTTAATTTGATATTTTTGTAATACCTAGTGATATGATAGTGGGTGGTGAAAAATAATCATGTGGTTAGGAATTTAATTTTAAAGGTGAAAATTATTTGGTTTTTTTATATAAAATTTTAGATATATATTTAGTTTACCAAGGTTGATAATTTAAAAATTTATTTCACCATATTTTTTTAATTACTTTATTTTTAAATATAAATGGTTATTTTATTTTTTAAATTATTTATTTTATATTTCCATCATATATAATTTTCTTCTCTAGTATTCTCAATTTGGGGATTAATATTGGATCCCAATTACTAATAGCAGTATATCTATATGGTCTATTTCACAGCAAACATTTTTGAACCACTCTTTTTTAATCCTTTTACATGGTTTCAGTTGTGTGAATTTGTAATATCCTCACAATTAATTCTTATTAACACATAATTTGATGAGGATTCTAATTTAGTTATGTCATCCCCTTGATGAGATCTCTTTTATTTTGATTTTTTTGTTCTCTGATGGATGAAACCTCGATGTTTGGCTCCATGGAATGTTGTAGATAAAAAATCATTTTTGTATAATATCCATTCAATACATGAATATGGAGTTGAAAAAATTGCATGTTCATGGACCTATATGGTGGATACCCAATTGAATGGGTGTGGAGGACCGAGAAAAAAATGAAATACCTAGAGGATGGACCTTAAGGCCCAATTGAAAATAGATATTAGTGTAATGATTGTGGAATATCTTTCTTAGGTGAGAGAATTCCCTAGTTAGAGAACCCAAATTAATTTTTTATACCTAATTATATATTATTATTCTTATTCCCACTAGTTCCTTAGTGTTAGGTTTTTCATGTGATTTATTCCATTATATTTTCTATTGTATGTTGTCTCTAAGAGCTCATGTTGATTTTGAAATCCATGTTCATTGAGAATACGACCTAATTATATATTCTATAGTCATATTGTGATTCTTATTTTTTTCATATTATTGGAATTTTTTTTATTTTTTATTAATAGCTTTTGTTGATCTATGTCATTTCCCCATCCTCATTCCCTAGAATTTGACTAAGATATGTTCTTATGTTACGTCAACCACACCTCCACTCATGAAAAAATTAATTTTAAAAGTAGTTAGGGTCTAAAAAATAAAATGGGGATAATATACCCTTTTATAATAGTTTAAAAATAGATAAACCAATAAAAAATAAAACATTATATTTGAAAAAAATCAATCCAAATATAAAAATATATTACATGTCGTACTGATTATGAACAAAAGGTTTTGGTAAATGTTATACAAATAAAAAACCAATATAATGAAAAAAAGGAAGGCCTATTCTCGAACCCCATATCCAATCATGCATCCATAAAATAAATCCTTCCATCAATGTAACCAATCCAGAACTGGGAAAATTTCCTTTTTCCATACAAGAATCTATGAAGTCAACTTAGATTCCAAACTGTATTCTAAATAGAGTGTGATTTAAACTCAATAGGCTGACACCCATTGGGTCTAAACAATCTAGTATAAATATATTATTCATAAAATAATATTATAAACATGGTAATTAATTGATAAATTAAATAATAATATCAAAATAAACCTATTAATCCAGAAGTTATGGGTTGAAACTCGAGGTCATCCAAACCTACTTCAACATGATGTAAGAAGTATTTTACCACTATAATATTATCCTATCTAGGATAAATCTACTAGTATGCTAGTGGATTCTTATTCTAATGTTAAATTAACCATATTATATATCTCATCCTCAAGTATCATGTAACTATAAATCTCACCATTAGTCATTGGTTAATCATACATCGCACCCTAAGTCATCACCTGATTTTTTGTATTGGACTCGGTAAATTTTCATTCTATAGCCACTAATGTGTTCCCATGGTGAAATAGAATAGAAAGGAAAAATTATCATTATACCAAGTGTGAATCCACATTCTAGGGAAACTTGAATGCTAATAAGAAATCCTAACTTATGGAAATGTCTATTATAAATACAATTTTACAATTCAATTGTTAATGAATCCTTGATCCAAGATCACAAAAATAAAAATTGTTCCAATCATGTTAAGATATTACAAATTAGTAAATTCATGCTAATTTCAAATTATCATTACAATCACATTTTCATTTCATTATAATAGTTAATATAATATCCAGTTTCATTTTAATTTACTACTTATCACAATAATTTTAACTATTACTATTCACATCAATTTATTCCCAATTACATTTTCATATGTCAATTATGCTTTTATATTGTATTACAATTATTCCAATTCCAATTTCATGTTGATTAACCACATAAAATAAAAGAGATTATTTAATTATCCATTTCCCTTAATTTACTTTTTATTCCAATTCATACATTAATTGAATTTATAACAAATTTATAATTCTACAGAGGGCTTGAGGTTCTTTGGTTCATAATTCTAACATAGTGTCAACGTTATGCCCACATCTTGGGTGGCTATAAGACCTCCTATTAATGAAAACTAAACCAATGGGAACCATATGAGGTCTAGGAATAAAAAATAAATAGATGCAATTATTAAATGTAACACACATAGTGTATCTTTAGGATCCCACACGTTGGACATATCAGAGAAATAAAATAGAATATCAGGTGCTGTTTATCCCACCCACCTCAAAAAACGAGGAAAATCTCCAACAATCGAGAATCAGTATCATTTTACAACACCCCAATTCCCAATATATAGTGATTTACGTGCTAAATCAAGGATATAATATGATGATTCATAGAGAGTGAAAGATGATTTCACCAAAACAAGACATAATTACTGATTAATATTTTCTAGATTGAATAATAGATCAAGGGATTAAGGATAAAATTTGTAGAAGCCCTAAGATCCATTGGAAAACCTTAAAATTTCTAAATACTAATTTAATATATAATATGGGTTAATTAGGTTTTAAACGATGGTTCCTTATGTATAAAATATAATTCTACCCTCACTATCATGACCCACCAAGACACCAATGGCCAGATTGTGGGAACCATCAGGTAACTGTTGATGTTGTCCAATGTGTCTTTATGGTTTTAGACCCCACCATCTAGTTGGTGGGTCTTCAATAGCTGGTAATTGATCCTCCTGTAAGATTATTGAGCTTCTAGGATTCCCACCAGCTAGATGGTGGACCGTACTGATGATCCGGGGGTATCAGTACATCTCTATTACTACTTGCTACAACTATCCTTCAAATATCTTTAATCCTATAAGTATAAAAAACCAATGGAAAATATTTTAATCTTGAAGCAATGATCATTTACATAATATAAAGATGCTCAATTAAACCTAAATAGGAACATACTTTCAAAAATATAGGATATTATAGGCTCCCCACTATATTATAGCATATCCCCATATTATTATCAGAAGAATAAAAAATGGTATCAACAAAAAACTAAGGAGACTAAACCTAAATATCATAATTCCTCTCCCATGTCTCTTATTTAACACACCCATTATTCCACAACTCATTCACAAGAGGAATGATCTTCCCCCATATATTCTTCTTAGCATGATCTATGATATAGATTAGTTTATCCTCAAAAAACATAAATATTTCAAGATGAATATCATCAAAATCAATCACATGACAGAATCAAAGTGAAATATCAAAAGTCGTGATATGTGAATCTCATGATGCATTGAACTATCATATTGTGAAATAGACAATCGATTCACCACATTACCATACTTCTCCACAACATCAAATTGACTAAGGAACCTGGGAGCAAGATTTTCCTTCTTATGGATATAGAATTTCCCGAACCAAAATGACATCCAAATAAAAACCTAGTGACCATCCTCACACTATATAGGTTTTATTTAATAGTGATAATAAGATTTATATATTCTCTATGTTTTTACCAACTGATTTATGATCAACAAAACCTTATTTGAATTCCCATACACAATACTGGATCCAAAAATCATTGACTCACCAAATTATATATTTCACAAATGAAAACAACACATCATTCCATATAAGTACCTAAAATGATCCATTTGGATCGATTAATTGATGTAAATGTTATAATTGAACACTATAAGTACCATACATATATCCCAAGAACCATTAAAATCCTAAATACAAGCTCATTACATGTACTACACAATCTTAATTTCCCACTTAGTTTGTTCATTATCCAACGAATGGTGGGCTATGCTATGAATAACATATAATCTTATTTACATTCGAGGGACTTTATAGAACTAAGAATTTATGGTGTCCCACATATAATATAAGTGAGAAACAATAATAAGTACATCCAAATACACCACACTATGTTACTTTATGAGTTTTTATATATAATATTTTCATTGATTCCACGTTTATATTATCCGAATTCCATTTTATAATGAAATTGTATATAGTAACCTAGGTTTCCATTTATGATCCTCCTTTACCAGATGATAAGTGAAAAATCATGTAAAAAAGACCATCATATCATTCAACATCCCTAGCCACAAATGTTTCCCAAAAAATTCATAATACATATTTTTCCAAATTAGATATGCAACAAATTTAGTATTGTGTAATTATCTCATTTGATTCTCATGTAAGATTCTTATAACCCAGATATCACCATGTAAATAGACAACTCCATCAATATTATGATACCAACTTGATCATGGCTCCCCATAGTGTATGTTTCCCCTTAATAATAAACCCTCCGAATTTGGTAACATCCCTATATTGATTTCATCTTGGAAGATGGGAATAAAAAAATAAATATATAATAGTCAGTCTTCCCTAGGTCTCTTAAAAATTCATATGCATGTATTCAAATAGTGATATAATCCACCAATCATCATTACATTCTCACACAACCTTTATTTGTGTCTTCCTAATCAAAAATTCAACAATGTTGTTTCCTTTTCTTGGAGTGTATTTCTACTTAATGTTGAAAACAATTCAGGGACTCATTCTACCATTATTTCCAAAGGTTGTATTCCCACCATGAGAAGATTTACTTAAGGAAATTTTGATCCATGTTCCCTAAATAATGTTTACATCTTAGGAAATTTATCAAGTATATAAATCCATATTTTATCAAAAATAAAATTTAATCATGACTATGATTGTTTTAATTTGTGGCCTGAATTTTTTTGACCCACAAATAACCACTGGATTAACCTATATGAGAACTTCTTTGAGACAGACTCTTGATGTGTCATAGAACATGGTATACTAATTACTCATCTTATAAAAGACGAGGATTGGTTGTGAGTTAAAAATTATCATAAAATCTTATAAACCCTTCTTAAAATTACATAGAAACTTCACCCCATTTCTTCAAACAGTGACATTAGTGTTTCCAGATAAGGGAAGTTCTGGTTAAAATGATTATAATAACATAATAATCCCAGAAAACTATGAATCTCAAAGTTTTTCTTGTGTTATTCCCAATATAAAAAGTTTAAAAACTTCATTATATCCACTAACACTCCACCATAATAGATAATGTGTAGTAATAAGTTCACATTTTCATTCCAAAAATTAAATTTAGATAGCATTCCATATAGAAGATTATCTCTCAGTTTACTTATGATGATTTTAATATGTTCATGATGATCATCTATATGCTATGACTATGCAATGATGTCATCATTGAAAACCACCCCAAAATTATCAATAAGTCGATTAAATATATTATTTATCATGTAAATTAATTCCATTTGTGAATTCATTAGATCAAACAACATTTCCATAAACTCATACAAGTCGCACATTCTCTTAAATGTTGTTTGGCATATGTTAGATGCTTTCACCCTTATATAATGGTACCCTTGCATGAAATAAATCATTGAGAAAATATATGAACCACTCAAATAATTAAGAACATCATTGATAAATTTATGGTGATTCTAGTTAATGACCATCATCTAGTTTAGTAGCCAATAATCCACAAATATGTGCAATGTCACATCAACCGTCTAGGAGAAAATCACAGGGAAACAAAATGGTGAGGTCCTAAGATTTATGAATCCCAAAAATTCTAGATCTTCCAACTATACATTCAACTCCTAAATATATGCTGGTGTAATCATTTAAATAATGATAGAAAATGGTTTGGTTAATGTCACAAACTCAATAGTGAATATGGTCTCCCACTCAGGTGGTAAGATAGAGAACACTCTTGGAAATACATTATAAAAGAGATCTACTTCTGGAGGAAAATTACATTTTAAAACACCAAATCCTATAAAACATGGAAAAACATATGACATAAGGAAATACAATCTACTATAAATTGGTCCTTCCTGACCTGCATCAAAATCTCATTTACTATGACGAATATAGGTTTTCACTTCAAGTGATAGAAATGTAACTCACCTATGATAACAAAAAAAAAATTGATATGAGAAAAAAAATCTAATAATTACCCATAATCAAATACAATCTACCCATATTCAACACAAATATCTCTCAAAAGAAACTATATCCACAAAATTAAAAAGATCTCTCCTTACAGCATCATGTACCTCTAATCTCACCCTTAATGGTGTATTGATTATATTAAACCAATCCAATATTTCCAAAAAAACTAATTCCATTAGTAAGTTTATTATTAATAATGGAATGTGATTCAATTTTATAGAACAACACAGGTAAGGGTAGACAACATAAGAATTTTACCTATGATTATTGAAGGTCCTGCATCCAAACTATTTAATGTAGAATATATAGAATGCATATGATTATCCCTTAATCCTTAGTCCCTTGTCTGAAACACATAAGATACTCTTTATGGATGATACATATTCTATTAAATCTGGGTAACACATCCCCTACCTCCTCCCGAGTGACCAGTGGAGCTTCGGATACCTACCTATAGAGGTTTATATGAGTCCTCCCTAGAATCTAGGGCGAACCGTGATCCATGTCCACCACTCAACTTTTGAGTAATAATGAAAAGCCTATATTGATAGACCATATTACAACATTCACAACAATCCTTAATTGGTAAAATACACATATTTTCTTGAGGATTGTGTTTCACACCAAATAAATACCCCTTGTTGTAATCCTTTGATGGATGCCCTTATATGATAGATTCTATTCCCTACACTTCTTGGGAGGTAACTCTGATAGTGGTAATTCTTTCTATCTAAATAAGAGCCTCTTAATTGTACTAATGATATGGAATAACCTCTACTCAATGACTTGTTTAGGTTATCTTCCATGATGGAAAACTTATTCATCATGTTATGTAGTTTTCTCAGGTAGAGGATGCTCACCTATGACTTGATCTCAAAACCATGAAATTCTTGGAGTCACTTCCCCTATCAGCCACATATATATCCAAATAAGAATAAAAATTCCTTATATCAGTGAAATGAATAGAGTTGTTCATCACTAACATGATCCCATGCATTGGAATGTATAAACTCTTGATCCCAATCATCCCTTAATGTCTATGGATAAACGTTTTTTAGAAAATTTACCTTCTATTCCTTCTATGTTTTTTCATGTTTCTCTATGACTTTCAATACAACATTCCACTACTACTATATTTTTTCCCATAGAATATAAATAATAATCTTATCCCTCCTCCATTTAGGTATCTACATATGTTTGATGACTATTTATATAGACTCAATCTATAAGTTATCTAATTAAATACAACACTCCCCAGTGAATATGATATGTCCCTACAACTAGAAAACTCTGGTCAAATTGGACATCAAAGGAATGAATTTAGTTTTCTACCTCTACATTGATTGCCTAACCCACCACAAACTGTCCTGAGGCTAAAATCTTGTATAGTTCTTTGGATCCACATGAATTTTTATCTTAACTGTCTGTGGTGTGTAATGATTACTAGTATTCTAAAGTTACACACAAATAAGTTGTGGATTCATTTTCTCTACAAAAGTAATCACACCCCTCAAATAACATGATACCTAACAAGATCAAACATCGAAGGATGAGATGATAATAGAAAATTTTTGACACAAAGTTACTCCAAAAACATGTATTAACAATTGAATTAGTATTCTATAATTGTTTCATTTATTCATTTTTATATTATATGTAAAGGGATATATCTTAAAATTTTAGAAAGGAAGATATATCATATATAGTATGTATATCCCTATCTTGAATGATTCATGTCAATACATTTCACATGTATTCCTACTATGACCCATGATTACTCACCTCATGTTGTATCGACACATGAGTAAATTATCATAAAAACATTACATCAGACAACAAGGGAATCACCAAAGGATCAATAAAGTCACTAAGGAAATTGGAAAACATTAAGAACATGAATCCCATCCATGTGAAGATGATTTTTCCCATTCACATGGGCTAGCTACTCCCATGAAAGAGTCTCATTTCTAAGAACCAACACATCATAGTGTCTTGAATACATTCTTAAATATTAATGAAACATAAAATACCTAAGCAATAAATCCTATTTTTTAATCCTCATCCTGGTTCCCCATTTCATTATTGATATGGATCAATAAGTGATATAGAGTTCACCTCCCCATATTTCAGAGGCTACCAATGAGTATAAAAGGTTTTTGGAATATAGTGTAGAGACTATACCCTCTATAATATTGTAGATAAATCAAAAAAAATAAGATCAGATAATAAAACATACAACATGAACAAAAAATAAACCTAAAAACATAATCTATATAAATATAATATAACATGTTTTTTCAAACTAAATATCAACTAAAATCCATGGTGAAGGTCAAACTTGTAAACAACTAAAATAAAGATACCAAAATATAGGCTCCAGAAGAATACATAGTTCAAAAACCCCTTCCTAGTCACATATCCATGATAAAATCCAATCCATTAAATAAAACGATCAAGAATAGGTCCCCTTGCCTTTATCAAATCCTAAATCCATGAAGTCTACCAATTTCTTAAATGAGGACCCAAATAAGGTGTGATTAAAACATGGTTGGACAACATCCATTACATTTAAACAATCTAGGCCCCCTAATAGTGCATGAAATTTTTTGATAAACATGGGAATTCATTCAAAAGTTAATATATAATATCAAAATAAACCCACTAACCATTGAGATCTAGATTTATACTTGGGTTCAACCCAACCTATTTTAGTATGATGCATGATGTCTCATCACATGAGTGGATTCCCATATCTTGGAAAAATTTCCAATTCTTGTTGTGGATTATCATTCTATTAATGAATATCAAATATCATATATCTCATATTGATATATCAAGTAAGAATATATATCACCCTTAAGAATTAGTTAATCATATATCTAACCCTTAGTTATCAAATTTCCATTTGTACTGGACAATATGTGAATAACCATACTAGATCCTCTTAAGATTCATATTATTGTAATAACATACCAAGGTAAAAAGTATCACTAGATCCAATGTGAAATCCACTGGTAGTGCCAATTATGTGCTAATATGACATCAAAATGAATTTTAATTATAGTTTTAAGGATGTTTTTGTAATTTAGACATCAATTAAAATAAGATAAAATGTCACAATAATACCAAACATAACATACATTTTAACACATACAAAATTGGTTAATTCAATCCAATAACATATTGTCTTTCCAATCCCATTTACATGCCTTTATCCCATTTAATCCAATTTTTAGTTTTATTCCATGTTACTAAATATCGTAAAAAATAGTTACATTTCACATCCATTTTTTCCCGACTACTATTTCACATGTCAATTATTCCTTTATACCATCTTGTAACTACCCCAAATCCAATTTAATGTTAATCGAACACATATAAATTTTTTTATTATTTATGAATCCAATTACCCTAGTTCAAATTTCATTCCAATTCACACATTAATATACTCTAAAAACAAATTATATTTCAACATTCATCCCTCGGTTTATACCTTCAAAATTCCAAAAAAAAGTGTCATGTGTACACACACCATTTAATTTTAAAAATTCCTAGTCTCAATAACAATAGACCCAAAAGGATCTATTATAGGTATATTCATTATTAATTAAATAATTAAAGTTACTAAATTCTGAAATCATGGTTTTACAACATGATAATACGTGTTTCAGACAATAGAAAAACAAAAATGAACATAGGGAGTTATTTTAGACCACCCCTCACAGAAAGAAAAAAGAACCCCAATGATGGATAATTTTGATTAATTAATAAAACTATGACCCACTATTCATAGTCTTTGAAGAATTACTTCAATGTATGAATAATAGTATTTGAGAAGAAAAAATAAGTATTTAACACAAAACAAGAGAAACATAATGATTTATATTGTCTTAATTGAGGAACAACTCAAGTGACCAAGAAGAATAGTTTTAGAATCCCAATTATCCTTGGAGTACCCTTAAATTCTTTAAAACATGAATTATGTTCTAATAATAATTAATTATATATTTAAAATGGATTCTAGTGGTAAAAAATACTATTTGATTTCTCACTATCCTCGCACAGACAACACCACCGGTAGGCCTAAGGGCACAACCAGCATGCCGATGGTTTCCACCCATGTGCTTTCATGGATAGAGGTCCCTTCAGTTGAATGGTGGATTCTATATATGATAACCACTCTTCATTGTATCAATCATTTGGAAGGTTGGTTTTTATAGTTATCTGGTGTGCCTCATGTTGGCTTACGTGGATTTTCTGAATCCCAACGGTAGGTAAGGGGAACATTTGTATCTCCAAAGCTGAATAACACCTATATCCTTTTACCATAATAGCTCCTATGAGGCCCCAAACAGCTATGAATAAAATATTAATTGGTAAACTATGTTTTTTTATAGAACATTAACAATATTATATAAATATATTAAATAGGAACATGTGTGGGAAACAATGTGATCTTACAATCTCTCCCTATGAAAATTGGTCAATTGGATGAAGCACATAAATCGTATTGTCCTTTACTACATTCTATTTTTTTCATTCAACTTTTAAATAATCGGTAATTCTCTTATTCATAACATAAATCAAATTTTCTTTTAAATTTAATAATACATATAGAATCCATATAATCCTTTTAATGATTAGTTTATCATCACTTGCTATTGTTTTTTAGTTTTTTATTACTTTCAACAATAATTCATTATGTTTTGGAATTAGGTTTCAAGTTCGGTAATGTATAAATGTGAATATGGAATTCTCATGTTTTCTTCTTTTTATAGTTGGAATTAACATTGGAAAATTTTCATTTCTTTGTAATGATAATTATAAAAACTAAAATGTTGATTTTTTCTACTATTATGTGTCTTTGATCAGGGTTATCGTATCATTTACACTTCCCTAGAAAATCATAATTGAATAAGGATGATATTATATAAGTTATTATTAAATATTTTATAGAGATTGAATATAGACTTCATGTTATGGTTTCACATTTTTCGTTTTGAAAACCTAAATTAAACCTAACGGTCCTAGTTCATTGCTTGTGAAATGACACAATAACCATACCCAAAACATTTATCATAAATCCACTTTTTAGGAAGTGTAATCCTTGGAATATGAAACCAAAATTATTCTCAATGAATGTGTAATAATAAATAATAAATTATCATGAATTCTATGATTAATAAAAATCAAAACCCTATTTATGAATTTTGGTCACAAAATGAATTTTGGAATACACCAAGGATGATAAAAATTCATCGTACAAACACATGAATATCTTCACATTTTTATTCATATTTTTTGGTGCTTTAGTTAAACTATTCTCTATTTATATTCCCTTGTTTCTCTCCATTATTTCGATGAATAATTTGGTTATAGGTTTTTAATGCCTCCTATTATGAAGGTGTTGTGTAGAAACTATCACACAATGACTCTATCATATTTGAATGATACATGATTATGAGGCTCAGTCCTTAATATTATTTCATTAGTTTTCTATCTATATTCATATCTTCTAAATTTCAATTTTATTCATAAACTGTATTATTAAGTAAAACATCATCATATTCTTTTTATCTTCCATCATATAAAGTAGTGGTTAATTATAATTGGAATCAGATGAGTTGAGAACCACTACTGAATGATAGAATGCTATAGAATTTATATTGAGCCCCTTAAAATAAGACCCAAACACCTCCATAATTAATATCAAACGTTTTATCAGGAAAATGTCTCCATACATTAATATAAATTATAATTTTGTTTCAAATGGGAATGTGGTGAATTATTATTTTTCCATTTCTTTTGTTTTTCTTACTTGATCTAGAACTTTTTTTAAATTGATGTCCCTTTATTTTTGCATAAAACTACATAGCCACATTAATATATTATTGGATATGGGGAAAAATAATATTATGTATGTCCAATGTAGGAAAATGTTTATCATGCCTAATGTAATTATGACCCTTCACCGATTTTTTATCTTTGTTATCTCCATATAATTCAACGAAATCAAAAACAATGAGAAACATAAAATAAAGGCAACCTTACTTCCTCATTTCAATGAGGAGGGTATCATATTCATCGTCTTCTTTACACCAATGGATTTTATTATTAAATAAATATAATTTTGTGGGTGAAATATGAATAACTACTCCCTCAAATGCACTAGTACCACCCATGTCTTTTTTATCAAGGATATATCTTCATGATAGTTTTTCACATCACCAGTTTCTTTGATTTTCATAATAATAGTTTGGGTTGAGAAATTTTATTTATTGATCCTAATAAGGAAACCCAAATAGATCCATAATCAAATAACTATGATCATTGGTTTTCACAACAAATATCAATAAATAGTTCACAGAACAATTTACCAACATTATTATAATAAAAATTCTTAGTCATCCATTTCCAGATATCTTATATTACCCATCTATAGTCATACATTCCAACAAGTATACTGTAAACCAAATAGATTAATAGAAGATAAAAAAGAGTGTATAAAATTAATAACCCTCCAAATGAACACATATAATACTATAAAAAAACATTTTAACTCATATAAACCACAATGTGGAGAATGTGTAAGAAAATAATGGATTATGAGCTTTGAGACCATAAGAATACTAGGAAATGATCCATAAATGACCTCCACTCACCTTTAAGGCTTGAAATATGATGTATTAATTGATATCTCTTCCATGTATAATAATAAATACAAGTAATGAAGATCCAATAGCTACTAGTGTACAAGTTATTACATTAAATATCCAAAAAAGTGCGGTTGTATGTACACCATAGTATTAATGAATGGGGTGATTATAAATTCCCAGCAGGGAATCACCAATAGTTTCTTAACAAATCATTGACATAAATTGTGTAGGCATAATCATTTATGTAAAATTACTTATATATTTTTTGAAATAGTTTTTGATTGAAAATAACAAAGATAAGAAGATCAATGATGAATCTATAAATGGATTAATATTATTAAAAATTGATAAATTCCCATACTATGAGGTTCTAGACCAAAAATAATATCTTCAATATATAGAAAAAATAATATGATAGGATAATTAATGTCATCCAATGTCATGACCTATCCCCCCCTAGAGCACCTGCCATGACTACACCAAGCCCATATCCTGAAGGCTAGGGAAAGAGACTAGCACCAAAGGCATCAACCTGATAGTGGGAGATATTTACCTGAGTACCTGTATGTACACACATTCCCAACCAAGTCCCATACACATAGCACGGAAACTAGTATCACTAAAAACAAAGCTGATTACATTAAATAAGAGTGGGCAGAATACAAACCCAACGAAAGAAATGAAAATAGAAAAGTACACAAAGGAATCTCTGATGGCCATCTGTAGAAAGCCACACTTGATCATGATTATAGTTTATCTACTAGAAGCCAATAAAGAATGTCAAGTCCAGCCGATCCTACTGGGCCATTCTTGGTCTAAGGCCACCATGAAAACCATCATAGCGTCTGTCATTACTGTCTCCCTGAGCACCTCTAGATCCCGGTCCACCAAATTCTCTTCTAGAACGTTGATCATCTGCCCAGACACAATAGGTGTTGTCAAAGACTATGTAGGGGTTAGTATGAAAGTACTCAGAAGATACCCCAAAACCAAAAAGGAAGACCAAAAGACAATCATGAATGAAAATCACGAAACACAAGACAACTAACAATAGGTATACAACTTAATGAATAAGAATAAAGATGATTAGTCACAAGCTATATCATCTTATTCTATTAAGAGGCGTGACTCCTAATCCAAGAAGTGTTGATTCACTACCAATCTACAAAGGGTCTCCCTTCCACTGATCGACAAAGGGTCACTCTATGGATGGTCCAAGACGGGTCACACTGCTACTGATCCACAAAGGGTCTCTCTCATGCTGATCCATATAGGTTCACGCTATTAACGATCCATGGAGGGTTGTGATACAATCAATCCGTAGAGGTTCAATCTCATTATGAACCTTGGAGGGTCACACGATTGCTGATCCATGAAGGGTTACTCTCTTTCTAATCCATAGAGGGCCCCACTTTACTTGACAGCTAGCCACAGAATTACCACACCATATATGTATGAGTTTTGAGGGTTCTACTAATCAATCAATCAATCATATATTAACCTCAATGAAGTCTCAAATATAGCTAACACAAAGGACCGTCTTGTCATAGGGGTTCCAATGAAACTGACGAGGTATCAATAAGATGCAGGGTCTATATGTTATAGGAGTTTTAGTAATAAGGGTTTAGTTTAATTCGAGCTAGATTCAACCTGTCCATACTCTCACTTCTTCCAAACACAAGTGGAGCATCTCAAAAGGACCGCCTCATCGAGAGGGTCACAATTCAGCAAACAACACAATAAACGGATGCATGGTTTGGAAGAAACTGGTATTTTATTAAATATAGTCCAGTTGAATCTGGTCCTGGCCTAACACGTCCAATTGGGATCGGTGGTCCCACATACCCTTGTTTAAATTTGAAATACCTGACAAGATCATGTTTGGATATGGGTCAGTTCGGTTTGTCCGGGATAGTGGGTCGGGCCTAATTAGCCTTGTTGGACCTGGCCTGGTTTGGCCAAGGGTCCAGCCCTCCGGGTGGCCCGGTGACCGAGTCTTGTCTGGTACTGCCCGAAGGACGGAGGTTTAGCCTGCAGCAGTTGGCCTGGCCCACTTGGTGTTAGGCCAGGGGTTCGACCCGCCATCCCAAAGTGCAGCCCACGCAATGTGGGTCGGTGGCCCAACGCCCGGTCGGGAAGCGGTATCCAGCAGCGTCCAACCCCTTCTGGCCCTACGGACACACGGGGACCTTTCTATAATGGTCGAGTAACCATGGATTAGCTCGTTCGGATGTCCCGGATGCAGGATACCCCTCCATGAGGCACCCGCCAGATGAACCACCATCTTCTAGTGTGGTCAATGAGGGTCAGTTTCGTCCTTTAACGCGGCGCTGGTTGGAACTACTCCCTCTATGCGGCCTGTGTGGTTTGGTTGTAGGTACCTTCTGTGGGCCGCCGGAGTTGCTTTGGTGATCCGTTTTCTGATCTATCTACGCCTATGGGCTTCCCGGGTTGCCTCCATCCCTACCTTGGCACCATATTCCTTATACTGCCACTTTGAGGATGGATCCACATTGGACGCACATGGAGGAGGTTCTAATACCTTGTTCCTGTTGGACAGTGCCCTCCTTATTAGAGGTTCAAGAACATGGGAGGTCTGGGGATTTTAGTTAAATCAACAAAAGTTAATTTCAACTCTTGGATAATGAAAATCCCAAAATAAAGTTAACCTCCAAAATAAATGAACGATCTGCTAATCAACCTTCCTATGGGTTTATCCACATTCATCATTTCATGAAACGAACATGGAAGATATTTATTTAAAATAACCCCTAACTCATAGATGTTCATTTCTGCAGTGTTACATTCTCAAGGTTTGAAGATGTCGATGTCATTTCCTCGCTCCCGACTATGTTCTTCGAGGGGCGTCGAATATTTTTCTGTTCATCCGTGTTTGTCATTTTTCATTGTAGAGGAGATTTGACGAAGGATCATCAAAGAATACACACAATTTAATCATGGTTCCAACAACATGCCACACTATTAAAAAGGAAATGTTTCATAGAATTTCTGGAATGCTGCAAGGTCGTGTCGTTATGTTGTTTTATTTAGGAAAAAATGTCACTATTACGCGACATTAAATCATCATTATGCTGGGATTTAATGAGCCATTAATGTTTTTCATTAATGTTCCCCATCGTCGCCTTATCAATTCATCATAGCGTCATCTTGTCACTTCTCGTCGGTGAGAAATGAAATAAAATTAATTTTTAAATTATTTTATTATTTTCTCAAATAGTTGAAAATTAACTTTTCTGTTCAGCCCTTGCCGGCCAATGTATAGTCCTTTATAGGAAAATCTCATCATTCTAAGATCAGTGGTGTTGTAGTAATTTTTATTTGATAACTAATTTAAATGTTAAAAACACCCACTCTCACATTAAATTAAAAAATCCTTAAAAAAAATCAAAAATTAACATTCACCCTCAACACTTGCCGGCCAGGGTTAGGCTCTGCCAATTGGGAACACACCCTCTCAAGCTCAACGGTACTCTCAGATTTCCAATCTAAGTTACCATTTAGGATTTATAGGGATTTGAAAATAAAATAATTGTTAATTATTTTTTTACATCCAAAAACTAACATCCTCTATTGGAATGTGCCAGCCAATGTTATGATCTACCTAAGGAAAGAATAACCTCATGAGTTCAGTGGTGGTCTCATATTTTTAATCTGAATCACTATTCATGAGTTATAATCATTTCAAAAAAACTTATATAATTATTTTATTTAATGTTATGCAATTTTTTGGGTTTTCTTATTCGAGGAATGCACCGACTAATCTTAAGTCACACTTAGGGTAAACCCACCATCCTGAACGCGACGATGACCTCTGATTTTTTATCCAGGCACCCATTTATGCGTTATTACACTATTTATTGAATGACTGCTTTCACATGCTATTTAAAGAATAAGATTTTTTGGTGGATCATTTCGAGCACTCTGGACCTCGAAATCTTATGTCGTCTCAGTTCTTGGTCTCAAAATGATTCCATATAAATAAAAAAATAAATATAAATTCTGGGTTATTAAATCCCCCCCACCTTGGGGATTTACATCCCAAAATCCAAAACAAAGGGAAATCGAACAAATGGGGGTACTAACCACGAATCTGAGGCTCCCACGCCCATGTGATCTGCAAACGATTCTTATGCTTCCACCAAACACGCACTCAAAAAATTTACCATCCATGAAGAACACACACATGTTGATCTTATATCTCCTCTGGGAACTCCACAAATGTCGTCATATTGCTAATGTCTAGATCGCCCCAGTCGATGACGTGTGATGAATCATAACCTTACCTCCTCAACTGCGACACGTGAAAAACATCCTTCACCCGGTGCATCAAAGGGGGAAGATCTAGTCGGCATGCCACCTCGCTAACTCTACTGAGGATATGAAAAGGGTATGATTAACCTTAGAGATAACTTTCCACTACAGCGAAATTTGCAAAATCCCCATCAGGATAAGACCAAAATGAAAACACAGTCTCCCTCATCGAACTCCAAAAATATTTGTCCATTATTGGAATAATACTTTTGTTTACTATGTGACGTCCTAATATACTCCAAGATGATCTTCACCTTTTATGTGGTAGCCCGTACCAATTTCAGACCCATGAGTGCCAACTCCCCTGGGTCTATCCAACATAGGTTTGATCTGCATGGTCACTCATAAAAGGCCTCTAACCGTGTCATTCCAATGGTGGAGTGATAGATATTGTCATACAAAAACTCTTCTAGTTGTAGGTGGTCCTCCCAACTATGAACAAAAAATAGGAGGAATTCACGTAGCATATCCTCCACGGTATGTATGGTAAGCTCCGTCGGGCCATATGTCTGGGGATGAAAAGCTATGCTCAAGCGCAGCTGAGTCACGAATATCTCCTGCAACCCCCTCCATAGCCTGGATGTAAATAAAGAGTCATGATTTGAGATGATCTTCGAAGGTACCTGGTGAAGCTGCACTATCTCTTGGATGTAGAGGCATCCCCAGCCCTCTATCAGTCCATGCTCATAGATGGGTAGGGAGTGAGATGACTTGGTGAGTCAGTCAATGATCACCCATATCGAGTCATGTCCCTAGATGTACATGGTAACCCCATAACAATGTCCATCAAGATACTATCCCATTTCTACTATGGCACCTCGAGCGGCTATGCCAATCCTATAAGATCCTAATGCTCGGTCTTCAGTTACTGACAAGTGAGGCATCATGAAACAAACTAGACCATAACATTCATAATCATTGGCCACTAGTAATGACGTCAGAGGTTATCATACATCTTTTCCACTTCTAGATGTACCACTAAACGGGATGTATAGAACTTTCTCAGCACCTCCTCCCGTAACATCACTGGTACTAAGGTTTGTGCTCTCACAAGGATGACATGCTTCTCACCAATATAAAATCTATTTGGATCTTATCCTAGGGATAACCAATCACATCGTGACTCACAGTCAACATGAAAAAATTATGCCTCCCTGACTTGCTTTAAGAGTGGGGGAGTGAGTTTCATTGACTGAAGGTAAGCTGGTCCATCATCATCCCCAAAGGACATCAGCATCGCGTCTTGCAGCTCTATCACCTCAAACAACAGCTTTAAACCAGACCTCATGCTAAGCACGTCTGCCACCACATCCCCCTTCCAAGGAGTATATACTTTCTCAATTTCATAGTCTTCGAGGAACTCCAACGACATCCACTATCTCAACTGCTGAAAAGACTATGGGAACCTTTTCATCCATGTGAAGTTGGGTACTCATTCTCCGCAGACACTTGGTTATAGTGCTAGAAATCCACACATAACCTCAAAAATTGGGTCTTACTATGTCTTTCCTTCGCAAGTCCCCCACCTATGCCCCAATCCTGAAAAGCTCTACGAAATAACTCTGATATACTGATACTGATATCCGTTCCATATCAGGTTGTAGAATGAAATATATTTCTCTCCCCCTATCGAAAGGTAATCCAGGAAACATCTATTGTAAAGATGTTCTAGCACTCAGCCTCTAATATTGTTAACTGAAAACTCAAAACATCTACTACCACAGGGCTGAGGTTGCTTGAATCAATAGTGATCAGCTGCACCCTCATGTGCATAAGTTTATTCCGTACTCCCTGGCTTTTATTTTTCACTGACCAGGGGAAACCCCATTCGAAAACTATGGATATGCCACATCCTTTTTCCTAAAACAATCAATCTAAGCATGAATAGTGTATTACTAGTCCATAACCAAACTAACAATGTAATTCCTCAACGCTGCCACCAAGAGGTTACAACTGAAACTCTCACCTCAATGGTCAGATCACGCCATCATCATATGTGTGATTATCGAGTCTCCTCCCATAGGTATCCCAAAACGTAAGGATAAAGTCAATGGTTTAACCGAAAATTCAAGGTCTTGAAAAAGATTCGTGATAATATGGAATGATTATTACCTATGTCAATTAATAATGTATCTATTAGTAGATAAATAACATACCTCGAATCATTCCTGGAGACATTAGGGAACACTCCTTGACATCATGCAGCAACTCCATTCATTATTCCTCTAGCACCCTAAGCCTGGTGGGGACAACATTGGGGTATTGGTTGTAACATGTCAAAACGTATACCACTTCCTTATACTCTCCTAACTCCTATTTCTTTTCTACTTCCACGAATATTCATCTGTCACTATCACTCCCTCTTCCCAAAACATTTTACACATCCAAGTCTCTGAGACTCACATCATTTTCCTAATATCCCACTACTGACATTTACTAATATATCTGCTTATCCAAATACATCGAACCACAAGGGTCTCTCTAGAACCCAACCATAAATAGGAATTCAGAGAGAAATTGGGTTGTCTCAAATTCCCAAAACACTTCTCGCTCGGAGGTCTAAGCCCTGAATCACTGGTCGTATCATATTAATCAAGTGCATGTAATAGTTGGTACCCCTTAGTGAATAATCATCTACTAACATGTAATCCATAAAAAGCTGAAGAATCTCTTGGGAACACACACCCCTTAGATTTTTTTGTATGGGACCAATTCTCATAGAAATGTTATCAATCTCTTTCCACAAAAAGTCACCTCATCATAAGATCGGGGAAATTTAAACCCTACCATCACCCTAATATGCCCTATAAGGAGCTCAATGGCATGAATTCTATTTGATCTAATGGTTCCCTGGCTATATAGAAACACAGTCACCACCTGATGATAGTACATTGCCGCCTATGTGTCGAGATCGCCTCAGAAACTAAGGGGAATCTATTTTTGAAACACATGTAAGGCACTATGACTAAATGTTTCCTATACCCTTATCACTAGTAGTAACTACTGGACAAAGGGTAGTGGAATTGTCGACCCACCACCCAAAGGTACCATCTTGAGAAACGGTCCTTGTACTGAAGCCTCATCCCCCTTTGGACTATCCTTATGGTCACACACTGGAATCCTGGCAGGTTTTCTATCAATAGGTATCTTGAAATAGAATAAAGAGGAACCACAATCAAAACATTATACCTGGTGAGAAAACTCTTATTCAAAAGAATATAAGGAGACAATTATTCAAACAATTTTTTTATGATATTGAGCCAAAAATCATAATTCAAGGTCTTGATGTATGGACACGTCAGCCGCCACACCAACATTGGACCCCCCAAATCTGAAAGTCAAATTTGCAACACATAACACTGTTTCCCCAAAACAAAACGTAGAATCCTAGTCTTTGTGATAGGACTGAACACCCTTTGATACCACTTTTTCATGACCCCCCCAAGGCCTGTTCCATGACTACCCCATGACCGCTTCCCAAAAGTCGGGGCAGACGACTAGAAGTAGGGGAAAAAACCTGCATGTGGGAGGCATTTACCAGAGTACTTGTATGCACACACACTCCCAAAAAAGTCCCACACATTGGAAAATGAATGAATTATCACTAAAAACAATGGTTAGTACAACAAATAAGAGTGGTTCAGAATACAAACCCAATAAAAGAACTGAAAACAGATAAGTACACAAAGGAAACTCTGATTGTCATATGCTGAAAAACCCACATTATTGTAAGTGTAGTGTATCTATTGGAAGATAGTTTAGAATGTCATGTCTAGAAAATCCTATTGTCCCCCCTGGTCCGAGGACACTAAGCCCACCATCGTAGCGTCCCTCGATCCTGTCTCCCTAAGCACCCCTGGCTCTCGGTCCACCAAAGTCACTTTGGAAATGTTGATTGTCTGTACCAGACACAAAACTTGTACGCGAAGCCAATGAAAGGGTGAGTAACAAGGTACTCAATATAGACACCAAAATAAAAAGTGAATACCACACAACAATCTTCAAATTAAAGTAAGAAGCACTATATATCTCATGCCAGGTATACAACATAAAGAACACTAATAAAGATGATTAGTCACAAGCCACATCATCTTATTCTTTTGAGAGGCTCGGCTGGTAATCTAAGAAGTGTTTCTCTACTGCTGATCATCGAAGGGTCGCTCCACTACCGATCCATGATGAGTCACTCTATGGATGGTCCATGATGGGTCACACAATTGCTAATCCACATAGGGTCACTCTCATGATGATCCACGGAGGGTCGAAATATTGTTGATCCATGATGGTTTGTGCTACTTCGGATCCGTGGAGGGTCACTCTCATGCTGATCCATGGAGGTTTGTGCCATTACCGATTTAAGGAGGGCCGATCTCTTGCATTTCCACAGTGTCTCTCTCTTCACTTGATAGCCTGCCACTGGATTCTAGCACCATGTACGTATGAGTTTTGGGTGTTATGTTCCTCAATATATCGACCTTATTTCAACAACCACTAAGTCTCACTAGAGGTATCCTGAAGCACCAAATTTTTTTAAGGGTTCCAATGCAACAAACGACACATCGATCGAATGCCTGATTTGTAAGTTATAGGATTTGTATTAAAAAGGGAATGGTTGGATTCGATTTAGATCCAACCCGACCATACAATAAGTTCTTCATAAATACATGTGGAGTATATCAAAAGTAATGCCATTTTTAGAGGGCCCCAACATCACAAATATCTTGTTAACCAGACACTCAATTTGAAAGATATGAATGTCTTTGTAAACCGGGGTCGGATGCCTCTCAGCCCAGTACGACCCGACCAACCAAGCATTGGGGGTCCCACATACCCCTGTTTAAATTCAACCAACTTCACCTGACCCTGTTCTGTTCTAGGTTGGTCTGGTATAGCTTGTCTTATATTTTAGGCCTAATGGGCCCTATTGGACCCGGCTCGGTTTGACCGAGGGTTCAACCTGTCGGGTTGCTCGACAACCCTATCTAGTCTGGTCCAACCCGAAGGGCATCTGTTTGGCCTACTGGCCCAGGTCCTTCCTTATGGGTGTGTGACCTATACCATCATTGATTTCAGTCAATGTTTTAAATTTATATTTCTACTAACTACTATATATGTGGAAAGCAGGGTCAAACCCACAGGGAAGGCTATCTTGACCACTAGTCTTTTAAAAACTAATTAAAGACCTCACTATTGTCAGCAGGGGGATTGAATTTCTATTTTTCTATTTTTTAAATTTTTTTATTTATCATAGGCAAAAATAAAACAAGACAATATTTTTATGTTTTTGTTCAAAACTATATCGAAGAATGAAATAGGCTAAAAACAGTAAGTAATAGAGAAATAATTTTCTGAAGAGTGAACAATCTAGAGAAACACGTCTGGGGAAAATATTGACTCTACTTGTTTTGAAAACATTTTTTCTCATGATATTTTTTACAACTAATAACACTAAATTTAGTGATTAATTACCCTCTCCAAGTGATAAATCGCTCAAGCCGACCAATTTTATAGTTCACCATTTCTAGATTAATCAATATGAACTTTCAGGTTTGAAAAAGATGACAGAAAAAACTCGCCGTATGTTCTGTAGTTTTAATTTCAATTCAAATGATTACAGAAATTATTCGAAAATCAAGCTCACCAATTTAATGTAGAATTCGAAGATTAAGTATCGGTGATATGTTGAAATTTAATTCAATCAAAACTGATCTCTCCAATCAATGCTGATCACATTTAAAATGATAAAGAGAAGGAAAAAAGAACGATTAACCAAAAGATTAAATTTAAAACACAAACTGGAAGTATTTATCCTAAAATTGTTTCAATTAAATATACAAAAATAATTCAATTACAAAGGAAGAGAATAGAAAGAAAAAAGAGGAAGAAAAATCCCACTACTAGCTCAAGTTGCTGCTGAACCTGGCCCTCAAAACTCTGAAGAATGGTTCTCCGAAGAGTGCTCTAGGTTCTCTGCTTTTCTCCGAGTGAATGAGCAAATCCATTTGCCCTCCTCATGTCAGGTGTGTCTTTGGGATGAATGAGCATCCTTTCAAATTCTACTGCATCTTTGTTTTTATACCCTCCATCATCTACTGCATGTCACCGACCACTTCCACTGACTTCAAAAGTCCCTCAATTGCGCATTGTGCACATGTTCTTTTTTCGTGACTAGCACATAGCGCAAGTTTTTCTCACGTAACTAAATCCCATTGAGTTAGTTAAGTAAATCTGGACATTTTCTGTAATGTCCCAACCCTAGTTACCCAGATTTGGTGCATTATTATATATCATTGGCATGACCACAAAATATCATGTCTCGAAAGATCTATTAGTTTAGTAGTCTTGGATGTACTAAATACATTAATAAGGTTTACATTACATCATAAAATGGAAAACTAAAACAACATTGTTTCCATAGAAAACACTGAGATCCCATAGACTATCCATGTAGGTCAGTTATAATATAGTTCTTCGCATCCTGGGAAAAATAAAACATAGAAAGGGGTGAGCTCAGATGCTCAGTAACGATAACAATTTAGCAGAAACTTTCATAGGTAAACATAAACATTTAAGGCAATGTATAAGACTAAAACAAAATATTTTAAAACTAAAACTTCATCATAATACGGAAAAGATAAAATAAAAGTAATTCCATTTACTTACTCACATGGATATTATACTAGTCAAATAATCACATGCAATATCAATAGCCACTTTCATAATGATGGAATGCATAATGCTGGACATTCATAACCACAAAGTCAAGGCCTTGTGCTATGACTACAAATAATATTTTTTCAAGGCCTTGTGCCAAGACACAAGTCTATATCATTATATATATCGATGCATAGAGGAGTTATAGAGGGATCCACCCATCACTTACTAAGTCCAATGCATTCCTTATATGAAAATGTTTAAACCTAACATAAACATTTTTATTAAAACTAGCATACAAAATGTCAATACATTATCCAAAAACCATGAGTGGTGTAAAAATAACACATCCACAGACAAACATTAATTATTCTATACAATATTTAATATTTTATTATAATAAAACAACCTCAATTGAGAATAATGAAGGATATTAACTATGATGAAGTTAATCATCAAAACTATTTGAGATAAATATACCCCTTTTTCTTTAAAACATTTAAAAGTCTCACTATTTATCAAGAAGATGTCTAAAATAGATTTTTTAATCAAAGTGTCCCATACCAATTTGAAACTTTTAAAAGTAATTTTAATTTTAAAAAATTAATGTACATATAAATAAAACCTTAAAACCATTTTTAAAACATGGACATTAATGAGAATGATTTAGAAGACTAAATTTTTAAATCATTTAAAATGATATTTTAGTTAGAGTTCCTAACCAAATGATAGATGCTTGAATAAAAACAATTGAGGTGTTAAAAACATCATAATATCATTATAATAAAGAGATTCATGATATACTATGTCAAAGTACAGTATATACACCAAATAAAAGTGGATTGGAGCATAACAACAAATAAGTCTCAATGGAATGTAAGATGGGATGAATTCCTTTATAAAGATAGTATCCTTTGGTTAATGATAAATCAATGAAATAATTATATGTGACAAATATAAATAAACTCAATATGATTGGATATTCCATGAAAATAAATTAGAGGACAGTCACTCATATTCTTGTAAAAACAACACCAATGACTTGGATGTTTAACTCAATGAATAGGAATTGTGTAAAAAGTACTCTTATTAGGTTTATATCGATGACTTGAGAATTTATCAATGGAGTGATTATGTGTATCAAAATTATATACACAAAAAGGGGAGTCTAAATTTCTACATAAGTAAATAAATATTTATTTCATAGATAATCTTGGGGTAAAGTAATCAATGAAGTTTTCCTAACACCGAATGAGTGGAAATTGAAATTTGAAATTACCTTAACAATTTGGTATCTTACAAAACATAGACCCCATGAAATAAGTATCATCCAATGATGATTTAAATAACCATAAATTAAAGTATATTATACAAATAATACAATAATGGGTAGTACATACACCACACAAAAGGTAGGAGTGGCAAATGTAACATGAATCTCATGGGAATAAAAGTGAGATGAAATCCCCTTACCCTGTACTTTTTCTTGGTCGAGGGTAGGTTAAAATCTTTTATAATGGTGATATAATTGTTATTAAATTATTCCAGAATCATATAAATTAATATGATATCATATATGATCTTTTAACATTTCTTTGTTAATAATATCTTAGTATTATCGTTGTTTCAGGTGTTAATAGATTTGTTTTCCTTTATATTCATTGTTATGTGAGTCATATTTGTTATGGATGGGATGTATCTTATTTATATACAGAATGGAATCAAGTCTTTAAACATTATTTTTATTCATGAAATGAAAATTAGTCTTGAATGGACACGATGGTTAATGTATCTAATCGCGTTCGTGTAGGCGATAATCTGTACAGACGCACGAGCGACAATATCATTCTTTTGATATTAAAATAATATATAATTTGATGGTATATCATATATAAATAATAATTATCATGTTATATTTATTATTTACATCAATTAAAAATCATTATTATACCCATCCAATTAATAATGTTTTGAATAACAATTACACCACGACGTGGAGACTGTAAGCCGTACATACGCATCTATGGTGACATGTCATTCAAAGGATGGATAGAACAGTGATTATGATTGTAACATATATATAATAAAATCATAGTATATAAAAGAAAATATATTTATTATTTTATAATGGAAACAACAAAGAAAGAGGACGTGGATGAAGAAAGGAACTTGAATGAGGTGATGAAGTATTTACCTCTTCTTCGGGTTCTTCCTTTTGATTTGATCAAAAGAGCTACATAGGTTATCTTTATGACTAAAGGAAGGCCTTTAGGATAAATTTAGGACAGTTTATAGTGTATTTGGGAAGATTTTGGATGAGGCAAAAGGATTTTAAGGTGTTAATTTGGGGGAAGTGGAGTTCCCTTTTATAAGAGGGGTGAGGGAACCATAGGAAAAGCTTGAAATATTATTTTATAATAAAATAAATTTAGATTTATAATGGCTCAAAAAATGATTATTTAAATTATAAATTGGTTATTGGTCGAAACCCACTCAACAAATAGGTTTTATATAGGTTTGAGTTACTATATTAACCATATCTTTTCGATTTAACTCTTAGTTAAATAGTTTGACATTTACCATGTCTCTTTGTTTTTTTATAATATATGGTTAATAAAAATTTTAAAAAATTCAAGGAGAAACCCAGGTGGTTCATTAATTATACACCTATCATTATATATGTCATTTTGTAGAACCATAGATTTTTAGGAATAGAATAAAAATTAGAAACATAAAATTTATTTTAAAAAATCTTTTATGTCAATTTTGACACTATTTGGTATTTTGTTTTTTCTAAATTCATAACAGCATTATTACTTAAAAAAATTCATCTAACCAAAACTAACATGTAATATTAACCTATAAAATTAGTTTAATTCATAAAGCCTCAAATCACATTTATTTGGATATTTATATTATCAATTCTTTTAATATTTCATTCATTAGGTAATTAGTGCATCATCATTGTATCATAAATAAATTATACAATTTAATGTCTAAAAAATAAAAATAAAATACCATTATGTAGGAAATATTTTTATCTTTCTAATGAATATTTATAGTCGAATTTATCTAATGTTTAACCCTATATTCAAATTTTTTTAGTTATTAAACTTTGATTTTAACTCTTTTAACTCTTCCTTGAATTAAATAATAATAAATGTCCTAATCTAATCGAAGTGGACCTAGGAGGTTCATATATTCATCCTAAGGTTTTTTTTGGTTGAATTAAACTTATCCAATAGAATTATGAAATGTTTTAAGGTAATAATAATATCATTTTACGCTTAATTAACCTATTTACTTTTAACCATGATAAATAAAAGTAAAACATTATTATTCACCAAAAAAAATTCATCTTATTGAACCACATTTTACTTACTGATATCAATAGTGTCTCTCGGATTTTTGAAATTAAATTCATATAAACAGTAAAATTATGTTTTATTCAAATTTTTAAATGATTTTAGGAGGTGGGTAAAAGACAGTTAAAAGCTCAATAAAATTTTTATATATCTAAAATTATTATAAACTAACTCTAATGAATTACATTGAACTTATATTGGTATTATGTATCTATTTTGACCTAAAATAAATTTAAATAAAATAGATAATAATTTTAAAAAGAAAATTTAAACTATAACTCTGTGTTTTTCATTATTAATCAAAAATAGAATGTTTTCCAAAAAATACCAAAATTTCACCATAAGCTATTTTCGATATTCTGAATCCGAAAAAGAAGTCCATTTTGAAAGATAAAAATTATAAAATTTAAAAAATTGGGTTTTACTATTCATAACGGCTAGTTTGATTGGTCTCGGTGTGTTAGAATCTCAAAGTTTCATACAAAGAAAGCTATTACATTATTCAAAGGGAAACGTACCATGGAAGCATGGGGTGTTACATTCTTCCCCCTTTTGGAAATTTCATCCTCGGAATTTTTAAAATTGGCCTTGGGAACATAATTGAAAGTCCCACATCAGAAAAAGAGTCTATAAAACTATCACTTTAAAAGAAAGAAAGAGAATTAAAAAGGTCTACCGAGATAACCCATAATGGGATTTCATGTAGGAAAACATGGATATAGAAGATAAACTAAGTGTAAAGTTATGATGGAGAGGTATAGAAAACATGATCAGAAGAATGCTAAGAACAAGAAAACCACAAACTTTTGATGGGACAAATAGTCATTTGTTTCCCAGTCAGAAAAGTAAACAAACAATGTTTTTTTAAGTTACATTTCATAAATTTGAGGAATTTATTTATGAGATTGATCAAGAACATAAAGATATATACTTAATTTTTATATACAGTTTCATTCTTTAATAAATATATACTACTAACTCATTTTTTTCAAATGATGAGTTTTCAAGATGACTTGGTCACACCGGAAGATCTAAAATCAACTTCTCAAGAATCACATGACTGAAAAAGGATAAACTATATATTTACATTGTCTTTAGAGATTAATCAAAACCAAAATAGTTATTACAATATCAGATGATCCCCCCAAAAGGATATTCCTTTATAGAAATAAACACTAATCTTAATTTCTAAAATTAAACCAACAATGCCCCAAAGTAAAATAAATGCCATTCAATAAAGAATTGTCCTTAAATTCATTCAATATAATCCAAACAAATATTAAAACCCAAAACATAGAAGAATTTGGTTATGTAGTCTTCCATGATAAATTATATCTCCAAATGGCATTGAATAATCTTAAAGTCACATAATTAAAAGTAAATAACCCAATCCCATATTTTCTATTATTGGTTAATCATTTCCATAAATAACCCAAATCACTATAAATCCACAATAAAAAGATAGATAAAAATCCACCATTACTCATCAAATAAAATCCCATAGTATTCTATTTTCCTTAGGCATATAGTGTTCCCAACAGAGCGAACGTCTTCCAAAATAACATTTATCACTTAATCAGCAAATTATTTTCTTATTCTAAGGGTATTCATTTGAAAATACATAATATCCCAAATCAACTTATTATTAATCAATAAAATTATTTAACTAAAAATAATGAGTCGCACTAACTAGGGACTTCACGTAGTCCAGTGGTAGGTGATAAATCCCAATCGCACTCTAGTTTTATGTTCGATTCCCACATCTTTTTCTGACACGACGGGTTGTCACACGGTCTGCGTGTTGTCCTTTCTCAAAAACTATATTTTATAACATTAACAAAATGAGATAAATTCCTAAAAATAACAATAACATAATTTAACCACGAATTTTATCTCATTCCCTGCATTTCCATCCCAAAATATAATAACTTGTAATTCCCTCAAACCCAATGATAATATAAACCAATTGGTTATTTATAACTAAATCCACAAGAGAAAAGATAAATCTTCCTCAAATATCATTTTCACATGAAAAAATGTTGGGTTACAAATACAAGAGAAAATTATTCCAAAGTAATCCCATCAACCAGGATCACTAATACTTTTAAACATTTCTCCAACATTTTATTTCTACATAGCTTCTTCTTTGACCAAGAAAATATCCAATAAAATAGGGTATTCACTCTGGTAATGTCCAGGTCCCCTACATTTACGAAAAATTACTATAAAATGGATTCTTTGGTCCATATTTTTTTCCATATTACTCTTCATGTTTCCTCGAAAATTATTTACTTTATGTCCTTCTTTCCCACACGTAAAGCATTTCTTTGTTCTATTGAGACACTTTCCTAGATGTCTACTTCAACATTTCCTGGTTGATGGAAATTGAGGATTTGTTTCTCCATGTTCTCCACTGCTAGAGCACTTTTCATTCATCACCTTTCTATTCTTTGTTGAGTCTGGGAGTTGGTTAATATATATGTTGTTATCATATTTTGCGAAAAATGATTTGTCATGAACACAATATCTTTTACGCCTATCAACATTCCATTTTGTTGCTCATTTCCAACACCGTTCCCACCTTGTAAATCATGATCAACGTTACTTTGACTTCTTTGGAATCCATCTATTCACTAAAACCAGAAAGCATTGTGTAAGTAATAGTAGTCATAAAATCATTTAGAGAATATCATGACACAAAATTTTTAATTTGACACACCTTTGGATTAACCAAGGTAATTTATTATAATATTATATTAAAATCATTAAAATTGGTTTGTAATGAACATGTAAATAATCTTAAACATATCCCCCAGGAGTTTCATAACCAAGAGTGCAGCAAGGCCTATTGTCATGCACCAGTTCTCGTTCGAGTCTAGCCCAAAGCTGTGTTTTCGGGGTTCACCCCTAGGTACATCTGTGCCAGAGCCGCCTCTACCAACTCATATCAAGATAGTGATGTATTTCTCGGAAAACTCAAAAAATCTATACAAAACCAAAATTTTAGGATGTTATTCTATACTAATCCGCAATGTATATCTTAGGGTTATGTGCTCTACTCAGAGTTTATCTACATCTAGTTTCCATGGTTTGTACTAAACTACCTCTGTTACCAACTGTAATGCCCCAACCCCAGTTAACCAGAGTTGGTGCATTATTACATATCATTGGCATGATCACAAAAGGTCATGTCTCGAAAGGCCGATTAGTTTAGTATCCTTGGATGTACTAGATACATTCATAAGGTTTACATTACATCATAAAATGGAAAACTAAAATAACCTTGTTTCCATATACAACATTGAGATACCATAGACTATCATTATAGGTCAGTCATCATATACTTCTTACCATCTTGGGAAAAATAAAACATAGAAAGGGGTAATCTCAAATGCTAAGTAAAGATAACAATTTAGCGGAAACTTTCATAAATAAGCATAAAAATTTAAGGAAATGTATAAGAATAAAACACTATCCTTTTAAACATAAACTTCAACATAATATGGAAAAGATAAAATCAAAACAATTCCATTTACATACTCACATGGATATTCTGCTAGTCGAATAATCACATGAAATGTCAATAGCCCCTTTCATAATGATGGATGGAATAATGCCAGACTTTCATAACCACATAGTCAATTCCTTGTGCCAAGACTAAAAATACGATTTTGTCAAGCCCTTGTTCCAAGACACTAGTTTTTCTCATGAGTCCTACTGATGCATCAATGAGCTATAGTGGGAACCACCTATCACTTACTAAGTCCAATGCATTCCTCATATGAAAAGGTTTAAATATAACATAAACATTTTTATTAAAACTAAATGTCAATACATTATCTATAAACCATGAATAGTATAAAAATAAAAAATCCACATTAAAAAATAACTTAATAAATAAAATATGGAAGATTTTATTATAATAAATCAACCTCAATCTAGAATAATGTATGATATTGACATAGATGAAGTTAATAATCATAACTATCTAAGAGAAATATCCGCCTTTTTCATTAAAACTTTTTAAAGTTTCACTATTTATCAAGAAGTTGTTTACAATATATTTTTGAATCAAAGTGTCCCATACCAATTTGAAACATTAAAAAGTAATTTTAAGTTTAAAACATCAATATCCATATAAATAAAGCCTTAAAACCATTTTTAAAACATGGACATTAATGAGAATGATTTAGAAGAATAAAATTTTAAAGCATTTAAAATGATATTTTAGTTAGAGATCCTAACCAAATGATAGACACTTGAATAAAAATAATTAAGGTAATAAAAATATTATAATATCATGAGAATAAATGGATTCATGATATACTATGTCAATGTACAATATATACACCAAATAAAAGTGGATTGGTGCATAACAACAAATAAGTCTCAATAGAATGTAAGATGAGAGGAAAACTTCTATAAAGAAAGTATCCTTAGGTTAAGGATAAATCAATGAAATAACTATGTGTGAAAAATATAAATATAGTCAATATAATTGGATATTCAGTATAAATCAATCATATGGCATTCACACATATACTTTTAAAAACAACACCAATGACTTGGATGTTTAACTCAATGAATAGAAATTCAGTTAAAATTACGCTTATCATGTTTATATCGATGACTTGAGAATTTTTCAATGGAGTGATTATGTGTATAAAACATATATCCATGAAAAGGGGAGTGAAGATTAATACATAAGTAAATAAATAGTTAATTCATTAATAATCTTGGGGTAAAGTAATCAATGAAGTTTGCGTAAAACCAAATGAGTGGAAATTGAAATTTAAAATTCCCTTATCGATTTGGTAGAATTCGAAACATTCACCCCACGAAAGAAGGATCATAAAATGATGATGTAAATACCCATAAATTTATATATATTACACGAGCAATACAATCATGGGTAGTACATACACGACACAAAAGGTTGCAGTGGAAAATATAACATGAATCTCATGGGAATAAAAGTGAGATGAAAATCCCTTACCTTGTACTTTTCCTTGGTCGAGAGTAGGTTAACCTCTTGTATAATGGTGAAAAACTTGTTATTAAATTATACAAGAATCATATACATTAATATGAAATCATATATAATCTTTTAACATTGCGTTGTTAATAATATATTTGTATTATCGTTGTTTCGGGCGTTAATGGATTCGTTCTCCTTTATATTCATTGTTATGTGAGTCATATTTCTTATGGATGAGATGTATATTATTAATATACAGAATGATATCAAGTCTTTAAAAATTATTTTTAATCATCAAATGAAAATTAGTCTTGAATGGACATGATGGTGAATGGATCTCATCACGTTCGGGGAGACGGTAATCCGTACAAATGCAGGAGTGATAATATTAATCTTTTTCTATTAAAATAATATATAATTGGATGTCATATCACATATAAAGAATAATTAACATGTTATATTTGTTATTTACATCAATTACACATCATTATTATACACATCCAAATAATAATGTATTGAATAACAATTACACTACGACGTGGAGACGGTAAGTCGTACGTACACACGTATGGTGACATGTCATTCAAAGGATGGATATAATAATGAATATGGTTGTAACATATTTATAAAAACATCACAGTATAAATAATATAATTGAGTTATTATTTTAGAATCGAAACAAAATGAAAGGGGAAGTGGAAGAAGAACGGAACTTGAAAGAGGTGATGAAATATTTACCTCTTCTTTGGGTTCTTCCTTTTGATTTGATCAAAAGGTCTCCTTAGGTTGGATTTCTGACTAAACGATGGCCACTAGGATGAAGGTAGGACAGTTTAGGGGGTATTTGGGCAGATTTGGGTCGATCCAAAATGCTTTGATGGTGTGAATTTGAGGGAAGGGTGAGTGACCTTTTATAGGAGGGGTGAGGGAACCTTAGGAAAATCTAGAAATATTATTTTATAATGAAATCAATTTTAGTTTCTAATGGCTCCAAAATGGATTATTTAAAGACTAAGGAGGGGATCGGTAGAAAACCCTTCAACCAATATGTTTTAGATACGTTTGGTTTACTAAATTAACCTTATCCTTTAGATTTAACTATTAGTTAAATAGTTTGACATTTACCATGTCTCTTTGTATTTTGATATTATATGGTTAATAAACATACTATAAAATTCCAAGCAAACCTCAAGTGGTTCATTAATGATACAAATATCATTATATAAGTCTTTTTATGAACCTTATATTTTTATAAATATAATATAAATTAATAATATATAATATTTATTTTAAAAACTCTTTTATGTCAATTTTGATTGTATTTGGTATTTTGTTTTTGCTAAATTCATTACAGAATTATTACTTCAAAAAAAATTCATCTAAAAACCCTAACATGTCATATTAACCTATAATATTAGTTTAATTCATAAAAAGTCTCAAATTACATTTATTTGGATATTTATATTATCAATTATTTTAATATTTCATTAATTAGGTTATTATTGCATCATCATTGTGTCATAAATAAATTAAATTATTTGATGTCCAAAAAATATAAATAAAATACCATTATGAAGGAACTCTTTTTATATTTCTAATAAATTCTTATAGTCGAATTTATCTTCTGTGTAACCTTATATTAAAAATGTTTTAGTTATTAAACTTTGATTTTGACTCTTTTAACTCTTCTTTGAATTAAATAATAATAAATGTTGTAATCAAATCCAAGTTGACCAAAGAGGTTAATATTTTATTCCTAATGTTGTTTTTGGTCCAATTATACTTATCCAATATAATTAAGACTTGTGATATGGTAATTATAATATTATTTTTACCCTTAATTACCCTATTTACTTTTAACCACGGTAAATAAAAGTAAAAAGTTACGATTCACCAAATTTTATTTTCATCTTATTAAACCAAATTTTACTTACTGATATCAACCGTGTCTCTAGGATTTTTGAGAATCAATTTATAGAAGTTGTAAAATTATGTTTTATTCAAATTTACAAATGCTCCGAGGAGGTGGGTAAAAGACGGTTAAAAGTTCAATAAAATTTTTATATATAAAAATTATTATAAACTGACTCCAATGAATTAAATTGAACTTATATAGTCATTATGTATCTAATTTGACCTAAAACAAATTTAAATAAAATAAATAATTATTTGGTTTTAAATTATAACTAAGTGTTTTTCACTATTAATCAAAAATTTAATGTTTTCTGAAAAATACCAAAAATTCACCCTAAGCTAATTTCAATATTATGAATCAAAAAATGAAGTCCATTTTTAAAGATAAAATCTATAAAATATAAAAAATTGGGTATTACTATTCATAATTTCTATTTTGATTCATCACAGTGTGTCAAAATCTCAAAGTTGCGTACAATGCAAGCAATTACATTATTCAATGGGAACAATACCGTGAGAGCTTGGGGTGTTACATTTTATTGTCTCATAAATGAACCTTCACATATAAGAACAGAAAAATGACTAAATATTTTAACATTAAAAATTTTACTTTTATAAACAAATCTTAAATGTAAATTTAAATATTTATCAGTTATTATTTTAATTATTATTGTTAATTAATCGTCTAAGTTATATATTAATATTTATTAATTATGAAGGTGATTAACTAAAAATTATATTATGGTAAATGTAAATTATTTATAAAAAATTAAATTACTAATATTATAATTGAGTTTTTTAAAAGATTAATATTTTTTTAAGATTATTACTTTAATATTATCGTAATAAATAGTTTTATTTTAAATAATAAAATTTATAAAATTGTATATTGTTAATAGATTTAAAAATTAATTCATTTAAAAAAGATAATTTATAATTATTATATCCATTAAGGTATTTAAATAATGTTATTTATTTTAATTTAATTATATAATTTAACATTATAAATAACTTAGTTAACTAGTTGTGTATTTTATTCTATTTTTATTTATTAATTTATATTATTATTACTTTTATATTTTATATTTTATCTGTTTTTAATTAATTAATTAACTATTTTATTTTTTTTTCTTACCCCTGTCTTCTTCTCCAACGCGCCACAGGGAAAAGAAGTAATTTCTTTCGCTTGAAGCCGTTGACGTGACGACACACTCCTCTTTATGGTGGAATCATCCGCTCAGCTCGGCCTTAGTTAAACTCCTCAAGTTGGCTCTATTTCTTCACTGTGACACATCAATAGCAGAAAACAGAACTCAGTTCAACCTCCTCCTCCTCGCACATCGGCTACAGGTGGTCTTCTCAAGTACCCACTCATTTCTTCACAGGGTGATGACTCTCAGTTACTCATGTGGTTCGTTGCTCAATTGCAGCTCGGTTGAAACTCCCTCGGATCAGCCTCAGTGGCAAGGTATCGATGGCTTCATCCCTTACAGTGGCGGCTTGAATACATTAGTGGAAATAATCTTGCGACGTCAGATCCTCTATGGTATTGACCAACTTTAAGTATCAGTTTCACAGTGAGACTTCATATCAGCACAACATGGATCCTCCTCACTCAGCCTCAAGCTCCATCGGTGATAGCATGACACAGAATAGGTTTGGTTGGATAAAAATATATCTTCTTCGGAAAAAATGGAGAGAGTTAAATTAGCGTAAAAAATAGGTCTCTAATACGTCGGAGTCCCCTTGGTTGGGTGTTTCTATGGCAGTGTAATGAAAATGTGAGGAAGTGTTATAGGAGGTAACGATGGTGGTGAAAAAATAGTCGAATGAGTTTGTTGTGCGAGATAGGGGAAATAGTGGGAATGAACATGATGTGGGAAAGGGATATGTTGCATGTATAGATGCATTGTTGGTGCATGGGAAATGGTGTGAGAGAGTGAGACATCATAATGGACTCACACTGGCAGAGGAAAGGAAAGGAAACTGTGGAAGGTTTACGGTGGAACCATGAAAAGATTACAGTAGAAGGAGACACCGTGACCAAACGGTGAGACCGTGAGAAATAAAACAGTTTGTGGTGTGTTGGTGCAAAGATAAATGGTGACTGTGAATCCATGAGAAAGAAACTGTGATGCCAAAACCGGTGGCAGGAGACACTGTAAGAGGAATACATTGACATTAAGACAGAAAGAGATACGGTGCGTGGAAACACAGTGACCGAGATGAAACCGTGAACCTACAAAATAAACAGAGTAAAACAAAGAAATTAAAACCTAAATAAAAAATGAACAAAACAAAATAATTAATAAAAAGTAAAACTTAATAAAAACAATTGAAAATAAATATAATAATACATTTAAGTAAACATTTAAAACCAAATTAACTTAAGTTAAATTATTATTAACATTAAAATATAAAACTAAAATTGTTACCAAATTAAACTAAAATTAAAGAACAAAACTAAGCTATTAAATGTTAATATAAAATTAAAAAAAAAATTAACAAAATTTAATTATTAATAATTGTAACTGTAAAAGATTAAATAAATTTAAGGTAGTTAGATAATTATTATATTATTAAACAATTTTGTTAATTAATGAAATTTTAAATAAAAGACTTAATAATTGATGTAAGCCTATAATATTTTATTTTAATTAATGAAATATTAAAATACATATAATAATTAGGTTATATTATTTAATTTTTAGTACATGCAATTTTAGATTAAAAGTAAATAATTTATGTGCGAAAGAAAACTAATTAATTTAATAATAAATTTTAAATCATAAGATATGAAGACAAAGATACCAATCTAAATAAAAAGTAATTATGCTATTAAATTAATGTAGGGAATAATTTAATTATTTTAAAGCTTGTAATACATGATTAATTACAAAAATTTATTAAATTGACAAATGTAATTATAGAAAACACAAAAGTCTTAATATTTATTATAAAATACAAAAAATTCCAATTAAATCATTAAAAATTAACAAAAATATGTGAAAAAACAAGTCTTTTTAAGGCCACATAATTGTGGGTCTAGACCATCATTGTGGGTCCGGCATGCTGGCTGGGGGTGCGGTCTGCTAGCCCGAAGCACAGCCCAGGCTATGCGGGCTGGTGCCGCACCACCCGACTAGGGCAGTGCTGCCATCCGCGTTTGTCCCCTGCTAGACCAGCAGACACATGAGGCCCCTTTTTTCACAGTTGATCAACCCCAATTCGGCTCGTTTGGGTGGCCCAAACATGGGTTGTGCCACCACACGGCGCCCACCTATCGTCGCGTCATCCTGTGGCGCACCGACAAGTGCCCCAATGTCCTCTACTGCGATCGGTGAGGGGAGACCACCTCCTCTGAGGTGGCACTGGTTGGAACTGCTCCCACTACATGAATGGCATGGGTTGGTCGTCGAGCTGGTGGCAACATCAGTGGGCCACTGTAGTTGCTACGATATTCCGTTTTCTGATCCGTCTACACCTATGGGATTCTTGGGTTGGAGCCATCCCTACCTTGGCCCCATATTCATCTTATCACCACTTTGAGGATATATACACAATAAACACACATGGTAAAGTTGATATGTCATTGTTTATGTCAGCCCGTACTGTTCACGTTAGAGGATCAAGAACATGGGAGGTACGAGAATATCGGTTAAATCAACAAATTATAATTTCAACTCCCATATAATGAAAATACAAATAGAAAGTTATCCTCTAGCATAAACACATGATCTGTGGATCAACCGGTTCCTATGTTGATCCACGTTCATAATTTCTAGAAAATAATGGGGAAGAAATTTAAACAAAATACCCCCACCTAATTGACTTTTGTTTCCATAACGTTGCGTCTTTTAGGTTTCAAGATGTCGATGTCGTTCGTCGCTTCTGACTCTATTCTTCAAGGAGTGTTGAAGATGTAGGAATTCATCGACATTTCCCATTCTTCATTGGAGAGGATATTTGATGGAGGTTCAAAAAATAATCATCAACCATTAATCCTTGTTCCACCAACATGACAAACTATTAAAAAGGAAACGTGACATAGGGTTTTTGTTGCACTGTTTCATATATGAAACAATGTCACTATTACACGACATTAAATAATCATTACGCTACTATGTAACAAGACATTAATGAGTTTAATTTATGTACATCATCTCCACATCATTTTTTCACCACAAAATAACAATTTCAATCCTCCTTAATGGGAAAATAAATAAAACAACTTTTTAAGTTGTTTTATTTTTTTTCTTGAAAAGTACCAAAATTAACTTTTCCATTCAGCCCCTTCTAGCCAAAGTTAATTCCATTATATGATAATCACATCATTCTGAGTTCAACGGTTCTCTCAGATTTTCGAATTGATCAACTGTTAAATTGTTAAGAAAACCCTCTTGCACCTTTATATAAATGATTCATTAAAAAGATCAAAAATTAACTTTCACCCATGACCCACGCCGATCAAGGTTAGGATCCTCCTTAGGGGAACACGCCCTTACGAGCTCAACATTTCTCTCATATTTACAATCTATGTTACCGTTTAAATGTTATAATGATTTTACAAAAAAATATATTTTACTTATTTATTTTATTAATGACCAAAAACTACCTTCCACTTTTTCCCACATCAGTCAATGTTTGGATTTATATTCGGAAATCATACCCTCAAAAGTTCAGTGGTGTTCTTTGATTTTTAATATGTGTCACCATTTTTGAGTTATAATCATTTTGAAAACATAATAATTTTATTTAATTATATTATTTACGGTTATTACACTTTTTGGTTTTTGTCACAAGAGGCCATTGCCGACTAAAATTAAGTCATAACTAGGGTAAACCTGCCATCTAAAATGCAACTCCTACCTCAAATTTATGATTCGGGAACCAATTTATGAGTTATTCCACTTTTTCACTAAAATGGAACACACATGCTATTTAATGCATTACAATTTTCAATGGATCATTCCGGTAACTCCGAGATTCTGAATTGCACATCGTCTCAGTTTATGGTCTCAAAAAAAATTCATTATATTAAAAAATTACATAGAAATTCTAGTACATTATATTCTCCCTATTTTAGGGCTCCACATCCCCGAAATCCAAAAAAGTAAAATTGAACAAATGGGGGTACTGAGCATGAATCTGAGCCTCCCGCTCCCATGTTCTCTCCTAATGATTCTCATGATGCCACTAAATGTGGAAAAGAGGAAGAGACCATCCATGAAGGACCCACTCCTGTATGTCCTCTATATCCATCGAGAACCTTGCAAATTGCGTCCCATCACCAAGGTCCAATTCACCCCAGTCAATGATGTGAGATGGATCATGTATGTAACTCCACAACTATGACACATGAAAAACATCATGAACCTGGTGCATATGTGGGGGAAGACCTATGTAGTATGCCACCTCTCCAACTCTTCTAAGGATCATTAAATGGTCTTTTGAACCTCGACGATGGATTTCCACCCTGGCCAAATCTTTGCAATCCCTATCGGGGTGAGACCCGATGGAAAATGTGGTCTCCCTCCTCGAACTCCAAGTGTCTCTGTCTTCTGTCTACATAAGACTTTTTTCTTCTCTGTATAGGTCATATCTTCACCTTGATGATCTAAAACCTCTTGGTAGTAGCCCTCACCCACTCTGGACCCCTGCGTCTTTCTAGCATAGAGGTGATCTTCATGGTCTCCCCTACAAGGCCTCTAGCTATGTCATTCCAATGGTGGAGTAATAGAAATTTTTATATGAAAAATCTACCAGTGGTAGGTGGTCCTCCCAACTGTGACCAAAATATTGGATGCAAGAATGTAGCATGTCCCCCAAGGTCTATATGGTCCGCTATATTGGACCATCTGTCTAGGGATGAAAAGTTGTGATCAAGCACAACTGAGTCCCGAACGTCTCCTGCAATCCCCTCCACAGTCAAGATGTAATGAGAGCATCATGATATGAGATGATCTTCAAAACACACGCTGTGAAGATGCACTATATCATGGACTTATAGGAATACCATTCCCTCTCTTGGTCCTCGCTCGTTAAGGGGTGGAAATGGGCTAACATGGTGAGTTGGTCAATGATCACCCATATAGGGTCTTGGCCCCTAGATGTTTGTGGTAACCCCATCACAAAGTCTATCGATATCCCATCCCATTTCCACTTCGGTACCTTGAGTGGTTAGGCTAAGTCTACTAGAACCAAATGTTGTCCTTCACATATTGACATGTGAGGCATCATGAAATGAACTCGTCCACCACTTTTTTCATCCCCATCCACCAGTACTGATATCGGAGTACCTAGTACATCTCCACCACTTCAGGATATACCACCAATAGGGATGTATGGAACTCCATCAACACCTCCTCCCGTAACATCATTGTAACTATGGTGTGACCTATGAAAGGTATGATGTGCTCCCCACCTATTGAAAATCCATCAAGAGCTTATCCTGGGGATAACTGACCATGTCGGGGCTCACAGTCAATATCAACAAACTGTGTCTCACTGATTCATAATAAGAGTGGGGGAGTGAGAGTCATTAATTGAAGATAAGCTTCTATATCATCATCCACGAATGATATCTGCATCTCAGCTAGCGGCCTTTTCACCTCACTGAACAGATGTAAACAAGGCCTCATACTTAGAGTGCCTTCCACCACACCCGCTTCGCATGAGTATACATTATCTCAAATTCATTATCCTGGCGGAACTCCAAGTATTTTCATTGTCTAAAATGTTGAAAGACCTATAGGCACCTTCACATTCACATGAATGGCTTCCCCTTTTAACTGATTGATGTGCCCATCGACCTTTTGGTAGTGGGTACTTTCTCTCCACGTCCACTTTGTTAAAGTTCCTGAAATCCACACATAACCTCGAACACTGGGTCTTACTAAGTCTTTCCTCTACAAGTCCCCTCCTACACCACATACTTGTGAAGATCTACAAAATTCCTTTGATACACTGATGCTAATATAAATGCCATCTCAAGATGTAGAATAATATAGAAGTCCCCCCTGTAGGGAGGTAATAATGGAAACATATTTTTAAATAATCTTCCCACACTTCGCCTCTAATATTGTGAACTGAAAACTGAAAACATATATTACCATGAGGTTGAGGTTGGCTGAATGAAGAGTGATCAACAACACTCTCCTATTCATGACTTTATTTTGTGATGCATGGGAATACCTTTTCATCAACCAAGGGAAACCCCATTCCAAGGATGCATATATACCACATATTATTTCCTGAAATATTTCATCTAAGAATGAATTGTGAAAGACCAAACCGTACACAAACTAATGTCGTTAGGCCTCGATAATGCCACCAAGATGTTCAAACTGAAACTGTCACATCAAGGTTCATTCACACTATTTGCATAAGTGTGATTATCATGTCTCCTCTAGTAGGTGTCTCCAGATGCAAGTATCAAGTCAATGGTTTAACCAGAAACTCTTGGTCTTGAATAAGATTCATGACAAGAATGAATGATTAATACCTAAGTCTATTAATACGACAGCTAGTAATAGACACATACCAAACCTCGAATCATTCCTGGAGCCTTTGGGTCATAGTTCTTGAATGCAAAAAGATACTCCCTTCTTCTTTCCTCCATCTCCCTATGCTTGGTGGGGACAACATTGGGGTGGTGGCTGTAACATAGCAAAATATATACCACCTCCAGATCCTCTACTATCTCATATTCCATGTCTTCTTCATTGAAGACTCATTTATCCCTATCACTTCTTCTTCCAGACACATTTTACATGTCCAAGTGTTTTAGGCTAATGTCGGCTTTCTACATTCGCACTAGTGACATTCACTAGTTGTATCTACTCATCCAAAGAACATTAAACCACAAGGGATCTCTCTAGAACCCTAAAATAAGTAATAATGTACAGAGGAAAAGTGTTGGACCTGATGTCCCTAAAAACATCTCACTTGGAGGTCCAATACCTAATGTCCTGGTCGTATAATATTCATAGATCACCTAGAATAGTCTGTACACCTCGATGAATACTTAGCTACCAAAATGTCATCTGGCCAAAGATGTAGAATATTTTGAGAAGACACACCCCTTATCTTTTATTGGTAAGATACCCATTCTTTGAGAAAGGTTCTCATGCTCTGTACATAGAAAATTCACCTCATCCTAAGAATATGGTAATTTAAACCCTATCATCACCCTGATGAGCCATGTAGAAGGGTCTTTTCCATGACTGCTATATGATTTAGTGGTTCCCTGGCTAGAAGGAAACTTGGTCACCACCTCGTGCTAGTGCTTATATTCCTTTTAGTTAGGCTTTACTAGGGGTATCTGTCACTAAATATCATGTAAGAAATAGAGCCTAATTATGTCCTCTACTAGTAGTGCTGGTATTAACTGCAGACCAACGGGGAGTGGAATTGATGGGAAACTACCCAAAGGTACCATCTAGAGCAATGGTACCAATACTAAAGCCACATCACTCTCTGGAACATCCTCATGTCCATGCATTTGGATCCTAGCTGTTTGTCTGCATGGAGGAATCTTGAAAGAGAATCACGATGATCCACAGTCCAAACATTATACATTTTGATCTAACTATTTTTCGAAATAACATAAGCAGACACTTATGAAACCAATGTTTTCTTATTTTGAGCTGAAAAATTGAATTCAAGGTCCTGGTGTATGGATACGTTGACCACCGCACCAACACTGGACTCCCAGAATGTAAAATACGAATATTCAATAGTTTACAACGTTTCCCCAAAAGAATTGACTCTCAATTTTTTTGGCAGTACTGACATCCCTTTGATACCACATTGTAACGACACGCCCCCTGGTGGCACATACCATGACTACCCAAAGCCTGCCTCGCGAAGGCGAGGGGCTGGTGACTAGCGTCGAAGGCATCATCCTGCAAGTGGGAGGCATTTACCTGAGTACCTGTACACACACAAACACACACCTAACCATGTCCCACACACTAACAAAGGAAACAAGTATCACTAAAAAAATATTCGTGATTAACTAATAAGGATGGGATAGAATACAAAACCAATGTATGAACTGAAAATAGAAAAGTACATAAAGAAATATATGATTTCCATCTACGAAAAACCCCACCTGATCGTGAGTGTAGGGTAGCTACTGGAAGACGGGGTATAATGTCATGTCCATGTGATCCTACTAGGACCCAGCTGGTCCTAGGCCACCAAGCCCACCGTTGTAGCATCTTTCTGTCCCGTCTCCCTGAGCACTGCTGGGTCACAATCCACCAAAGCATTTGTCAAAACATCAATCGTATAAACTATAAAAACATGTACAGGTGAAGCCCATGTGTGGGTGAGTAATAACTTACTCAGGAGAGACCCCAAAACAAATTGGGAAGACCACACAAGAATCCTCAAAGCAAAGTAAAAAACACAAGATAGATCATACCAGGTATACAATGTAAAGAATAAGAATGAAGAAGATTTGTCGCAAGCTAGATCATCTTACATTGTTGAGAGGTTCAGATACTAATCTGAGAAGTGTTTCTTTGCTACCGATCCACAAAGGTTCACTCTTCCTCTAATCCATGATGGTTCTCTCTATGGATGGTCTACGACGGGTCATGCTATTGCTGACCAACAGAGGGTCTCTCGCATGCCAATCCACAGAGAGTCACACTATTGCTGATACAAAAAGGGTCGTGCTTTTCCCGATCCACCGAGGGTCACTGTCTTGATGATTCATGGAGGCTCACCCCATTTCCAATCCATGGACGATTTCCCTCTTCCTAATCTAGAGAGGGTCTCTCTTCATTTAACATCCAAAAACTGGATTCTAGCACCTTGTACGTATGAGTTTCAAGGGTTCTTCTCTTTAATATATTATTCATATTTAAACCATCACTATGTCTAACATAGAGGTAATCCAAAGGATCATCCTGTTGTAAGGGTTCTAAATCAATAGACATTGCATCGACCGGACGCTCGGTCTGTAAGCTACATACTTTTTAGTTAAAAGGCCATGGTTGGATTTGAGTTAGATACAACCTAGTCATACTAAAACTTCTATCAAAACTCATGTGTATTATCTCAAAAGGGACTCCCCATTGAGAGGGTCCCAATGCCACAAACATCTCATCAATCAGACACTCAGTTTGAAAGATACTAGTATTTTAGTATAAAGGGGATAGTTACATTTGGGCCCGGTCTGACCCTACCAACCTAGTTTGTGGGTCCCAGATACCCTAGTATTTTTCAAATGACTTGAACTAGCCCAGTTTGGTTTTGGGTTGATTCGGTCCAACCTAGCTAGTGGGTCAGGCCCAATGGACCTTGTCAGACCCGACCCGGTTCGACCGAGGGTCCAGCCCGCTGGGTCTCCTAGTGACCCGCTCCAGTCTGACCTAGCCTGAAGGGGATGGGTTTGGCATGTTGGTGCGTGTATAGATTTCTGAGTGCATGTTTATCCCCATAGCATGGAACTGGAACACTGGGCCACTGGTCTGTCTTGTTGGCTGGGCCCCCGGCTCGATGCTTTGCTCACACGTTGTGGGCCGATTGCGCGCTACCTAGATCGGACATGGCAATCGATCACATACGGCCCCTACCTGCCCCGTGGACACATGAGGCTCCTTCTTCCATGGTTGAGCGACCGTGGCTAGCCTGTCTGGGTGGCCCGGAAGTGGGCCCTCACACCATGTGGTGCCTGCTTGGTGCTACATCATCCAGCAGTGCCTGCCTAGCGCCCCATCATCCCTTGGATTCCATGACCACCTACCACCATCCTTCATTGCAGACGGTGAGGGATGGCCACCTCCTCTGCTGCGGTGATGATTGGTGACATCCCCTAAATGTGGCCGGCGTGGGATAACCACTACATCGGCATCACCTTCCACGGGACACCAGAGTTTCTTTGGAGATCCGTTTTCTGATCCGTCTACGCCTATGAGATTCCCGAGTCGCTGTCATCCCTGTCTTGGCCCCAGATTCATCTTGCCTCCACTTTTAGGATACAACCACAATGAACACACAAAGAGGAAGTGTTCTGGCCTTAGTTTTGATAGCATGTTCCCTCTTACTTAGAGGTTCAAGAACATGGGAGGTCATGGGATTTCAATTAAATCAACAAATTATAGCTTCTACACTCAGATGATGAAAATCCGTAAAAACATTAACCCCCCCCCCCCCCCCGCATAAATGCATGATTCGGGGATAAACCAGTTTTTGGGTTGATAAGAATTTTTCATTTATAGAAATGAAGGGGGAATAGATTTAAATAAAATAACCACTACATCATTTATTTTTGTTGCCGCAACATTATGTCCCCGAGGATTTAAGATGTCGACATCATTCATCTCTTCTGACTCCATTCCTTAGGGGGCATTGATGATATTGGAATTCATCGGCGTTTTTCATTCGTCATTGGATAGGAGATTCACCCGAGGTGAATTAGAGTATTCTGACCCATTAATCCTCATTCTACCAACAAAACAAACTATTAAAAAGGAAACATTTCATAGAGTTTATGTTACGCTGCAACATCATGTCATTAGGATGTTACATTTATCAAAACAACTTCACTTTTATGCAATGTTAAATCATCATTAAAAAGTGAGTTATCTATCCATTAATAAGTTTCTTTAATTCACCTCATCGCCACCTTATCACTAAAAAATGGCGTTGTTGTGTCAACGCTCGTTGGAGAGAAAAGTAATAAAATAAAATTTTAAGTTATTTTTTTTCCTGAGATGTCTGAAAATTAACATTTCTGTTCTGACCTTGATAGAAGAAGTTATGAACTTTGTAGGGGAATCCCTAAATTTTGAGTTCAATTATTCCGTTGGATTTTTTATCCGAGCATCGTTTTGAAATTTTGAAAAAACCCGTTTTCACATTTATTTAATTAAACCATAAAAAAATTAAAAAAAATAACTTTTACCCTTGACCAGTGCTAGTCAATGATAGGCTCTTCCGGAGGGAAACACACCCTTATGAGCTAAATGGTTCTCTTGGATGTCCTGTCCGAGTTACCTTCTATGAGTTACAAGTATTAGACAATAAAAATAATTTTTACTTATTTATATTATTTATGGCCAAAAACTAACTTCCATTGTTGGCCGGCACAACCAATATTAGGATCTGACTAAGGAAAGAATACCCTCAGAAGTTTAGTGGTGGTCTTATATTTTTAATTTGAGTCTCCATTTTTGAGTTATATGTATTGAAAAAAAATATAATTTTATTTCATTATTTTATTTACGATTATTCCATTTTATAGGTTTTCTCACTGGAGGCCTATGCTGACTAAATATAAGTTGTGCCTTGGGTATAACCGACATCATAAACATAACGGTGCCCTCAAATATCTGATCTTGGAACCCTTTTGAGATTTATTCCACTCTTTCAATAAAAATTCTCATGTGTGCTATTTAATGAATAATAATATTCAACAGATCATTCCAGGCACTTCGAGCATCGAAATCACAAGTCGTCTCTGTGTTGGGTCTTGAAATAATTCTATATAAATAAAACAAATTACAAGACATAGCATCTCATGTTGTTTATAGAGCCAATAAATGTTTATAGTTCACACATGTACACACATGAACCCATACTCATGAGTAGTTATATGAAAATAATCCAGGGTCCTAGTGACCCATTATAGGATTTCTTAGTCAGGCCACGCAAGTCATGTAAATTTTTTAGCCCATCTGAAGGAATAATTGAACTGGTTTATCAAGTCATGGGAATCTTAAAACCCATATAGAGAACATGTCATAAAATTATGAGTTCATCCAAAACCATTAGAACTATTTCATATATGCGGGGTACCTGCTTATAAAATACATAACACAAATAAAAAAGATATTGCGACACCATCATTCAATTGATATTTTAATTAAAATAACAGGACCCAAAAATCAAACTAATAAATAAAACAATAACATTAAAGAAACCATTAATTACATACTCATTATTTTCCAAAGTTATATCCTTGAATAAGAAATGATTACTATCTATAATCGTTAACATTATTTATTTAATAAGGAAAAAAAATTCTCATCACAATATAGTTGGATCTATGATTGATATGAGAAAACGATAACAAATATCTTTATATATTGTTGTGACATGATCGATGAAATATGGTCATGAAAATATCAACACACAAGTCAAAAAATATTTTATAACATCATCAATAAACTATAAATTAATGAATAGGAAGGGTTGTAAGATACTCAAAAAAGTACAACCATTTATATTTCAAAAATGATGGCCTCAGTCTAAGTGACGAAAAGTGTATAATATACACTCATCAGCAAACACCCATATACAAGAGTTCCTAGGTTCAAGCCCGGATGGGAACACATACTATTAAGAGTACTATGCAGGTTATGAAAAATAAAATGATGTAAGCCTATGGTGGAACATGCATGATGTAGATAAGTATTGAGTCATGAATCACAAATTCTATGTGAGAGAGAAAATATAATTCTGGGATGAAGTTGAACTAGACCGTTACGAAAATTATTATGCCTTTGAGAAATTTTAATGGATATATTTCCATTGGTTCTGTGTGTCATATACTAAATCATTAAGGAATGACGGGTGTGCTATCCCTTGGGAGAGATATGTAATACCTTTCAATATTATGTGTGTGGTGTATGTGTATTAAATGTAATTGTTCCTTCAAGAACCTGATATATATATAATATTCCCAGCTCCGAACACATTCATGAAAATATAAATTATGAAAATAGTTATGTTATACACCAAAAGTTTTATAATGGTATTGATTTGATAATTTAGGAAATAGATAACACATACCTATGATAATGCCTAGAATATTGGGGATGTGGATTAATCATGAGTAACTGGAATCCATGGTCCTTAATTCACATTAAATTAAGACACTTAATATTGAGAAATAGAAATAAAGAAATGTATTTTAATAATGGAAGTGTGTGTGACATTAATAGAATTATATTTTTCCAAATCATTTATAAAAAGGGAGAAAGGCTTATAGAGAGAGATTTTTTGTAATTAATATTTTTCTAGAAATAACTAGTTCCAAAATAAGGTTTTATTTATGTGTTCTAACCCTTTAATCCATTTTAAATACTAAGGTAATTATCAGGTTCCATGTTTATGTGAACACAAAAAAGTTCCTTTTATCTTAATTTTTTTTGAATCAACTCAAAAAACATTCCAACACACAATCATTAAATCACTCCCTTAGCCATATTTTTAGTTTGGTTCTCTAACCTATTGTTCATTAAGCTTTATGTGAGAAGAGGTGATTTTTTTATATAATGTAATGAAAATTTTTGGAAGAATTACTATATCCATATTTTTAGTGACCAATAGAGGTCATTCTAAGAGAAATCTTATATCTTATATGATTTCCTTAGAGTGAGTTAACATATATAAAATATTTGAGGTTCCCCTACCTAATCAATTATTATTTTAAAGAAATTTTAGAGGGATTTATGATAAATGATCTAAATTAAATATCCAAAACATGTTTTACACAACCATTATTCCATAGAAAATTTTATTAATAATTATAATGACTTATGAGTGATTAAAAGAGTCAACTGATAAAATAATGTTTTAAAAATAATCAAGAGGAAACGTCTATCACAATAAAGAATGATGTGGATTCAGTAAAAAGCATCAATATTAATACCAAAATATCACTAATTTATATTTATTAATATTTATGAAATTATGATGTAAAATGTATTCTATCTTGACTCGTTCCCTGGGGCCCATGTCGTGACTACCCCAAGACTGTCTTCAATAGGCAAGGAGTTAGGGACTATCACCTAATGTCGTATTTCCTATAACTAGGATGGAGTTTCCTCTATAACCTGTAAGCACACCCAACCAAGCAAAAAACAAGATATTAATAGAAGTCAACTGTATAGAAAAAAGAGTGCATAAATTCGAAAGTGGATGGAATACATGCCCAACAATAATAGCACAGGTACAAATGAAATACAATATAACTGAAGAAAAAGAAAGAAAACTACTGGGTCATCCTCTGAGGTTCCTACCTGAAGGGTAGGTACAGATCACCTCCTTAGCCCTCCACATCCACCCCTCTCTTCTACGTACCATCATGTCATATTGTCCACCTCTGGGGCCCATCTAGCCCTGGTACCCTCAGCCTCGATCAGCGCTGTCCACCATCTGCACCAAACACAACATGGTGTGGGCATAGCCTGTGCAGGGGTGAGTATAACAATACTCATTAGTGAACCCAAGACCCTCACGGTCTCCCAAAATCCACAAAGGATAAACCGAAAGGCATGAAAACAACAGAAACCCCAACTTAGGTATATGCCCATACATATATCTAAGTTATCAAGTATACCCATATCAATCATGAGGAAACATAGAGTCCTACTCGGAAGCCCAAAGCCAAAATATCCCTTGTAAGATGATATCTGCATGGGATGATTGTCTCAAGCTTGTGGAACATATTTTTTTGGTTTTCACTCATGTTTACAGAGAGGAAATTAAGGTTGTAGATGCTCTGTCCAAGCATGCGATTGAGGAGGGTTTCTCTTTATGGTACTTTGTTTTACCAACCTTATGATGTGGTTTGGTTGATACTTATGCATGTGGTTTTGTGTACACACATATTTTATGACCTCATGTTTCTCCTCTTTTGATGTATTTACTTTTTTTATATATAAATCTCTTCTGGGAGTAGGATTGCCTGCTCTTGAGTCTTCTGATTATTACCAAAAAGAAAAGTACCGCTCATGTTCAGACTCAGCTCACACCAAGTATTTCATAGGTACAATAGTAGAGATGATTAGATGTAACTACTGAATAATCTTACTCTATTAAGAGATAGACCCATGAAGGGTACCTAATTGCTAGCCCACATAGGATCGCTCAGTGCTGACTTATAGAGGATCTCACGATGTTGACCCACATAGGATTGATAGGTGCTGACTCACACAGGATCACTCAGTGCTAACCCACCTAGGATCGCTCAGTGCTGACCCACACAAGATCGCTCGGTGCTGACCCACACAGGATCGCTAGGTGGTGACCCACATAAGAACACACTTCATTCATCATGTCACAGCCAGCTACTGGGTTCCCACACTAAGCTTGCTCATCTCCAGAAGAGTCCACTACTCAAGCCACTGGTCGATACTCCAACTACCATGAAGTCCCACAAAGAATTATCCCAAAGCACCTCCACATCATAGGGGTCTCAACACAACAGATGATACGTCAATCGGACGCCCGGTCTATATGTTATTATCCTTTTAGTCCAGAGGGCCCAGTTGGATTTGTGCTCGATCCAACCCGACCATTCCAAAACTTTACCCAAAACTCTAGTGGGGGTATACCAAATAGACCATCTCACTCCATGGTTTATAGAGTCGTTGATGGTTTGTAAAACAAACGCCTGATGCCAATGTTATGGATGATCGAGCGAAAATCTCGTAGCTGGTCTGGGTCCAGCTCAGCCCGCACTGGACGACGTGGAGGTTGCGGAGTGGCGCATGGCCGCAAGGGTGGGGTGGAGTCCATGAGGTAGCGAAGCTACAGGGGTTACGAATCCATGATATGGAAAGGCCTCGGGGGCCGCGAGGCCACGGACCGGCAATGCCGTGGGGGCCGTGAGTCCATGGGGGCCGCGAGGCCACAGGACGGTGAGGCTGCGAGAGCCACGAGCCAGCGGGGTGGAGAGGTCGTGGGGCTGTGGGGCTAGGATGGCGCGAGTACCATGGGGTCGCGGGGCAGTAAGGCCACGGGGGCCGCGGATCCGCGGCAGAAGCAAGGCCATAGGGGCCGTGAGAACACAGTGTGGCGAGGCTGCGGGGGACGTCGTTGCGTCGTCGTCATAGCCTATGGTGTGCGGACCTCCACATCCTATCGTCACCATGGTACAAATATACCTTTTTCCGTCGCAAATAACACACCATTCAAGAATAATGTCGGATCGGTTGGGACATGTTTGTTTTTCCTGCACCCTCCGCGTTAGTGCATGAGCAAGCATCTCATAAAAAATATTAATGAAGAACGTCAAACCCAAAATCCCCCCACAATGATTATTCCCAATCCCTAAAAAGAAAACATCCGTGGATTAATTAATTAGAGTGTTGATCCATGTTCATTGTTTTATAAGGGAAGACCATGATAAAATATAATCATACACCACTAAACCCCTACCATGATGGTTCGGTTTATGATTGTCCGCGGTTGTGATGGTTTGGCGTTGTCGATGCCGCAACAAGTCCCCTCCAATGATTTTAGTTAGGAGAGGAAAATGATGAAGTTTATGTTAACAACGTTTCCTCAATTGTCGGTTAGTTCAACATTGGATATCCTTCGATGGAGTTTTGAGAAATATTCGTTGAAGGAGAAGAGTTCTTCTTTGGCATTCTTTGTTGGAGAAGCACTTCATTAGAGGATGTGTTCTTCCAAGTTCTCCCAAGCTCCCACCTTTTCCAAAGATTAATTTCCCCAACAATAAAAATGATGAATAAAAAAATTATTAATTTAAAATAAGTAGATTAATAAGGTTGGAACAATTAAAATGGTGACACAATTAATTAATTGTTTGTTGGCTTCAAAAATTAGTTGAGGAGTTGAAATATTTAATTGTATAAATTTAATTGGCTCAAATTAATAAAGAAAAATAATTAATGGGGAGTTGAGTGGTTTCTCCCCCATTAGTATTGTTCAGGTGGTCCCGAACATTAATTTCAAATTGAAAGGTTAGTTCAGGTGGTCCCCACCTCTTAACACTCACATGGGAGGTTTAGGCTCAGGTGGTCCCCACCACCATAACCCACGTTGAGGGGTTTCTAAAATAAAAATGTTAGAAATTTTTATTTTTTTAATTATTTAATGAAAAGCACAAAAAATTATCTTTCATTCTCAACCCATTGCGGTCTTGGTGAAGGTATCCTTAATAAAATATCGGTGCTGTGAGTACAATGGTGTCCTCAAATATAAATTCTGAGCACCAGTTTAAATGTTAGAAAAACCCGCTCGCACGTTTATTTAACGTACCGAAAAAATAGTTCAGAAATTCATTCTGATAACTCTGGGCCTCTAAATCACATGCCTTCAATTTTCGCAGACTCGTAAAATTCCCATTTAATAAAAAAAAATACACAAAATTTTCACGTCTTTACATTCTCCCCACCTCTGGGATTTACATCCCCGTAAGCCACATCACAAAACTAGGAATACAAGTGGGCGTACTGAGCATGTATCTAAGCCTACCACTCCCATGTTCTCTTCTAGAGGATTCTGTGCTGCCATCAACTACTCACCAGTGTTATCGACTGCCTACGAAGGACCCACTCCTGTCGATCCTCAATCTCAACTGAAACCTCCGTAATAGTTGCCCCATCATCGACATCCCACTCTCCGTGGTCGATGGCATGGGAAGGGTTGTGCACGTATCTCCTTAGCTGGGATAGGTGGAAGATTTTGTGCACTCGGTGCAACTGAGGAGGAAGAGATAAGCTGTAAGCCACCTCGCTAACTCTTCTGAGGACCAAGAAGGGTCGGATGATCCTTTAATATAACTTGCTAACTCGGCCAAATCTCCCTAAAATTCATCGAGGTGAGACTCATAGAAAGATGTCGTCACCATCCTAGAACTCTAGACGTCTCCATCACATGTCGGCATTAGACTTCTTCCTGCTCTGTGTAGTCTTCATCTGCTCCTGGATGATCTACACTTTCTTTGTGGTATCTTGTACCATCTCTGGTCCCACGAGTGCTAACAACCCTTGGTCAGTCCCCCTCAAAGGTGATATGCAAGGTCGCATGTACAACTCCTCGAAAGGATAAATCCCAATGGTGGAATGAAAACTATTGTTGTATGAAAAATCTACCAAGGGTAAGTGATCCTCCCATCTGCGACCGAAGTCGAGGACGCAAGTACGCAACATGTCCTCAATAGTCTGAATGGTCCACTCCTTCTGGAAATCCATATAAGGATAGAAGGCAGTGCTCAAAATAAGATTAATCATTAAAGCCTCATGTAACCACTTCCATAGATGGAAAGTAAAATGTGCATCATGATCGGAGACAATCTCTGAGGGTACTCCATGTGACCGCACAATCTCTTGCACATAAAGGCATCCCAAGCTCTCTACTGAACCCTGCTCTCTAATCAGTTGGAAGTGGGTCGATAGGGTGATTTGGTCAATGATCACCCAAATCGAGTCATTACCCCTGGATGTGCGTGGAATTCCTATCACGAAGTCCATGGATATCCCATAACACTTCCACTCAAGGACCTCTAAAGGCTGAACCAAACCTGCTGGTACCTGAGTTTTCGCCTTCACATGCTGATAAGTGAGGCATTGAGAGTCAAAATCTGCTACTGATTTCTTTATTCTTGGCCACCAGTGCTATCATCAGAGATCCAATACATCTAGGCCACTCTTAGATGTACCGCTAGAGGGGATGTGTGTAACTCCCTCAACACTTCCTCCTGATGTGACACCAGTACCATGGTACGTCCTCTGAAGAGGATGATGTGTTCCAGACCTTTAGAAAATCCATCCAGTGCCTTTCTTATGGATATTTGAGCACATCGAGCCTCGTAGTCTGCGTCGCCATGCTGTGCCTCCCTGACTTGCTGAATAAGTGGGGGAGTGTTTGTAAGAGACTCATGAAAAGCTTCTCCATATTGATCCATAAAGGATATCTGTAAAGCAGCTAGCTGCTCTATCGCCTCGACTATCAGCTGTTCACCAGACCTCATACCGAGTGCATCTACTACAACATTCCCCTTTCCAAGTGTGTAGACTATCTAAAAGTCATAGTCCTGGAGGAACTCAAGACAATGTCGATGTCTCATGATCAGGTCCTTCTGATAGAAGATATATTTATGACTCTTGTAATCTGAATAAACTATAAAACATTCACCCATTAGATAGTGTCACCACATCCTCAAGGCGAATACCATAACTACTAACTACTGGTCATGGGTGGTGTAGTTCTGCTTATGATGTCTCAGATGTCGAGAACCATATGTTATCACTGATTTCTTCTACATCAGGACACATCCAAGCCCAGTCCTTGATGTGTTGCAGTAAACTATGTACCCTACACCCTCCTCTGGTTGCCTCAAGATGGGGTCACTAGTTTGCATCTGCCTCAGCTCCAGAGAACTCTGTTGGAATATCTCTGACCACACGAAGGGTTTCCCCTTCTTCGTTAATGCTGATAGTGGTGCTGCAATTATGGATAAATCTTGCACAAATCTCTGGTAGTATCTAGCCAATCCCAAGAAACTTCGTACCTCTTTCACAAACCTGGGTGGCTCCCAAGCAAGTACTGCCTCAATCTTCACTGGATCCACTGCAACTCCAGCCTCTAAGATTACATGTCCTAGAAATTGAATCTCTTGGATCCAAAACTAGAACTTTGAGAGCTTACCATAAATTTTGTGCTCTCGGAGTGTGTCGAGTACTACCTGCAAATGATATGAATGGTCCTCCTCAATAGCCGAGTAGATCAGAATGTCGTCGATGAAGACTAATACAATGTGATCAAGGTATAACTAAAATATCATGTTAATGAGTCCCATAAACACTACTTGATCATTGGTCATGCCGAATAGAATTACCAAGAACTCGTAATGGTCATACCGACATATAAAAGAAGTCTTCTGCACATGATCATCTCATACTCTCAGCTGGTCATATCCTGATCTGAGGTCTATCTTCGAGAACCAATGTGCTCCCTTCAGCTGATCAAAGAGTTATTCAATCCTCAGAAGTGGGTACTTGATCTTCATGTTCACCTTGTTCAGGAGCCGATTGTCAACCCAAAGCCTCAAGCTCCCACCAGCCTTCTTGGCGAACAAAAATTGGGGCTCCCAAAGGAGATACACTAGGCCGAATGAATCCCTTCCCCTGCAATTCCTCTAACTATACATGCATCTCAGGAAGCTCCAGGGGAGCCATCCAATATGCTGGGGTAGATATCAGTTCCGTCTTGGGTTAAAATTCAATGTAAAATTCCACCTCTCTGCGAGGAGGTAGACCTGGAACATCATCAGGGAAAACATCTGCATACTGGTCCACCACTACAGGATAACTCGGACTCTCCACATCAACTGCTCTAAGGGTAAGGCTAGCCAACTGAGGATTGATCGGCTACAATCTCCTCCGGCTAAGTCCATCATGTTCTGCATAGTCTCCCTTCTTGTTGGTGAAGGTAAACATGGTCCCATCCATGTGGACACAATGCACTTTGAGCCTAATAATGTCTATCTGATCATGTACTATAGATAACCAATCCATAACCAAGATGACGTCGTAAGGACTCGACGCCACTAGTAGGAGATCCCAGCAGAAGCTCTTACATCCTAGAGTAAGCTCACACTGCCGGCACCAGTGTGTAATCATTGAATATGCTCCCGTAGGAATCTCTAGCCTTAAGGATTGAGCCAACAACAATATTAGAATATTCGAGCTTTGAAAGAGGGAAGTGGAAATAAAAGACATACTAACACATGTGTCTATAAGTACTACAATTAAGGTGGAGTAGACATAGATCATACATCATATCATCTTTGGAGTGCCATGATTGTTGGTCTTAGCTACCTAGAGATGAACTTTCCCCTGTCATCTTTCTCCATGTGGTCAGGGAGGACCACCAGGTGGTGCTGGAAGTTACATCTCGAATCGTCGCCCACCGCCAACTACACGATCAGCTCCTCTACAACGTCTGCCTGCTCCATATAGACCTCCTCAATCAACCTATTCCTCTTCCTGGGCAGTCCATCGACCGTCTTCGGATCATCCGTATGGTGGGTTGGATAGTCACGATCCATGTGACCCTACCCACTGCATTTGTAACACTTCCCAATCCTTCCAGGAATTGCTTCGCCTCGGGTACCCCTCACAGCCGATACTGAATCATGCGGTTGTCCACCAATAGGTACGGTCCTTTTGGACCTCTTTGACATCTGTCTACTACCAGCTGTAGAAGACTCCGCTACGTGACGTCTGGTGGTGGGTCTGACTATGGGTGACTTCTCAGAAAGGAAACTATCCACTGAGAGTGCTCTCTCTAACACCCCTCATGTGTCGAGATGCTAAGAGAAATCCTCAAAGCCCTGATCTCTCACCCTACCCCTACTCGAAGGTCAGGTCTATGAGGAATGGGTCCCACACCATATCTGGGGAGTAGCATGAGAATTCGATGAACCTCGCTGAGTACTGAGCCACGGTCATGCTGCCCTACTGTAGATGAAGTAGCTCTTGTATGCGGACTACACGAAGAGTCTCTGGAACAAACTCTGCCCTAAGTAGGCTCTTGAATTCTACCCAAGGAGGTGTCACCTCATCTTGAACTTGGAGCATCAAGCTCCACCATCTACCTACTGCTTCCTGCAGAAGGCTGGCAGCAAGGATCCACATGAGATCGGCTGGTGTCCATACTAGTTGGAAGACTCTCACTATGGCCTCCATCCAATCCTTAGCCGCATGTGGGTCCATCTCTCCCCTGAACCTGGGTGTCCTATAGAACTGGAAGTCATTCAAATCACTTAAACGGCGTGCACCCTCTACTACTGGAGCTGGTGGGATCGGTGACCGAATGGGTAATGGAACCACAGGTGACTCTACTAGAAGAGGGCCCTGCACCGAGGCCTCATCGCTCGGTGGGCTATTAGTGCGTACTATATCCGAAACCCTTGCTGGAAATTTATATAAAGGCATCCTGAAAAGAAAAATTTGTGACACGATCAATATGTTATACCTGGTGAGCTGATTCAAAGAGATCCCAATGAAAACTCTTCAAAACACACTTGCAATCTCTATTTTCATGCACTAAGTGAGAAATCAGAAGTCAGGGTCCAGGTGTATGGATATGCCGACCGCCGCACCAACACTATATTCCCTAAAATGATAACCACACTCACCACACTTAACACTATTGTTGTTAACAAGAAATATCAGAGTCCTATGTTCTATGGTGGAACCGACTCCTATGATACCAATTTGGCACGACCCGTTCCCTGGGGCCCTTGCCATGACTCCCCCAAGCCCGCCTTCCATAGGCCAGGGGATGGAGACTAGCACCAAAAGGCGTATTCCCTATAACTAGGAATGTATTGCCTTTATAACCTTTAAATAAACAAAACGAAGTACACAACCTAATATGAACACATGTCAACTGTATAGTAAAAAGAGTGTTGAACGTAACAAGGGGCCGGAATACAAGCCCAACAATAATAGTACAAATATAAATGAAATACAATACAACTGAAGAAAATGAAAGGTAGATACTAGGTCTTCCTCTGAGGTTCCTACCTGAAGGGTAGGTATAGATTTCCTCCTCAGCACTCCATGTCCGCCCATCTTCTCTGCGTACCATCACACTGTATGGTCCACCTCCAAGCTCCATCTATCCCTGGTACCCTCAGCCTCGATCAACGTTGTCCATCGTTTGCACCAAACACAAAAAAGTTTAGGAATATCCTGTATAGGGGTGAGTATAAAAATACTCAGTAGGGGCCCCGAGACCCTCAAGGTCTCACAAAATCCACCAATGATAAACCACAAGGCATGAAAGCAAATGAAAAACATACTTAGTTATATGCCCATACATATACCTATATTATCAAGTATACCCATCTCAATAATGAGTAAACATTGAGTACAACTCAAAAGCCCAAATCTCAACTGTACCACTAAGGAAGGAACACCACGAAGGTATGTACCACATTAGTACGCCACACAGAACAATACCACCAAGGTATTACCATAAAGGAATGTACCCCTCAGGTATGAACTCAGATCACACTAGGTATTTCTTAGGTATAGTAGTAGAGATGATTAGATGTAACTACTGAATCATCTTACTCTATTAAGAGGCAGACCCACAAAGGGTCCATAAGTGATGACCCACACATGATCGCTCGGTGCTAACTCGAACAAGATTTCATGGTGCTCACCCACACAGGATCGCGAGGTGCTAACCCACACAGGATCGATTGGTGCTGACTCACATAGGATCGTTTCGGTGCTGACCCATAGAGGATCGCTCGGTGCTGACTCACATCGGATTTCTAGGTGCTGACCCACACATGATCACTCTTCATTCTTCATGTCAAATCCAGATATTGGGTTCTTGTACTAAACTTTCTCATCTCTGGAAGAGTCCGCTCCTCAAGCCACTGGTCGATACTCCAACCACCCCGAAGTACCACAAATAAGTAACCCAAATGACTACCAAATCATAGGGGTCTCAATGCCATAGACTGTGTTTCAATAAGATTCTTGGTTTGTATGTTATTATCTTTTTAGTATTGAGGGCCCAGTTGGATTCATGCTCAATCCAACCCGATCATACCCCAAATTTACCCAAAAGTCAAGTGGGGGTATTTCAAATGGATCGTCTCGCTTCATGGTTTACAGCGTCATAGACGGTTTGTCAAACAGATGCTTGGTGCCAATGTTATAGCCGATATGGAGAAAAGTTTGTAGCTGGTCCAGGTCTGGTCCAACACGGCACGACCTAGCCTGGGCCCAACTGACCCGGTTTGGGTCGACACGGCCCAACCCTCGCTGGGCGGTGAGGGGGCCGCGGAGCGGAACGAGGCCGCAAGGGTGTCATTGAGGTCACGAGGATGTCGTGGAGGCCTCAAGGCTATGATACAACAAGGCTGCAGGGGCCCGCGAAGTCACAGGGTGGCAAGGTAGTGGGGGCGGCGAGGCCATGGGGAGGTGAGGCTATAAGGGACACAAAGCCACTGGGCGGTGAGGCCACAGGGGCTGTGATGTGCCGGGGAGGCGAGGCCGCAGTCGGTGTCATTGCAACAACTCCTTCATCGTGGCCGATGGTGTACCGGTCGATGCATCCATTTTTTACAATGGAACAAAGCATCCTTTTTTCCATCGCGAAGAACACACCATTCAAGAAGAACGGTGGAGGGGTCAGGCCATGTTTGTTTGTCATAGACCCTTTGCGTTAGATCTGTAGCAAGCGGCTCAACAAAAACATGAATGAAGAATATAAAACCCTAAATATTCCCACAATGATTATTCCCAAACCCACAAAAGAAATCATTCACATATCAACTAGTTAGATTGTTGATTCACGTTTGTTGTTTTATAATGAAAGAACATTGTAAAATATAATCATACAGAACTAAAACCCTACCTCAATGGTTTAGTTCTAGATTGTCCATGGTTGATACGGTTTGGCGTTGTCGATCCTACAACAAGTCTCCTCCAACGACGTCGGTGAGGATAGGAAAAAGATGAAGTTGATGACGATGAAATTTCCTCGATTGTTGGTTCATTCATCATTGGAGATCCCTTGACAGAGTTTGGAGAAATATTCATCAAAGGAGAATAGTTCTTCATTGGCATTATTCGGTGGAGAAGCTCTTCGTTAGAGGATGTGTTCTTCCATGTTCTCCCATGAATCCTCCTTTTCCAACGATTAATTTCCCCACAATCAAAATGAGGAATAACCAACTTATTAATTTAAAACAAGTAGATTAATAAGGCTGGTAAAATTAAAATGCGGAAACATTTCATTAATTTCTGGTTGGCTCCAATGATTAAATGGGGTGTTGAAATATTTAATTGTATAAAATTAATTGTCTAAAATTAATAGAGAAAAATAATTAATGGGGAGTTTATTGGTTTCTCACCCATTAAGAGGGTTCGGGTGGTCCCCACTAGTAATTTAAAATTGGGAGGTTAGTTCTGGTGGTCCCCACCTCTTAACACTCACATGGGAGGTTTAGGATCGGGGGGTCCCCACCACCATAACCCATGTTGAGGGGTTTCTAAAATAACAATGTTAGAAATTTTTATTTTCTTTAATTCATTCACAAAAATCCCAAAAAATTATCTTTCACTCTCAACCCACTGAGGTTGAGGTGATGGTCTCCTTAAGCGAATACTGGCGCTATGAGTTCAAAAGTGTCCTTTGATTTCAATTCCGATCACCAGTTAAAAAGTTAAAAAAACCTACTAGCATGTTTACAAAAATTACCTGAAAAAAAGTTCAAAAATTAATTCCGGTCACTCTAGGCCTCAGAATCACACGCTGTCAATATTCACAGGCTCGTAGAATTTTTATTTAACAAAAATAATTTACATGGAATTTTTAAGTCTTTACATATTATTATTTTTTGGTAAAATAAAGGGAATGTATGTTAATAACATATCATGAGAACCAATTGAAAGGTCAATAACACATACCGAAATGAATGGTGAGTTTTACCAACTACATATAATCATTAAAAACTCATAAAACCATTAAATAAAATTTCTATAATAAAGGTACCATTCCATATAACCTCCATATTAGAGGATTGATAAAATCTTATTGGAAACCTATGTAGTTTACTCCATAAATTTCCCCAAAAAATATACAATCCTAAGTCACTAAATATTTCCACAAAAAATGGAAAATTTACCAACCTAAAATTTGAAAATCTCTAATATAATAACTCTTTAATATCTTTCAATTGAAACAACGATGAATAGAAATCAATCAACCCACATGAGCCACCATAATGAAAAAGAATATCACAACCCATAGTATACGGTTATTCCACCATGCTCTTATGAAATTCATTTTAATACCTATACCCATTATAAATTAAAATAGATATGAATCATAAATTATGTAATATGAGAAGGGGAGGAGAACTTTCCTTAGATTTATGAATAAAAATATAGATCAGGAAATATTTACCACCTCATGGTCACTGAAAATATGATGTTATTTATAAGTGGAATAAAACAAACTCTTAATAGACTAAAAACAATAATTTAAATCTATTATCAATAGATTGTGAAATTTATATACCAAGGGAAGCGAATAGTCTCTATAAAAAATAACATCTTGCATAAATAATCAATTACCTTTCATGAGAATATGGGTATCCAATGGTTGAACATACTGATGGAGTACCATGGAGCTCCTCTATAGAAGAGAAATATCATGAATGATTTCTTAAAATACATCATTAACCATATAAAATCTCATATATGAAAATGGAAGAACTGATGCCTCTAATTTGGGAGTTTAATCCCGGTAGTAAACAATGTCCTTACGCCCACGCCTATACACAATTTAGCCAACATAATTTATCATAATGGAAACAACAATAAGGTTTAAAAAATTACGAATTAATTAATTTTGGATGCAAATCAAGGGAGAATATTTCACTTGGAGTTATAGAAAAAGATTCAGAAATCAACCAAGGGAGAGGGAATTTACCTTTCACAGAGTGTTGGATGCAATGTTGGGCATGAATGTGTATCTTGAATGTGAAATAAACAATATAATATCTTTCTATGCATGATATATGCAAGAAATATATGCATAGGATGGAGGATGATGGTATAATAATGCATGGAGACCTTCTCGCCACACATGTTTCAAGATTTAACCCAATGATATTTTGAAGGAAAATATATAAAGGGTTGTGGTATGTGGATATATTAGCTACTGGAAATAGAATATTGTTGGAGATATTCTCTTCTACCTGGGTTTTCGGGTTCCTAAAATTTCATTTAGAGAGTTGAGAAGTCATTATGGATTTATCAATAATACACTCAATGATTAGTAGAATATTTTTAATGGTAGTATATTCATGATGGATTAACCTGATATGTGGTTTTATTAGTCAGAAAATAGTACATTCAATTCCATGGATTTTCTTCATTGATTCTTGATGATCACAATACTGATGAATGAGAGACAAAGTGTCAGAGTGAAGAGATACTGAAAAATAATAATTTTTTGGTTTGGTGGGAGAGGAATAAAACCATCCCCATGGATGAAATTTTGTAAATTATGGGGATTTCATTGGCCTTATAATGTTGTTATTCTGATAACCCATTATGTGAATTGTCTTGGAATCTCTTTTAAAAGGGTGAGTCAGATAATATCATTTTAGAGAACATTGGACAATGTTTGGGGATTTTATTACAAGGGGAGTCTATTCTAAATTATCTCACATCATGATTATTGGGGTTAGGCAGCATAATGTAGGAACCAAAGTGTAGGGAATGGGTTTTTTAGAAGTGATATCGATAATATGGGAAGTAAGGAACATGTTGAGAGAAGGATGGCGATACTCACACCATGGTATAAAAAGTTCTGTGAAATTAGTGGTATTGTACTTCAGCAGTCTAATATATATAGGGAGGTCATTAAATTATGTTGGGGGTATATTCATAATGGGAATTGTTTACACAAAATAATTCCTTAGGACCCTTTAGGGATGATGGGTTAACTAGAGGGAACCCTAATCTGTGTGGAAATTGAATGTTGAATTATCTTGTATGTATGGAGAGATGTGTGGTGGTTTCTTAGTACATAATGAAAAATTATTGGTAACATTTTGTTTCAAAATATTATATATACTAATAAATTCTATTGGAAATGAAACAAGGGAATTTCACAATGGTATTAAATTATGAAAGTTTTATAAAACTAGAAATGTCATGGTGAACCCTAACCGAAAGCTTTTGGTGGGTATTGATAATAAAAATTGGAGAATCCCATGGAACCTAGCATATTCCATAATAAATCGTAATATCATGATAAGAAAATACTTGGAATTTAGTCAAACATGGATGGAATGGTATTTTGTGGCTGAATTCTAGATAGAAAAGTGATTACTAATGAATGTATCATCCTTTAATAATGTAATGGTATTCTTCCAAATGACTATCATTTCATTATATATGTTCATGAACATGGGCATAACCAATATCATCCCCATGATCTTGAGAACCATGTTGAATAAAAATATAATTTTGTGTGATTACTAAGAATAAAAATACGGTATGAAGTCAATGAAAGGGGACTCATAGATAATTATAAAAATGTGATATCAAGACACTATGAGTAATGAAATTTTAAGAGTAAATGAGGAGGACAAGTAATAAGTTAATGGGTTGTTAAAAATCTAAAATGATGGTGTTATTTATAAAAAAAATAAAAAAAATTAAATTGGTGATAATGAATAATATTATCATGGTAATTCATTTTTTATTGTTAATAATGAGATTCAATTATTGATATCATATTTGAAAAAAGGTTATACTTTTGGTTATTATTTTGGATTCTTTATTTGCATAATGATAATGGTGTCTGAAGACAATAAAAACATGTGGATTAATTATATTGGGAACCTATATGGTCGAAATAATGGTTAAATATATAATGAATAATTGTTAGATGATTTTGGGTGGAAAGTTACCCATATATAAATGAACATGTCATAATCAGTTTTTGTGGTAAAGATGAATAAGAAGATATGTGTGACTATTCCAATCCTTATTGATGTGGTAGAGAATAGAATTATCACTATAGGAAAACTATAATGGTACATTATTTTGTGATCACCAAGGTGTAATTATATAGAACTTATAGAACATTATTAAGTAGTATGGGATTCAGTGGTCATGTTGGATTACGAAATTCATAGAACGAATGATGAGGAAACCCAATTAGATGGTGTTTAAACACACTATAGTATATTTCATCGTGAGTGAAAATCAGTAAATGTTTTCATTCCATACCATATATGATACACTATGGTACATTTTCTACTAGAATGAATATCTGATATGGTCAAACCCACCAAGGGAATGTGATTGTGTTGTGATGATTGGTGTGTCTTTTAAAGAGTCTACCTATTAGTAAAGATATGTAAAATTGTGGTTGTTATGTTAGTAGAGGGGATGTGCTTTCCTTGGATGATAGATGTGGTATTTATCATTCTATTGGAGAATGAAACATATCCAAATTTTCATTTATCTGAATGTGTTAATGTCTGTGATAACCAAGAAACACAAAGACCACATTACAGTATCCATAAGAAAGCTGTGTTAGTGGGTGTGTTGGTAATATGCACACCAAATGCAGAGGAATAAACTCAAATAATTCTTTAAAGGTTCAATGATATTTCATTCATTATGATTCTTGATTTTATACCATAATCTCTGCCAACATAAAGAGATGTTTCATTGATTAACAATGTAATTAGAATGGAGATTTAATTCAATTGTACAAAGTGAATATAGTTTACCACAACATAGTTTTGTTGACTGTAGATTTTGAGGGAATATTTGAGTAATATTATGAGGAATTATGACCGGTTTTCATATCACGTAATTATATTGACATTTTTATAATTTTTGTAAATTATTCCTAATTTAATAATCTATTGAAAAGAAGAAGAAAAAGAGAGATAATATAGAATATAGGATATTCATTTCTCAAAGAATAACATAAGACACATGTAAGGGGATATGGGTAGAAAAAGGGGAAGTCACTCATTGTACATCGTAAAAAAGAATAAGAGGAGGGAGTAATATTTTTGTAATAATAAAGAGAAGATGTTTTATAATTTCATTATCGAATGATGAATGTTTTTTATAAGGAGGTATTCAATAGTTGTGAAGGAGTGTCCCAATGGGACTAAAAAAATCATCTATCAATACAAAAGGATATATTCCAAGTAATTATAGATGTTTAAGGGTCTTAAATGTATATAAAATATGACAAGCTAATCCTTTCCACCAAAGTGATAAAAAAGAATAAAATATTGGGAGAGTAACCCTTTGGAAGCATTGGGATGTCCCAAAATTTTATATCTTAGGGATCCTATGCAAGGAGTGACCTAACCTAAATCAATCATGAGGATTAGTGCAATTAATTGTTATTTAGTGCACTCAATATCATTGATCCATGCACCTAGGATATATCATAGTGATGTTAAACAATGTAAACTCTAGTCTAATCATTCATATTCTTCATTCAAAATGAATGTGGGTAAATTTATTTAATTAAATTATGTATTACGGTTGATGAAGTGATTATTTATTATCATAGCTTATGAAAAAGATAATAGAAAGTAGACCTCAAGGATGGGATGTAAATTTTCTTTTAGTGTTGTAAATGTTAAATAAAAAAGTTTCTCAATTCTATAAGAAAATTAATACCATGAATCACCCCCATATTACGGTAAACTCAAACTAATACCTTACTGAGTGACTAATAATTGGTATCAAAAATAAGGTCGATTTTTATTTGATTTTTTATATCTCTAACTTGGTCATAAATATTTTGAGGTGATTTATAATCCACAGTGAATTTTCTTCTATTTGATGTAAATAATTCTAAAATAGGAAAAAGTGATTTCATTTAATTTATATAATATTCTATCTTGGTACCAAAATAATTTAGGATAGAGGTTATTATTCAATTTAGCTAGTGTAAGGTGATTTTTGAAATAAATTAACGCAACATTGAGATTAATTGTTCTATTAACAAGGAATTAAGGGGTGGTATTAAGGTATAAATTAATGAGGATGTTTCACATTGAATGTTATCTAAATATATGTGGGTGAAATTAGATTAACTCCATAGAAAATATGCTGAAGATTGCTTCATGTCCAAAGACAAGGATAAAAAAAGGATGATAAAAGAAATAATTCACATACCCAGGTAAAAAAGTTGAATCTAATTTCATATATGATTCTAATTTTTTGAAGGAAGTGTATGAGATTTAATATTTTATTTTATAGATAAAAATAATAGGTAATGAACATGAGGCAACAAAATCACATTTCACGTCGTGAATTTGTTTACCTAATGGCCAAGGGGAGAACCCAATTCCATAGTAGAAGGTATAATAATGGGAAATAACCCATGAATTATATTTTAAAATTATTATAAATTATTTCATAGATAACATGATTCAAAATAGAGAATATGTGTTCTCAAAATTCATTATAAAACATAGGATCATATATGAATGAATAAAGAAATATTATTGATAATATTTTAAAAGCCATTTTGAAGGAAATAGAAATAAAGAAGGGATTGAAGGCAATAATCATTACACTAATGACACTTCATTAAGAAATATGAAAAATTATTATGGATTATATGTTAATTATAAATGTTATGGTTGCATAGTTTAAAGAATAAAATAAGATGTTTAGTGAACTCATGGAGAGGTTAAACTCCTAAAGTGAGAAGATGAAAATCCCTCCAAAAGAAACATTAATGGGAAGAAAGGTGAATATATATTAATAATATTAAATATAGGAACCAACAAAAGGTTTCATAGAAGTGATACCATTTTAGGGTGGTTGGGAAAAATATGAACATGTGTTTTGAACCATACAAGTACAAGGATGAGAGAAGAAATCTAGTAGTTCCTATATCTCAATCAAGGAGATAACTCATAAGTTATGATTCTTATAGTAAATTTTTATTTTTTCTATACTCATTTATATGGAAATGTCTTTCAATTATTTTATTTCCTGGAATATTAAATATTCTATAAGGAGTCACTATACACCTATGACAAATAAAGAATGAGTTTATTAAAAAAATGTCATGTTAAGCTGGAGAACTGGATCATTGTTTTGGAGAATAAATATGATCCTCTATAAATTTTATATCATCCAAAAAGATAACTATATTCAAACAAAATCTCTTCAAAGTAAATAGTAATAATATATTATAAATATCAAGGAGTTATTATAGCAGTGAATGAATTGGAGGTAAAGAAGAACCCACATAGTAAGAGGAAATCCATGATTTTACTCGTGAACAATAAACAAGGGATATGCCTAAGTGGAATTTTAAAAACACAAAAATAAAAAAAATAAAATGAAATATAGAAACAATTTTAATGTTATATCCACTATTTATGTAACCTAATAAGAAAATTATTTATGTTTGGCCCATTTTACAAATGTGGGAAATCCCACACCAGGGAAGGAGGAAAATGCTCAAATCCATGAAAAAAGTGTTAGAATGGTATCAGACCAAAAATATCCTCTGGTAATAGTTTAATAATTTTTTACACCACATATTATGAAAATGATGTTGTTGAAGTGATGAAAACATTCCGTTCCCAAAAGTTAAAAATGGAAAATGGAGTGATAAATGATTAAGGATTTCATTATACTGACTACCCCCATTCTTCGACTTAATGAAAAATGAAGTACCACTATCCACATATGATTTATTATTTATTAAAATTTTTAAAGTGGTGTAGAGTTATGGGGGAAATACAATCCATGGTCTGAGTTTTGTCGAAAATATCAGGGTATTGAACAAAATACGATTCGATAAAACTAAATTAATTATTATCCCCAATTTGAACATCAATAATTGGTTTCAAGAGAAAATGTCTTAATGGAATTTTTGAATATTACTGAAATACACATTAACATTGTTTTGAATTTTAATATACCTATGATGATTTTTAATTGAATATTTTCAATTTGATATCAATGTGTATTTCATAATTGGTATCACCTTTAGAAAATTTCACAATCCTAAAAAACGTAATATAATGTTAATACACTTACTATGTGACGTAAAAGTGTAATGGAGATCAATGGTTGTGTTGATATTTAAAAAAGAAAAAAAATTACAAGATTTTATCATTGGTATTCAATAGTGACCTGGATAGAATTTTTGTCAAATACCAAAAACGTTTTTTCCTACACAACTCTTCATCTTAGTTAGCTAAAAGGATTTTTTGACAATCCATGTTACATGTGGTAAGGTACCTAAATGAATATCTTGATAAGGTTCAGCTACCGTTGATACTGTGATATAGAATTAGTCATTCCAATATGAAATTATTTCCAATTGGTTTCCTAATACTCTAATAATCAATAAGTGATCAGGGCCAACAGTTGATATCAAAATTGGAGATGATATAAGATGAGTAATTCCACCGTATCCTCATGGAGAGAGTTAAAACCCATGACAAATCCCTCTAGAAGATAAAATATAATAGTAATGATTATATTTCGTATAATTTATTCCCACAAATAATGTGGAGAAATGTTTGAATATGAACGGATAGGAACCTATTCGTGGGGGTTGAGAATATAAAATATAAACATTTAATATAAATGTAATTTTCTATTATATTTCAAATCCAATAAGGGAGAGTAATAAATATTGTAAATATAATTTTGGATATTATTAACAAAAATGACATTGGAGATTGTTTCTAATCATATTGGATTGTGTTTGATTTTTTCATAATATGGAAGACAACCATGAAGACAGGGAAGAAGATAATCAATTTGATTCTTAAATGATTGTTAATAATGATTTAGAATGCCTGATGTTGGATCTACTAAAATGGAATCTTAAAGGATGATTTGTTTGGATAATTTTTATATATAATTAGAATGAGGTCCGGAGAAAATCTATAAGTAATAAAGAATTCAATAAGGCACCTATATTTCCAATAGAATGGTCGAATATATGTTAAGGTGTATTTAAGAATATTGTGTCGAAGTTTTCTAACATAGAAATTTATGTGCATATTTTTAATCAAATAATAATGAATTTTTAATGTTTTTAAATGCAAAAATCCATGTATTTAAATGTTTTATTAAAATAGAAGGAAATTTGGATTTAAGAATGAAATGGAACTAAATTGTGAAAAGTATTTATTTATAGATTATAGAAAAATTTTAATGTTAAGGGCATTTTCGTTATTTCATAAAAAATATAATTCCAAAATGTGTGATTTTTTTAGAATCCTTATTTTATATTTTTCATCTTTTTATTATAAAATAAGGGATAAATCAATCATTTATAGGCCTTAATATCAATGAAGTTGATGACTTTTCTAGGAGGACAGCATGAACCCCACCATAGTAATAGATGTCTGCATCAGCCTGAACACCATCAATTGTGGTGATTCTACTAGAAATGGAACAAGGATATATAGGTAGGTTTCTCCATTAAATTCCATGGAGTTGTACATCCATTAAGGTGGCCATTGAATGATATATTTTTGAAAGAAGCTACCTGGAAACATCATCTAGAAAAAGAAATCGTTAATTAAAAAATCATACCACATACATCGGGTGTCCAAATATGCTGCAATTTGGTGGGTAAATGTCCAACACATTTATAAACAACATTAATGAAGGTGTCCATGCCTAAATTGTCCAATTAATGGGTCAATAATGTGTCAACATTCAGAGGACAAATATATTCCTAAAAAAGGCGATGAGCTCCTACCTCTCAAATCATTCTAATCCTTCCCAACATTATTCGGCTCCAAGGAGAGGAGGTCTAGGGGCCATTTAGAAATTTTCATTATTTTTTATTATATTTTAGTTTTTATTTCCATTGTTACAGATGCATATTTATGAATTAAAGTGTTTATCTTTCATTATTCCATATCTCATTCTATTCTAATCCAATATTTCTCCCTCTTCAAACATTCTACCGTGATCTCTTTTAAATTTCTTATGGAATGTGACTAAATAGAGGTTTGGACCATGGGGATGTATCATGGTGTTATTTGTTCTTACTCTTCAATTCAAATTGTTTTTTCTATATGTGGTGGATACAGTAGTATTGCATGAGTGCGGTGGTCATCCACCATGAATCTATTTACAATTCCATTTATTTCTTTTGATTCATTATTTTTTCCTCCCTTTTATTTGGAAAATAATTTATATATTAATGTTTAGGTTTTCCTAATGGATGAAAACTGTATATAGTGGAACCGAGTATTTTATGAATAACATTCTTCAGGTGAGGTGTTACCCTTCTTGACTGATAAAGGAGGTGTGGTTTGGTGTTCTGGATGCATGCTTAAATCACATAATCAATAAATCAATGGAAATTAATTAATTAATGAGGTTTAAATAAATGAATTATAAAATTAAATTTAGAAAACAACGAAATAACAAATGAAATTTTGTTATCAAACCCTAGACTAAGACCATTATTTCTAATCTACAATTTATATGAATCCTCATTTAGATTTAAATTATGCATTTTATTATAGCATTTATTCAATGATCATAATTTTCATAAATAACATAAAAAACAAAAAATAAATAGATTATGGGAATTAGAAATAGTGATTTAACCAACTGCAAATCGCTTCACGTAAGACAACCCTAGCCAACATCTATGCATCAAAATGAAAATATAGAAATTTACTTTTTCTATGCCCTATGATAAGCGTGCATCAAAACTGGATTCCATGCCAATGATCTAGGTAGTTATTTCGATCAATATTTCAAAAATGACATTTATTTAAATTTTTTTCTTTGTTTTATTTATTAGTAAAATATAAAATAATATCTTTTCCCAAGATGTTTTAAAACAACTATCTTATCAATTCTTGTAATGATTACACAAATTTGAAAGAACAAGAAATAGATTGTACTGAGGAGGAATTCTAATGATTGGGGGACTCTCTTATGCTAATGTTCAATCCATTTTTAAAAGGCAAATAGATATCGATCTCACCACAAATTTTGATGATTATGATCTAAGAACACCAAATTGACATTGAATGATTCAAGGCCAAGAAAGAAGTGGGTCATTTTTCCACTAAAGACATACAAGATTTAGAGTCCAAAATTGAGGTGGAGGAGCCTCACTACCCACCTCCATATAATGATAATAAACTCCTAGAGGCATGTTACACAAAGGAACAGATTCAAACTGAACCAACTCAGGGAGATGATAAAATCTTAAACTCAATCTCATTTGATATTATTGAATCTAATATGATTATAAGTCCCAACTATTTTGAATTTTTAAAATCGGAAGACTCTTATTATTTTCCATAGGATGAAGAGGAAAAAGTATATTCACATGTTGAGGAAAACATGTACCTAACTGGAGATGTTTGAAATTTACTAGAGGGAGAAATGGAAAAGAAAGAGAATGTTTCATATGTAACAACGAAGGAGGAGGAGGCTTCATACGTTATCCTACCCCTTCCAGTAAAGTTATATCACATTGAAAAGTGGTTGGATATGGTGTAATCTATCCATGGGGTAATCCTCAATAATAATGTAGTGGTGGATGCTAGGTAGAGCCACATGTGGTGGTTCATGTCAATGATGCTCCAACCACCTTCAAACATCGGATAACAGCTCTTCCTTCCCACTAGAGGTAGTAAAAATTCAAGGTTCACTTGGGGGATCAAAAAAAGATTTATCATTACATGTTTTTTATATTTCAAATTATTTTTTAGATTATTCTAGTATGAATCCCACTACTCCTTATATTTTTGACCATTAAAAACTAGTTACTTGTTCTTAAGTGAGTAATTATATTTTGTAGGTTCATATATGAGAAAAGGAAGCCTTAAATAGAGTATGATAAGTAATTCCTTATTTTAAAATGGAGTCTATTTTTTAGGATTAATTTTTGAAATCCTTCCATTTTTTGGTCGCAAACATTTTTTGCGATTTAATTATAACATTCAATGTCCACACTTGAATTATTGATTTACCTGACTTATCTAGGCGACATGAGTTTCATAAGAATCTTGTGATGCCATGTTTTACATTTCAATGTATATAATCTTGAATTATTAAAATAGAAAATCGAAATTTTAATGTGAATCATGTATATTGAAATGATGACACTTCATTTGTGGGAATTAGTTGATTTATTTAAATAAAATTTCACTACCATTATTCATGATTTGAATTTCTATAATTCATGTGAATTTATTTTTTATTATTAATCTTTCATTAAGTGTTTTCTTATTATAATATGTCTCATTACCGATAGGATTTATAGACCAAGTACATATTATTTAATTAGGAGCAAATTTCTTAAGTGATCTTGAGACATGTCATCGATCTTAACTTTCATTTTAACTAGTCAAAGATATGAGTATGAAAAAAAATATTTAAAATGATTGAGGCATCTTAGGAAAATACCTTATCCTTAAATACCACCAGTAAATTAATCCTTATTTTAGCCCATAGATACCATGAATGAACTTTATAGGGATGATCCATGTTTCAAGACAATTTTTTCCATTCTAACCTTACTCTTTATATTTACATGATATTTTAAATATAATGTTTGGGGGTTAAGGGAATCATGGTGGATGGGATGTTATACATTGTAAGGAAAAAGTTTGGGGGGTTATATTAAGAGAGTTTTAAAATTTTGTGAAATCATTCATTATAGTTCATTAAATTCCCCTGTTGAATTAAAAAAAATAAAAAAATAAAAAAATGATTAAAATGTGTTGTGATTTGGGAAAACCAAAAATAACCATTTTTTAGACTGATGGTCCAATTATCATATGTGGTTAGGTTATCGAAGTAAGGTTTGATCTAATCAAAACATTCAAAAAAGGATAAATAAAATATAAAATTTTAAAAAAAATCAAGAGGGTGCTTCAATTATTCTTTATGCTTTGCATTGATCATGACCTTACTTTGTGTTTTAGGGGAAGTGGGTGTTGGTACTTTGTGGGGAAAAATTTTATTAAATAGTTCGATATCATGCATTGTACTTAAGAGATAAACCTCTTACATGAGCCTTAATATTTATAAAATTAAAATCCTACCAACCTTATGTCTCAGAGTTTTTTGAACCCTTATTGAAAACTCCCCATGATTTTATGTCCATTTAGTATTTACAATGTGTATAATGTAGTTCATTTACAAGATTAGGGATAAGGTGAATTTTCTTATGATATGAGAATAGCTCTACATGAATTGTGTTGTGATATATGAGAGTCAAAAATTCAACATTGACGTAAATCATGATGTGGCATGTTTAAAAATAATTAATTGAGAAGCTTGAATGAATGAAAGAAGATGTTCCATAATTTTTCAAAGGGAAAAAGTAAAATATATGAATTAATTGTTTCTTTAAAAATTTGGAAATTAAATTAATATTTTATGTGGAATTTTAAAAATATTATTTCACATTGAATGTTGTTGGATTTTATTACTCTGGATTTTGAATATTGGTAACATTGGTGTCCTCTGAATTCCATGTTTATATTTTATGCTTGAAGGAAATAATTGTTTCAGTGTGGGGGTATATTACAGAGAAAATTTATGTGAATATTTTTAATCCAATAATAAATAATTTTTGATGTTTTAAATGATAAAACTAATGTATTTAAATGTTTCTATTAAATAATGGACAATTTTTATTATAGAATGAAAATGTGTTAAATTGTGAAAAGTGATTAATTTTGGATTTTTGATATATTTTTACATCAAGGGTATTTTGGTCATTTCATGGAACATATAATTCCAAATTGAGTGATTTTTTTTTAATTTTTTTTTCATTTTCATCATTTTGTTCTTTTAGACTAGGGGCTTAATCAATCATCTAGAGGCCTTAAAAAATAAATGAAGCTGATGAATTTTCCGGGAGGAATGCATGGACCCTACGAATATAACAGATGTCCATATCATCCTACACACATTCAATATAGGTGATTCCACCTGGAATTGAACAAGAATACATAGGTACGTTTAACATGAAATTACATGGAGTTTTAAATCCATTAAGGTTTCCATTGAACTAAATATTGTTAAAGGAAGCTATCTAAGACCTTCATCCAGAAAATAGAAATTGTTAATTAAAAAATCATACCTCATACATCCTATGTCTAAATGAAATGAAATTTACATGGAAAATGGAATAAAAATTTCCGAAAAACATTCCTGAAGTGTACACGTGTCAATCTTCTAATTAATGAGTCAAAAAATGTGTCAACATTCTGAGGACATAAATCATCCTATAAAAAGAGAGGATCTCTTATGTCTCAAATCATTCTAATACTTCCCAACACAATCCGGAACACCTAGGAGAGGAGAAAATGGTTCCATTTAGGGGTTTTCATTATTTATTTTTATAATTTAGTATTCATTTCCATTTTTTCAGATGATGTTTTTAATTATTGTGTTTCCCATTCATTTTTCCTTCTCTCTTCCTATTCTAATCTAATATTTCTCTCTCTTACAACAATCCATCATGATCCACTTTCACTTTTAAATTCCAATTTAATAACTTGAGGCTTGGAACTGAGGTAGGTTTCACATTTTTTTGTTAATGTTCTTTAATTCAAAATGTTTTTATTTTATTTGTGGTGGATTTAGAAGTATTTCATGGGTGAAAAATTCTTCCATCACGACACTTTTTCCAATTAAATTTATTTCCTTTGAATCATTATTTTTCCCTCCCTTATTTTCAGAAAAAAAATCATACGGTAGAGTTTGGTTTGTCTGAAAGGATGAAAACAACATACTGTGGAACCAATTTTTTTAGGAATAACATTTTCGGTTGAGGTGTTACCCTACTTGAATACTAGATGAGTGGTGGTTTGGTGTTCTGGATGCATGCAAATATCACACACTCAATAAATAAATGGATGGTAATACATTAATTAGGTTTTAATAAACGAATTATCAAATTTAATTTAAACAAAAAATAAATTACAAATGAACTCATGTTATCATACCCTACATCGAGACCATTATTTCTAATATTCATTTTGTTTTCATCCTTATTTAGATTTAGATTCTTCATTTTATTATTGAATGTTTTCATATATCAACATTTTCATAAATAATAAAAAAACAAAAATAATTAGATTAGTTGAATTATGATTAGTGATCGAACCAATTGCAAAGTCATCAAGTGAGATGACCCTGGTCAGCCTCTATGCTGCACTAGGAAAGTATAGAAATTTTCTTTTTCCACAACCTACGATAGGTGTGCATCATTTACCCACATGGGAATGAAAATCTCATAGTCATTGTGCATAATGAAGAAAAATAAAAAGTGTTTTAAAAACATTCCATTCCTTACTGCTTTGGTAGAGATAGAGATACCTAATATAGGAATACCGAAATGAGACATACCACGATTAAACCTATTGGAGAATTCCATATTTGATGTGAAAAATAGTGATGTGGAATGGAGTTTCACTTTTCATGGTTAATCATGAATTTCATTGAATTTATAATGTTGAAATATCATCATTTTAAGGATAACCACAACGTGGTACACACTATAGTGAGTTTAACAAGAGAATTTAATGTATTCCCTACTATATAAGAGTTAATATGTTCATGATTATGTACTGAATTGAAGATCTTTTGTGGTAAACATGACTATAGGAGACAAAAAAACAATTAAAATATAAGTTTTATCTTATGGTTATTTTTATGAACCCTAAGACGAAATTTTATGGTCATGGGGGTGACCGTGATTATGTAATTTTCTCATAAAATAGAAATTGTGTTTCACACTCTATATGAGAAGGAAACATGAACAATAGGATGTGGAGATGAGTTTTTTGAAGTTAAAATGAGACTAAAAATACATAGACCACACTATGGTGTTCGAAATCCCACTATGTCAGGATGTGATGGATCAAATAAAATGATTTTCACTTAGATGAAGCGTTAATAGACCATGAATGCTTCATAAATCATGTATATAGATTTTAGACCGTGATCTAAGATATATTATAAGATCATTGATGTGATTAAATAAATAAATTAAATAAGGATTTATTTCCACACTATAAATTGAATATGTTTATCCATGAGTCATTTATATTGAATTTTTTTGAAGGAAATCATGGAGGAAGTTCTCGAGGGATTACGGGATGTTTTAATATCCCACAATTATGATTATTAGTGTCTAATATTTTTGTTAAGGATCCCTCATTTTATTATCTATTCTCATAATGATTAAAATTATATATACTAGAGAATTTATATATATATTTCTCATACTGGAAGATGAATTATATGTGAAAGGATAGAATAATAATTATATCTTGGAAATAATTGAACATCATGAAAATGAAGAAGTAGAATATGAATGAATTTAAATAAATATATAAACATTAGATATGTTCTAATTATATTCTGTAAGAAGGAATTTGAAGCCTGAGGTTTTATCCAATGATCGTAAAGGAGTATCCCAGTGGGAATACATTAGAGTGTCTATCAAAATTTTTGGATGCAGAACAATCAAAAGAAATTAGTGAAATGAACTACATTTCCATAAAATGTTTGAAGGTGATCATTTACATTATGTTAATAAAAGGAATGAATTTTTGAGGGAGTTACCCTTGGGGACTAGTGAGCTATCCCTGGCCAATATAAAGTAATGATCCTCCTCATGGAGTGACCTTTCATAAACCCATTGTTATGAGAAGTTCACATTTTTGTGATTGTTTCTTAGAGCATCATGAATTATTTCCCCATGGATATAGATCAATGAATTTGAAACAAATATATTCTCAAGTATCATTTATATTCATCATGCATATTAAAATAAGAAAAAGGAAAATGCATATTTTTTTTTGATAGTGCTAGCTATGGGATTATTTTTTATCAACACTTCAAAAAATATCTAGAAAGAAACCCTCAAGGTTAAGAGATCAAGATCCATTTATGGAAGTCAGAGGTAAAATAAAAATAGTTTTAATTAGATAATACATTGAATACATTGATCCACCCCACTAACACTTATGGGAATATAAAATTACAACCATTTGGAAGAAAAAAATAGTGTACATATGTAATAACTCAACCTGAATCACTGTAAATAGTAATCAAATAGAACCACCACATGACCATGAGTGAACTACATTGAAATCTATATACTATTGACTAGCTACGGGGGTCTAGTGGGAACAATCGGGTGGCTGTACCCCCTGTGTTAGAGTGCACAAACATAAACTTGTATCTAGGTTTATTATGTAAAATAAATTCATCAAAATATTGGAACCAACAAAAATAACACATGCTATATCAAAATGAAATACATCATACAACTAAAATGGAAAGAATCACAATATGAATATTTCCCCTGAAAATATCCCATTGGTTTAATAAAAATATATGAGATAAGTAGAATAATAATATACATGAGCTTCCACTCTAGAATCAATGCATTCCAAATCTTAATATCCAATTCAAATTTGAGTTTTCTTTCTCAATCATGTTATCCTTGATCAAAAACCATATCCGAAGCTATACCAATAAAAACCATGTGAGGGTCACTCGGGAAACCTTCTGTTGTATAGGGCCGAGTATGGTGAAAGTAAAAAAACATTGTAAGGGAATAACAACATGGTCCCACACATAACCATCAATTTTGGGATTCACACATTTGTCATGCTCATGTGTTATAAAAAACCAAGTTCATAAAAAAACAAAACACAAAATATCAATATAATATTTTACCCAATTTCAAAATATATTTGATCACATTGTGGGGTCTGTACAAATAAAATTATCACTATCATCCTAACAGAGTACACATATAACCTTGTCCAAGAACAAAACCATCATCAAATGTTTATTCCATGACCTATATCAACAACAACGTCATTGGTTAGTGCTATAATATCATTGATCATGAGCACCATAACAGGGGAGCAATTCCCTCTATATGGAGATCCCACACTCCAAAAGACACAAATGAGTAATATCCCTAGGGAATCACCTAACATACCTCATCCTCAATACCTAGTTCCAAATCACATAATAATACCTATGTTTTATCAATGTCAATAAGATATCTGATTTTGGGTGTTGTTAGCCCTAGATGATCCTATATTTATAGGTGTGACATATTCCTAGGTTACCCAGGCAATAAAAAACAACACCCTCCCTTGATTAAATAATCTAAATCTCAGGTACATCAAATTTATTATATATACATACATAAATAATCATTGGAGAATCAACCTAATCCTAGGATGTATCCTAGGCATCGATTGAGAAAATCCAATAGTAACACTAAAGATACACATCATCTGTTATCATAGATATATTCCACCCAAAAACTTATAAATACATTTGATTCCTATAATCCCTACTCATTTATATTGGTCTCTAGTTACCACTCTTAGAATCTCATGCTCCCCAGGTATTTTAAATGGAATCATTGTATCAATTGATTCAAAGGCATTCTGATTATTCCTGTATGAATCATCTCATAGCTCCAATTTTGGATCCTTTGAATGACCTCCTTCCATCGCAAAATTTGTCAACCATATAAATTAGTTTATTTTTTAACATTAAATCCACTATAAAAATACCATGAGATTCGATCCAAAACATATTAGGCATCCTAGGGTCCCATCCATCTCAAAAGGTAATTCCTAATAATTTCAGGAAACCACATCGGCACCAGTCCTCATTTTTTATTCCAAAGTATCTTGTAAATTCAATTACATAAAAACTAATTATAATCCAAAATGAACATACATGAATTTCCAGATGAATCATCGTACCTATAATCTCTTTCAATATCCACTATGGATCACATGTTCAATACATGTTTTAATGTCACACCCGCATCCATATCTACCGAATCCAATAACACCTTCTCAATGTTGTTCTATCATTGAAGAATCTACAAGGATTCCCAAAGAAACTATATAGAACAAAAACCATACTAGGGGTCTCTAGGTAATAATATTTCACTTAACAATAAGTCATCTCTCATATGTTTCAACACTCCATTATAGGGTCATAAATATAACATGAAATCTCAGTACTCAAGGGTTATGTCCTACAAGAAACAACCTAAGTGGATAACTCACTTCCCACCTCAATTTTATGTTCATATCTATCATTCTTCTCATTATATACTTTCATCATTTCTATTTTCTATTCCTTATAATAAACACAACTCTAGGAGGAGGATAAAATTCCCCATCATCAAGCTCACTGAACCCAGGGGTTCTATGTACTCGGAATGTCCAATATTTGGCCGACTAAGGATAATCGATATCAAATGAACATGAAAAGGACACTACGTCTTGTGAATTCCACTTAATTTAGTTAACAACGCTCTAGGGGATTAGGTGTAAAGGGAAAACATTCTAGTTTTGGCCTATAAAATGGAAGGATGAAGCTCCCATGCTGGTACACTAAGGCTATTGTGGCCTTAACACATTACCCCTTTCATTGGAGGCATGCCATATAAACTAAGAATTCAACTTAAATAGAATTATACAAAAATAAACACATTCAGTGGTGAGAATATGATCCACTTTTATCATAATAAAGAAGTACTATTCCATAGGGTAAGAACCAAGGGCCACCTATCTCAAATTAGATATTTTCGAAAAATATTCCAAGGGTCAATAACTGTTACATGGTCCACCCATAATCAACCAAACACACAAATATCATTCTGGTTATTGTATCAACCCTCAAAACCCAAATAAATAAGATAAATTGACTAACATTAACTAAACCTATTAAACTAAACCTATATATTATATGAAATCTCACCAGTTTATAGTATCACAAAGAAACCAAGTCCAATAAGTCATGGGAGGCTAGAAAAAACTCACATTTCTAATCCCATCAAATCCCTTGATTGTCTAAACCATTCCAATAATTTTTTATTATAATTTAAAATAAAATACTTAAAGAAATTTATATTCTTGAATACCTTTTATGAATCATGGAACAACGGTAGAAAAATATCATCTTAGTATGCCATCCATGTAGACACATAAAATTTATGAAGGAAATGGTGTATTCATCATTATTTTATGGAATGTAAATTTTAAACAAAAAAACATCTTAAAAATTAGTGTCCTAGTGGATGAAAATTTAAGAAATGAGATAAGAAATATGTTAACATTAATCATCTATGAAAATGACATACAAAATCCAATAATCAATGGGGGTAATGAATAAATTTTGGGTTCAAACCCATTTCCATGCACACAATTAATAGATATGAGGGGGCTGAACATTCCAAAATTTCAATGGTTAAATTATAACATTCTCCATTTTAAGGCTATAGAAAATCCATTACTGGGCCACTAAAATTTTTTTGGTTAACATTATGTTGGGATACTAACAAAATCCACTAGATGTTTGGTGGCTACCACTAGATATTTGGTGGATTTTATTGGAATGGATTTATATATCCACACCATCCCCTATTGGCCCCCTCCCAATATTCATATCCTCCTCCCAAGTCACATTTCTCCTCCAAAAAAATCATTTATAGTTCTTAAACTCTCTAAATTTAATTTATAATCCCATTTCTCAAAATGTCCCATCCAAGAAACAAAAAATTTAAAATAATTTAGGAATTTACAACCCATATGGTCTTAATTTACTAAAATACCATCACAATAACACTTCTCATCCTCAATAAGACTCATTGGTCATCCATCAATAATTCATATTTTTTTCATCAAAAAACTATGTTTGAACATAAAACACTAAACACGCTCCTAAAGTGAAACCTAACATGTTTCTAAAGTCAATGATCAATAGTATAATTCTTGTAAGCATTATTGATGCACTGGGATGGTTCTTTCTAGAGACCATCTATTTTTAAACACAATCAAGTATACATCAAATCAATCATTAGGCCTATAGTCCTCTACCCCATAGGTCTTAAATCATGAGGCCAATTCTAGACCATGAAACCTACAACCATTGTAATTTATTATAGAAACACGACTCCAACATTCCAAATATGTGATAGACGTGGTTTCCCACTTATAACACCTGAACACACATAAGAATTCTATCTATGAACTCAGAACAGAACATTACTTTCCTTCCCATGCCAAAATGGATGTACCTCAACCATCTAGACAAAACCTATACATGTTGGGTTTTCATAGAAATCTATTTTCAATCCTCAAAACATATCCTTCATATCTAAAAGGATTTACATCATGTGTTTCCCAATCACCACATCCAATTACACTGAAAAAAAATATTTGCTCATCCATTATGTGACCCTTTGTGAAAGTTCTTGTCTTAACATGCTCACACACTTTTGATTTAACTGAATATGATAACTTCAGTAATAAAGGCATACCATTATCATCCAAGTACCCACATTTATGTTGATACCTAAAACCCAATTTTGATCACTTAAATTATCTCATCAGTCTACTGAACCTACATTGAGTTTTCTATGAGCACTGATGCATTCTTGTTCCAAAACATTTGAATCTTTACAAAATATCCTTATCTTCGGGCCCATGCTGGGACTCAACCAACTACAATATCCAAAATTTATATCTTTCATTAAATAGGGAATACATATGTATATGGGCCCATTTATTCAGAAAAATCATAATACTATAACTATTTTCCAAAAACTAATTCCATATTCATAAAGAAAACAAGGGTTGTTACCTCAAACAACCAATGGTGTGGTCCTCTCCATATGACTACCCTTATCTTAATCCTTATGTGCAACCTCAATAGGGTCTATCACCAAACCTATTTCACTCATCCTATGAAGATCTTAACCAATATCTAGAGCTAAAAGGACTAGAAAAACTCACTAAACTCCAAAATTCTTCATCTCATTTATAATTGTAAATAATTTATAATTTAAATATAAATGTATAAAACTAGTGTGTGTACTACCACAATCTCATAAAAATGTCATAGTATTCAATCTTGTACCACATAGTCACGTAATGATCACATGATTCACACATCATTAAACCTAGCCTCTCTTTCATAAACCTGAACAACATACCATCAATAATGTTAATGTCAACAAAAAAATCATAGTGGTACACTTTTACAACAACCTTTTTTCCCACATATGTTGAATAAAAATCACCTGATCATCCACCAACCAGTTTCATTAACAAAATAATAAGCTTCTAGCCACACTCTATAAATACACTTATATGTTACACATCAAAAATACATTTGGTTGGTTGTCATATTCATCATACCCTCCGAAAAAACCCTAACAACAAATTTATTGAACATGAGTTGTTGTCATGATGAAAACTAAGGTATCACAATGCCTATATTATACACTTGATAGAACATACGTGAATCAATCTCTATCAAGAGAATATACCTATGCCTTCTTCATCAAAGGTACTAATAAAATCGATCCAGAATCTTTCATGGATTACCCTCAACCATCAAAAATTAATTTGACACACTAAAAACAATATTGTGTCTTTATGTCTCTTGTTCTTCCAACCTAGACCACCAACCAAGGTCTTACTATAGTAATAAATCAAAGATGTTATTTCTCATATTTCTTAATAAATATAATGTTACAATTTCCTCTCAAGGGTCTCACAATATAAGAGAATCACATTCCAACCCAAAATCCTATCAGGTCTTTGAATCTCATATAGAAACCTCATACAGGACTACTCCATCGACAACTAAAAAATCGGGTTTACTACACAAGGAGTCAACTATGAATATTCATATGAAAGAACCAAGGTAATTACTTTCAAATAAGTAGAGTCTCATTCTAATATATATATATATATATATAAGAACACTATATGTGGTGTTAATAACAATTTAAATTGAAAAAAATGTAATTCTAACCCCCATGTGATTCATCTATGAGACATTGAATTTTTTATGGACCCCTCATGGTCTCCACTCCTCCATTTCAGTGTGTATTTTTCCACCATTGTATTAATAAATTATCTTCAATATGATCCATAAGTTATTATTCTATACTAAAATACATGTATACATTTCAGAATAAATGAGTAGAAATCCACCAAGTAAAAAAATGGAAAAACATAATATGAGATATTTCTAATTCTTTAAATGGAAATCCCTAAATAATTATTCGATATGATCTCACTAGGTGTCCTATATAGCATTTCATTACTGTGTGACTAATATGATGCATAATACACATCTCACATCTAAAGGTTAAGATCCAAAATTTCACTAAATAGCATCTTACTAATGGGACAAGATCCAAAATCCAATAACTCAAAAATCATTAATCTCAAACATCATTTTCATCATAGTAGGTAAAAATCAAAAAACTATAATAACACGATCCAGGAACATCAGTCCCATACCCTTTGAAACTTTTATATCCGCTAGAAAATGTGTCCATGATGCACCAATAATGGTTCTATCACATGATTTGATGCATTCATATCTCTCTCATCTACCAAATATAAAAATCGTAAGACAAAAATAAAATAATTCTATAATATAATTTAATAACAAACCAACTTGGATAACTCTGAATAGTAAACAGACTAGATAAGTATATGATCATAGGCTTTCATTCCTAAATTCTAGAGCTTTTAAACATACAAAAAGGTTTAAATTGGATAAAATATGTAAGATATACCCATTCTGTTATAGTGTATAGAAAAAAAAGATAAATAAAAAAATTAGGGGCCAATTATGTTTCATATAATATAAATTCAGATGCATATAATCACCCACTGGGAAAATAAATTTATACTAAAAAAATAAATAATAAAAACATGGGGCTGTACTCTAGCACTAGGCCCTACCTCATATCAATCTACGGTCCTAATTTGAGCTATCTTGATCAACGATGATAGCCCTAATCTGAAGCCTACCTTTTAATACAACCAACATGTGAGAGATACTTAAGTTCACATTTTCATTGGTGACCCGAGCAGGGTGAGAGTACAAAAATGTATAGGGAACCACCATCATGGTCCACTATATAACAAAAAACAGTTGTGATACATGCACGTGACATTCTCAACTATAACCAATAAATAAACATCATAATACTAAATGAATAAACTAAAATATTAAAAAAATTATCCTATTACTAGAATGTATATGAGAAAGTCATGGGGATCTTAATAACCATAATATCATCATCACTCCAACAACATCCACCTATAACATTTGAAATTCCCAAAACCATTGTTGATCCTTTAGAATGAGACCATAACTGAGAAAACCTAATTCAAAAAATTTTTAATCTCTATGAGTGTTAAAATCACGTCAGTGGTTATCTTTCCTCACTCCCATGATCATCCCTCCACCTATGAGTAGTAGACCATGGGGAATACCTTGGAATACCTCATCCCTAAGACATTTGGATAACTACAATGGGAGTAGAAAATAATTCTCAATGTCATTAAGAAATTTGATTTCTAGGATGAGAAACTAATAAATCCCATATATCCAATCCTTTTTAAATCCATGGTGACTTAATAAATCAAATGGAATAAAATCCCATGATCACAATCTCAAAGCACTCGGCATCTAATATCTCCCATCTCTGTAGCTAAACCATAAATAGTACATCCTCTATATTCAAGGTGGTATCTAATGCATCAATTGAGAGAATCCATATGCCACCCTTAGTATTTCCAACATTTTTTCTCAAGAATATAAATCCACCCAAAATGATATATGTAAAACCATGGATTTTCAATGGGTTAAAATCCTAAAGGAAGACTCATGTCAGCAAGGTGAACCTATCATTTTAGGAGCCTACCAGATTTAAAATTTATAGTTATGTGTGCTGGGATTGGAGTAGTTATCATGATGGGTGAACTTTTGGGATGTTTCTCCTGATGTTTGCGATTAATGGGAAAGAACACTAGAAAGAACATGTGTTGGCCTACAAGGACAATCATTAGTTAGATGACTTGTTTAGTCATGTGGGTGGGACCTTGAGAGGGGACCAAATGACAGTGGAGAAACTGGTGGTACTTGGATGGATAGGAATAAACAACCTTGTTAAGGTGGGGTGTATGTGCTACCAATGGGGCCTAATTATCACATTTTAATTAGAGGACAAACCATGAATTATGTGCAAAAACATTATCTTTGTTGAGTTTGAGGTCCCACAATGAGGACATTGTGCTCTAAAGGGGGTGGATATAAAACCCTATAATGTTAAAGGGATAAAATACGAAATGAAGAATCCAATAAATTACATGCACCTTGGTTTTTAGGAGCCTACCTAATTAATAATAAATAGTTATGCATGCTTTTCCTGCAGTAGTGATCAGGACGGGCAACATACTGGGATGTTTCATAGGGTGCATGTGATTGATCCAAAAGCACATTGAAAAGAAGATGTGTTGGCCTGTGGGGAAAGTCATTATTCATATGAGTTAACTTTTCCATGGTTTTTTCGAGTGATGAAATATCACACTGAAAATAATTTGTGTTGCCTTGTGGGGATGGTCATTAGTGAGATAAGGGATGTTTCCTAGAGTGTGTCGAAGTGATGAAAATGTACATGAAAAATAAGGTGGGAAACATATGGGAAAATGTGGGAGGGCCCCAGATAGGGGACCAAATGTATTTGGTTAAGCTAGTGGTAACTAATGAGGTAGGTCCCAATGACCATATCAAGTTGGGATGTATGTGATTTTAGAGGAGGGATGTTTTATAGGGTGTGTACAAGTGATGAAAAAGGACACAGAAAAGAACTTGTGTTTTTCTGTGTGGAAAATCAATGGTCAGATGAGGGATATTTCCCAGGGTCTGTGGGAGTGATAAAAATAACAATGAAAAGAAATTGTTTTGGAATGTGGGGATACTCATTATTTAGACGAACCGATTGAGAATTTGGGTGGTCCCTAAAGAGGAGACTATGTGTTTGTGGTGAAATTGGTGGAAACTGGATGGCTAGGACCCAATGACCATATTAAGGAGGGATGTTTTTGCAGTCACTAGGGACCAATTGTTACAATATACCTCAAAACAAAATAATGGATATCCCATGAATTCGCAATAGTCTATTGGTATTGACATGTTCAGGAATGTGGGTTGGCCCTAGAGAGGGACCATGTGTTTGTGGGGAAACTAGTGGTATGGGTGGGCGAAGACCCAATGACCTTATTATAGTGGGATGTATGTGAATTATGTGTAGACTAGTTTCTAAAATATACCTCCATTAAAATAATGGGTTCCCTAGGAATTTGAAATGGTCTATTGGTTTCATCATTCTGATCCTAGGATCCTAGGGAATTCCATATGGTATCATTTTAAGAATGGAATAATAAGAATTCTAGGAATTTCTATATGAAGTTCATCTAATCTACCACTTTCGGATCTAAGGTACAACCATTATGCACCCATGACTGCATCATCCATATACATTGGATATTAGTAAACAAGCCTTCAACCACCAAAAAATCATGATACCTGATACTAAATATACATGACATCGTATTGTCCCATCCATGTCAATATGTGATTCAAAATCATTCTGGGTAATCATATTAGTACGATGACCAATGACCAATTTCCAACAGTATTGGGTAATCACACGACTTCAAACATGAGAATAAATTAATATGAACATATAAAAAGGGATTTTTGAATTCCCACACCTGTAACTACTTCCCAAAATCCCTTGAGCTCACTTGTTTTATATAGGTTCAATAGTGACACTTACAACCATATCCACCTAAGAAAAGAACACCCAGTTAGGGTTGATCATTCCCTGAGGAACCCACTGGGGTCCCCTAGGTCACTAAATAGGTGAGGCACCCTAATTGGGGTCTTTAGGCCATAGAAATAAACTTATGAAAATCTCATGTCATAGATGATTCAAATCTTCTTAACAGATTCATAGATTCAACATTGGGAAAAAAATATGTCTTGGACTATGAGGACATTCATTTTTTAGATGACCCATTCAAGCATGTTGGTGGGCCTTAGGGAGGGTAACATGTGTTTTTGGCTAAAACTAGTGGTACATAGGGGACTAGGAACCGATGACCATGTAAAAGTGGGTTGTCTGTGGTGATAGTGGGGCTCAATTATTAAAATATACTTCCATTAAAATAATTGGTGTACTGTGAATTCACATTGGTCTTATGGTATATCCATTCAGATCTAAGGATCCTTGGGAATACCCTTTTGTATCATTCTATGAAATGAATCCTAGGAATTCGAGGCATTCATATTTGAATTTCATCTCATATCACTAATGTTTGATCTAAGGTACCACCTTTAATCACCCATGAAAACATCAACCATATACATTTGATGTTACTAAAACAATCCATCTTCAATTAAAATATCATGAGACATGATACTAAATATACATGGCATCCTAGGGTTCCATCCATCTTAATAAGTTGTTCAAAATCATTTCAAGTAATCACATCAATACCATGAAGAATGACTAATTCCCCAGATTATTAAGTATTCACATGAAATAAAACATATACATAAATTAATTTGAACATATAAAAATGGATTTATGGTTTCACTCACCTTTTACTACTCCCCAAAACCCTTCAAGAAAACATGTTTGATATAGGTTATAAGGTGACACTTGAATCCATCTAAAAAATTTATAAGAAAAAAAATCATGGTTGATCAGTCACTAAGTCACCAACTGGGGTTCCCTTGATTAATAAATATTGGAGGCACCCTAATAGGGGTCCTTATGTTATAAAAAGTCACCTGGGAAAAACCCATCTCATGGAGGATGCCCCACTCGACAACAGATTCATAGATACAACACAACCACAAGGTCCATAAGGGGTAAGTTCAATATAAAATAGCTTAAATACATGGATTATAGACCACCTCAATGTTAATAGTCATCTGGGTTTCTCCACTTACTCAAATGATCCATTCTACCAATGGTATATCCACCTATTCAAAAACCATATATAAGGGGAGGATTTCTTACCCCATTATCTAGATCACTGATCCTGTAGGTTCTAATGGTATCTCACGTATCATGATATGACCTACTTTAGTAATTCTATATCAATGGTAGTTGAACATGTCGACTATATATTATGTCTTCTACTTCATTTATTTAACCCTACTCATGCGATTCAGGTTTCATGGGAACCATTTGGGTCACATCCTTATTTGTTAGTTTCTAAGGCAACCAAGCTCTTTCATAGAGGCTAACATGTGCTTATAAATATATCTAGTTAATTTAAGATATAACATATAAAAAATCATTAATCTTATATAATAACATTTATATAATTATTTAAAACTTTTCACTTCTTTCATTGGAAAACATCCACCCCACATACATCATAAGAAGCACGAATTAAACCATAAAGAAGGTAAAAAAGACAACCTATATCAGATTAATGAATTTCTAAAATAATTATAATGTATGATAGCTCTTCTAAGGACCACCCCATTCCTTCAATGCTTATTCGAACCGGTTCTTATCTGTCAATATCCTATATCAACTCATAAATCCCAGATAAATTAATTATATCACTTAATATTAACTTGAAAAATTAATTTATACCAACATACTCTATAAAAACACATCGGTTCATTTTTTTACATTGAAATCAACTCCAACAAATCATAAAAATCTTGTATGAGACCCCCATAATCAATCTATGTCTATCACCTATGTTAAAAAATAATTTCCTTTGTAAAATTAATTTAATTTAAGTGAGAAAAAATAATTGAATTTACAGAATGATTTACCTTAGATAAAAATATGAATGATAGAAGGAAAATATCATCTCAAAGCATCTTCAATTTAGGTTTCATAATTTTTTATAAAGAAATTAGTGATTTCACACTTGTCTAATAGAATATTAATTTCTAACATAACTCAAGAATTTTAAAAAATATAGCGATGAAGGAGGAATAATATAATAATTTTATGCGGATGCTTATACCTTTAATATGAAGAAACAACAACACAAATGAAGCCCCAAAATTAAAGGGTCGAGAAGAGGGTGGGTTTAGATCCCCATTTCATGAGATATACCGAATGAGTGGGGGGGGGGCTCCAACCCCCACCCCTATAAATGTATTGAGAGATGAAATGAAATTTTCCACAATTTAAAGAAATATTTTAGATGGTACATGGACACTAGAAATTAGGTTGTTACCCCAATCTATATGGGGATTGATTGCAGCCACAGGTTTATTGGTGTCTACCATTGGAAAGATTGTGGTTTCTATATCAACTAGCTAGCTGGGGTATTCAATAGTCAAGGATTTATACTACATATGTGTCCACTACTAGAGATCTATTAAGATCCCATGACACCATCTAATACTAATTCCGCACCAAAAACACACTTTTTAGGTTCATAAACACTTCAAATTTTATTCAAAATATTAATCCTCAAAATGACCCATTCAGCAAAAAATTCAAATTCTTTCTACAATTTTCAAACCATAAAAAATGATCCTAAGAAATAATTTAATTATTATATTAAAAAATACATTTCATGGTGTCCAGGTTCCCGTTATGGGGTTACTGGGTACATAGAGGCACCCCCATGAGATCTTGGTTACATATATGTGAAATAAGTACCTAGTGTCACCTAAATTTTTCAACTGCAGATGTCACCCATTACTAGGTACACAATACTAAAAAAAGACACTATAGATCCTCATTGATTATCAAAAAAACACATAATAATATATCTTTAATAACTTAAAATATGGTTTGAATCCTCAAACGAAATGGAAACTATCAACTAACCAATGTTTCAATCAAGGTCATTCATATCCATTAAAATTATATTTATATTACTTGAATGACACCTTAATCTAAGTAATCGGTTCAACTCCTATAAAAACTCTCCACCATAAGAATTCTCATCCAAAAAAAGTTCCAAAATATTCCCACCAATTAATAACCTACCCATATTTCTCTAATTCATATATAATGAAATCTAATAGATCCCGAATACAAGAATTCTATATCCATTAAAAGTCACTAAATTAAGATAGTTATTGATACCATATTAAAAAATGATGATTGTATAACCCATTTAAAACTGCAAAGATACCTTCATTCACATGTCAAATAAATCATCCCATTTTCTATTAATTACTATACAATATGATTTCAAAAATAAAAAAAATAAAAATTTCTAAATACATGGCCAATAAAAAACCTAAAATATGATAGCTAAATGACATTAATAAGTACAACCTTAAAAAAATTCATCATTTTCTTCACACCATAATGATTGAACCCTAAAATACAGGCTAGATATAAACACACCGATGAGAAACAAATGAAAATGGATTTTCCATCATCCTTATCAACATATAAATATTATCAACTGATCAAATGAATATCCAATACAATATTTACAGTTGGATTGTGTCATGCTTATGTATATCATCATTTATATTGTGATTTAGTTTAACAGTTACATTCATTAATAAAATAATTTACCAAAAAAATTTCCCTTAATTTTAGAAACCTCGTGCCAATTACTTACAAAAAACACCACATTTTTAAAAAATCATATCTAAAATTCCATTTCCTTTTTATTGAAAATTATTTACATTTCCAAATTATTTCTCATGCTCATTCGAAACCATCCTTTAATCATTAATGAAAATTTACCAAATTTTAATCCATATAATATAGCCAATAGTTTCTTCAAGACTTAAGAATGAAATTTTTATTTTGGAAACACCATTTTTTATGAAATTCGACATAAAAACTAGTTTTAAATTAAAAAGAGTACACAATTAGATTATACCACAATTTAAATACAATTAAATTAAATCCATTTGTTTAATTCATAATGAAAAAATTAAATAATATTCTCTTTTGTGATATTACACTAGAATATTTCCAAAAATACATATATTGGATAAAACAGTTTCCTCTAAGATATAAAAAAAATTAGGTACTAACAAGTTTCAGTGATTCATTTAAAAATAACATATGAATTGTATAAATATATATTAAATATGTAACATGAAAACTATCAAGATATCATTATTCTTCAATATATAATAAAATCATAAAAATAATCAACATGATAACAAGATAAAATTAAAGATGAAGAATCTATTGTTTCAGGTATAATTTTATAATCTAGAAAAAAAGAAACATTCTAAGTAATAAAAATATAACCTTGAAAACAAAAGTCTACACTAGAAAATAATTTAAGAGAGAAATAATGTTACTGATAAGAGAAATAAGAATATATTTTTAACTAAATGATCCAATTTTTAGTTCATTTTAACATTATGATAATCAATAAATATTGTTATTACATATATATATATTAGTGATGTTTTAGTGAATAAAATTATAAATTGTTTCCTTCTATGATGATATAAACAGAAGAAATCTTACAATATGAAATGGAATCTTAAGTGTGCTAACTTATTGAAATTAAACATGAATCATTAACCCAAAATATGGGATTTCTATTGGATGAGCTAAATATTAATATATCATGTTCCAATCCCTCATACCCAAAATAAGAAAATAAATGCCTCACTCAAACCAATAGTAAATACTATGTACCCTCACATCCCTAACTAACATGATCATAAAAATTCATGGTTCATGATGTATTTTAGAGGTTACATAATAAATAATGATATTCCTAACTCCAAAATAAAAATATTAAAGAACCCATAAATCTTAACATCACTATGATACCAATTTGTAGTGCACCCGAGTTAGACACATATAAGACACTCAAATCAGAATACCTTGGTGTAATGATTACATTATGATTCTTTAGGCCTAGTGACTAGAATAATAGGTTTTGATATAGTATTTAAGGATTGGTTAATAATTAATATTAGAATTTACATTCAAATACGAATTCCCAAAAAAATATAATTTCATCCCTCAGTAAGTTAGATGTTCAAAAAATATATCCCAAACGAAAAAAATCATAAAAATATAATGAATAATTTAGATAATTTATAACACTCTAAAGTAATTCAAAAAATTCCATGAACCATTATTATATCCCATAATAACAATCATGGGTTGAATGATAACCCAAATAATAATAATAATAATTATGAAGCCACAATAAAACTAAGCGATGAGTTGGACAATACCATTGACCACCTCTAAAAGATTTAACTCCAAAATGGGAACTAATCTTGCTTCCATGTATAACATGACAAAGTAGTCAGCCTGATCTAGTGACAATTAGTTTACCTATATGTACCATAAATACATTAAAATAGTGGTTTTATATCAACTATAGTGTCCATATAGGGTATGAGTATAAATACTCAGTAGGGAACCTCTAATGATGTCTCTACACTGCAGTGACATAACATGTGTAAACATAAACATGTATACACATTTTTATACATTTTTAATAAAATAGTTTACTTTTTATTAACTCACAGAGATGTTGATCAATGTTGATACTGTACATATATATTTACTAATATTTTATAAAAATTAACACAATATACCAAGAGGGTTTATAGGTGAACTACATACATCATGTTTTAACTCCGAATATGATATGATAATTAATCACCGATCTTATGGGAGGTGATGGAAATTCCATTAAATAGTACACACTTGTGCATATATTCACCCACACATATGAGTATATGTAAGAAAATTTGTCATGGTCCAAGAGTGTTATCTCATGAATGAGAAATTAGGATTATCCAGTGAGGGAAATTGTTCACTCTATCCTAGAAAATAGGATGACAGGAATAATGAGTCAAGGTAATCATAATTCCTATCAAAAAAATGAGGTGGGGAGTTAAGAGCTCATACCATCCTGTAAATCTTATCCACTATATGTGGAGTATCTAATCCTAATACCCATGTAACAATATACAAATATATATTATTTTAACTACATTGTTTTGTATTAGTTTTTGTAAAGATAATAGATGATATGTTGAATATGAATTTCAATGACATACACATAACATCAAAAAAAATTCAAATTAATTCCTAAATTAATTGTTTTATACTTTTAAAAAATATGATATAGAAACTCTTTTATTAAACTAATTGATTTTATTTAATCAAAATAAATTATTTTTATTAGTGGAATACTGTAATTTGAAGAGTTTTCGAAAAAAATATTAGTACCTTTATTATACATAATTATATATTAAACCATTTCAAATATACTTTATTGGAAATTATAGTTATCAAATATTTTCTCATAAATTATTATTTTTAAGTAATAAGATTTACATATAGATTAATAACTTATTTTAATAAATATAGTATATATTTTTATGAATTTATTTTGTGAAATTATGAAATTATGAAATAATAAAGTATGTTAATTTTTTATAATAATTTTATATGACCAAAAAATAAATTCAATTTTTATAATAATAATAAATAAATTAAAATTAAAATTATGAAATAAAAAAATAACAATAATAAAACCATAAATCAAAAAAAATTAAGCGAATTGAAAAAATGTAACTAAGAAAAAATCAATGATATCAGGGTTACAATTTTGGGTGGGATGAGGGTTCCATTAGAGGATGAGACAAAGCAGAGGTATTTACAAAGAAGTGAGCTTCAAGATTCATTAACTAAGTGTTCTATCACATTCCAAGAGACTTAGTGGGGATTCATGTTCAAGTGCTATTGGAATCAGCCGCCAAAAGTGGATCTATGTGCAAATGAAGCTCAAGGGTCAAATGAATTGATTACCAATGATAGATTCTTGCGATTTAGACTAGTATGGTGTTTAACTCAAATCAATTCATATCTCCAGTAAAATGATTTTTAAATATTTGATGTTAGAGTATTTTATTTATTGTTAGATGAAAAAATATTCTTAGTACAGACCTAATTTGTTTACTTTTTCATTTTCTTATTCTGTCAGTGTTTATTGTCCATTTTGATCGTTGTTTTGAAGTGTCTTCATTATGATGTGCATGTCTGTTATGGTGTTGATTTTAAATTCATGTATTAAACTTGAAATGGTATGTGACAATTATTCTGGTGGACTATAGTAATTTCTTTGAAGCTTTTTGGAGAAGCATGATTCCTCTAATAGAACATAATCAACTAATTTAAGAATGTTAATTCATCTGTTATATTCAATTCATATGTTCTTCCTAATTGTTTATAGATTGAAAAAATGAAACAATATAATTTAAAAAAAACAAATTGAATTTATTGACATCTATGATTTTTGATCAAAATTCAGTTATCAATCACATGGAATTTGGCGAATACATAATGAAACTTAAATTATGGATACCCATATAATGTTATATCTATAATACAATATTATATTTACAAATTACATTTGGGATTATAAATGGAGAACGTTTCCTTAAATGATTTTAGGCATACTATCGATCTACATGAGTTTATTAAGAACAACCGGAGGGTGCATCGTAAGAAGGAGTATTATAACCTACCCAGTCCTCCTATAATTAGATATTAAAGTAAAAAAAAGCTACCCAAAAAGGCTTATATATATGTGAGAAACCTGCATACAGTGGCCAATACATCATGTGACATTATGGTTGCTGGTGGTGTGGCTTTTGTCCTGGCCAATCCCCTGAGTGGTACAGAGACGAGTCATCCTGGACAGTGGCATGAGTACGGCTCCACTGGAGACCCGTAGTGACAAATATACTCAACTATAGGACACATGGACCTAATTATGCACTCAGATAAAGAAATGGAAGAAGAGATAAGGGACTTAAAATCACTGAAGAATACGGGAATAACTCTTCGTGTGACCACCACTAAGGAGGATGATGAGTGGATTGATAAGCAGGCCCACATTCTGTTGAGAGTTTTCAATATGGGGAAGATAAACATGGTTGAATTCATGAATGCATGGGACAACTCGGCACATAATTATAAAGGCTTCCTAAAGGGCTACCCTACCTCATAGGTAAATTCTATTCTTGGGATTTTGTTTTGGGAGAGAGATTCCAATTGGGTCAAACAGTTTTTCAAAAAATCTGTAATCTCTTTTGGTGTTTAATCCTATGAGAGTTCTCACTCCCCCCTTAAAAGTGTTTTTAAATGAATAAGTAATGCTGGATGATTGAAATTTTAGGCATTGTACTTGAAAAAGTTTACATGGCCCGAAACTCTTCGTCATTTTGATCTGGGAAAAATATGAGAGAAGAAGTATTCTACAATTAAGGTAAGGGACTTATATCATTATTTTATTTTTATTGGGTTTTTAATTTGTGAGGGAAGTTTTAGTTTTTAAACTTTTATATTATTAAAACATTATTTTTTTTAATTTTGAAAAAAAATATGATTGTATCTATGTTTAATTTTAAGACCTCCTTTGGGTAAATGAATTTGTTTAAAATAATGTTTTTTTATTTTGAAATTTTTTTCTAGGATTTATATTTTGTAAGGGATTTATTGTTATGTTCAATGGGTTATATTTTTGAAAAAATATTATAAAATTTAATGCTTATTATTCCCTAAAAGATATTTATGTTTTAAAATGTGAATTATAATTTCAAATTAGAAGTTAATATTTTGTGTAAAAATTATATGTAATTAATAATAGTTATGTTAATATCAAAAAAATATTATCATCAAATTAAATTTTTATGTATCATTATTATTTTTAAAATAAATATGTTTATTGTTTTTATAGTAGAAATATATATTATATTCAATAAATTATTAGTTTTCTTCAATCATAATTATTGATGATAAACTATAATATACATGACCATGCATGATTGAAATAATCAATATTCCATGTATTTTATATTTAATTTCATTAATAAATTTAATTTTAGTTTCTTCCATTGAATTTAGTAAATTTATAGATTTCTCCAAAGTCTAATGTAATTTTAGAAAAAGTATATTTTGAAAATGTATTGAGGATGTGTATTATTTGTTTTGTCAAAAATAATAAGAGGTAATGTTTTACTGGTTTTAATTTGTTATTTGTGAGAAAGGTGAATATTGATAAAATGTGTTCCCAAAAATTTGATTTGTCACTTAAGTTTCAGGTGGGAGTATGATAAATAGGGTGTAAACCCATGGCCACCTATGAAATTTACCTACCTATGATATTAATTGTATCCATAAAGGTATTATATGATCTATCAAGTGTCATTATAATCAATAAAAATATTAATATATTCAAAAGAATTTTTCAATAGAAATCCAATTATTTTTTCAAAAAAGTATTTTTGAAACGTTTTTAAAAGTATTATATATGAAATATTTATAATTGATATAAAGTGTTTTTAATAGATTTTAATGTTAATACATATTAATTTGATTGTAAGTAATTTTAAAAATATTACTAGGAAATTCCACGTGCATCTCATATTTATAAATAATTTCACAGGTACCTTAGATATCAAAATATTATTAACATCCCTTTTGAAGTTAGCTGACACAAAATAAAATATTCATAATATATTTTACATATCTGATTAAATGGTATTGTGTTATCTAATTCTCTAGAACCTTGAAAAGAAAAGGCCTTCAGTTTTATAAATGTAATATGAAATTTTTTGTCTACTTTTTTTAAAAATCAATTACACATCATGTTTTAATACAGAATCAAAAGTGTGAGATTGACTCATTAAATTTTGTATCTAATGAATGACCTAGAAAAAATTACATATTAGACATTTTATTTTGAGGACAATAAATTTTATTTGATATAATATTATTTATATAATTATGTTCCCATAGAAGTTTTAGGTTTTCTTAATTTTGATGATGGAAAATCAAAATTGCCTTAATTATGATGAATGAAATGTGAGGGTGCAATACATTTAATTATGGTGAGAATGTATAATCCTATAAATTTGTAATTGATTAAAAAATAAATTGTTTTATAATTTAAAAAAAATATTTTTTTACAAATATCTTTTATAAAACTATGTGATTTTATTTTATCAAAATAAAATTTATTTATATATGGAATAAGTTACATTGTGTAATTTTGGAAAAAAATAATAAGTAACCTTGTTATATAAAATTATATATTAAATCATTTCAATTACAGTTTTATGAAAAATATATTTTTCAAATATTTTGAATTTTTTTTTATGAAATAAGATTTCAATTTATATTAATAACCTTTTTAAAAAACAGCGGTATGTATTTATATGAAGTTTTTTTTATAAAACTGTAAATTTATGATATTGTAAATTATATTAATTATTATTTTAAATTTATTTAACCAATGTATAAATTAAATTTTGGTAGTAATAATAATTTTTTTAAAGAAAATGATAAAAATAAAAAAGTAGTTATAAAACTGTAATTCATAAAAAAAAGAAAATAAATTGATAATAAATGAATTTAATAAAGGAATAAATGAAATTGGGGTTCCGATTTTGGGTGATCTGCAGGTTATATATGAGTAAGAGATAAATACAAGGCCGTTTCATTGAAGAATGATTTGGGACACTTCAACGGATGTCTCATTTACTTTATGGGAGAATGAGAGAGAGGAGTTGAGGTTTAGTTCAATTTAAATCAACCATAGTAGATGAATATTTCTGTAGATGAAGCTCTAGTTTTGAAGAAAAACATTACGAATGAGAGAGTCTTCAGATGTGTACTGGTAGTTTTTTGAATTCGAATAAATTTTTCCCTTCTATAAAATTTATAAAAAAATTGAGATAGGGGTATTTTATTTCTTGTTAGATTCAAAAATATGATTAGCACTACCATAATTTGTCTATTTCTTCATTTTTCATATTCTATCATCGTTTGCTATCCCAATTGATCAATATTTTGAGTTATCCTCATTTCAATGTCCATGTTTGTTATGGTGTTTAATTTAAATGAATATATTAAATTGGAAATGGACTACGTTGATAATTCTAGAGGGATATGTTCATTTCATTGATGTTTTATTAAGATGTTTTATCACTCTAATCGAATGTGAACAACCAATTTATAGCAGTAAAGTTTTATGTTTTTTAAATTTTTCTTTTTTGGCCAATTGTTTCCAAACATAACCAATAAAACTATTATTTTTGTTAATAGAAATTAAAATCTTTTATTGACATCTATTATTTTGTTCTTAATTCAATTATCCATCACACTGAATTCATAAAAAACACACTACAACATAAATTATGGATACCCATATAAGATTACACTTATCATATATTATTATATTTATATAATTCATTTGTGATTATAAATAGAGAATATTTCCTTTGGAAATTTTATGTATTGTACTTTAAAAAAATATCTATGACCTCAAACTCTCCCTCATTTTTGTCAATGAGGAATAAGAGAGAATACGTATTCAAAAATTATGATACAAAATTTATTTCATTATTCTATTTTAATGAGTTTTAAATTTTAATGGATGTTTTTTTAATTAAAATTTTATATTATAAAAACTCAATTTTATAATTTTAAAAAAATTTATAGTATCTATGTTTATTATTGAAAGCCCTTTGGTGTACTAGAATTTATTTTACAAAATTATTTATATTGTTTAAGAAATGTAATTATTGTTCTTTTATTTTATAAAGGACTTGTTATTATCTTTAATGGATTATATTTTTTATTTTTTAAAGAAACATTATTTGTTATTAAATAAAGGTGGATTATTATTTCAAATTCGAATTTAATATTTTCTATAAAAGTTTTATGTAAGGAATTATAGTATAATTATCATTCAAAAATATTATCTTCCAATGAAATTGTTTTGTATCATTATTATTTATGAATGATTTTTTTTGTTGTAGCATGCTTTTTTAAATTATATATATTATTATTTTATTTCCGTCATAATTATAGATGTTGAATTTGAAAATACCTGGCCATGATTTATGATCATAATCAATATTCCAAATATTTTAAATTAAACATCTATATTAAATTTAATTTTTTAGCTATGCCATTTTTTTTTAAATTTATCAATTTTTATGAAGTCTAAATAGTTTTATGAAAAAATATCTTTTGAAACTTTATTAAGGATGTAAATTAGTTTTTGTGTTCAGAATATTTTAACTTATTTTTGAAAGGCTTCAATGGGTTATTTATGTGAAAGACAGATCTTCATAAAATGTTTTCTCAAAATATTTATTCAGGAACATGTGTATTAGGTGTGAGAATGAGGAATGAGGAGTAAACCCAAAATCTCATAAGACATTATCCTACTAGTTATATTTATTTAATCCACAATAGTTTTCTATGATCTTTGGATTATCTTTTTAATCCATTACAATGTTAATATTTTCAAATTATTTTTTCAAGATAATTAGAATGGTTTTTCAAATAAGTATTTTTGAAACGTTTTGAAATGTATTATATATCAAATGTTTATATTTTTTAAAAAGTAATTTTAAATATTTTTTTAAAATAAGTATTTATTAAATTTATATTCATTGATTTTAAAACCCTTACTGTGAAATTTAATTCTCATCCGATGTTTATAAAATATTTTCATAGGTTCTATTGAAATCATAAAATGCATGAATTCACTTTTGCAGTTAGCACATGTGGAACGAGATAGTCATATTAAATTTATTTATTATACAACATCAATTAAATTAGATAGTGTTGAATAATTCTATAGAACCTGGATTGGAAAAGGTCCTCAGTTGTATAAATGTACTGTGTAATTTTTAGTATTATATTGTGAAATAAAATTAAACATCATGTTTTAGTATTGAATCTTGGAGTACATGTCTGAGTTTCTACAATACATGGAAAAGATATGTTCAAAGATTATTTATATAATTTTAAAAATCCATTTAAATCAAAAATTGAGTGAGAATTGGATATATATATATATATAAGTTAATATAGGATATGTGAGAAAAGAATAGTGAAAAATAAAATCTCAATTCATTAAGTGGTTTTCATTCAATTAGAAATATATAACCAGGGGATTTCCAAAAATTTGGAAAATTCTGGTATGTAGGAGTATTCTTAGAAAAGAATTTTTATGTTACGAAAAAAATAGAGAAATGGGGTAAAATGTTGTGAAGTGTGGAATGTAGTTTCAATGTTCTATGTCAAAATATTTTATGAAGAAAAATATTTTATTTTTATTATATTCTTAATATATTGATGTATTGAAAACAAAATGATGATTTTAGAATATGTTTGGAAGAATAAGGACAATTACACAAATTATTCAGTACAAATTAATAATTTTCAAGGAGTATATAAATGAACACATAGCGAGTACATGATATCCTATTTTAAAATAAGTTGTGATATTTTGTCCAAATTAGGCTTGGTGTGTTGTTAATGAGGATGCTGTGGAGATGGTTACATGATGTTGTGAAATATTTTGGAAATTTAATTTTTATAATGTTAAAAATATTTTTGAAATAGCTATAAAAAATACATACCACATGTTCTCTATAAAGGAAATATAGGGGGAATTCATTTCAAAATGAATTTTTGCATTCCTTGGTGAATCTTAAACAAAAATATTTCTCAATGTATTTAGCATGAAGGGGTAAAATAGTCATCTCATGTTCAGTGAAATTTCCATTGGAGTTTTTCTATAAATACACAATAAAAAAATCAATAAGTATCAATTAACAATTAAAGGAAGATCATGAAATTTTTCATGCAGAAGGAGTTTATTAAAATCATCTATGTTTATAAATCATTTATATTTCATTATGGTAAGTTCCATGAACTATTTTGTGAAGGAGATTTCCGAGAAGCATATTGTAGTCTGTGAAAAATAGTATTACGAGTCATAGAGCTGTCCATAATGAAAAGTTCACCGAATATATGACCATGAATAAATTTATTGATGGTGAATTTTGGATGTTTTTTGGAGTTAATACCACGAATAATTGGTTTCATGGATGGATTATAGAGGATGGTACATGTAGGAAATTACATGAAAGAAATTATATTCCAGATAGCTCCATGAAATAAACATTTGAGAAAAGATCTTATTTATTCCCCATAATTTGAATCTAAACTAAAAAATTATATTTTATAGAGTTTGATATTGATATATCTGACTCAAAATAATAACAAAAAAAGAAGGATAAGAAGAGATACACAATGGTTTCCATTTATATTAACAGATTATTTCATGTTGAGAAGACCCATTGGGTAGAAGGGTGAGTTCTATCTTTATATTTGGCTAGAGAATAGAATATAATGAACCAAAGAAATTTCACAATGTAATGATATTTATATATAGAATTTTTTTCTGATATTAAAGAATGAAAAGACATAACTCTCACATTATAGAGTTTATCTCATCTAGTACCAATAGAGAGAGATATATAGGGTGGAGTACAACTGAGTATCAAAATATTCTCAAACATAACAAATACATACCATCATGTCCCTATTATATTTAATATTTCATCAAAACATCAGCATATCTGGGTGAATATGTGAATAAGATTAGTGTCCCTTGGTTAGGAGATATTTAACCCTAAATAATATAAATGTAGTATGTCTGAAATAGAGATGATGTGGCTGAACCATTATATCAACCAAAACTGTTGAATTATAGTGGATTTTGAAACATGGAAACCTAATCAGTGTTTGAAACATGGATATATACATTTGTGGTGTATAATGTAAAATCTTTGGGTTTGTTTCATTCTTTAATTCCCTCCAAAATTTTAATTTTATAGTTTAATCAATAATGTGAGAGGATTAAATATTCATTGTGTTCCATCTACTAAGAGAACAATATTCATATAGCATAAATGATTTAAGAATATAAGAGATTTAATTGCTAACCATTCTGATTCACACCCCCTCCCTCTTATGGAGATTCACATAAAACCAGTCCCAATAAGTTGTATTAGAACTATATGTTTTTAACTTGGGGTTCAACTGAATTATTATCTTTCATATTTTTTACACACATATATTTATTTATATACCATAAATTTTCAAATGTAACTAATTCTTAGGATAGGAAGATGTAGATTCTAATGTTCCTATAATATTTTGAAATGTAGGTGATAAAACAATATTTTATTGAATATTTTATTGATAATAAATGATATAATTTCCTCACATTGTGTTAAACATGTTTATTTATAAAATATTTGGGATTTGATCATTCATTTGAAAATTTGGTGAAATTTCCAGTTTTACCCTTAATAGAGCACTATAGTATTTCGAAGATAAATATTTTTACATTTATTATTTGAATTTGAAATTTTGTAACAGTGTTACTAACTTACTTATCTACAACTGTTATTCAGGACACTAGAGCTAAAGAGTTTATTTGGTTGTCTAAATTGGGCCATGAAGTCCAAGTTGGGATGAGCTCGTTAGAATGGAGAAGGTTCTGTATTTGGGCCATATCATCTACATACGGGCTTGTATTGAGCCCAAATTTTGAGGAAAGCTCGGGGACATGATGTGGCACAAATAATACTTCTGTAAGGCCGGTCAATTCACGCGTTTTGGAGGTCAAATTGGCGATGCAAGTTGGAATAAAATATTTAGCCGAGATTTTCATTTCACACTTAAAAAGTTATGTATTCCTAGCCCTCACAAACTCTATTTAAAGGGGGTTTTAACTCTTTGAGAGGGCTGGTCGAGGCTTTGGGAAGGTGTGGCCGAAAGGGTGTCTCTTGGGAGCCCCTCACAACTCTTGGAAGAAGTAATCCTTTGTGCAAACCTCTCTTCCAAAAAGGCTCTCCTCTCTCACCTCTTCTTTGTATTTCTTTTCTTTAATGTTTGTTTCTTGAATTTTTCTTCAAATAATATTCTCTGTTCATCCCTATTCTTCTTATCTTAATCTTATTAATTGGGTTGGAATCAAGAGTGGAGACAAGATTGGGTTCTACCCTTTCAATCCGTTGCTTATGCAAACCGTCTCCACGATGACTACACCACCCATGGAAGAGTAGTTCTTTTTAGTAATCGATCGACCTCTATCCTTCTTCATTCATTTATTTTGAATCAATGAGATACTGTAATTCACATATTATGATCTATTAATTGAGTTTTTAATTTAAATGAAACTATTCAAGCAATTGAATAGTTAACACAAAACACGCGAGGTCGGGAATTGTGTGAACTGTGAGAGGGCAACCTTAACCGGTAATTCAAAACCACACGGGATCAATTTGTAGAGTTCAAATATAATCCCTAAACTCAATTAATCCTCATTTCCAGAGTGGTTATGTGCCTTAATTTACCACTGACCATAAGCTAATTTTAGAACATCAATCAAAGCAGGGTGTTGCGATTGCATGTTCCGAAGTTAGCCTAATGTTAAATTCACTTCAATCTTCGTGGTAAAGTTAATTCTCGTAGGGTTCGGGATTTAACAAATTAAGGGATCATAATTAAGTGAATATTAATTTAAATGATAATGATTAATAAATGATTGAAGAGGTAGAGTTAGGTCGATTACGTCTTTTAAATATTGTCTAAACAAACATCTTTCTGTTGTGTCATTTTAATCAAACTTCATTTCAAAACTAAAAACAAAAAAAATGCAATCTTCTTCTAGCAAACTTCTTCTAGGTTCATAAACTATAAAAAAACCACCCCCATACTTTCAAGTAGTTATTTTATTCTCTTTTATTTTATTTTTAGAATACCTCTAATAAGTAGTTAAATTCACTTCCTCCTTTGAGAGACGACCTTGGTCAGCCACTCTGCTGCACCTAAGTACCCCAAATCACATTAATCATTTGAGGGCGCCCACGACAGCGCTCTTTCAAATTGGCACCATTGCCGGGGAGGCAAGTAATTATTTCAACCAATTAGAGGTATTTATTTTATTTTACATTTTAATTCTCTTCCTCTCTTCTTTCTTCATTCTTTACCCAATCTGATTTTTCTTCTTATTCTTTTATTTTCTTCTACTTCTCTTTGGACCATCAACTCAAACTTCTCATTTTTATTTTACTATGGTCCACATTCTTTCTTTTCATTTTTATTTTATCTATGACACGAACTAATCCCGAAGATCTCTTAGATCTTGACCCTGAGATTGAACGCAGCCTTAGGGCACGAATAAGAAATTCTCAGTCTACGGGAAGTTTCAATATTCAACCAGTTGGTGAATTCCTCTCTTCTGGAAACATTGAAATTGGAAGCAATTAAAATTCAAACATAAAAGAGGAACCAATGTCTGGAAGTAATGGAAATTAACTTAATCGAACCATTCGAGAATTGGCTGCACCTGATATTAACTATCAACCAAATTGTATTGCATACCCAAATCTCGAATCGGACTTCGAACTGAAATCTGGGTTAATTCACTTACTTCCAAAGTTTCATGGCCTCTCTGGTGAGGATCCCAATAAACATTTGAAAGAATTTAATGTGGTTTTCTCAACCCTAAAACCTAGAAATGTCTCTGAAGATCAAATCAAACTAAGAGCATTCCCATTCTCACTTGATGGAGCTGCGAAAGATTGGATGTATTATTTACAACCCGAAGATGTAACTTGTTGGAACGATTTGAAACGTCTTTTCTTGCAGAGATTTTTTCCAGCATCAAGGACCACATCCATTAGAAAGGAGATATCAGGGATCAAGCAAGCCCAAGGCGAGTCAATGTATGAGTACTGGGAGAGATTCAAGAAGTTGTGTGCAAGATGCCCACATCACCAAATCAGTGAGCAACTCCTCATCCAATACTTCTACAAAGGACTCACACCCATGGAAAGGAGAATGGTAGATGCTGTGGCTGGAGGAGCATTGGTGGACAAGACACCAGTAGCTGCACGAGCATTGATCGACAAAATGGCCCAAAACTCCCAACAATTCGGTGATAGAGGTACACCACATGTTCGAGGAGTACATCAAGTAAGTCCTTCTTCTCTTGAAAGTCATTTGATTGATACTAAGTTAGAAGAATTGACAACTATAGTGAGGTAGATTGCATTGGCTCAAAATACATCCCAACCCCCTCCTTCAAGGCCTTGTGGTATTTGCACTGAGACAAGCCACCCGATTGACTGTTGCCCACAACTCCAAGAAACAGAAGATTGTGCAGCAGTGTTCCCTGGGAGACCATTTCAGCAGCAAAAACAACAACCATATCCCCAAAAGAAGTTTGATCCAACATACAACCAAGGGTGGAAATATCTAGCGGACATGAGGTATGGCTCTGGACAACAACAAAGGCCCCCTTTTCAACCAAACTTCCAGCAGCCTCCACCTTACCAATAGGGTTTCCAACAACCCCAAAGGAGATTCAAAGCTCAAACATCAACGAGTCAGCAACAAGGGAATATCCAACACAAGGTAGACTCTAACACTGATGATCTTTTGAAACAAATTGTTCTTAATCAATAGAATGAGATGAAGAGTCAAGGTTCGGAGCTGAGAGAGTTGAAGACTCAAATGAGTCAGATTGCCACCGCCCTCCATGAACTTGTGGGTAAGAATTCTGGAAATCTACCTTCCCAACCCACTCCAAATCCAAAGGGGAATGTTAGTGCCATCACATTGAGAAGTGGGAAGCAAATGAACGATACATAGGCACCTACCATTCCACCAGGATTCACCTCAACTTCAGAGAAGCCGCATTCCATACCAACTGATGAACAATCCAAGGAGAAAGATAAAGGTAAGAAAAAGATTGATGATGTTCCTCCTAAACCCCTTCCTTTTCCAAGCAGGGTTGGTCAAACCAAGAAGATGGCTGAAGAAGCAATGCAAAAGGAGGTTTTGGATACATTCAAGCGTGTGGAGATCAACATTCCTCTACTTGAAGCCATTAAGCAAATCCCAAGGTATGCCAAATTCTTAAAAGAACTCTGCACCAATCGAAGAGGGCTCAAGGGGAATGAGAGGATCAACCTTGGAAGGAATGTCTCGGCACTCATTACACCAACTCTAGCAATGCCAACAAAGTGCAAGGATCCTGGGAAATTCACCATCCCATGTACCATAGGGGAGTTGCACTTCTCTGATGCTATTTGTGATTTAGGAGCTTCAATAAATGTGACGCCTCACTCTGTATTCTCTTCCTTGCAGGTTGGTGAGTTGAAGCCGACAAGAGTAGTGGTGCAATTGGCGAATAGAGCTACGGCATATCCAGCGGGAGTTCTTGAGGATGTACTTGTCCGGGTAAGAGACATGATCTTTCCAACGGATTTCTATGTTCTTAACATGGAGGATGACCAGGTAAGTTCTCATGCCCCCATTATCTTAGGTAGACCCTTCCTCAAAACTGCAAAAACTATCATAAATGTCAATGAGGGTACACTTTCCATGGAGTTTGGAGATGAAGTTGTGATATTTAATGTTGTGGATTCCATGAAGTACCCCTCAGAGGACCATTCTACTTTTGTTATCTCCCATTTTGAACCACCAAGTAAAAACATCATGGAGTTGGATTGTCCTATGCTTAGGGAGATTATGAGTATTGGTTCTGGTTTAATGACTAAGAGAACTTCCACACCTGTTTCTAATGAACAAGACTCTCTAAGATTTGATTTTGACGTGGACTCATATTTTAATTTTGATCATGTTCACTCTGATTATGAAATGGATGTTGAGTATGCTGATGGATTTGATGCTTTATTCTATGATTTTGATGATGTCTATTCTAATACTGATGCTCTTTGTGCACATATTTCAGTTCCTTCAATGTCTCCATCCATACTACACCCTCCTTCATTAGAACTCAAGCCATTGCCACCAAATATGAAATACTCATACTTGTTGAGTGGTGAGAGATTACCTGTTATCATTGCTAACAATCTCCCTTTTGATCATGAAGAAAGGCTTTTGAATATTTTGAGGGAGAACATCAGGGCGATTGGGTGGACCTTGGATGACATATCAGGTATTAGCCCCTCCATTTACATGCATAGGATTCTCTTGGAGGATGGGGCTAAACCAGTGAGACAACCACAAAGGAGACTCAATCCCACCCTCCTGGAAGTTGTTAAAAAGGAAGTTGAGAAATTGCTCGAGGTAGGTATAATCTTTCCCATTTCAGATTCACAGTGGGTAAGTACAATTCAGGTTGTGCCTAAGAAAACTGGTTTTACTGTTGTTAAAAATGAGAAAGATGATTTAGTTCCAATGAGGGTGCAAAATAGTTGGCGTGTGTGTATTGATTATAGGAAACTAAATCAGACCACTCACAAGGACCATTTCCCCCTCCCATTTATTGATCAAATGCTTGAGAGACTAGTTGGGAAAACACAGTATTGTTTTTTGGATGGATTTTCTGGATATTTTCAGGTTCCTATAGCTCCAGAGGATCATGAGAAGACTACATTCACCTGTCCCATTGGCACATTTTCCTACCGGAGGATGCCATTTGGACTTTGCAACGCCCCAGGTACCTTCCAGAGATGTATGGTGAGTATTTTTTCTGATTTTATTGAGACCTGCATGGAGGTATTTATGGATGATTTTACAGTGTATGGGTCTTCATTTGATGAATGTCTAAGTAGTTTGGGAAATGTGTTGAATCGTTGTATTGAGAAGAATCTGGTCCTGAACTTTGAAAAGTGTCATTTTATGGTAGAGCATGGCATTGTCTTAGGGCATGTTTTGTCAAAACATGGGATAGAGGATGATAGATCTAAGGTAGAAATTATTTCATCCTTACCCTATCCTTCATGTGTGCGTGATGTTAGATCTTTCCTAGGGCATGCAGGATTTTATCGGCGCTTCATCAAAGATTTTAGTAAGATCGCTCTTCCTATGTCACGATTACTTCAAATATATTCTGATTTTGTGTTTGATGATTCTTGTAGGACTTCCTTTGATGAGCTAAAGAAGTGTCTGACCACTCCACCTATCATACAGCCCCCACGGTGGGACCTTCCATTTGAGCTTATGTGTGACGCCTCCAACTTCGCGGTTGGAGCTGTCTTATCTCAGAGGGTGGAAGGACGTTCACATGTGATCGCCTATGAATCGAGGACGCTAGATTCAGCCCAATCAAACTACACTACCACAGAAAAGGAGTTTCTTGCTGTCATATTTGCTTTAGATAAATTCCGTTCATATTTATTGGGCTCTAAAGTAGTTGTTTTTTCTGACCATGCAGCTTTGAGGTACCTCCTAAAGAAGCCAGATGCAAAGCCACGACTTATCCGTTGGATGCTCCTTCTTCAAGAATTTGATATTGAGATAAAGGACAAGAAGGGATTAGAGAATTTGGTGGCGGACCACATGAGTAGGCTTACTCACACACTAGAGGGTGACACCTTGGACCAGGTACCACTTCGGGACACTTTCCCCGATGATCATCTTTATACCATCTCAGGTAAGCATCCTTGGTATGCTGATTTAGTTAATTACATTGTTGGCTCTGAAATCCCAGTAAATTTGAAGAAACATCAAGTCCAAAAATTAAAGAGTGAGTCAAGATTTTATGTTTGGGATGATCCGTACCTCTGGCGCATGTGTAGTGACCAAGTCATTAGGAGGTGTGTTCCGGATCATGAGTTTGAGTCTGTTTTGCATTTCTATCATACACTTGCTTGTGGTGGACACTTTGGACCCCAAAGGACAGCTAGGAAGGTTTTAGACTCTGGATTATATTGGCCTAGCTTGTTCCATGATGCCCATTGGTTTTGTAAGTCATGCTCTCATTTCCAACACACTGGGAACATTTCTAGGAGACATGAGATGCCCCAACAACCCATACTATTTTGTGAGATTTTTGATGTATGGGGCATCGACTTTATGGGTCCTTTTCCTAGTTCATTTGGATCTTTGTACATTTTGGTTGCTGTTGATTATGTGAGTAAATGGGTGGAGGCCAAGGCCACCAGGACTGACGATTCTCATGTTGTTGTGGACTTTGTCAAAGCACAATTGTTTTGCAGGTTTGGAGTACCAAAGGCCATCATCAGTGACCAAGGGACACACTTTTGCAATAGGAATTTTGCTTCCCTCCTTAGAAAGTATGGGGTGACACACAAAACATCAACACCATACCACCCCCAAACAAATGGCCAGGCTGAGGTTTCAAATCGTGAGTTGAAACAAATCTTGGAGAAAACCGTGCAGCCAAATAGGAAGGATTGGAGCAAGCGCTTGGATGATGAATTGTGGGCTTATAGAACATCATACAAGACCCCCATTGGTATGTCCCCATTTCGGATTGTTTTTGGGAAAGCATGTCATCTCCCAGTGGAAGTCGAGCATCGGGCTTATTGGGCTATAAAGAAATGCAACATGGATTTGGCCCAAGCTGGAATTCAAAGGAAGTTGCAAATTCAAGAGCATGAGGAGATTCGATTGTCATCATATGAGAACTCAAGGCTCTACAAGTAAAGATCAAAAGCAGCTCATGACAAAATGATCCAACAAAGGGAGTTTCATGTTGGAGAGAAAGTCCTTCTCTATAGTTCACGACTGAAGTTGATGCCTGGTAAGTAGCGTTCCAGATGGTTAGGTCCTTATATTGTGTCTAATGTTTTTCCTTATGGTGCAGTGGAGATCACACAAGAGGACACTGGAAGGAGCTTTACAGTCAATGGGCAACGTTTGAAGAGATACATTGAGGGATATCCTACTGATGCAGTGGATTTTATCACACTACATGACCCCATCATCACTTGATCACATCAGGTTGTTCCTAACCCTTTCACTTTTATATTATTTGTCCTATTTAAAAATTCTGCATTTCATGTGCATATATAATCTCATGGGTTCACATTGAGGACAATGCAATATTTTAAGTGTGGGGGAGGGAACCTTTTAGTTTAGTAATTTCAATTGTTTTCCTGTTTTAAAAAAAACCAAAAAAAAATTGTGTGTTTTTCAAATTTTGTGTGTTTATTTTACAATTTCTTGTGTGTTTTTGAAACATTTGAGCTGAAATGATTCTCATCACCATTTTTAAATCCATATCAATAAGTGAAACAATTTACCCCTTGAAACTAAGCTTAAATGAATGCTGAAATGACTTTGTTTCAAGTTCAAATATTTAGTAATTTCATGAAAAGTACGCTGAATTTTGAATCCCATGCCACATCTCACTGTCTTTAAATTTGAAATCACTTTCCTGTGAGGCTTCTGAACCATTATTTTCATATTCTTTACATTCACCTCACTTCTTGAGAGAACCAAACCATACTTGATTTAACCAGAATTTGATCTATTCCTGTCAAAACTTGAGGGTTTGAGGTACTTGTGTTTAAATGATTGAGGCATTTGTTTGGTATTAAAACCCCTATTTCAAAGAATCCTTTTTTATAATGGCCTACCTTGAATATTTAATCCTTGTAGCCCTTAGAATCCATGCACAGCCTGTTAGGTTAAGCCACATTACAAGCCAATTTTCCATATCCAACCAACTCTTGAAGTGAAATTGCATAATCTAGTTGAGTTTAAGTGTGGGGGAAGTTGTCTTGGGTTTTTCCACCACATTCTGTGATACTTTGGGTGGAAAATTAAATTCTGAAGAGATGTGTTTGCTGCTAAAGAAAGTTATTATATTGAAAGTTGTGCCTTTTCTGGAGCTTTCATGACAAGTGAAGTTGTGCCTTTCTGGAGCTTCTAATTGAGGTGGAAAGCTGTGCCCATCTGGAGCTTTCAAGAAAATCATGTTTGAGAAGATTGACAATTTTTATGCTGAAATGATGAATGGTGTAAACCTTTCATGACTTTTCATGATGATGGAGCTGAATTGATACTATGGGGATTGAAGAGAAGACCATATTTAAGTGAAAATTAGATTAATGCAATTTTTCTTCAAAAGAGTCAAGCCCTCCTCATTCAGCCTCAGAGTTTTTCACATCTTAATCCTACCAACCGAAAGCCACAGAACAACCCTGAAAATTCCTCATGATAAACATATGTCCTTGACTCACATCGGGTAGCGATGTAGGAATCTATCAAGACTATGGTGACCCTTGTATGAGTTTGGATGAGAAAGACATTGCAAAAAAAAATTGATATTTGAGTGATGAGAGAAAATTCAATCGAGGTAAGTGTTTTGTGCATGGGCGGATAAATGAAGTGGAAATATATTGAATGATATAAATGCAGAACTTGAAATAAGGTTTTCTATGAGGCATGATATCTTTTTTATTCTTGGTGTGAAATTGATTGATCTTAAAGATATGTGTTTTAAAATTGGTTTTGATTTGATATTGATGTTTACTTGATATTAGGTTTTGCCCAGGTGTGCAAAAGGGTAAGTGTGGGGGAGTTGATAAAACACTATTTTATTGAATATTTTATTGATAATAAATGATATAATTTCCTCACATTGTGTTAAACATGTTTATTTATAAAATATTTGGGATTTGATCATTCATTTGAAAATTTGGTGAAAATTCAAGTTTTACCCTTAATAGTGCACTGTAGTATTTCGAAAATAAATATTTTTATATTTATTATTTGAATTTGAAATTTTGTAACAGTGTTCCTAACTTACCTATCTACAACTTTTATTTAGGACACTAGAGCTAAAAAGTTCATTTGGTTGTTTAAATTCGGCCATGAAGTCAAAGTTGGGCTGGGCTCGCCAGAATGGAGAAGGTTCTGTATTTGGGCCATATCATCTACACACGGGCTTGGATTGAGCCCAAATGTTGAGGAAAGCTCGGGGACATGATGTGGCACAAACCATCCTTCTGGAAGGCCGGTCAATTCACGAGTTTTTGTGGTCAAATTGGCGGTGCAAGTTGGAATAAAATATTTAGCCGAGATTTTCATTTCACACTTAAAAAGTTATGTATCCCTAGCCCTCACAAAATGTATTTAAATGGGGTTTTAACTCTTTGAGAGGGCTGGTCGAGGCTTTGGGAAGGTGTGGACGAAAGGGTGTATCTTGGGAGCCCCTCACAACTCTTGGAAGAAGTAAGCCTTTGTGCAAACCTCTCTTCCAAAAAGGCTCTCCTCTCTCACCTCTTCTTGGTATTTCTTTCCTTTAATGTTTGTTTCTTGAATTTTTCTTCAAATAATATTCTATGTTCATCCCTCTTCTTATTATCTTAATCTTATTAATTGGGTTGGAATCAAGAGTGGATACAATATTGGGTTCTACCCTTTCAATCCGTTGCTTATGCAAAACGTCTCCACGATGACTACACCACCCATGGAAGAGTAGTTCTTTTTAGTAATCGATCGACCTCTATCCTTCTTCATTCATTTATTTTGAATCAATGAGATACTGTAATTCACATATTATGATCTATTAATTGAGTTTTTAATTTAAATGAAACTAAGAAAGCAATTGAATAGTTAACACAAAACACGCGAGGTCGGGAATTGTGTGAACTGTGAGAGCGCAACCTTAACCGGTAATTCAAAACCACACGGGATCAATTTGTAGAGTTAAAATATAATACCTAAACCCAATTAATCCTCATTTACAGAGTGGTTATGTGCCTTAATTTACCACTAAACATAAGCTAATTTTAGAACATCAATCAAAGCAGGGTGTTGCGATTGCATGTTCCGAAGTTAGCCTAAGGTTAAATTCACTTCAATCTTCGTGGTAAAGTTAATTCTCGTAGGGTTCGGGATTTAACAAATTAAGGGATCATAATTAAGTGAATATTAATTTAAATGATAATGATTAATAAATTATTGAAGAGGTAGAGTTAGATCGATTACGTCTTTTAAATATTGTCTAAACAAACATCTTTCTGTTGTGTCATTTTAATCAAACTTCATTTCAAAACTAAAAACAAAAAAAATGCAATATTCTTCCAGAAAACTTCTTCTAGGTTCATAAACTATAAAAAAACCACCCCCATCCTTTCAAGTAGTTATTTTATTCTCTTTTATTTTATTTTTAGAATACCTCTAATAAGTAGTTAAATTCACTTCCTCCTTTGAGAGACGACCTTGGTCAACCACTCTGCTGCACCTAAGTACCCCAAATCACATTAATCATTTGAGGGCGCCCACAACAGCGCTCTTTCAGTAGGTGATGAAAAAGCATCATTGAGATATTTATCTAACAAATCACAATGATGATGTTGATGAAACTAAGATAGGGAACTTTTTGATTAAATCAATATCAAAGGGATTATAAAAAATTTCATATCATTGTGATAATGTGAAGAGCCAACCCCCATAATTCTAGGGGTCAGTTCCTGAGATCGTGATGTGTGACTTATAAAAAAAACATGCATTGATAATTACACATCATGCCACATACAGAGTATCAAATTCGTTTTAGGTTCTGGGAAACCAGCCACTTCTGCCCTACATCTTTATCTTAAACTGATACCTGAACATTTTAAATAAAAAATATACGGTGAGCATATGAATTCCAAGAAAGTTGTTTTAAAATAAACCAATATAACTTTTGAAGACATTCATTACAACATTCCAGAAAATGTTTCTCTTAATGAAAATCTATAACACATGTAACATATCATAAAAGTTCGTAATTAAAAACATGCTAATAGAGTTACAAGGATACATGATTCCGTTATAGGAATCCTCCTTTATAGTATCAAATGAAAGACATTATAAACATTTATGACTTCAGAATATGTATGCACTAATTAAACAACTACGAGTAATGAATAATTAGAGTTGCACGTAAAGGTAATTACTTCAATTTCATACACTGAATACTAATTCACTAAGTGCATATGTCATTCCATAAGAATTTAATTTTAGGATACTCATAAGTACTCTCTCTTAACCATGGAAATTATACTAGTTAAATATCCATTTAGTTAATTAATTATCATTCAAATAATGAGGTAATGTATAATACTGGACTTCAATTTCTATGTCAAGGCCTCGTTCCAAGACATAGGGGCTAACTATAACCAGACCCCATCCCAGAGAACCTCTCTATCTAGAATCCATCCCGGAGAGCCTCTATAACCGGACTCCAACCCGGAAGGTTTGCAGTAACTAGACCCCAACCCGGAGGGCTTACTTTTACTGGTCCTTAACCCAGAACATAGTAGTCCAATATATTCCTCATATGTTTAATAAGAAAATGTATTAAAAGTTTCCCATACCACATTGAATACCTAAATTCTTAATTAATTATCATAAGTGATAAATAATAAATTCTTTGATTTATCACATAAAATAATAACTTTAAAACTCTTCCAAAAACATTCAATGCATTACATTTCGTGTTTATAACTTCAGATAGATATTATTCATTCTCGATTCATGCTCTGATAAATGGAAATGACATTTCACTAAATCATAATATATCATTTTTTATTTAAATAACAATTGTCCGAAAGACATGAATAATCTAGTATACATTCTTTGTGCTTGTGATATTAATTTAAAACACGCATGTAATGAATGGATGGGGTTAAAACATAAAATTATAGTTCTTTACTTTTAAAATTCCTTGATTTATGGAAATGAATATTTAAAGATTAAAATGACTGATTTTAAATTAAGATATATGTCATTTTTTCACAAGCATACGATGATAAATGGTCATGTCTTAATAAATGTCCATACCTTTTGCTTCACAGCATATAAGGCCAATTTAGTTTCAGTGCAAAATTAGTTTTATGTAATGAATTCATTAATGAGAATATAATTAAACATATTATAAACATAGTTTAACCACCGAAGTTTGTTTTAGGCCAATTTAATTCGAGTTTGGGTTAATGCTTATAGGTGAATACATATAACTATTTACATATATATATATATGAAATTTATAACCGTCACACCCACTTACATTGCTTTGGAACAAATAGTTGTCAAGTTTACAATCAAATACTTTTATAAATCTATTTTTATGGTGAAGAAAATCTTGTAACTGCACACCTATATTATGTACTTATAAATATATTTGTCTTGGACTTAAATTCGAAAAACATGATCTGATTAACTATAACCTAAATACATCTCAAACAAATATACGTTTGAAAATAAATGATTCTCCTCATATGTAGAACCATAAAATAGAGGATATATTTAGTATAAATAAATAAACTTCTTTAATATAAATATTATTTAGTGCACCATTACTTTATATATTCTGAAAACTAAATTTATATATATATATATATATAAGAATATTAAAAGAATTTGTTTAATAATAACAAACCCTTAGAATCATAAAAGCAATTCGTATTTTATGCAAATGAAATGCCTTACGAGAACCAGAAAAATAGAGAGTATAAATAAATAAATAAATTTTCCCAACAAAAAATTAGATCGTAAAATAAATAAACATTCAATACAAATATTTAACACTTACATTTAATTAATACTTCATAACATTATTTAATTGGTTATATCACCGGATTGAAAACCAAAACTCATGATAGATTGAAAGTACATAAATGCATTGACATACATACATAAAAAAAATGTTTTTCATAATAATACGAATCCATTTGAACCCAAAACTTTATTCACATCCAAGTCTGTATTTAAATATTTTAAATCATCTTTAATAACATAAAATAGAAATAGATTGAATTATGTGTATATGTCCAAATATACACTATGTGTATATTCGATGTTGCTTAATTAAAACCATATTAAATGAATGTAAATATAAGTATCGTCCTTAGAAATATTAATACATACAAACATTTAACGATTGAAAAACCTATATTCACCTTAGAGATGATATATATATATAAGCCATATATAAATATAAATAAGTGTTTGGGTTTTCCATTTCCCAACCAAACCAGTACTTCTCACGTCAGTTAAACATTGGTAAACAACATTTAGAAATCCACAATAGGTTTACGATGGAAAAACATATATATATATATATATATATCTATGTGTGTGTGTGAACATATACATAATCGTACATAAAAAGCATGTATATAAGATTTTTCAAAAGAAAGACAAAGCATAAAAAGAACACCCTTAATTTATATGCTAATTGCCTTGTGGAAAGACTCAGATTCACCAATATGGAGGTCTTGTACTCATGTTGGGTATGCAAGAACCCCGATTGCATGTACATGACCTTATTAGAGTGAAGAACTAAGATGTCAAGCAGTAACACCGTCCATTTAAAGGCTCTCCTATATAGTATTTATAGATTTACAACTTGTTGAAATAAGTATAGTAATCATATATATATATATATATATATATATATATATATATATATATATTTCGACCCAACTAAAACAGACAGACCAAAACAAATAAAAAATTAAACCAATAAATAACCAAAAAAAACCCAAAAGAAAAGTAGGAAACCTAGATTGGTATTTTGATGAAACATCGAACAAAAATATCCTACTATTGATGGAAAATCATAACCTAGATCCAGTTCAGCATTAGGACCGAAATCCATCGCAAGGTCACACCTCCCACCGTTTGAACCCGACTCAGTCCCGACCTCCTACTCGACGACCGTGATAGACCTCTGGGTACGACAGTTACTCCTTTCAACGAACATTGCGGGACCTGCTTGATTCCACCCTCGAGCATGATGCACCCTGAAGGAGACCTGTAGGCCTACCTGAAAACCCCAGCACTGCGACGTCGCTCGACACCACCCTAATGAAACCTGAGACACGACCTCGACTCATGACTTGTAGTTGGGGCGCAGACTCGCCCTTTTTCTGGATCTCAAATCCCGCATGGGATTTCATTTTTTTGTCTATTTCCCTCCTATAGATCGGTGCGTAAACCATAATTCATATTTTAAAAAAATAAACAGGACCCTCCTATGTGGATCACAAATCTCTTATGGGATTCCTTCTTTTTTATTTGTTTTTTAATAATCGATTATGATTATATCTAAATTATTATCTTAACTTTTAAGGTTGTCAAAAAGGTATATATATTAAACTAATAAACCACAAAATTATCAAATAATCTATTATCTTATCAATACTTATTCCTTTTTTTCAACCACATTTTCTTTTTGTCAATCACATTTTCCACTTTTATGCTATCACAACCACATTATATTAGAATTTATTTTTTTCTTTATTTAATTTTTATTAATACATAATTATCAATATTTAATTAATTACATTAATGTTATTTATATTAAGTTTATCATAACACATATATTATAATTTTCAATTTTAATATTAAAAATAGTTATACCATTATAAAAAATCATAATATTAATTATATATTTTAAATATTTATCCAATCGAAATTTTAAAATTAAAGCTAACTATTATTACTTTATATATATGTACACTATATATATTAAATTAAAATTGCCACGTTATATTAATAATAATATATTACAAATAGTTTTTAGAAATGGTTTATTCAAAATTTATAAAGAAAATCATTTCATATACATACTGATATAAATAATGTTTAAAATATATATGTATATTTTCATCATAGATTCAAATTAGTAAGAATTTTGTAAATATAATATTAATTCATAATTTTAAAACATGTAATTGTTACTATATATATTTATAAATTATTTGAAAATTAAAATTTGTAATTCCAAATATATTCAATGTGTAGTATTTATTATTTCATATAAAATAAATTTTTTCTAGGTGATTTCAATAGTTAATATACTTTTTTAAGAAATTATTTATTTAAAATATTTTATGAAACACTCATTTTTATATATTTTATTATTCAAAGTCATTAAGAACTATATAACCATGTTAAAATATAATGCTATAAAATTAGTTTGAATACTATACAATTATCAATAAAAATTACTGTATAATTAACTTAAAATCAATTTAATTAAAATAGTTATTTCAAATTATTATTATTTTTTAAAAGGAAATAAAACAAATAAAAAACATTTTAAATGAAAATAAATTTAGAGTATTCTAGGGGTGTTACAATATTCCTTGCTATAAATAATTACGTCCTCATAATTCTAATATGATCATACAGAACAACCGCAATGCTAGACACATGTCATGTTTGAGGTCCCTTTATCTAGAACACCACCGATGGTAAGGTGCTGATGACCTCAGGGGGATACCTAAGTTAGTATTTAGCTGCTCGATTTCTTTGGCCCAGAAACATTTTGAACAGCTAGGGTCGAACCTATACCTAAATCATTTGGCCTTTCATAGAGAGGCATGAGAAGTGTGGAGGTCAGATATTTCAGAGTGGACTAAATCCCTACAAGTACCACGCACCACATCATTCTTGAAAATATTGATGTCGTAGAGTTATCCTTACATACTAAAACTCTGGACCTAGAATAGGTAGGCTGCTTGATGGTAACTATCCAAAGAAGAATCTAGAAATTTTCCTACAGCTTGGTAGTTATCAGCCAAAGAGAAACATAGATGAAGGGCTTCATGAAACATTCCTCTTTTCATACATGCTGAAAATTATGAAAATGCAATATGGTAATAGACTAGATTGCTTCCTTGGTAAAGATGGAGGATGTTTGGGTGGTTTGAAACCCAATGTAGTTGTTTATAGGACAACCTAAGGTTTTAAAAAGTATCGTAGCCCACTAAACATGACTTGGACACTATGGTTTCTAACATATCCATTGGGAGAGACAGAAGGTGTGATACACAATCCATATGAAAATTTAAGGAAACTACTACTTAGTAACACATATCCATGTTTTCAGTATTGTTCTAATTTTATCAGATGTCTCCGAAGAGACATAAGACCTGTATTGTTTTCCAAGAAAACATCATACATAGTAATGATAAAATAAAATTTTCTTTGTTCTGTTAGGGTTTTCTAGAGTTATGTAAACTGAATCCTCTAATACCAACTATAAACACCCCTCCCCGAGAATACCAGGGGTCGGTGCTTGAGAACATAATGTGTGACATTTAACAAAACCATTCACTGATAAATTACACATCATTCCCCATACAGATGATCAAATTCAGTTCAGGTTCTGGGAAACTAGCCACTTCGGTCCAAATTCTTTAGCTCAAACTGATATCTAAATAATTTTCATCAAAACCGTAGGGTGAGCATAAGAATGCCCAACAAGGGGGTTTAAAATAAAAAAATATAACTTTAAAAAAAATTATTGTAAACTTTCCATAAAACATTTCTCTTAAATAAAAGTTGTAACACATGTAACATATCCTAAAAGTGCTCAGTTAAAAACATTCTAATAGAGTTACAAGGAAACATGATGCAATTATTGGAATTCTCATTTGGAGTAACAAATAAAAGGAATTCTAAACATGTATGACATAAGAATATGTAATCACAAATTAAATAGATAAGGGTAATGAATAATCAGAGTTGCGTGTAAAGGTAATAACGTGAATTTCATTCACTGAATACTTATTCACTGAGTGCTTATTTCATGCCATAAGCATTTACTTTTCTCATACTCATAAGTACTGGATCTTAACCATGGGTATTTTACTAGTGGAATATCCATTTGGTTATTTAATTATCATAAATATAATGAGGGAATGTATAATACCGGAATTCAATTTCTATGTCAAGGCCTCGTTCTAAGACCTATTGGCTTATTGCAACCGGACCCCAACCCTGAGATCCTCTGTAATCGGAAGCCATCCTGGAGATTCTCTATAACCGGACTCCGACCCGGAGGGTCTGCTATAACCGGACCCCACCCCGGAGGGCTTACTTTTACCGGTCCCCAACCTAGATCAAACTAGTACAATACATTCCTCATATGATTAATAAGGCCATGTATCCAAAGTGTCCCATACCACCTTGGATACCTAAATTCTTAATCAATTATCAAAATTGATAAACAAAAAAATGTTCAATTTATCACATAAATTAATAACTTGACAACTCATCCATAAACATTCAATGCATTAGATTGTATGTTTATTACTTAGGATATGTATTATTCATGCTCAATTCTTGCACTGATAAATTGAAATCAAAATGGAGTAATTCGTAAAATGTCAGTTAATATTTAAATAATCATTTTCTCAATGATATGAAAAAACTTTTAAACATTCTTTGTGCCTATGATATTTATTTAAAACACACAAGTAATGAATGGATTGGGTTGCGACATAAAATGATAGTTCCTAACTTTTCATAATCCTTGATTTTTGGAAATGAATATATATAGTTTAAAATGACTAATTTTAAATTAAGATAGATGTCATTTGTACACAATCATGCGCTGATAAATGGTCATGTATTTATAAATGGCCATGCCTTATGCTCCATATCATATAAGAACAATTTATTTGAAATGCAACAATTATTTTATATAATGCATGAATTCATGAGAATTTAATTAAACATATCATAAACATACTTTAACCATTGTAGTTTGTTTTAGGCCAATTAAATTAAATTTATTGTTAAACAGTACTACATATAGGGATTTTATTAGTGCTAATAACCACCTTTAATAGCGCTAAAAAAGCGCTGTTAATTTTAGAGAAGATAAGGGGGTCCATTTATCAGTGCTAAAAATAGCACTGATAAAGGGGGACCTTTATCAACTCTTTTTTAGCGCTGAAAAATGTCTCCCTTTATCATCAATTTTTTAGTGCTGATAAAAGGATGATATATCATCACTGATAAATACTACCTTTATGAGCGCTTAATTAGGGCTGATAAAGGCCAAATTACCTATGCAAACCCAACACCTGCACATCACTTGAACACATGACACAACACCTGCACACACAGTACAAAAAACACCTACAAACAATGCACAAAAGAAAAAAAATGCTTTATACATTTTCCTGAAATCACGAATACAAAACAAATCACTTATATATACATTTCAAACAATGTTTAATTTGGTTAAAATTACAATTATCCAAAAAAAAGTTAAAAACATTTATGTTTCATCCTTTTGGCATCGATGATCCGCTCTAAAAAATTGTCGTCCCTAGTATTAGTTGCCGAAAAAAGCATTAAAACTCAGGAAAAAGATTTCACATATACAAGAAATCAACTATTATGTTAGTAATACAATAATTAAATGAATTAAACATTAATATGAAAGAATAGATTAATAAAATTTCAATTATTACTTGTTACGACCTTTACATGTCCATATTTCCTTGGATTGAATTAATATTTTAGAAGAGGATCAACATGATTCATTGACTTATAAATATCATCTTATTAAGATTACATGGATGTGAAAAGAAGAAGAATAAATGTCAACAATAACATGGAATCCAAAAGGTTTCATTTATTGACAAAAAAATGGAGGAATCTCCATAGGTTATACAATATGACATATACATGATGGTGTATTCAATATCAAATGAGTATTCAATTTTAGAATACATTCTAACATTTTCCAAGTGATACCACCATACTTGATAGGTTATAAACCTAATAGTTAAATATATCAGGAGCCTCTAAGAGTTTACTCTCCCATGCCATGTCAAAGGAAATGGGTGCTAACGTGTCTGCATCAGAAATTAGGTGCAACCCTGCTTGGACCCTCACCACTTATTCCTCTCCGAGGACCCCATAAAATATATAAGTTCTTGTTGAAGGTATGGGAGGAATGTATTTCTTAGTTTTAGAGAGGGACTGATGAGAAACTTCACAATTAGATAGGCCATGATCAAACCTATTCACTTTAATTTTGATCTCATAGTTCTTTAGTATGATTATCCAAACCCCACTCTCTCCCCTCCCTGAGACAGCCCCCCTGGATAGCCCCCTCCCTACCCCTTGATAGCCCCCCCACCAATCCACTTGCATACCCCTCCGTCCTCATGGACAACCCCCCTCTCCTTGTAGCCCTCCTACCCTTGGACTACCCCCTCCCACCACTCCACCAGTAGCCCCTTCCCTCAACCTAGACATCCACCCTCCCTCCCCTTGCAACCCCCTCCCTTCACATGGATATCCCCCTTCCTCTTATTGGACAACCCCCCTCCTCTCCAGGATATACCCCTCCCCTTCTAGACACCCCCACCTTCCTCGAAAACCCCCTCCCTCCCCTCCCTGAGACATCCCCCATAGACAGCCCCCTCTCTACCCCTGGACAACCACTTCCCCTTGCAGGCCCCTCCCTCCCACCACTCCATCTGCAGACCCATCCCTCATCCTAGACAACCCCCCTCCCTCCACTTGCATCCCCCTCCACTTCCCTATACACCCCCCTTCCCACCTCCTAGACACCCCCCTCCTCTCTTGGAAATCCCCCTCTACTCTTGGACACCCTCCCATTCCTGGACAACCCCCGTCCCTCCCACCACTCCCCGAGACATCCCCATAGACAGCCCCCTCTCAACCCCTAAATAGCCCCCTCCCACCACTCCATCTGCAGCCCCCTCCCTTCTCCAAGACAACCCCCATACCATCCCTTGCATCCCATCCCTTTCCTTAGACATCCCCCTTCCCACCCCTTGGACAACCCCCTCCCCTCCCGAGACAACCCCTTAGACAACCCCTCTCAACCACTGGATAACCCCTTCCCACCAATACATCTGCATCCCCCTCCCTCCTCCTAGATAACCCCCTCCCTTCCCTTGAAGCCCCCTCCCTTTCCCTGGAATTCCCCTTCCCACCCCCTGGATAGCCCCTCCCCTCCTAGACAGCCCCTACTAGATCCCTCCCACCCTCAACTCCCAGACACCCCCTCCTTCCCGGACAACCTGTCTCCCTCCCTTCCACGAGACATCCCCCTTGGACAAAACAAATACATATTGTTCTCTAAATCTATTGTGAACATGAACCAACAAAATCCAAATGATATATTTTTATAACGAAATAAAATCAACTTTAAACTATCAATTTCAATAATAAAAATAAAAATATTAAATTTTAGTGGCTATATCCAAATGAACATATTGTCATAAAAAACATTCATGTTACAGAAAGAGGAAGAAACCATTGAAAAATTCAGAATTATTCCATTGTATCCAAAATGGAAGTTCTCACATTGCACTAGTAGCAGTGGGGTCAAGAGCAGTGAAGGTGGAACATGAGTTGATAGTGTAAGGTGAATAATGAAAACACACCACTAACATGCTGCGCAGTGTGGATAAACAACCGTAATAATAGGGGGAGAGACCTACATTAGTGATGATAATGACTGAGATGCAGGAAAAGGAAGACGATCGGTTAATGCTGGATATGGAGGAGACTGACATGTTCTGAAGGAGGCAGAAACATGGATACGAATGGGAGAGATTCTATCAGTATGCCGGTCACATATTTGGTGGAAAATGTGACTGAAACGGAGAAAGATGATCCATTTACACTTTTTTTTCACAGGACCACGCACGGCAGTCAGAATGTATGGTGAAACTGGAAAATCATGCATCTGGACTCAAAGAAATTGCGGCAGACAACGCTTGGTCAATAGTGATCGTGGAGGATATAGCACAGAGGTGAGAACAAAATGTAGAATACGATCAAATTCACATGCGATGGGAAACAAGTTTCACAAGGAACTAAAAAACCTTTGTTCGATGGAAGGGAACTGAGGTGAAGGGACACCTGAGTGAAAAAATGCGAGAACATATCCATAAAAGATGTTTTCACTGCCATTCAGACTGCAGCTAATTATGAATCAGTGCTATTTAATCTAGTGGTACCGTCTGACATTCTTATTCAGCGGAAAAAACGCCAATGATGGAACCACACCATCACTCTTGAGATAGTGAGATACAATAACATATTATTTTATGCATCTGGTGAAACTTTTAGAAAAAACCTTCCATAGAATGCATGGCTTCTACAGGCTACATTAGAGTGAATTTCAGTCTTATCTTTTTGGATTTTAGTCATGTCTTTGATGGACTAAATGAAGATATTAAAGTTTATTTAAAGGAAATATGGTGATCTTGTTAAAGGCTCAAAACAGTCTTTTTTCATATTTTTTGATCCCCCTCGACGCTTCAGTTAACATCATTAATGTCCCCAACCTACCCCTGGAAAGCACCCCCATCCCATCACTCCACCTGCAGCCCCCCTCCCTCATCATGGACAACCCCCTTCCTCCCCTTGCAGCAAATTTCCTTGGACGCCCCCCTTCCCACCCCCTGGATAGCCCCCTCCCCTCTTGGACAACCCCCCCTCTTGGACACCCCCTCCACTCTTGGACACCCCTCCTTCCTAGACAACCCCTCCCTCCCCTCCCCGAGAGATCCCCCTGGATAGCCCCCTCCCTACACCTAGACATCCCCCCTCCCACCACTCCACCTGTAGCCCCCTCCCTCCTCCTGGAAAAACCCCTACCCTTTTACCCCCTATCTTTCCTTAGCCATCCCCTTCCCACCCCCTGTACAACCCCTTCCCTCTTGTACAACCACCTACACTCATGGACACCCCCATCCTCCCTCCCACCTGGACACCCCTCCCTCTTAGTTCTTTAGTGTATACCCATTAATAACCTTCATTATCCAACTATATTTTCATCATCTATTTGATAATGGAAAAAATATTATTTATACCCCACCTTTAAATAATATTAATTATAAAATAATATATATTTTGAAGATATATAGTTCAAAAAATCAAGGAAAAACACCAAAAAAAAATATATTGGTGGAATATGAACGAAATTTTACATAAATATAATGTGAGAAAGGTAAATGATGCATATGTTGGGTCTTTAAGACATTATGTAAGATATATTGGGCCTCAAAAGGAACTAGAATATAATCCTAGGGACTTTACATGGGCTCAGAATTGGTTTGGTTGGTTGGAACGTTTGATGCCTTACTATGGACCCACTTGAGGTGACTCTAGAAGTGATCTACCCATTGTATATTATCACTATTTAATGGAATTGAATGGTTCTTTGTATGTCCACCCATCCCTTCTGGATACACCCCTCCCTCCCCTCTTAGACACCCCACTCATGGACACCCCCTAGACACCCCTCCCTTTTGGACACCCCCCAATTCTGAACACCCCCATGGGCATCCCCCCTCCCTCCTGGACACCCGCCACCCACCCTCACACCTGGACACCCCTCCCTTCTATACACACCCCCTCCTGGACACCCCCCCTTCACTTCTGGAAACCACTCCCTCCTGGACACCCCCACCTGCCTATAAGGGAAACTAATTCGAAAATTGAAAATCCAAGATATTGGTTCCCATCAAGCTTTTAAGATGCTCACGAGTGGACAAAATGACTATGTATTGGTCGAATTCTACACTATCGACCAGTGTAGTCTAGTGAGTTATGATTTAATTGAAAGACAAAACATTTCTAAAACCATTCTTCATAACCGAAGGATATAAAACATAATATATTCTCAATAAGTTTAAAAAATTGAGATATCAATGGTCATATATGGATAAACTAAGTAGTAAGAATTAACCTTCATCTTATTTGTGTACAGTCTTCCATCAGGTGTGTTGCCCATTCATTTCTAAACACATCTATATCATCTTGTGAATATGAGTTTTTGTGACAGTCATGGTAGTACTAAAAAAATATAAATACACAAAGTATTAATAAATATTTTAAATGAACTCATAATTATTTTTGAAAATACTTTTTGAGGGATTATAGTTTGCTGGTGAAATACGATCTCATTTATAAATATACCAACATAATAACCACAGTCCTTTCCGTTTGTTTGTTTTGGACACTGTAGAAAAATCGACAAAAATAATTAATTAATTTTTATATGTGTTTGGATACTGCAATGTTATTATATATAACAGGATAATTTTCCTGTTGTATATCTTGTAGGTGTTCTTAACATTAGGACATGGATTTATTCCATGCAGTAGATGATATTGTTGCACCGCCCTATCATAATAGATTCCTCAATAAAATATAATATAAATTATAAAACTATATTCTTAGTTTTAAAATGTTTGATCTTGTGTATTACAAATTAATAAACACCATTATGTGTGATGTGTTTGTTGGATATCCATGCATTGAATCCAGAAAATAATTATTTGGAGTATCCAAATTTACTGCAATCAGCATCCAATGCTACCTAAGAACACAAAAAGAAATAAGTTCAAAATGAAATGAAAATATAGTTGATATGATTAGATTTTAGAGTTTTACCCCTGAATCGTCGGTTTTAAAAAGATCCTATCATCCTTAATTTTTTTTTCAAACGATTTGAGCAGGGCTGACATTATTGCAGCCTCTTTATCAGAATCTATTTCCTCCTTTGAAGAGGTGATGCGAGGACTAACGAGTCTAAATTTTTGTTCATGGGGAAATCCCTTAAATTGTTTTTCATATATATTCCTACAAAAAAATATTAAATGTATTTACTCATAATTGTTAGATTATATTAGATTTTTTAAAATAAAATCATGAAAACATAACTCATGTATACATTTACAATTGAGGCACCTAACCATTCATACTCGAGGATTTCATTTACATTTTCAGAACTAATGAAATTTGATGCTTCCTCTCTGTACAATTTTTTTCCAAATAAATTGTGTGATCATTACCATCTATCAACTTTGTATCCATATGAGCCTGTAATGATACTAACTATGGATATAGAACGGGGTGGGGTGAATGTGCTCTCAGTAGACCATTTTAATCGGTTGGTTGATCCTTCTGATAGTTTTGAGATGATATTTCATTTTACCCCCTTCTCTTTGTAGTCCTATAATATAATTCATTAGTTTAGACATTTGTTCATTAAATGTTAAAGGGCCAGTATAAAAATAAATTGGAAATGGATACCTTCTTTTCGACATGTTTTTATTACAAAAATTTCCGGCCATGCGATGAATGTTCCCATAGCTTGTTCAACAGTATGAATGTCATCATCATCATTTGGAGTAGGTATCTCATCACTCGGTTCATCATCTACATTAATTGACCCTCTGAAATGATATGTTGGAAGTTTTCTATTGTGTAGCATGTCGTTCAGTGTATTGAACGCCATAGCCCCAACTACAAGGCGAGAGTTGGGAGTTGATAGATATAAATCACAGTAATTTTCAACATGTATAATATTATTATAGGAAAGGTATTAATGTCTATGTGATTCAAATTTCACAGAAACAAATATTAAAACATTTACTACTTTATCTATGTCAGTTTTTAGAGGAATGTCTCACCTCAAAGCTGGTGGGGTGGGGCAGAATAATCACACACAACTTGTTGTTGAGTTGTTTCTTCTCTTTTCCTCTGCCCCTTCAAACTTGCTATCATCTCTCTATATTATTATAATTCTTCTTGAAAATTTCTAATTTTCTTGCAGAATTTCCATTTTTTCATTTTGATCGTCCTATTGTTTTTGTTTTTGAAAATATGTTTGAGGTGTCACCCCAAAACCCACACCTCTAATGTGAGCATATTGTTTTGGTTTCTTCATGGCAGTTGAACATATGTCTGCATCTGGGGGGGGGGTTGATTCCTATGACTATGTAAGATAGAAAATATAGAAAAATAGGTTGTCATTTTAATGTAATAGAGATTTAAAGAAAATAAAATTTATATTATGTCATACTTACACATGTTTCTCACACTTTTTGTGTGTTTTTATCTATCAGTATCCCCGCATTATTTACACGAGCCTCCTTCCATATCACATGGTATGGGATGGATATGGATTTCAATTTTTATTCATAAATATACATACAAACAGATAAACATGGTTATGGTGTTTTTTTATGTCACGTACTAGTAGTAAGATAGATTTAAAATATGTACCAATTTTTTCTCAAGTGAAGTGCACCCTAGCTTTGCTTTACGGTAAGGGTACACTAGTTTGGTTGCACGTTTTTTATTTTCAGCACTCAGTTGTTGTCTCATAAATAAAAAAACGCCAATCAAATTGATGAATACAAGCAACATTAAATAATGTATTACCCCACACAATATACCTGAAAAGTATGCTCCCCATGACGGTTTCTAAACACATCCCATGCTCTTTTGGATATCAATTGTGCATAAAGAGGAGGTGGGTGCGGCTTGATTTTCCCTTAAGCATATTTAACATGATATTTTGTTAAAATTTTGCGGAAACCTCTATAAATCATTCCTACAACTCTTAATACAAATTCCTTGTGTGAGGCATCTACTATAAATTCACTCTTCAATTGATGACGAAGACTATGTCAATGTTTTCGTATTTTATTTTATTTTAATAAATTAATAAAATGATATCATAATGTTACCATAATTGCTTCCCACATTAGTGTCGTAAGCCCCATGAAAACAAGGTTCCACGATTGTACATCAATCGACACACATCTCCTTGTGATGATTCCTATGTAGCTACTAAATATGCATCTATTGGGGTTAACATTTTGGCCTCACTTATTCCATCCCACCTCAAATTTGATGACTTTTTCTTTTTCCTTAAGGATTTTGGCTAACACTTTCAAACTAAGGCACACTTGTTTTTTTTTCACTTTTAGGGAATCATTTCCTACAATTTCCTCAGAAGTATCATCATTATGTTCCTTGAGAGCCCTAGAATCAGCACTGGGACTAGTAGAAAAAGGCTGAGAAACCTCTTGTGCCTCAGCATTGGGACCAGTAGCAACAGGTTAAGAAACCTGTTGTACCTCAGCACCGGGACCAGCAATAATAGGTTGAGAAACCTCTTGTTTCTAGGCACTGGGACCACCAGCAGCTGATTGATAGTCCTTTTGTGCCTTGGGATTGGGCGCATCAGTAGGTTTAGAAGTCATTATCTACAGAAGTGGATTAACATTTAATTTAGATTACATAAAAGTAGAAGAAAATAGATAATAACAAAATGTAACACAATGTATTTTACAATAAACAAATAACCTTATTATTTTACTCTATTTTTTTAAAGGATGAAGAGATTTGACCCCTCTATCAACTATATAAATCCCTTCCTTATGGTCTCCTCTGAAATACAAAACACAATCTATATTGGGACCACTACGAAATGATTAGGAAGTCTCTATAGAAGGGTCATCCTCCATTGAACTTTCATCTGACCCTATAGTTGTTTTGGTTGATAATAGAATAATTGACCAATTTCAGTTTGCGGGGTCTGGATCATAAAATACTTGTACTTCCTGTGATTCCATTATAAATGGTTTGTCTTTACCACTATCCTTACTGAATTAAACTTTCACGAATCCTAATTCATCTATTTTAACAGTACTACTGTTATTAACCTACATGAATTGAAAAATCCTCACTTTTAATTTCATATAATCCAACTCCCATATTCGTTTGATGATGCCAAAGTATGACATATTTTCATAAATTGTATTTCTGTCATTAGCACTGGAAACATACATCACCTCAGCCACAAGTGTAACCCCACTATTCTGCATGGTACTGTCTTCTTCATGTTCATTAGTATAGAATGTATAACCATTAACTGCATAAGAATTGTAATATAATATATACACACTTTCTACTCCGGCTAGCCATTAAAATCATTCTGAAATTGAGTCTGGATTTTCATCTAACTGCTTAAAAATATGGACCCAAAACAATCCTATAAACTGTCGATTATGTGTATCCGATATCCATTTTTAGTCCTAGAAGGATTCAAATGCCTAAGAATTTCATTGTGAGTCTGAACATATACGTCAACTTCAAAACTGTAATGCAAAACGTAAAGGTAATCCTGCTCCTGATATGTAATATTTATTGTGACAACCTATCTTCCAGAAATTCCTTCACCCTCAAGCCTCCCAGTGTGGCGAAATTTTAGTAGGCCAAACGTTTCCACACCAGACAGGTATTCAATACAGAATTCAAGCGCTTCCTAGAAAATATATTTCTCAACAATAAAACCCTCTGGACGACTTCAATTTTTGACATACCCTTTCAAAATCTTCATATACCGTTCAATGGGGTACATCCATCTATAATGTACCGGACAATATAGTCATATATCTCTCCCAAAATGAACCATCAAATGAACCATCATATCAAAAAATAATGGCGGGAAGAACATTTCCAATTCACATAATATGACAATGATTTTTCATTTCGTAGTTGGAAATTTTTTCGGGTCTATAACTTTCCTTCATATATCATTGTAGAGGAAACAAATCTTTATTACTTTATGGCAGACGTTCTTGGAAAAAATGAAACGTAAATCTATAGGAATTAGATCTTGCATCAAAACATGGGAGTTATGTGATTTCATACCCTTTAATTTTAAATCCCTCATTGACACGATGTTATTGATATTTGATGAATACACCTCTGGAACCTTTACATTATTCAAGAAGTTGAAAAACTGATATCTCTCATACCTGGAAAGAGTGTAAATAGTAGGAGGAAGAAATGTTCATTTTTCACCCTTCACTGGTGCCAACTCTTCTTGTATTCCCATCTCAACCATGTCGAATATAGCCTTAATTACATCCTTTTTTTCGAGTGCATTTAGCAATGTGCTGATGAAACTATCACTTACATTTTTTTCACAATGCATAAAATCAAGAAAATGTCTGACATACAGACAATTCCGGTATGGTGATTCAAAAAAAACTGATTTTTTTTCCAATCAGTTTTTGTAAGGTTTTTTGAAAATGGTTTACCAAAAGTAGTGTCCAAAAATTTTACTTTCTCAATCAATTGATCATCTATTAGTGGAGGCGGTGCAATACGTTCTTATATACTTTCGTCAAATGATGTCGTCCAAGATTGGTTCTTAGGTTGTCAGGGTAGAAATCTACAATATCCTAGAAACACAGTTCTCGATGTATGTTTCAACCAAATTGATTGTGTATTTTGTTTGAAAATGGGACACCGTTGAGTTCCTTTAATGTTATATCCTAAAATTTTTTTGGATGCATGAAATTAATTTATCATCTTGTACAACATAGATTTCAAAGTGAAATAATTATTTTTGTAAGCATCATACAACATAACACGTGAATCCCACAATATTTTCAAATCCTAAATCAGTGGATCCAAATAAACATCAATATCATTACCCTGTTTTTAGGACCTGATATAAGCATAGATAATATGATGTATTTTTGTTTCATGCATAACCATGATAGTAAGTTATAATATACCAACATAACCAACCATGTATTTTGACTGCTTCATTGAAAACCAAATGGAATCACCCCATCTGTAGATAACGCGAGATGAAGGTTTCTCAGCTCGTTTCCAAATTCAGGATACTCGTGATCAATTCTCTTCCAATGAGGAGAGTCTGTCGGGCGACATAGTTTCCCATATTTAATTCTTGTATCTGTATGCCATGTCAATTATCATGGAGTATCTCACTTCCATATAGGTGTCTAAACCTTGGAATGATTGGAAAGTACCATACAACATTCATAGAACTTGAATCATATTTCTTATATCGAGAAGCATGACATTTTGGGAATTCATTAAGTGATTTTTGGTTCATACGAGACAATATACAATCACTCGGGAGGGCATGTATTGTTTCAGAGATCATACCCATCGATCGTAGCTTTCGTTTGGCATCGTATGTTTGGCATGGTAGATCATTATCTACTGGGAGCATGCCATTTATGAGAGAAAGTAGTTCTATAAAACTAGCGTCACTCCACCCATTTCCTGTTTTCAAATTATACAGCTTTAGTACGGGTGACAATGCCGAATATTTAGTGCAACCAGTAGACAATGACGTTTTTGTACAACTATTTAACATCTCAAACAATTATGGGCAATCATGAAGTTCATCTTCTATTGTCCTTTACATTTCCTCAATACAATCTCCATCATCATTCACATCTGTAATCACATCCTCTATATGATAGTCTTTATTGTTCATGCTTGTAATCATATCAGATGACTATAAAATGCCGTGTTATCTGAGCCACTACCAACATTTGTTTTTTCCCGTGTTTATTCGAACATGTATAACTTTGATGTATTATATGACAGATCAGGTGTTCTTCCAACTCCTTTAGACCATTTTGTCTTGAATAACAACAACGTAAATAGAGAAAAAGTATTTGAGATGGGTCACATGCATGATATTTTGACAACATGATAATCTCTTTCACGCCATATTCATACTCTTTTGTCAACTGATTAACATTCATCCATTCTTCATTCATATTTATCGTCTTTATGGGTCCGATCATGAACTTTCATAATATTATGTTCTAATTAATCATGTATCATTTTTTGGGTTTAATAAAACCAATCATGGTAAAAATTCCTCTACCATGAACCATCATTGGATACTATTTAATTATTACTCTAACCTCACTAACTATATGTCCACAAATTTCATCTCCAAACTATAAAATATAAAAATAATCACATCACATGTGGTTATAAAGTCCATCTAGGTGTGATTGTAAACATAACCAGTAGAACTCCCTCAATAAAATAATATAAGGATATAATGTGCTTCTCATACATGAAATAAAAGAACATACCCCCAAAACATGTGAAAGTACTTGAAATATATCTATATACGAGGGATTGTGCCCTGTATTTTATATATCTCCATGGAGTGCCTAAAACCCATACATGGAGGACTCTTCACTGAAACATTGAGCAGTACCATACTCAATATTTTCTCCAAACATCTCACTTGTCACTAGTTAACTCTCAAGTAGAGTCAACATAATTAAAATATCCAAACCACTTCGTGTGAAATTTCCAATGATTGGGGGAATCTTACTATTGTGATCTTCATGAGAAGATATTTATAATGGGATACCCATTAATGAAATACTATCATCTAAGTAAAAAATAAATAATAATAATTAATATAACATAGCACATAATTTGTTTAATGTGTACACAATGTGTAGGGTTCTTAATCAAGGTTGGTTGTATACTACCATTTCAAAACTCATGTGAAATCCCTATACAAGGTGTGTCCAGTAGGGTGAACATCGTGTATGGATAAGATTTAACTGATTTAATCTTTCATATATCAAATTAATTACATGTTATTCGTACAAAGACTGCATGATACCTCTAAAAATACATGACTTATAGAACAAAATGATATAAAGGCATGTACATTAGAATCATACTGAGTCACCTCACTGGTTATGCATCACATTTTTGTGGAATACATGGTGTGTAGTCCTTACATGACCAATAGGTGTGTATAGTGTATACACATAATATTTCTATGGTATCTATAAATGGTGTGAGTGAGGTAAAACTCGTATCATCTGGTTCTACCATTATTTTCTGGAATGTACATGGTTTGATGCTGAAGTATATGTCTTGGAGATACATTCTGTGTGACCTTGTCTCACATGACAAGTAACATTTAAAATGAAACCTATTCCAAGTTTGAGTCAGAAGATGAGTCATGTGGTGTAAATTTTTGAGATAAATGTTGTATGGAAATAAAATATATATGAAATCCATGTATGGTGAAGCATGTTCCATTTAACAAGACTACATACCATGTATTTTTAAAATATATATAATCTGAAAAATGCCATCTTCACACCATACACACCACTTTAACATCCATTCATGGTTTCCATTACCGACCAAATTTGTGAACCTCATAGCATCCAATGCACCATGTTGGGTTAATATCTTTCCAACTAAAACTGTATAATCCATCGCCATCCAACTATTCTTTAAAATACACCTAGAACTCACCATATCATTTTCATAATGATTCTAAACCCAAGTACTCTTCGATTATAATCTATTGTGAAATTTCATAATAACCATCAAAATTAAATGTATATTACATCTGAATATTTGAGATAGTGGCGGTGGGAAAAATACTAAACCACCAATGGGTTAGCTCATGTTTAGGTTCATCAAAGAACATTAGTATTATAAAATATTATAATTCTCTATTCATGAGTGAATAGTTTCATAATGTATTAAATTTGAACTGAAATTTATTCGACAATTAAATAAATTATCAAATAATATTATTATTGAGTATAATTTTAAGTTTATATAATCATCAATACGAAAAAACCACATTATAATAAAATATGAAGAAAAATCCATGAAATAACATTTTTAAAAATAGGTGAAACTCCATCCTCGTGTTCATCCCATTATAGAAATAAAATATTAAAATAATAAAACTATCATGACCATAGGTAAAATGTAATCAAAGTAAACATATTACTTTATTTATGTGTTTAGAAAATAATATAATTCAATTATTTAATCTCATTTTCTTTAAAAACCTCATTATTTACATGAAATACAAATCCTCAAATAATTAAAGTCACATTATGATAATTTTTTGGGAAATGATGAAGTATTCAATTTTGCGCACCTTATGAGAAGAAGAATAATTTATTTAATTATTATTTATTTTCATTATTTTCTCAAAATAATCAATTTATCATTAAAAATGGTCATCATTGACAACATCTTTTAAGTAGAAGAAGTGAAATCTTGGTTTGTGGAGAATGAGTCAAACATATAAATAATAAAATCATATCTCTTTGGAATTTCCCTAAATCTCGATGATCACATCACATTCCACATTTTTTTTGTCTCAACTAATGTATTGAAAATGGGAAAAGAAAATAATTATTTTTTCTATAAATAGAGAGGCATGTGAGTTTTTATTCTCCAAAAGTTTTTCCACATAAAAAGGAATTAGGAGAAATCCATTTTTGACTAGGGTGTCCATAAAGTGTCTTATAGAGTCCTCTAGAAGTGGTTTTCTAGGATTCAGTGGTATTGCACTAGTAAAAAAGTTGTGGTTCCACAGAAATGGGTAAAGTTTGGATTGATATTCAGTGGTGTAAGAACAACAAGACGGAAAAAAATGGCATATCAATCATTCTAACAACCACAACACCATACAAAAACACAATCGTGATCACAATCGCAACACCATACAAACCAAAAAAACACAATTTATGATTTTAAAAATCATACCTTAACTAATTTTGTTTATAAATTCAGGGATTATCATAGAAGTTTTATCATCCTGGGGTGTTCATTCATATGTCAAGTATACCCAAATTACAAATTTTTTTATTCAGAGGTTCAATAAGAACCGACCAACATGCAATTCATTTAGCGCGCAAACAAGGACCACCAACGACCACGATTTTCAGATCATAATTTATCTGATACATTTCACATTATAACCATTAATATAAAATAGTAATAAGACGTGAACAAGAGGAAAACAATTAGTAATAGGAGAAAAATCATCGTGAAGGTGTTGTTCAGCACACGACAGAGGTGTATTCGCACCAGATGAGAGGCGCACAAAAGAAGAGATTTCCTATTGAAAAGAAAACATAAAATAGGGGAAACCCATGAGAATAAAATAATATAAAACATAGAACACCATTTACCACATCCCACAAACCCCAAAAACCCACTAAATCCGAAATAAACCCACACCATGGTTAAACAAACCTTATTATAACAAGAAATTATAGAACCCACCTTTGATAGAACAAGTTCAACAGACTTTTAAAATATAAAAGATGAACATATGATGGAAAAAAGGTTTAAATAATTAAACATTAGACATTTCATTCCCATTGAAAAAACCAGGACCCTAGAGAAGGTTTCATACACCGAAGGCAGTGGCGGCGGAGGCAGTGGCGGAGGAGGCTGCCACGACGGAGGCAAATGCAGAGGAGTCAGCAGCGGAGGAGGCAGCAGCATCCGAGGCATCGACACTGGAGGCAGTGGTGGTGGAGGCAATAGTAGAGGAGGAAACAATAGTAGAGGAGGATGACAGTCATGGTAGAGGAGGAAAACCCAGCGGTGGAGGAGGAGGAGGAGGAGAGGTCGTAGGGTAAAAGGGGACCAGTTCACCTTATACAAAAGCTTGAATACCTGCGAGAGAGGAGGGGCTTGTTAGGGTTCTTAAATAAAAACCGAAGGAACCTTTATCAGTTCTCATTAAAAGTGATGACAAGTGTATGTTTTATCAACGCTAAAATAAAGGTGCTAATAAAACATAACTTTATGAGCACTTTTTCGCGCTGACAAAGGTATCTCGTTATCAGCGCTAATGAAGCGCTGATTAAGGTATGTTTTATCAGATATTTTATTTTAGCGCTGATAAGACATACATTTATTAGTACTTTTAATGAGTTCCAATAAAGGTTTCATCAGTTTTTATTTAATAATCAATTAATATTCTATATTTTTTTGTATTATAAATATTAAAATTTTATATCTATTAAGAATTAAAATGTTTATCATGGCTAATAATAATGATGATAAAGGTTCCCTTTATCAGTGCTAAAAAACATCTTTGATAAATGGTACACCTTTTTAAAATCTTATTTTAGTTCTAATAAATGTTATCTTTATCAGTTCTTTTATTTAGCGTGGATAAAGGCACACCCCTTTATCAGCACTTTCTATTTAGCGCTGATAAAGGGAAATGCTTCCCTTGCCCTGTTTTTTGGTAGTGAAATTTTACAGTTGGATACATATAACCATTTATATATATATATATATATAATATGTACCCGTCACACCCACTTACATGTCTTTGGCGCACATAGTCATTGAGTTTTCAATCAAATAATTGTATAAATATATTGGTATAGTGGAGAAAATCTTGTGAGCACACACCTATATTATATAATTATATATATATATATATTTGTCATGGATTTAAATTTGAAAAACATGAATTGATTAATTATAACCTAAATATATTTAAAACAAATATAAGTTTGAAAATAAATGATCCTCCTCATATGCAGAACCAGAAAATAGATGATATAATTATTATAAATAAATAAAAAATTTTAATCTAAATTTTTTTTAGCGCACCCTTATATTATATTTACTAAATCCTAAAGTTAAATATATATATATTAACATCTCAAGATAAATATAATTTGTTTTATAATAACAAACCCTTAGCATCATAATAGTAATTCATATTTTAAGAAAATGAACTCCCTTGCGAGAACTAGGAAAATAGGGAGTAAAAATAAAGAAACACATTTTCCTTACAAAAGAATAGATAGTAAAATAAATAAACATTCAAGAAAAATAATTAAACATAGAATTTAATGAATACTTTTTAACATTATTTAATAATTAAAATCACTGGATTGAAAACCAAAACTCATGTTAGGTTTAAAGTATATAAATGCATGGTCATACATACATAAAAACTAAAGTTTTGCAAAATAATATGAATCCATTTGAACCCAAAACATTATTTTCATCCAAGAATTTATTTAAAGATTTTAAATCATCATTAATAACATAAAATAGAAATATATTGAATTATGTGTATATGTTTGAATATACACTAAGAGTATATTAGGTTTTGTATAATTAAGACAATATTAAATGAACCTAAATATAATTATCGACCTTAGAAATATTAATACATAAAAACTTTTAACATTTGAAAAACCTAGATTTATGTTAGAGATGATATATTTATATAAAAATTATATAAAAATTAATAAGTTTATGGGTTTTTCATTTCACAACCAAACAAGTACTGCTCGCATCGGTTAAACATTGGTAAACAGTATTTAGGAATCTAGAATAGGTTTAGGATGGAAATCCATAAATAAATATATATATATATATCTCTGTGTGTGTATGTGTGAACATATATATACTCGTATATAAAAAGTGTGTATATATAATTTTTTACATGACAGAAAAAACACAAAAAACGGTTACTTTATATGTTAATTGCCTTGTGGCAAGACTCATATTCACCAAGAAAGAGGTGTACTGCTTAGGTTTGGTATGCTAGAACCCTGATTGCATGTGCAGGACCTTATTAGAGTGAAGAACTGAGATGGTGAGCATTAACAACATCCCTTTAAAGACTATCTTCAATAGTATTTATATATTTATACGTTTTTGAAAGAACTGTAGTAAATATTTATTTATTTATTTATTTATTTATTTATTTTCATTATGAAATAAATAAAATGGACAGACCAAAATAAATAATAAATTAAATCAATCAATAACCGGACAAAAACACCAAAAGAAATGTTGGAAACCAACTTTGGTAGTTTGAAGAAAAATCGAATAGCAATATCCTATCGTTGATGAAAAAACACAACCTAGGCCTGGTTCAACATTAGGAATGGACTCTATCGCAAGGCCTCAACTCCTGTTGTTTGAACCCGACTCAGTCCCAACCTCCTACTCGATGACTGTAGTAAACCTCCAAGCACGATATCGACTCCTCTCAGCGAATGCTGCTGAACCTACTTGAATCTACCCTCAAGCACGACACACCCTGAAAGAGACCCACATGCCTACTCGAAAACCTTGGTGTTGCGACATTGCTCGACCCCACCCTACTAAGACCCTAGACACGACCTAGATTCATAACCTGTATTGGTAGCGTGGACTCCCCCTTTTCCGGATCTCAAATCCCGCACGTGATTTCTTTTCTTTTTGTATGTTTTCTTCCTCTTGATTGGCGCCTAAACCGTTATCTATGTTTTTTTAAAAAAACAGGACCCTCCAATGTGGATCACAAATCCCGTTCTGAATTCCTTCTTCTTTTTTTGTTATTTTAATAATATATAATTATTATATGTCAATTATTATCATATATTTTATGGAAGTCAAAAGGTTATATATATGAAACTAATAATCCACTAAATTATCTAATAATCTATTATCTTAACAATACTTCTTCATTTTTTCATTCACGTTTCCTTTTTTTCAATCATGTTTTTTACTTTTATGCCATCATTACCGCTATATATTAGAATTTGTTTTCTTCTTTGTTTATGTATTATTAATACATTATTATCACTATTTAATTAATTCCATTAATGTAATTTATATGAATTTTATCGTAACACATGTTTTATAAGTTTAAATTTTAACATTAAAATTAGTTATACCGTTATAAAATATCATAATATTAATTAATTATTTTAAAAATTAAAATAATCAAAATTTTATATTGTAAATTAACAATTATTACTTTATATATATGTACACTCTATATATTAAATTATAATTACCACATTACATTATTAATAATATATTTCAAATATATTTAAGAAATGGTTTATTCAAAAGTTATATTTCAAATCATTTCATATACATATAGATATAATTCATGTTTAATAGATATATGTATATTTGCATTATATATATAAAATAGTAAGAATTTTTTAAATCTAAAATTTATTCATAAATTTAAAACAAATAATTGTAACTATACATTTTTATAAATTATTTGAAAATAAAAATTTATAATTCCAAATATATTCAATGTATAGTATTTATTTTTTAATATTAGATAAATATTATCAGTGTAATTGTAATAGATAATATACTTTTTTAAAGAAATTAATTTTTTTAAATATTTTTTTTCAAACACTCATTTTGATAAATTTTATTATTCAAATTCATTAATAACTATATATCCAAATTAAAATATAACACTATAAAATTAGTTTTAACAGTATACAATTATAAATAAAAATTATTGTATAATTTACTTAAAATCAATTTAATTAAAATTATTATTTTAAATTATTAATATTTTTTTAACAGAAATAAACAAAATAAAACACATTTTTAATGAAAATAAATTTAGAATATTTTATGGTGTTATAGATATTTCCTTTGATTTATGAAAACATTGAAATTGATATATGGGAAATCACTTTTAGTAATGAAAAATGAAGAACCGATCTTGATAGATTAACGTATATTGGGTTTTATAAATAAACCAGTGAAATGTGATGAAGATGACTACCTTATTTCATACTAAAATAAAAAAAGGATAACAAAGAGACTCTTGAAAGGTTGATCGCTCTAATTTTGAAGATAATTTATGGTATTATTAAATTTTAATATAACAATTTTCTGTTAGGAGTTAAAAAATAAAAAAATTAATTTTCAACCTTGGAGATCAACTAATGTGTTAATTTTAATAATGACATTATATCAATATCTTTCCCATAGTCGATAAAATTTTAGTATAGCGAATTAAACCAGATTAATTCACTACATGAGAGGTTATGTCATTAATAAATAAGAACTTTCCATAAAAAATGAATCATTTTATAGATTTTAAGTGATCTTCAATAAATAAATAATGTATATTTGAACAAAGATGAAAAAGAAAATTGATTTACTTGAAAAAAATCACATGAACTAGGGTAAGAGAAGGACATAGAGTAAGGGTTAAAAGGTTGAATTATCCCTATAAAAATAACATGAAGAGAGCATAAAATCTAAAAAGGATGTTTATAAAGGTTTATATAAATGGTTTCCCAATTGAAAGAGAAAGACTAGAACATCAAGTTTCTATAATCAGAGCATGGATCTATAAATGAAAATGAGAATTTATAGATTCAATTTATGATATCATCAACTAGTTGAGTTTTAAAAACTAAATATCATGAATAATTTAATAAAAGGAATCCTACGACTAAATCTATAAGATATAGCTCCCAAAATAAGGTAGCCACAATGTTTTACTTATATAAAATAATGGTACATGACATGAGTGTAATTTTAGAATAACAATTTCTTGTAGGAGGTTTAAAAAATATTATTATTATATTCTCAATCAAGATAAGAAAATTCAATGTATTTTATCAAAGTGTGATTTCTTATAATAGGCAAATGTGGGTATATGGAATGTAATAATAATTTAAAATAACTTAGAAGCGTCATTAGTAATTTCTATATTCTATGAAAAAACATAGGAGAGTTTACCTTTTCGGAAAACATTTTAATATAGGAAATGGAATTATAGCTTCAGTGGAGAAAAATGTAGCTAAAAAAGGATCAAAATTAAACTATGATGGTACATTCAGAGAATCAACTATGGGGTTGAAGATAAAAATATGGATGATAAAGAAGCGGGTTTCACTAGTTTTGAGGAAGGTGGATGAACACAATAAAAAATATTCACTAAGAAAAAAACAGACTTATGTGAATTTAATGGAAATAAAATAATATAGACATGAGGCATGATTTAATAGTTTCACATATCATTCAAAAATTAAATATGTAAATTTTGGGGGAGTAACACTCTTATAGAGAAGTAATATTATTAAAGGAGGTTATGAAATTAAATCATTAGAATAAGATTCCATAACTATCTTTATTCTCATAATATAATATAATCCCTTAAAAAAGAAGGTAATTAATATCATAAGAAATAATAATAATGATTTTTTAAGAGTTATAAACCAAATTAGAATCACATTCAATGCTTATAGTGTGGTTATTATTAAATATATGGTTCAATGTGACCAACCAAATTCATATTCCACGTGATATCGAGAGGTATATTTCTCCCTATGTACATAAATGTTTTGGATATTTTAAGGAAGTGGTATACACATAAGGGTAATACATAAACCATGGGTTGATTATGTTTTAAGATGTTATATGATTTTTTGGAAAGTTGAAATGTGGTTCTTCTAATAAAAAATATGTTGTTTTGATAAAATAACATTTATTCATCTATTAGTTTCAAATATTTTACAGTTATGAATTAAAATTAGTCTAGGAATAAATGTTTAAACCATAACTAACACAACAAGTTTTTTTAATTGAGAAAATAAATTTTTGAATATAAATCTAAACATACCTAATTTAATGAATATTTTTAAATTGGAAAATTATTAACTTATAATTTAATGTATTTTCAAACACTTACTAATTTTTATAATGGGATCAAGATAACATTGGTGGTCATTAAGTGATTTCCAAAAAATTATCATGTTTCTTCATCCTATTGGAAGACGGTGAGTATTACTCAAAGATAGAATCTGTAAAATTTATGGATTTCATCTTTATTTGTTATGTAATAATAATATAATATAAACTAATTATTATAATGATACCATAAATGATAAAAATGAAAGGATTAATTACAAATAATTATCTCTATGTGTGGTAAATTTTCAAACATTTGGGGTGATGAAATAAAATCAATCAGGAAGAGTATTTGATTGGAACTGAAAGAACCTTTAGATTTATAAATATAAATGAGAATAACTCTAAAGAGGACAATGTTTATTAGTATCATGTGGTGTCATAAGATTTTTAATAACAAGGGTTTTCAGTTCTTCGATAATATGGTATGAATCACACACTTTATGCTTCATTGAGAAGTTCTTTATAAATTCAATAAAGTGTTATTGAGATTATATGAAGTATAGTTAATAGTCTTTATAAGATTAAAATTCACTATTGCTGGTGATTATGGAATTAATCGGGTGAAATAGAAGACATTGAGTTTTTTTATTAAACTTTTGTTTCATACATTGAGTTTTAAATTAGTAGGATCATATGAATTCACAATGACTCAATTCTATGTGCTAAATACACATGCTTATTTTTTTAGCATAATGGAGTTGGAAAGTAGATATATTTTATTTTTTACAAATGAATATCCAGAATTTATTTAATTCTATGAGAGGTTTTTTTCTAGTCTAAAAGTTTTGAGATCCATCATTGGTAAAAGTGTCAAAGGCTCAATCAAAAAGTAGTTTGGAGAACCGGGAGGTTGAATGGTAGGATATATGGATAATAGTTGAAGAACATAATATATTTTGAAGTGGTAAATATAACCGATTTTTTTTTATAATTACGTATAAATTGCTGAAAAAGAAAATACATTATCAAATGTTTAATAATGGTAAAAATTTGGATCTGAAGAGGTTGAATTATCCTAATACTAAATTGTTTTGAAATTGATTTCATGTTCCCAATGAAAAATAAAATTCTTCAAATCTCATGACTGGAATTTTGGGTTTATAATCTCACATAAGAAGACACTTACTGAAAATATAGTTTGAGATTTAGAGCTAATAATGTGTGGAATATTGGGGTGTATAGTTGACAAGATTACAACATGAATTTAGTGAAAAAAAGAGATTTTTTGAAAAGATATATATTAATATATTGATACCCAAGTCATTTTATTGAAAAAGGGGGAGGAGAAAATAAAATTGGATACCACTTTGTGTGTGTTTTATCTGTGGTCAAGGTATAATTTATAGACCATGTAAATATGATGAGGAAGATAAAGTTTCATGAATGTTAAATAGATATGGTGATGATAAAGTATTGATTATTAATTTTTATGAATCAAAAAAGGATGAAGACTAGATCCCATCAATTTTTTCAAATAATATAATGTTAATTATGATTAGAAGTCACATAATATGTGTTATATTTGATGTTTTTTGAATTTTGTAAGGAATAATATTATGTGAAAGTTATTTCAAGTCCCATATGGAATTTCTCCCTTCGATTAGAACATTTTACAATTGATGTAATAATACTTAAGGAATGTATGAAATTTGTTTGTTGATATTATAGCACTCTCATCTATATGAGTCTAGTCTTTTAATAATATTTTTAGTCCTTCGATATGAATATCATTGAGATTATCTAGGATAAGAATATGTGATGTTATGTTTTATAGAATATGATTCCTCTACATATAACTATGATAATGATAACATGTTATAACAATCATGAAATTTATTCATGTGATGAGTATAGACTTCTATAAGGATGGATCATCCATGAGTATGAACCTTCTGGTAGTTCACTAGACATGATTATTGTATAACTTGTAGTCATGATTATTGATTGAAATATGATGTTTCATGGTACATAGATCAACCATGAATTATAAATCATGATAGTGTTTATCATTATGCTTGAAAAAATATTTGAAAATAAACTTTGAAATAATGGACAAGATGTAATATGGAAGAATATTCTTGGAAATTTGTTTGAATAACTGCATAAGCATACATGCGGGACTGTATATGTGCTCCATGTTAGGGAAATATTCATACCCAAAGTCCATGATACATATATAAATTGGTCATATAAAAAATTATATCTTGTAATAGTAACTGTAGACCTGAATTTTCAATTATGTATGAGAATTGTATATAAGTTAAAATTGGTTACATACATGATTGAATCAAATTTGGTGAAGGATTGATATAGATGAATTCAAGAAAATATACTTATGATAATTACTAAGCTGGAGAGTTTACCATGTAATAGAATCCGATAAAGAATATATATTCTGATACATGATGGGGTTCATAGGTGTTTAAGTATGAAGTATGGGATTAAAACATTACACATTTCTTGAGATCTACAGAACCTATATTTTATGAGAATAATTCAAAAATGAAATGTATATCACGGTTGAATATATAATTTTTCAGGAGAATTATCATCATGATCTAGGATATTTGATTAATTTTATTTTAGAGATATTTTCAGTCAAATATCACAACAAATGAAGGATATTATATATGATTAGTTTGATAAAGTAATTTTAATGAATAATGGTAAGCTATGTGGCACAAAGTAAAGAAAAAATGACCACGACGAATGAAAAATTCATTTTCAAAATGTCAATAAAAAATAAAAAAGTATAATTTTTATGTTTAAGGATTTATAATTTTTTTATATATCATGAAATGAAAATAAGGAATAAAATATTCATTACCCAAGTATGCTGGTAATATTGGAATGATATTAATGATTTGAAAATTAGAGAATTGTGGATCTTTTCAAGGACAATAAAGGTGATGTTCTGATGATTTTGAATCATTGATAATCCTCATAATTCAAAATTATTAATTAACACATTATTTATTTATTATAAATTAAAGTTAATAAACTATAATAAGGTAGTAGATAGTCCATATTTTATTATATATATACATAATGAATTTTTAATAATGAAATAATAGCATGAGAGAGAGGTTTAAAATTTCTATTAAAAGATATAATATATTGGGGTCAACAAGTAGAATATTTGATTCAATTTTAATCTTTATAAATTATATTTTTTGTATAAAATATGAAGGGATTATGGATATACCATATGAACTGATGAATAATAATAGCATATGATAGAGAATAATAGATAATAATAGAATAGTGTTCTATAGTTTTTTTGGTATATGATAAAGAATAATAATAATATTTCGAGTTACCAATGATGTTCACAATAATAAGAATGTTTTGTAGTTTTGTATTCCTTGAATTAAAATATGGAAGGAAAAATATAATTAATTACTGTTGTAAAGAGTGTGTGTATTTCTTTGTATATAATAGAATAATAAATTTTTCTTGCATGTCGTTTTTCAGGTAGGATAAGAAGAGAGGATAACAATGAATCACTACAATAATCAATAAAAGTATCATCTAGTAGGGGAATCTATTTATGTTTCAAAATATTTACAGAAATTGAAGAAATCCAATTTTAGAGGAATTAAATCTAGTGGGAATTTTGATATTAGAATTTTTGTTCATAAGATCAGTCACCCTATATTATTTTTAGTCCCATGTCTTGAGTGTATGGTACAACACATCTGGCTTAGTGTTTTTTTAGTTGAACCACTATGATAGGTATCTCATTATAGTGGTATGTCTGGTCATGGATCATTTCCAAATTTCACCAATGATTAAACATTTTTATTGAAATGTGAACCTTATAAAATTCTTATCAACATTATGTGTATGCTAAATAATGAAGGATAGGATATAGAATAATAAAATCCAGATATTTATCAATATTCTATATAAATGAGATAAAAGGATAAATTGATTAAAATATTACAAACATTGATTCATCCCCCCCCCACTATCATTATATTGTAAATTTAAAATTTCTCCCCAAAACTGAAACCAAAGATTGTTCGAATCCATTGGATTATCGACATTGATGTTGTTCACTTTTGATGGTTTTAGTTTTATTACCATATTGAAAATGAAATAAATATTTGGTGTTGATATGTCTATCTCATATTTGTATTCATACTATACCAATACTATGAAAGATATGGGAAATATAGAGAAGAAAATTATGTGAAAAACATCAATCTTCTAAAAAAATGAAGTTCCTTCATGCCATGGGATTGATGAAGACAGATCTAGTCTTGCTGGAGAATAATATGTTGTTCAAGTTTCTATCATGGAGAAGGAAAAAATTATTAATAGAATCATATAAATAATGTCAAATTATAATGGGGAATGTGAATATTCTGGGACAAAAATTTTACATGTATAAGAACTAGGTGGAAGTGATCATACATTTTTTAATTAATGTGATATTTTTTTGAAGAAATACAATATTTTTTTCTCTCATTTCCTAATGAAATAGATTTTTTTTATTTGGGGATTATTGAAATTATATTTTACGAGATCACTCATCTTGGAGTTTATGTTGATAACATGGATAGTGAATTAAAATCAAAGGTACATTAACCTATAGTGGTCTATAATTAGGATAGAGTATTTTAAAAAAGTAATGTAGAGATTGAAATAATTTCATGATATAGGATGGAGTAAGGAGTGGAAAAACCCTTGACCCCAATGGTTGTTGGGTTAAAGTAATTCATCATAGAAGAGTAAATATCTTCACATACGACTCTCATCACCATCATGCTACTCAGATTCCGAAGGTTTTGACGAAGAATCAAAAATGTGAGGCACATGTAAATGATTTATCCTATTCTGGGAATACCACTAGTTCTTTTGTATTTTTGGATAATTGTATCGTGAAATAAATCATCAGAAAAGGAAATATATATCATTCCTCAACCATTGATGGAGAGATCCTAGAATGGTTAGATCTTTACAAAAACTTCTTTATCTCTTAAATCTATTTAACTAATGGTATGAAACGTTGGAAATTTTCTGATCTGGTGGTTCAGTTATCTTACATTTGGGGTCTTGATGAATTCAAATTCATTTCTATGGGAAGAGACTTTTTTCATATTTTATATCCCTCTATAAACTTTAATGTTCTTGCATTGTGTTTTGGTTATTTCAATCTAATACTAGTAAAACATAGGGTTTATGAGTGGAATCCAAACCCCAGTTTATATTATTTTAATGAATCTTTTTTTCAAGAATGGATTAATATATATGGTTTAAATTCGGTATTTTGGCATTTTTAATTCTTATAATATATTTCCTCTACGATAGGCATACCAATTCAGATGGATTTGTGTACTAAAAAAGATACTTTTGGTTACTCTTCCCAAATCCTGGTTGAAATTTATTTTGGTTCGGATTTGGTTTATAAGGTTATTCTTTCCAAAACATAAGATGATATAAATATGAGAATTATATATGAAAAATTTACATTGTATTTTTATGTGTTTGGTATTATTGGAAACTAGAGGTCCAATTGTCGTTCAATTATCATATGTGCTAGATGAATGTTCAAAGGTCATGATGAGACATATTATAGAGGGAAGGAAAGACATTAACCTTCCCAAGGGACTTGTGTGAATTCCATGAAGTTGGATAAAAATGATGAGAAAACCACGAGCTGTATTAAAATACCCACCTAAGATCATACTCATGATATTCAGAAGAAATTAGACTTCCCAAATTCTGTACAATATAATAACAAGTATAATATTATGTGGGTTGATTTCGAAGACGAGGATGACATAACGAAAGTACATACTTATTTCAACGATTCTCTAACTATATGCATGAATAGATATCATAATGATAAATATTTGTATGATATCCAAGTAGATAAAGTTTACTTTTCTCATGTAGTGGATGATGATAGATTTAGGCAAGAAAATCATGCAGTATAATGTATAAAATGGATGATTTTTTTAGAAGCTGCAATCGCATTGAAGAGAAAGTGAAAAATGATCACTTATGAAATAACCAAATTAAATATTATGATAATGGATTTGAGAAGGTTTTTTCACTACCTACTAGGTCCAATGAACAAATTTCTACTGGTGATGCTAGTGGTCCCTCCATGGAGATGATGTTGAAAAAAGTTCCCCCCTTGAACTCACTACACTCCACAAATAAAGATGATTTGGAATCATGTAGTTATTTACCACAAGGACATGGAGTGTGATCAAAAACTCTGAATCATATATTGGAAGGATATAGAGTTGAAGTTATGCTTGATTTTGATAGTTTAAATGTGGTTGTTACTTCTTTTGGAAAAAATAATTCTTGATCTATGATTTTTTTGGGAGAAAAACTTGTCGCCAGCTAAACTACTGTAGGTTTTAGGTTTGCTGAACACCAATTCTCCCCAAAAGATTTAATATTATATTTTAAAACCTAGTAAACGATAGGTTAAAACTCATGATAGTATCATACCTCATCTATATTCATTAGAAACTATCTACCCCCCTGTGAGGCTTCCAATGAATTGAAGAGAAAGGATACAAATCCTTGGTTGTGGAAGGCCTCATTCACCCAAATATCAGGTTATTTTAATGCTCAATATCCTACAAAGAGGAAAAACTTCCAGAAAAATGGAGGGTATTTCCATCCATTGTACCCAAACTCCTATAAGAATGGGGGATGACATAGTGAAAAGTCATGCTTCTAAGCTTTATGTGACCTCTCAACCTGTCATGGAGAGGGATGAACAGGTAAGTACAGAAAATACTTTTTCAATTCTTGAATCCTCAAGTAGTGATGATGAGAGAAATAATTGCGATTTCACGATTTAATCCATTGATATATAGGAAGAGTTTGGAATCAGGTTTCTAGATGATGGAGGTGGTCTATGTATGAATGTTAACACTGAGATGTGGGGCTATCACCCACATGGTAGGGGTGGGAGCTCCTCTGGTAAAAGCATGTGCACTTGTTCTCAGGGTTCTTCATGTTTTTCATTATCATTCCTTGATTTTTTGGGGTCTTTTGGTAAGGTAATTCCTCCTCCTTTTTACATTGTTTTCTTCTAATAACATGTGTCCTTTATACTGCCACCTTTTAAAAACTGAAATAAGTTCCTCTAAATTTTAAAATAAAGGGCTAAAATATGGTTAAGAGAATGATGAAGTCCTGAAGACTCTTAAATGTAATAAAAATATATTACATGCTAATAATAGAAATAATATTGGTCTTAAAAATTTAAAAATACATGTAAAATATATGAAAATAAAGGATCTTAACTCAATATTTATTTTTAGGGTTAAAATTCATGAAGAGGAGGAAAATGGATGAGGAATAATTTTGAACATATTGTGGAATTCATTAATGATCAGAAGAATTATCTCCACATGAAATTTCTAGATATTAAAATTAATATGGATAACCTTGATAACCAATATAATGTAACTACAAAATTAAATGTTAAAGTATATTCAATAAAAGTTTATTCTATTGTGTATTTTTCTATCAGAATAACTCAGTCAAGTGGAAAAAATATATTTACATCATTAAGAAATCATTCTCAAACAATCTCGAAAAAAGGTACCGTATATATGTCATTCAATAATAATTTTCTTGAATCCATTTTAATCGATTTATTATACTTGAAAAAATATATATAGGAGTATTGATCATGAAAAATTAAGAAAAGTATAAAACCATACCTATGGTGGATTGAAGGATTGTAGAAGCCCATTACCCAAGAAGAACCCAACATGTTGTGGAGAACACACAAAAATTACAAGTCCATTCTGCAATAAATATTATATATAACAATTTAGATAAAAGAATCAACGATTATGTGTAAAAGTTGGTTCTATAACAATTTTATTCATTGTACATAATATTTCTGGTATAATACACTCAAATTTGAAACCTATACTAAGCCCATATCTAAGGGGAATTTTTTTTGTTAAGATAATATATTCAAAAAATAATATGAATTAGTATAATTCAAACATATTCCATGAATAAGATTATTTCGGTTTTTTCAGAAGATTTTTTTAATTGAAATGGTGTATTAACATCTATGATTCTATATAAACCAGATATCAAAAATACTATAAAAATTATTGAAGAAATAAGAATCAACCATAAGAAGATATAATAATAAATATTTAAAAAATATTTATCCCAACAGGATATCAAAAAGGATAGGTAAGATACCAGGGGGAAATATGTATAATGTATGTCATATTTAAAACATGTCTAAGAAGACATCAAGGAGTGTCACATATAAATGGTTTTATGTGAATAATAACACCTATATATTTTCATGTAGAGGATCCAATGAGTATTCCAATGTTCCAATTGATTTTAGAGTAATCCAATTAGCATACATAGAAATGTAAATGAATTTGGTGATGTGTAAGAAAAAATTCGTTCAAAAGTAAAATACAATATTCTAAATAAGAATGTTTAATTTCATTAAAGGTTTTCAACAAAAGATAACAATCATGATGAAAAAACACTTTTTGATAGATATAAATAACATTTTTACAATTCAAAATCATTTTTAACTATTCAATGAGAAAAATAATCATCCCATAAAATAATTGAGAATTCGTTTTTTATGAGGGCTGATAAGAAGAGAATCTCACTACACAACAGATAATAGGATGTGATGACAACCAATCTTCATCATGATAAATAATAATTTATGTTCAAGTGTCCAAGAATGAGGAGTGAAGGAAATGGAGAAAAATGGATGAGGAAAAACATCTCAAACATACTAGAATGATCATAGGGAGAGTACCTATGTACGAGTAATGTATTATAATTATGTATTTCTAAGATGATGTTTTCTCTATCTAAAATTGATATCTCAATTTATATTTTAAAAAATCCAAGAATGGATAATAATTAAAAAAGATAAATAAAATCGTATCTATCAACATTTAATAGCAATTTAAAGAATATAACATGTTTTATTTATCTTAAATTTGGAACTTTATACAAAATGCTTTTATGAAGATAATAATTTATGATGATGTAGCAACCCAGATCCTAAAACTCTGGAACTAGAGCATAATACCCATAAAATTGAATAGATAAAATGTTCTGATCCCAATGGACCACTCAATTTTGTATTCTTGTTAAACTAGAAATATACCTAAGTCTTGTATTATAAATTATTACAAAAATAAAAAAACATTTAAAATAAATTTTTATCATCTATAGATTCCCTATATAAAAAATCATAGATAACATTGTGTATTCATGGTGAATGAATAAAATAAGTGTGATGAAAAATATTTAGTAAGGGGTAGTTGCAATAGATACAATAATGTTTCAATGAGAATAATCAATATGGAAAGGTATATGATATAAAATATATTCCATGTAATCAATAAGCTAGGAAGTAAGTGTGCAACCAATAATAAAATGTAAATAACTAAAAACAAATTCCATATAAATAAATTGACTATCATGAAAGGGTAAGACCAAATCAATATGGGAAGGTAAATAATTTAAAACACATGCCTTTTTATCAAAAAACTGGGAATGAAATGTATATAGAGATTAAATCATCATAAAAATATCATAGATAGTAATAACTAGATACTAAATGAAGGAAATCCATAATTATAAAATATTTATTCCTAAATAATCATACCTTTACGATGAAGATATATCATCTAGATGGTTCAAAACATACTAAGTGAAAAATCATTAGTTGAGGCTAGCCAACTAATTTTTTCCATGAGAATACCTATGCATCGAGGGGATTTCATTAACTAGTCCCCAACCCAGGTCTTGCATGTTGAATAAATTCGTTATATATATTTAATTTATAAACAAAGTACCTTATCAAATATCTTTATTGAGTAAAGGAAAATATTTATTAATATTTTACTAGTTAATTAAATAAATTTCTAAGTTGAAATAATATGTAAAAATGGTATAAAGGTTTTGAAACAATCATATACATGACAAAAGATATGGATATTTAGATGATAATTATTATTCAATGATTATAAAAAAGTAAATTAATCAAGGTTATGTTAATGAATAAGAAAATGATTCGTGGAAGTGAATGTAAATACTATACTTGGAAAAAATAATCATAATCCATCTTTAGATGGATTATTTATGTATCAATACAATTTATACCTATTACAGTAAGAATGAGTACTGTTGTCATTAATGTAATGAAAAAGATCTTTAAAAACATTCTTGAAGAATTCATGATTTTTATGTTGAAAAATAATTCGAATATACTTTTATTTTTAAATCACTTTTAATTTTTTATTAAAAATAATATTTATAAAATTTAGAATAATGCAAGAAAAAAAATGATTTTGGGTAATTCTGTAAAAAGTAAAAATAAAATTTCATTTTCATTGTAAAAATGATATAAAAGTTCCTTGTTTGGAAGAATCTATGATATGAATTTGAAAAAAACTTTAAAAAAATTTGAAAAATCCTTTTATAAAATCATATGGAAAAGTATAAAGAAAAAATTTCCAAATTATTTTAAAAAGCATGGTTTTATAAGAAAATAAATTTTTGATCAATGAGAGAAATGAACACAATTTTTTTAAAACAATTTTATCAATTGATTTAAGTAACAATGAGTTGTAAAAAGGTAATTTCTCTTGAAAATGATCATTAATATCTAGAAAAGAGGAAAATGAAATGGATTTTTTTGTAATGATAATATATTTTTCATTAACTGAAATTCGAAAAACAAAATCTCAGTTTGAAGGAGATTGGGAAAACATACCTTAAAATAATCATAATGTTGAAGTGGGAATTAATAAATTAATAGATTAAGTGTATTAGATGTAAATACACATAAAAAGTATAAATACAAAAAAAATTAATTATACACATAATCGTAGAATATTAACTACAACGAGGAAGTAACATAACCCATTGAAAAAATGTATTTATTCGATTCTTTGCTTCTAGGTAAATTTTAATTCAATATCAATAGGTGATATAATAATAATTTATTCATAGAATACCATTAATAATTATTTTTTAATTATATTACATTTCCAGGGTAATTATTTACACCATATAAAATCAATTTGTTGTATAACATTACAATATGCCCCAATTAATTTAAATTGAGATGAAATCTTTTACATTACACTTTATTTTGGTTGAATGCCCTTTAATCAATTGAATAATGGTTTTAAAAAATTTATTTTCTTATAGAAGCGTTATAATAACATATTTTATTCTTTTATAACATATTTTCACATATTTGTTAATAATATTGTATTATTTTATCAGTTTCGGTAGTTAATTTCCTTGTTTTTGACTATTTTTTGACATATTATTATTTTTGTTCATATTAAAAAGATCAGGATTTCATCATCCCCAAAAATTAAAACATGATTTAAATATCATATATATTATTTATACATGTACTTATATTAATCCATAAAATTTTGTTATAGAAAATGAAATACACTATTCATGGAGATGGAATGTTATATGTACGTGTGAATGTTGTTTCCATTTTATTGTAATATTTAATAATAGAAAATTAAATTATATATATATATATATATTATAATTTATGTAAAATTATGATGTTATATATATTACATATTCTTATTAAAACGTTACTTAATATATTCCATTTAATGTGTGAACAAATGACAACTCTTCGGGTGGTGGTAGTCCCCAGTACACACAAACGACATCATCGTATTCCATAAATATTTAATTAATAAAGGTATATATCATTAAATAATCATAGATAATAATTACATCAAAAATATCATATATAAATAGTATTTCCATCAATATTACCAACATCAAATTGTTTTAATGAATGAAGGAACGACATCAGTTCGGGTGGTGGTAGTCCACCCTACAAATGAATAATGATTTTTATCCTATTTTAGGGATGTGTGTGAAGTTTTAGGTTGTGAACTTAACATAATAACATATAATTATATTTAAGATACCGATGATACTATATAATCATGATATTAAAAATAATTTAAAGAGGTCGTGAAGGTAATACAAAAATTCTTTATAGGAAAATATTACCTCTTCTTCGGGTATCCTCATTAGGTTTCCAATAATTACTTTCTATGTTGTATTCATTACCATGATAATAATTTTTGGATGAGGGGAGGTATGTTTTGTAGAAAATGTTCAAACTAAATTGTTTTTAGAGGTGTTATGAAGGGGGCTATGGGGTGTCTTTTTAAAACAGAGGGAGAGGACACACTTGAATTTTGAAACGAAGATAGTTGTAAACACGTTTTTACGTAAAATGAGGCTTTAATAATACATATAATTTAATCCTATAGGTTTAATGGTCTAAATATGGATATATAATAGGTATTGGAATAGTTTAGGGTCATTTTTGTGCCTTGTATTTTATGTTTTACTACTAAGTAAACTAGTTTTTACGTTAGTCACAATAATAAATTTCAACTACATTCACTTCTATATGAATTATTATAAAATATAAATTATCATGATTTCAAATATGGAATCAATTTTTCCAAATTCAAACCACCGAAGTGGAAAAACTATTTTAAAATTATTCTTGTATATTGAACCAAAAAGCGGTTTTTAAAAATGAAAATGATCAAAAGTTTAACAAGTTTTAATATCTAAAATTAAAATTAAAGTGAATACAATGAACTAAATTTTATTAATAGATATCTAATTTTTCTAATTTTACATTTAAATGAATTCAAAATATAACTTAATATTATAAATTATTTAGATGAAAATTTAATTTTTATTTGAAATTATTTATTTTTCTGTATTAATATAACAGTTAAACTTCTTAGAAAAATGGAAAAATTAACCCTAATATACATTTGAAATTAATAAAGAAAATATAACGTTCATTTTTTAAATATAATTTATAAAATCATCAAAATATGGTTTTAAAACAGTGCCCCATTAAAAGGAATTAAAACGGACTTTAGAAGGATTTATCTTTTTATGATTTAAATTAAATTTATTGTTATCTTATGCCTATAAAATATACTGGATGAATGTGAAATCATTTTATGAATATATAATATATAATTTTCATTAATATTATTCCATAATAGTTATTAATTTAATTTATTATGATAAATCATCACTGGATAATAAAAATAGTTTTTGTGTAAAAACATTTTCTTTATATTCAGTATGTTTTTATATTAATTCTAATTAATTGGAAATCAATGAATTTAACCATATATATTTATAAATTAGTTAATCTTATTTAAAAATCTAATTTTAATGTTAAGATATATATGTCATTTTAAATAATAATATTAACATTATTCTATAAAACCAGGTATTGTGTGTAATGCAAACTATAGAATAAATTCATTATTTTGTATAATATGAGATTACTCTATTTTACATTAATTACACAATATATCATAAATTGAATTTGAATTAAATATTAAATATGTTTAAAATTAGTGGTATTTTTAATTCTTTTCCAAACTAGTTGTTGTGTGTCATACATGATATTGAATAAAATAATATATTTTTATAATTTCGGGGTGTTACATTCTCCCCAGATTAAATAAATTTTTCCCTTGAAATTTAACCTAGATCATAATAATCAAGTGTTTTATATTTAAATATTAATTTTATTAAAAGCCCACATTGTAAAACAGTTAAAACAATTCTTTTTAATAAGATAGGAATTGATGTACAATGGTCATAGAGAATAATAAATAACTTGACTTCTACATAATAGAACATGATTGGTAAAGGAAAATATGGAATCAGAGGAAAATCATAAATAATTATTGACGGTGATTGAGTTTATTGATAAAAAAAGTGAATGATTAGTGAAATTTTTTGTTTATCAATCTAATAAATTTGTGATGATAAAAAGGACCTTTTGATTCATCAGATAAGAATATAATATGAGTAATATTTTATTTCAATATCCTTTTCCTAAATTTTATTATTTCATTTAATATATAAACATAAAAATAAATTTACTAACTTGATATAAATCTATTTCAAATACAATATTTTATCGTTTGGTTGTTTTTTGATAAATTTCATTTTTATTCTCATTATACAATGATATAAATATTGTTAAATGATTTTTATGCCTAATTCACTAAAATTAACTAACAACATATCATAAAATATATAAAACAGTGAAAAGTATTTTCTTCCATATTTGAAGATTTTTAAAAACCAATATGTGTTTTACATTAATATTTAAACCTTAAAACTTACATCATTGGTTCATCATTAGTATTTATTCATCAAATTTTTTAGCAAAAAACAATGGAACATTAACCAAGACGTCACGTACCACAGTGGTAGTTGAAAAAAACATAACATCATTATGTCATGGGTTCAATACCCATCACCTTTTCAGATGGGAGGTATTTTCACCTATCATAAAAGTTTTTATTTATATAAACAACATTAATATAATTCCAAAAATATTTCAAAATATCATGATGAAAATCCTTGAAATAAGTTTTGTCATTAATAAAATTTCACTAGGGTTTTAAGAAAAAACTATTTCATTACAAAGCTTAATAATATTATATGTCTATTATTAGAATACCATTAATTATCATTTTAAACCTAAAGGTGATCAATGAGAATGTACCCTAGTGGTACAATTTAATAATTGGCATCCCAAACAACCGAGATCACATCCGAGCAGGGGAGAATTCCTGGGTACTGTAGAAGCACTGTAGTAGGAAACTGTAGCAACGCCAAAGGGACTATAGCAGGTAATGTAGCGGTGGTAGTATTGCAGCCGGAACTATAGCAGCACATGTACTGTTGTTGTAATATTCACCTAGGGGTCCTTTGGGCCAAAAAATGGGCTTTCAAGCCTTGTATTCACGCCACATAGCCTTGGACCTTCGGGCTATGTAATGGGTCTCCCTCTACCCGGTCTAAAGAGAACTTTTCTTTAATAATAAATTGAGGCTTCGGCCCCAACCTTTTAAAATTATGTCTATAAAATGTAAAGGAATTATTCCTCAAATACGTTTTCAACTAAAACATATAAATTCCATAAATTTCACCAAATTGTCTTTAATATTGGTATAATATCATTATATAAAACCTAAAACAGTTTTTTAAGTCAATAATAATATTTTCAGTCTTAAAATAATTAGCAATGTTATGTTATCCATAACTATTATGTTAATGAATACATATATTATTATAAAATTTAATAGAATAATTATATGTTTTATGATTCATGTAACCATAATTACTTTAGTAAAACTGTTGACCAATTTATTTCTTGAATCACAATATAAAATAGTTCATCTATTTTATTTCCACATCAGTCCTCTTATAGTCTCGGGTTATCCATTATAAAATAGAATCGACTCAAGTAATGCTATGGTTCCCCATATTTACGGAAAAAAACTATAAATATATCATTAGGATGATGTATGTTTCCTTCAATCATAATTTTTATTTTTTTCTACAAAAATATTTAAAATTTTCCCTCATTTTATATACATAATGAATTTAGAAACGTCTTTGAGACACTTTCCTTTGTGTATCATTCCACATTTCTTGATTATTTTAAATTGATCTTTTATTTCACTATAGTCTCCACCACTTGATCTCTTAGAAAACTATATCTTTCTCTTCGTTTGGGGGGGGGGTCTTAAGTTGGCCATGCTATAAATTATTAATCATATTATAATAACACATATTATGAATAAATACAACATCTATCACTGATAAAAAAATCTCATTTGGTTTTTCATTGTCATAACCTTGTCCTTAATATTCAATGCCTTTATGATTCTTTTGGGTTATATCCATTCACAAAAACTAGAAAGCATAGTGTGAGTCACAATATTCATAGTGACTAAATCATAAAACAATTTATAAGATGTCTAAATCATGACACCTTATTTTGAATCTAAAACAACATAGGATTAATGTAGTTTATTCATTTTCATCACCTATTCAAATAATTCTCTACTCTTTATATTTAAAAGGTGAATTATACTAATAATTTTCCTCCAGGAGTTTCAAACAAAGTGAGTTATAAGGGATATTTTCATGTATCAGGTTATGCTTGAGTCAAGCACAAAATGGATTTTTTAGAGTTATTTCCAATAGGTACATATGTGTTTAAACTATATCCACTTGTAGTATCCCTACAGAGATATATTTTTAACAAGACCAAAATAATATTTATCTTACAAAAATATAGTATGTTTGTGTGTACTTATCCACAATGATTACCATAGGGTTATATTACCAAATCTATGATTTCCTTAATTGTGTTTCTATGAAATTTATGAAACATTCTATGATACCAAAATTATCAACCTAGATCCCATATGTGAGGAACGAGTACCTACAACCATTTCATTATTATATATAAAATATTAATATCCCAAAATAATGATCAATTTAGTTGTTTTGGTAATCTAGATACATACATAATTATTGTATTACAAATAAACTCACATATTAAAACATTATTTTAGATGAAAATAATATTATTCCATCTATAAAATCTATGAATAATGGTGATAGTAATAATCTTGGATTCATGAGGAAATGAAAAAAAGTAATGGTGAGATAAAATGATCTATAATGATTATGTATAATGGAAGAAATAATGAATCAACCATCATATTCAATAAGGAAAATTAAATAACAGAACACATCTGACACGTAATCCATTATAATAGTATAATTTTTTTAAACAATATGGGTAGGTAAATAACTGAAAATTGTATTTTAATAATTTTACTATCATGAAAAGATAATGGAAAATCAATATGGAAAGGTAAATAACTTAAAACATTATGTTTAATTACAAAAATTTGAATAAAATGCATCTATATATTTTTTATAGTGAAAATCTCATGGATATTTATAACTGAATATTGAATGAAGGTACTTTTTAACTATTGGACATTATGTTTCCTATGGAAATGATACATATACCATCAAGATCTATCCTATAGATAGTTTAAAACAAACAGGGTGAAAACCCATTAACTGAGGCTATCCAACTTATTTTTTTCCCTAATACTACTAATGCATCGTGGTGATTACATTAACATTATACCAACCCATGTCTTGGATGTCCAAATCATTCCTCATATACCGAATACCCCATTTAATTAATAATTTTTTTATCAAATATAAATATTGTGTAAAGGATACATATTTATTATTTTTTCCTTAGTTAAAAAAATAAAATTATAATTCCACAAAAATATTTAAAAATGTTATATTGTTTTGGAAATAATTTTGTCCATGATAAATGATATAGATATTTTTTGGAAAATTCAATGTACAATAATAACATAAAAGTGAATAACTCAAGGGGATGTTAATGACAACAAAAATTATTGAAGGAAGTGGATGTCAATACTAAAATTGTTGAAAATATTCATAATCCATCTAGAGAATGAATAATTATGGTATCAAAAAAACTTCTACCCATTGGTGTAAGAATAATGGTTGTTGTAGTTGATGAAATAAAAAGGATATATAATAATATTCTTGAGGAAAATATACTTTTCATTTCATATTTTTTTTAAAAATCCTTATTTTGGAAGTAAATTTTAAAAAGTATTCAATAAAAATATCTATGAAATATTTCAATGTAATATTTAATGAAATCATGTCGGTTAATTCCGTACACAGTAAAAACAACATTAAATTTTCATTATAAAAAAGATAAAAATTGTCATATTTGAAAAGGGATAAGAATATTTGTTTGAATTCTTTATATATAATAAATCAGTATATATATATATATTAATAATTAACTTTTATAATGATAAATTAAAAATTTTAATTTTTTTAGAATATAGGATTTTGAAAGAAAACAACTCTTTCACCGAAGAGAAAATGAATTAGATTTTATAAAAACTCCAAAATAACTTTATACACCAAAGAGTTGAGAACAGGTACCATAAATTTAAAAATATCATTAATATAAAAAATATAATAAAATTAAAGGTTTTATTATAAAATTATCATATAATTTCATTTAATAGAAATTCAATAACAAATAATATAGATTGGGTTGAGATTGTGAAATAATTATATAAAATAATCAGAATGTTGATGTGAGAACTAATAAATAAATAGATTATATGTATTATATTGACATATATATAATTTTTAAAAATAATACATAAGATAATAGAAATAAAATATGAACATAATCATTGAATAATAACGACCACGATGAAGTAATACAACCCAAAAAATTGAGTTATGAAATTCTTTACTACGTGGTAACATTGTATTAAAATTACAATTGAAAACATAATTCAAATTGAAACATTAAATAAAATGAATAATTAATATTTTATGATATTATATCTCCATGGTCAATCTATACACCATATAAAAGTAATTAAGTGCATAATGTTACAATATGCCTTAGTGAAATGAAATTGAGATGAAATCCATTACCTTATTCTTGATTTTGGTTGAATGCACTTATATATATTTTATAATGGTTTTAATAATGTTTTTAACTTATTATGTAAACATATTAATATTTATTATATCAAATATGATCTTATTATTACATCTTATCTCTCATTTTAGAAATATTTTATTATTTTCATTTTTTCGGCTGTTAATTGCCATGTTTTTCAAGAATGTTTTGACTCAATGTTTTTTTGTCCTCTTCCTTATAAAACAATTTAATCATCTTTATATTGTAAAAAATTATTTAAATATCATATATATTCACAATAAATTTTCTTATAATTATCCATAAAATTCGGTTATATGAAATCAAATACATCGTTTATAGAGACGGTAGGTTGTACGTACGCATGAACATAACTTCCATTTTCCTATCTCATTTAAATATATATAAGTAAATGATATATATATATATATATTATCATTATAGTACCATTATAATATTTTATATATAACATCCATTTTTAAAACAATATTTAATACATTCCATTTAATGTGTGAATGAATCATATCACATCAGGATGTGGTAGTTTTCCGTACATATGAACGATGTTATCATATTCCCAAAAAATGTAATACATGATGGTATGCGTTATTAAATGATTAAAAAAGAGTAAATAAATAATAAATATCGTAAATATAATATTGAATATATATATATATATATAAACAGTATTTACATCATTATTACTAACTTTAAAAATGGTAATGGAATAATGAATGATATTGGTTCATGAGGTGGTAGTTCATCGTATGCATGAATGATGATTTCGTAATCCATTTGATAGAAGTGTTTGAAGTTTAATGTCAAATATATGACAAAAAACTTATTAGTATTTTTAATACAATATTTTTATTATATAATAATGATATAAAAAAATTTCTAGAGGTGGATAGGGAAATTTTATAAAATGATTTTATAAACATATTTCCTCTTATTTAGGTAAAATCCAAATACTTGTACTAATGACTTAATAAGATTCATCTCTTCCCCATATATGGATTCTAGGATTAGGGTAATTATGTGGAGATTTTATTTTGTAATTTTATGTCTAAAACAAAGTGGTTTCATATGTATGATGAAGGGGGAGGGAGACTGGGATTTCATAACTAAGGGACATGACACAAATGGAATTAGGGAAAATAAGTTAGGTGTACCCATGTTTTTAAATAAAATAGAGGATTCCATAAAATAATAAATCATATAGTAGAGGTTAAATTGTCATTAAATTTCTATCCAATGTAAATTGGATATATTTAAGGTAATTTTTACACCTTATATTCTATAATTATCCACTAATTAAACCAGTTTTTATCTTAATCACTATAATTAATTTAAAATGTACTCACTAATAATTAGGGTAAAAAAAATTATGTTTCCATTATTATAAATTATAAATTATTCTTATTCTAAATACCAAATCAAATTTCTCTAATTAAAACCACATAACTGGAAAAGATTAAATTAAAATTAATCTCATAGACGAAATGATATTGCAGGGTTTTAAAGTGAAAAAGATTACATGTTTGTTAAATTTTTATATCTTATTTCAATATTAAAATTATTCTAATTAATAAAATTAGATTAAATTTGTTTTAATTGATTTAATTTAAAATTAAATTAAAAAATAAAGATAATTTAAAATTATACATTATTTTCTTAGAAATTCTGTTTTAAAATAAATTCATTATTTTTTATTATTCATCAAAAAACTAAAACCTCTCACTAAAATACAAAAAATTCACTAAAACATAATTTCTACAATAAAATTTTAGAAAAGAAGTTTATTTTTTGAAATAAATTTTTTAAAAATTTCAAATTTTGGTTTTTAAACAAGTGAGTCACTAAAGGGATAAATCCCACCTTTAGAAAAATACATCTTACTTGTATAGAATTGGATGTGTTCTTATCTGATTCATATAAAATATATTAGATAAATGTAAAATAATTTTATTGAATATTTAATATATAATTTTCATTAATAGAATTTGATAATATTAATTTAATTATTTAATTTTGTTAAAATACCTTTCGCACATAAAATATTTTTTTTATAAAATATTTTTCATTATATTCCATTAATTTTATATTCATTTATAATTTATTGGTAACCAATGAAATCATCCTTATATTTCCATAATTTAGTTAATTATATTTATAAACATAAATTTAGTGTATAAGAGAAAATTATCTTCTTAATTAATATTATTAATATTATAATGTGAAACTCTATATTGGGCTTAACATAATCTTTAAAAAGAATTCATTGTTGTGTGTAATCCAAGATAACATAGTGTTGTTTAAATTTAATGATATATCAGATATTTTATTTATTTAAAATAGTTAATATATTCTAAATCACTAGGCTATTATATTCTCTTCTACCCTTGGTGTAGTGTTTCACACACACTATTAAATAAAAAGTTATTCTTTTAGAATTTTAGGTTGTTTCAGTTGATATTAAAGACTTCAAATATGGATCACCACATGAAGAATTCATTTTTTTATTATTCTCCACATGGAATACTGGATCATGTAAATTAGTGATACTTATTAGTATTAATATCTTGTGTAGAATCTTAATGATGGGGATATAAGTAGGAAATATGTGTAAGATCAAAATATTGATGTATATTTCTCAATTACGATAGGTAGGGGAGAATTTTATATTTAAAAACATTTATTTTAATTCTTAATAAATCTATGTTTAAAAAAGATAAACTACATGAATTCACAAGCCCTCTTTAGTTTTTAACAAAAAACTAACTATATTAGGATCTGATAAAAATGATCCAATAAGAAAACATAATACAAGTTTACATAAAAACGATTCTACCTTAAAGTGTATAGAATATAATATATTAGAGTTTGTACTATTATAAGATTGTTTAAGAGAGTTAAAATTTAAGTCTTTTGCAAAATGACGTATAAATAAAATATGTAACAAAATAGTAAAAGTATAAGAAATATTTTTCTCACAAAAAGAATGGTATCCAATAACATTGGATAAATGTCCCTTGATTTATATTTTCAAGAAATCCTATCTTACCCACACCGAGGTAATCCCTCAATACAATGATCGGAATCTGTCATGTTATCCCTAAAATTCCTCGATCTCCAAGGTGATTATTACCTATATATTCTTATCCCCAAAAACCCTAATTTTATAACAAAAACAATAGGATTAGCACTAGTCTAGTTGAACAAGATGTTCTCAACTTGAACATGTTGTTCACAACATTGATACAAAGCATGCTGGAGAAAATCTCTCACAAAGTATCAATTATTTCCAGAGATCAATAGATTATCAGTTATTATATTAATGTTGAAATGGATGGGTATTTATATTCATTAATTCCAATGGTTTACTTCCTCCTCAAACCATCATATTTTACCTTAAATTTGATAGGGACATGTAAACATGGCACTCAGTCCATAAATAAATTAAAACAGATTGGACGACATCATTTTATATAAATAACTATGTGAAACATTGACAATCTTAAGAAACCTTATCACATTTTAGGTTCCAAAATAAATAAATTTTACTTTATGTAAATGTGGTAACTATAATAAAATTATTTAATCGGATTCATAACATATTGAAAATTGGAGTCTAGAAATATTAACAATTAGATTAAAAGTAGCAGAAAATCAAATTATGATTTTTGAAGAAATCGGAGTGTGATTTCAGTAGAAATGGGATTCTGATTTCAGAAGGAATCAGAGTCTGATTTCTAGAAAAATTGAAGCCTAGTTTTGGGAGAAATCATAGTCTAAATTCAGAAGAAATATGAGTTTGATTTCTAGAAAAATCAGAATCTAATTTCTAGAGAAATTGGATTCAGGGGAACTGAATGGTTTTAAGTTAGATAAGGATCTAGTTTTCTAACTTAATAAAAATATGGTTATATTTTCTTTGTAAAAACATTATATAGGGTGTTGAAAACAATAGGTAATTTCAAAATCATTTTTAGATAACATAAATTGTCTTTAATAAACATTTTCCTAGAGAAAGATAATTTTCCATAAGAAAATGTATTGGTGATTTTCAAAACATAAAGGAATGGAAAATTCATATGAGATCTTATGGACTCAACAATATCCCCCTTTTTGTAAAGCACAAAAAAAATTTCAAAGAAGAATATAAAGGACAAAGGTTTTAATTTTTGATCTTAAAATACATACATATCTCCATTTTCTTTGTTTAAGGGTCATGGTGAATACAACTAACTCACATATATATTATCAAATCCTTAAGGATCATATTCCATTCTTTCAAAGATTATCAATTTTTCTGTACTTAAGAATTTATTCTTTATATAATATCCCCCTAACATAGACATTCTATTACTTTAACATAATATTATTTTTAATCACTCTTTTATCCCCCTTTTTTATTTTCAAAAAGGAATATGGGAAATGAAAAAAGTCCCTAAAAAGTTAAGAAACATAAAAAAACAGTAGAAATAAAAAACATTCATTAATAGAAAAAATGTTTTTTATAACCAAAGATCTGGTTTGATATTATTATTCATCATTCTTTTTTGACTTTGGAATCATGTTTTTCATGGTAGTTTTTATCTTCTTCATTTCATTATGATCATCTTTAAACTTCTCAATTGACTGTTTCTAATCCTGATTTTTCTTTTTGAGATCATTGATTATGTCCCCCTGATATATAATAATTTCTCTTTGAGACATTATTATCTCTTCCTAATTTTATGTTTTTTGGTAATATCTTCCCTGAGTTCCATTTCCCTTATCAGATTGAGAGCAACTGAATTCAGTTTCACATTGAGATATTTATCTTTTGGTTAATGGATAAATTCTTCTTTCTTCATTTTCTCTAAATTGTTTTTTAAATATTCTTTATGATTTCATCATACTTATCAATTGAAAATTTGAATAAATTAGGGAATTCATAAAAACTTTTAAGATTATCAGTGACTAACTTAGACCACTTTGTGATTTCACCAAATGATTTTCTATAGGAATCATAACTGATTTGAAAGGTCTAAAACATAGATTCTTGTTTGATAAAACTTTTCATACAATGGGTTTTTGAAGTTGTTGACATATTGAATCAATATAAGGAAAATAAGTGATGGAATTCATAAGCTTCATCAAGGATTGAACAACAAAATCTTGTCTTGAAGATGATGAATATTCAGATGAAGGTTCATTTATTGGTGAGGGAGCTTTATATATCTCATCTTCATTACTATTAGATGTTACAATGACATCATTCATTATTTTTGGAACAAAATCATTCATTAGTGTATCAAAAAACACTTTCTTATCTATCTCATCCTTTGATATTTTCTTCTCAACTTTCTATGTTTCATGAACACAATCAGAAAGATGAACTATTCTATCATCCTCATTATCTAATTCTTTATCTGCACATTTATCGGCATTAACTTATTTATCATCAAATTCCATACCATCTATATCATCCACATGTTGTATAATATCATCATTATTACTCTCATTGTCTAAAAGAGATTCATTAACCTCATCCTTATCATCATCACAATTATGAACAAAATTTACTTCTAAAATATATTTAGTGGATTCATCTTGGTACATTATTATATTCAACTTTTTAGAAGGTATCTCCTTATCTTGATATAATTCAACCATTCTTATCACATCCTCACTTTCTTCCTCTTATTATTATTCTTCATGTTGAATTTATTCTTCTCAACTATGGGTTTTTGAATTCGGAAATCTTTCTTTCTCTTATCTATAAATATAATCTCTATAGGAAGTGGTTCTTGCAAGAAATATTTTGGTATCTGAACATGTTTAGATACCTTTTCTGTGTCTATTAACAATTCTGGGACAATTTCAACCTCTAACATTTTCTTATTCAACTTATTCTCTTTGGCTTGCTTCTCAAAATCTTCATCTACTTGGATTTTTATGGCCTTAGCCTCAACATGATCTAATCCAAAAACTAAATCACTATCCTTCTTCTTCTTTTTTAGCTCTCCCCATTTAGCTACAACTTCATCAGAATATGCCTTTTTCTTATTGGGATTTGGTGGAGTAGATAATGGTTCAGCGACTACTGATTTCGCCTTAGGTTTCATCTCTTTATCTTTTCTTTTCAGAGGGGCTGATTTTGATCTTTCTACAACATATACATTCATGCTGGTATCTTGATCATCCTTATCATGAAGATTAATGTAATTTTCTTGAATTTATTGTAAAAACAATTTTAATCGGTCTCGAGGTATCATCTCTTAAAAACGTGATCTTGATGGTTGTTTCAATATAGTTTCCGGATATTTTAAATATTTTTGGCCCAAAACAATGATCTTATACAGGAACAAAAGGTACATAATAATTCTAGAGTTGATGGTGGAATTATTTATATTGATGGTGGTTAAAATATAATACGTCATAAGATTAACATTTCTTATATTCACCATAAAAATCATCATAAAGATATCACATATCTTAATAGAATCTGTGCCTCCCTTCCTTAAAATCAGAAAGCCTTGCATCCAGAGGGATACCAATCAATGGTTTGGAAAGTGATTATAGATCATTAGTGTTTTCAATACTTTAATCCCAAGGCACTCAATAGCCTTAATTTTTTCAAAATAACCTTTCATATCTAGAAATAATTGTTAAAAAATATTTCTTGACCTTCATAAGGTATATACAAGATACTTGCAGCCTTGTTCAAAGAAAAAGAATAAGTCTTTCCATAACTATTTAATGAAAACTATTCTCTTACACCTTGTTCATAAAGACGAACTATATCATAAAATTGTAAAATTGAATCCACATACACCAGATCCTGACTTTTTTATTTGGATACAAATATTCTTTCTCATCCATTCTTCTATATGATTTTTGAAATCAAGTAGTCATACTTGAAAAAAAAATTGGTTCCAACAACATTTCCCTGGAAATTAGCCAATCCTTCAGTTCCTTGTTTGATGCCATTGGAGTCTACAAGGAAACATCAAGAGACATTCAGAGTTGAAGAGATGGGAAAAACTGGACAGAATCATTGAAGAGCGACAGGGCTTCATCATAAAAACATTGATATAGACAATGTGGAGGCGAATATGGGGGTCCATTATATAGGACTTTTGGTGACAATTCATATTCTTGAATTAATTCAATGGTAGATATTTACATAATTTTATCTAACGATTGATATCAATGCTGAATAAGGACTTATAGGTTTCGATCTATCAAGGATTTAAAAAATTGTCTGATTTAAGAAAGGTATTAAAGATATGGGTTTCTTAAAACAAGATTGATAATACCAACAAAAAAACTTCAATTAAGATGCTATATGTAAGGAAACATACCATCTATATTTTTCAGAGCTATTTTTCACTATTGATAAGGTTATTTTTATAATATGTTTATTATAGAAATTTTTATTAGGGAAGTAATTTTTTTTATGTTCTGAAGATTTTACGATTCAAAAAACGTTTCCGGAAAAAGAAATATAAAAGAACAAACATATATAATCCCTCTATAAAAAGGATAATCTTAATGTAAGAAGATGGGTTTAAAAAACATAATAATAGATATTACCTTATGATTATAATTTTTATCATTTGTTTAATGTATTCAAAACTATTGGATGATAAGGGATTTGTAAATATGTTAGCAAGTTGATCTTTCATTCCAATAAATTGAAGAGTGATATCTTATTTTAGTGTGTAATCACTTAGAATGTGATGTCTATTATATATGAGTTTATCACTAGAGTGATTTTATGGTGTTTTTGTAACACCCAAATCTTTCACTGTATGTTTCTATTTGAATAATGTAATAGCTTGCACTGTACGTAACTTCTAGTTCTAGCACACCACAATGGAATAAAACTAGCCATTATGAATAGTTAATCCCAATTTTTGAAATTTTATTAATTTTATTTTTCAAAATGGAAATCATTTCTGGATTCAGAATATTAAAAATAGCTTTGGGGGATGTTGTGGTAATTTTATAAAAACATTCACTTTTTTATGAATAGGGAAAACACTGCGTTACTGTTTAAAACATACTTTATTTTCATATAATTATTTATTTTATTTAAATTTATTTTAGGTAAAAATAGATACATAATTCCTATTTATGTTCAATGGAATTCATTATAGTCATTTTATAATAAAATTAGATGTATAAAATTTTATTGAACATTTTAATATGTTTTACCCATCTTCTAGGCACATTTACAAATTTGCATAAAACATAATTTTACCCCAACTATGAATTGAATTTAAAAAATCCAAGAGACACGATTGAAATCAGTAAGTAAAATTTTGTTCAATATGATGAAACTATTTTTTGGTGAATAGTATTTTTTGAATTTAGTTTACCACGGTTAAAGGTAAATAGGGTAATTAAAGGTAAAAATGATATTATAATTACACAAAAACATGTCCTAATTCTATTGACGAAGTGTTTTCTACCAAAATCAACCTTTAGAATAATATATGATCCAAATGGAATAGATTAGGACATTTATTATTATTTTATTTAAAGAAGATTTCAAAGTTTCAAATTCAAATATTCATAACTAAAACATTTTTAATATAGGGTTATAAATAAGCTAAATTCGACTATAAATATTAATTATAAATATAAAAATATTTCCTACATAATTTTATTTTACTTATAATGTTTTGACAATAAATATTTAAATTTATTTATGAAACAATGATGATGCAATATTTTCTTTATTAATGAACGATTAAAATAATTGAAATTATAAATATCATAACAATTGTAAATGGAAACTTTTGATGAATTACACTAATTTTATAGGTTAATATGACATGTTATAATTGATTTAATATATATTTTTTGATGTAATCATGTTTTATTAACTTTTACAAAAACCAAATACTAAATAGTGTCAAAATTGACATAAGTGAGTTTTTAAAACAAATACAATATTATTAATTGATATAATATTCATAAAAATATAAGGTTCTTCAAAAATACTTAGATAGGGTTATATATTTTTATAATGAACCACTTGGTGTTATCATGGATTTTTATTGTAAGTTTATTACCATTTTTTATAGTACATTAATACATGGTAAAAGTTAAACTATTTAACTAAGCATTAAATCTAAAAGAGAAGGATAATATAGTGACCTAAACTAGTCTAAAACCAGTTTATTTTGTGTTTTTAGACCGATCACCCATTTAGGATAAAAATAAATCCATTTTGATCCATTATAAACTGAATATGATTGTATAATAAATTAATATTTCAAGCTTTTCCTAAAGTGCCCCTCATATCTCTTATAAAAGGGTATGTCCCCTTATTTTAATTTCACACCACCAATGCAATTTGGATCAACCAAATTCTGATCAAATATCATCCCAACTACCCTAAATAAAACCTAGAGGCCTTACTCTGATTAGAAATCCAAACTGATGAGCAGTTTTGATCAAATCAAAAGGAAGCACCCGAAAAAGTGGTAATACTTTTATCACCTCTTTGAAAGTTTTCTTCTTCTTCTACTTCCCCTATAATTGTTCACTCCATATATAAATAAAAAATCCAGTACATTATACATAATGTAATGTTATTATAAATATATTACAACAATATTCATTATTTTATCTATCCTATGAATGAAAAAGTCACCGTATGTGCATATATACGGCTTACCATCTCAATGTCGTGGTATAGTTTGTTATTGAACACTTTATTATTTGGATGGGTATAATAATGAGTATAACTAATGTAAATAAAAAATATAACATGTTAAAAATTATTTATATATAATATAACATCAAATTACATATGATTTCACCATCAATAGAATGGTATTGTTGCTCGTGCGTACGTACGGATTACTGTCTCCACAAACGTTATGAGATTGGTTCTCCATCGTGACCATTAAAGAATAATGTTCATAATATGATTAAAAATAAAGATTAGTAACATAATATAATTATTTGTATTAATAAAATAAATTCTATCCATAACAAACATGATCTAAATAAAATAACATATAATGGAAAATGAATCTGTTAACACCGGAAACAATGATACTAGAGAAATATTATTAAGAAAAATATATTAGAAGATCATATATAATATCATATTTATGTATATGGTTTTGGTATAATTTAATAACTATTATTTATTTAATAAAAAATAGGTTAACTTACCCTCGACCAAGGAAATGAACAAGGTATGGGTGAACATTACAATCTCATTATTATCTGAGGTTGTTTGTAAGTAAGTATCTACTGGGACATCTTTTCCATCCACATCTGTGTTTCTTAAAAATATTTTTAAGACATATTTACTATTACATAGAATATGGTTTAAATTCATTTATAAACTTTTTGGGCTTTTTATAATTTTTTTGAGAATTATCTTTCAGCCGTTGTCCAACAAGGTACTTTATGACCTTTTCAGCAAATTAAGGAAAGAAAGTTTTTTTAACATATTCAATGGGTGTGGCTATATTGTGCCATTTTAAAACCTTATAATATTCCCTTAAATGATTATTAGAATATTTTAAAAATAAATTTTTTATTTATTTTTAAATTATTTCAAAATAGAAAGGGATATTTCAGTTAAATAGTTTTTGGATGGATTCCATCTATGTCAACATCCTTCGTTAGATTTTATGTTTGCTTGATGTTGATTTATTCTTATAAAATATTCAATTTTTATTGAAGGATTTATGTTATGTTTGACTGTGGAAATGTTATTTTTATACCATTCATGGTTTATGGTTAATTTATTAACATTTCATATGCTAGTTTTAATACAAATGTTTTTTTTATGTTTCAACTTGTTTATATGGGGAATGCATTGGACATAGTAAGTGATGGTTGGAGCCTGCTATAGCTCCTCGATGCATAATTATGTCTCATTAGAAAAACTAGTGTATTGGAATAAGGCCGTGAAAAAAACTTAATTGTATTCTTGGCACGATTCCTTGACTACGTGGTTATGAGGTCTGGTATTTTGCATTACAACATTATGAAATTAGCTATTGATATTACATGTGATTATTCGACTAGTAAAATCTCCATGTGAATAAGTAAATGTAATTATTTGATTTATCTCTACCATATTATGATGAAGTTTATATATAAATGTATTTTTTTATCTTACATGTTTCCTTAAATAATTATGCTTATTTAAGATAGTTTCAGATATATTGTTATCCAAACCAAGCATCTAATCTCACCACTTTCTATTGTTTTATTTATCCTAGGATGTAAAGAAGTATTTTATGATTAACCTTTAATGATATGCCAAAGGATATAGGTGTGTTCAAAGGGGACACAATGATGTTTTTTTATTTCATGTTGTAATATAAAACTAATGTAGGTATCTAGTACTTACAAGGATACTAAACTAATCGGTTTTCCAAGAGTTGATCTCTTGTTATCATTCCAATGTTATGTAATAATGAACCAAATCTGGGTAACTAGGGTAGGGGCGTTAGAGTTGGTAACAAAGGATGTTTAGTAAAAACCTTTGAAAATAGATTTAGAAAAAATCCAATTAGAGAGAATTACCCTAAGAAAGACATTGATGATTAGTATTGAAGAACATCCTATAATTTTGGTAATATTGAGATTTTCTGTATTTTACAAGAAATATATCCGTGTCTGGATATGAGTACATAGAGGCGGCTCTATCAGAAATGTACCTAGGATTGAAAACTCTGATAAGGAGCTTCGAGCATGACCTGAGGTATCTTGGTACATGACAATGGGCCTTGGTGAACTATTGGTTACGACACTCCAAGGGGATATTTTAAGGATAATTCACATTGTTTTTACAAACCATTATGAAGTATTTATGAGTAAATACATACTTAAGGAATTTTATTTATGATTATGGATTATATTCATAAATTCTTCAATTTATGTAAGGTATTTTACTAGTTTGGTATTATGTTTTGCGATTCATAAATTATCTAGTGTATTGCACTGTTTAGAAACGACACCTAGTGGAAGGAATGGAAACTGTATCAATGCACATAATCCATGTAAGGATTTACCTCCTACTCAAGATAATTATAGTGGAGTTGGTGATGAAACTAGTGAAGAACAACTTATAATCACACTAAGACAACTCACGCAGGTTATGAATAATAATCTTACCCGTATGGAACATCCTAATCCACAATGCATAAGATCAATGTTAGATCACTTCATGAGAAAAAATCACCAATATTCAATGGGAATAAAAATCCATTTTTAGCTAAGAAATGCATAAGTAACTTAGAGAAAATATTTAATGCTTTAGGGATTAGTGAAAACAAAGAAATTGTCATGGCAGTTTATCGCCACACGGGATATGAAAATCAATGGTGATCATTAATTAAAAACACAAAGGAGGATGATGAAGTATCAAATATTTAATGTAGGGAGTTTAAATATTTTTTCTTTGAAAAATAAATTCCTCATGACCATTGAGAGGATATGGAAAGACAATTCCTGAGTATAAGGGAAAAGAAAGATGATAATATCACAATGTATGAGTCTAACTTTACAAGTTATTAAGGCTTGCAAGAAGATTATATACATAACCAAAGGAGTAAGATTGGTCGATTCATTGATGGGTTAAAACCATTTATCCATCGATAATTAGTCTCATATTTTTTATCATCGTATGAAGGTATTGTCTCATGTGATATCACGACTAAAAATGAACTCTCTAATTCTTATAAATTTAATGAAAAGAAGTAGAAGAAGAGATCTGATGAACACTCTGCAAGTGGAATTAAGGTGATGAAGGGAAAAGTTGAATTTCCATGCTATTGTAAATGTGTGAAGAAACTCACTGGTACATTTCTGAAGGGAATGGGAGTCTATTACAAGTTTATTGAAAAGCCTACCAAGCTCGTGATTGTAAGGGATAGAAAGAGCCTATCAATGTTGAATGCTACAACTGTAGGGAAATGCAGAATTATTAAAATGAATTTCTTAAACGTCAAGGAAACATGCCTAAGAAAAGGAAAAGGGGAATGCCCAAGCTAATACGATTACTTCTACTTAGGTTGAAGCCCCGAATGATGTGGTGGAAAGTAATTTAATGGTTTTCTAAAATTTATCCATTTCTTTACTTGATTCTATATCATCGCATTTTATCATATCTTTTAAGTATGCTAAGAAAATTATATATTTCCAATTTGATTTAATAAGGGATTTTTCTGTCAAAACTCCCAAGAAAAGTATCATTGCAATAATGTTTTGTCATTCAGTTCCCATATGGGCATATAAACATGCTTTATCTACTGATCTCATTGTCATACCCATGATTGAATTCGAAATAATCCTCTATATCGATTGGATTTTAGAACATGATGTGAAAATTTATTGTTAGAATAAGAAGGTTAGAGTTTTCGATGATGACAAGGAGTACCTTATATTTATAGTAGAAAAGCCACTATCTGATTCTCATCTAGATGTACCCCCATAGCTCTACTAAATTCAATTATTGGAGATGAAGATAGTGAAATAACTATGGTCATGTAATGAAATGTTCAAAAATAGTATATAATTATTGAACTTGAATGTGTTGATGTGTTTTCAAAGGATTTACCTTTTAATCCTATAAAATGATAAATTCAGTTTTCCAGTGACTTAATTACTATTTCAAGGACCATATCAAAGACCCCTTATAAAATGTCCACTGTGGAATTATTGTAACTAAAAAACAACTATGTGAATATAGTAATAAATGATGTATTCGCCCTAGTGGTTCTCCATGGGGGTCCCTTGTTCTTTTTGTTAAGAAGAAAGATTGATCTATGAGGTTGTGTATTGACTACAAGGAGATCAATGTTATAATAATAAAGAAAATGTATCCCCTACCTCACAATGATGATTTATTCAATAAAATTCATACAGGTAAATATATTTTAAATATTATCCTTTGATCTGGATATCATCAGTTGTGTGTGAAGAAAGAATACATTCCGAAGACAGCATTTCATACGAGGTAAGGGCATTATGAGTTTATTGTAATGCCTTTTGAACTGAATAATTCACCCTCAATCATCCTAGATATAATTAATAATGTTTTCAAAGAATCTCTTGATGAATTTTAAAAGGTATTTATTGATAATGTATTGGTTTACTCCTAGAGATATGAAGATCATGAAAATCACTTGCGCACTATTATAAACTCTCTTATAAGAAATGAATTATATTGGACGTTCAAAATGTGTGGATTTTTGCTTTAGGAGATTTATTTTCAAGGCCATATTGTCTCTACGGATGGAATCTGTATTGATTCTTATAAGACTAGAGCAATACAATAATAACAAGAACCGATGAGTATAATTGAGGTATGCAATTTTATTGGTTTAGTAGGTTATTCTGAGTGTTTCGTCCACAATTTTTCCCAATAATCTAACCTATTTACAAATCTTACACGTAAAGGGTTTAAATTTGTTTGGAAAAAATGGTGTGAATATTGTTTTAAAGAACCGATAAAAAGATTAGTCAATGCTCCTATCATAAATCTACCATCGAGAAATGATGGGTCTGTTATTTAAGTGATGCTTCAAAGAAAATAATTGGTTATTCCCTTATGAAAAATGATAGTGTTATTGTATATGCATCGCAACCGCTAAAAATTCTTGAACAAAACTATCCAACAAATGATCTTTAGTTAGAAGCTGTATTCTTTTCATAGAATATATGGAGACACTATCTCTATGGTGAAAAATGTGAGATTTATACTTATCACAAGAGTTTGATGTATATTTTCTCACAAAAAGAACTCAAAATGAGGAAAAGGCGATTGATTGATCTACTTGATGATTATTCTTCCACTATAAACTACCACCCGAGGAATGAAAATATGGTGGATGATGCTTTGAGGAGAACATATCATGGGGTCTTGAACAAGATGAGAGTCAAAAGGGATCATATGTTCAGGGATCTAGTAATGATTTATATGGGAATAATTGTGGAAGGTGAAACATCAATATTTTTCGAATGGATTCCAAACCATATTTACTAGAAAGGGTAAAATGTTCTCAGACTGATGATGAGGAGTTTTAAATGAAAATTAATTGTGTGAATGATGGGATATTGATTGAATTGGTAAATAAAGATAGAATTTTAAAATTTTTGAAGAGGCTTTGTCTTCTTGACATACAAGATCGAAAAATAAAATTGTAAGATGATGCTCATAGCACCAATTTCACTATACAACATGGTAGCACTAATATGTACATATATTTGATGGAACATTTTTGGTGGGACAACAACAAGAGGGATATTGTTGATTATGTGTCAAGATGTATGGTTTGTTAATAGTTGAAGGCTGGAAGGAAACATCCTATAGGATTCATCCAACCTATTCCTATACCTTAGTGGAAATGGGATGATATTATGATGGACTTTTTAATGGGGATACCAAAGAATTCTTGAAGGAATGAAGTAGTCCGGGTCATTGTTGATCATATTACCAAGTCATGACAATTTATTTCTATAAGAGAATATTTACCACTTGAAATTTTAGAATGAATATATATTAATGATGTTTTAAGACTTCATGGATTACCCCAATCGATTGTTTCAAATCGTGATCCTCGTTTTACATCAAGATTATGGAAAAGACTTCAGAAGGCACTGGATACTGAACATTATTCTAGAACAACCTACCACCCTCAAACTGATGGACAATCAGAATGGACTGTTAAGACATGAAAAAACATGTTCTAATATTTCTCACTTGACATTAAATGTATGTGGGATCAATATTTACCTCGGGTAGAATTTTTGTTGGACAATAGATTCCATTCAAGTATTCAGATGGAACCATATAAAGCATTATATGGAATGAGATGAAGCATGCCCAATTGTTGGGATGATGTTGTGGAAAGAAAACTCGTTGGCCTATAACTTGTTGAGGAATCAATTGAAAAGGTGAGATTATCAAAACCCACATCAAAGTATCTCAATGTAATCAAAATAATTATGCAGATAACAGGAGGAATGATTTGGAATTTCAAGTAGGATATCACACTTTCCTGAAGGTACCTCCATGGATGGGTGTTAAATGATTCATTAAGAAGGATAAATTAAGTCTTAGGTACATTGGACCTTTCAAAATTATAAAACTAATTGGAGTTCTAGATTACCGTTTGGAAAGGCCTCCATGTTTCTTCAAAGTTCGTGATGTGTTCCACATATCACTTTTTAAAAATATATGCCTAACCCAATGGATGTAATCACCTATGAAGAAATAGAATTGGATCATAATTGTCTTATTGTGAAGAGCCTGTCAAGATTCTTGATAGCAGAGGACAAGTGTTGAGAAACCAGATGACTCATCTGGTAAAAGTTCATTAGAGAAACCATAATATAGAAGAGGTAATGTGGGAACCTGAGAAACTTATGATGTAGAACCACTTGAATCTTTTTATGTAGAAGTATTCTAGAAATTTTAGGTATGACATTATTTTAAGGAGGGGATAATGTAACACCCTAAGATTCCATGGTACGTTTCTCTTGGAATAATGCAATAGCTTGTGTTATATGAAAATTCGAGTTCTAGCACACCAAAACCCTTTCAAACTAGATGTTATGAATATAAATACCCACTTTTTTTCATTTTATAAAACATAATTTTCAAAATGGACTTCATTTTTGAATTCGGAATATCATAATTGGCATAAAGTGAATTTTTTTGATTTTTTCTGAAAACATTTAATTTTTACGGTATAGTGAAAAACATTGTGTTATTGCTTAAAACCTACTTTTTATTTAAATTAATATTTATTTTATTTAAATTTATTATTAGGAATAATTGATACCTAGTACATATATATATTCAATTTAATTAGTTGGAGCCATTTTATAATAAAATTAGATGTATAAAATTTTATTAAACATTTTAACGTCTTTTACCCGCCTTCTAGGAAGATTTGAAAATTTGCATGAAATGTAATTTTAATGCTTTGGAGAATTGAATTTCAAAAATCAAAGAGACCCTATTGAAATTAGTATGAAAATTTTGGTTTGATAGGATGAAAATAATCTTTTGTGAATAATAACTTCGGAATTTTATTTACCATAGTTAAATGTAAATAGGATAATTAATGGTAAAAATTATATTACAATTACCCTAACACATGCCCTAATTCTATTGGATGAGTTCTTTTCGGCCAAAATAAACATTTGTAATAAAATAATGACATTAATGATCCACTTGGACTAGATTAGGACATTTATTATAATTTTATTTGAAGAAGATGTAAAAGTGTCAAACTAAACTTTTCATTACAAAAATATTTTTAATATAGGTTTATACATTAGATAAATTCAACTATAAATATTTATTAGAAATATAAAAATATTTCATATAAATATGTATTTTATTTATAATTTTTATACATTAAATAATTAAATTTAATTATGACACAATGATGATGCAGTAATTAACAAATGAATGAATGATTAAAATAATTGATATTATAAATATCCAAATAAATGTAAATTGGGGATTTTTATGCATTAAATTAATTTTATAACTTAATATTACATGTTAGGATTTATATAATTTTTTTTGAGGTAATAATGTTTCTTTGACATAAAAAAACCAAATACTAAATAGTGTCAAAATTGATATAAAAGTGTTTTTCTTAAAAAGTTATATTATTAATACATATAATACTCCTAAAAATATATTGTTTGTCCAAAAGACTGATATAAGGTTATATATTTCAATAATGATCCACTTTGGGTTCTTTTTTTCTTTTATAGTATGTTTATTAACCATTTATTATTATAATACAAGAATACAAAGTAAAAGATGAAATATTTAACTAAGAGTTGAATCTAAAAGATAATGACAATATTGTGTCCTAAACCTGTCTAAAACCTATTGGTTGAGAGCATTTCGACCCATCCCCACATTAGATTTTAAATAAATATATTTGGAGCCATTATTAACCGAATATGATTATATAATAAATTAATATTTTATGCTTTTCCTAAAGAGACTCTCACCTCTGTTGTAAAAGGGTACACCCCCTTCTCTTAATTTCACACCTCCAAATCCATTTTTCTTGGCCAAACCTGTCTATAGTATCCTCTCAACTTCCATAAATTTATCCTAAGGGAATTATATTGATCATTAATCAATTCTAAATATCCCGTTTGATCAAATTAAAAGGAATCACCTGAAGAAGAGGTTATAATTTCATCTCCTCTTTCAATTTTAATCTCTTCTTCTACTTCCTATTTCATTGTTGTTTCCATAAAAAAAAATAACTCTATTAAATTATATATTATGTGACATTATTATAAATATGTTACAACCATATTCATTTTTTTATCCATCCAATGAATGAAAAAGTCACCATACGTTCATACATACGGCTTACCGTCTCCATGTCATGGTGTAGTTTGTTATTCAACACTTTTTTATTTGGATGGGTATAATAATTAGTATAATTGTTCTAAATAATAAATATAACATGTTAATGATTCTATATATATGATAAACCATCCAATTACATATTATTTCACCATAAATAGAATGTTATTTTCTATCATGCATACGTACGGATTACCGTCTCCAAGAACATGATGAGATAAATTCCCCATTGCAACCATTCAATAATAATTTTTACTTTATGATTAAAAATAATGTTTAAGAACATAATTTCATTTTTTAAATGAATAAAATACAACCTATCCATATCAAATAGGAACTACATAACAAACCAAATAATGGAAAATTAATCAGTTAACACCCAACACATTGATACTGTTGAAATATTATTAACAAAACTATATTAGAAGATCATTTATAATATCATATTTATGTATATGGTTCTTGTATAATTTAATATCAAAGACTTAATAATTATACAGAATGTTAGATTAACCTCGACTAGGGAAAAGTTTAAGGAAAGAGATAGTTTTAGAATTTCTTTATTATCTGAGGTTATTTGTACGTAAGTATCTACTGAGACTTCTTTATCATCCACATATGTGTTTCTTAAAAATGATTTTTTTTAAAAAACATACTATTTCATAGAATTGAGGTTATAGTCATTTATACCCTTTTATGAATATTTATAAATTTTTTTAATGGAATATTTCTATCATTTTCCAAAAAATGTACTTCATGACCTTTTCAACAAATTATGGTAAGAATGTTTTTTAACTTATACAGAGGGTGTGGGTGTTTCACACTATCATAAAACCTTCTGAGATTCTATTATAAGCTTATAAGAATATTTTAAAAACAAAATTTCATTAATATTAAATTATTTCAAAATAGAAAGACATATTTTACACAAATAGTTTTTATGTTGATTTCACCTATGTCAACATTCTGCGTTGGATTTTAAGTTTGTTTGAATTTGATTTATTAAAGTAAAATCATCCATATCGTATTGAAGGTTTTGTGATATGTCGAGCTATTGATGTGTTATTTTTATTCCATTCATGGTTTGTTGTAAATGAATTGACATATCATATGCTAGTTTTAATACAATTTTTTATGTTATGTTTCAACATTTTCTTGTGAGGAATGCATTGGACTTAGTAAGTGAAAGGTATAGCACACTATTACTCCCCGATAAATTGGTAGGTCTCATGAGACAAACTAGTGCTTCGCATAATTCCTCGAAAAAATCTTATTTGTAGTCTTGGTACGAGGCCATGACTATGTGGCTATGATGTCTGGAATTATGAATTCCATCATTATGAAATTAGATATTGATATTATATGTGAATATTTGAATAGTAGAATATCTATGTGCATATGTAAATGGCATTTTGTGATTTGTCTTTTCCATATTATGATGAGGTTTATGATTAAAAGGCTTGTGCTATAGTCTAATGCATTTCCTTACATGTTTATGAGTATTTATGATAGTTTCAGCTATATTGTTATCTTTATTGAACATTTGAGATCACCCCTTCCCTATGTTTTAATTTTACTTGGATGTGAAGAAGTATATTATGATTATCCTGCAGGGATAGGCCAAAGGATATTAGTGTTCCCAAAAGGGACACAATGTTTTTTTCATGATGTAATGAAAAACATATGTATGTATCCTGTAATTCCAAGGTCACTAAACTAATCAGTATTTAATGACATGATCCCTAGAGATCATGATAATATTATATAATAATGCACCGACTCTAGGTAACTAGGTTCAGGGAGTTAGTTTTTTTTCTTAGGTAACTGACACTAGTATTATCAAAACATATATAGGTCTTTTAAAACACATGACATAAACTGTGGGTGTTTATTTCATCCACAACACTTGATCATAACAACTTCTTGATGCTACATATTCAGCTAAAGCTATGGAAAGTGATACTGAGTCTTGTTTCTTGCATTACCATGAAATTAATGAATCCCCTAAGAAATTAAAAGTTCTAGATGTACTTTTTTGATCCATTCTACGAACAATAATGTTTGCATACAAAATTATTTTTAAGACAAAATCATTTCCAAAAGAATAGAAAATTTATATATCCATGCTTACCTATATATAGCAAAAAAATATTTTCACCACTTTTAAATGGGATTATTTTGGATTAGATTGTTATCTTTAACATAAGAATAAGGAAATCATTAAGTCTGGATGAATAGATATTAAGTATAATAAACTTCTGATCATACAACTAAAAAATGTTTTATCTATTGGTTTCACAGCATCATCAAGATCAAGAGTGTTTGAAGTACAGATTAATGTATTTATACTTTTAGTTTTGTCATATCAAAACATATTAAGAAGAAATTTAATATAAATATATTGAGATATATAAGTTTCTTCGTGTTTTTGAGAAATTTGAAAACCAATAAATAATGTTAACTAACCCATTATACTCATTTCAAACATTGATTTCATGTGATTATCAAATGAATTAGTTAAGGATTGCTGATTTGAATATAATATAACATCATCAACATAAATTTGAACAATCAAAAAAAATATTATCTTTCTTTACCAAAAGGGTTGGATCATAAGTTCCATTAACATAATTGTTTTTACAATAATCCTATAAGTCTATCATATCAGACTCTAGGGGACTGTTTTAGGGCATATAATCCTTTGGTATGTTTGTAATAATGTTCAATATGTTTTGTGTCTTCAAAACCGTGAGGTTGATCAACATAAAATTCCTCTTGAACATATCTGTTAATAAAATCCCACTTTACTTCTATTTGAAAAGTTTTGAAATTGAAAATTCCTCCATAGTCTAGTAGAATACGAATAGATTCATGTTTATATATGAGAGAATAGGGTTATTCGTAGTGTATTCCTTCTTTTTGATTATATTTCTTAGAAACTAATCTTGATTTATTTCTTACAATGATTCCATTTTCGTCACATTTATTTCTGAATACCCATTTTACCCAAATTATAGATGTTTCTTTAGGTCTCTCAACCACGATTCATACTATTTTCCTTTTGAAATAATTTATTTTATATTTCATATATTTAATCCTTTCATCACCACCTAAAGCGTCATCATTGATTTCAGGTTATAATTTGGAAAGGAATTCTAGATGATCTACTTCATTTCATAGGGAACATTTAGTCCTTATAGGTTCATTTACATCACCAATGATACTATCACATGGATGATTCCTAATAAAAAACTAATTTGGGTTTTTTAAAATCTATTCATCAACATTAGGTAAAACAATGTCTAGGGTAAATAATTCAGAAAATTTTTCTAGAGTATTTTCCATAATAGAATAATAATCCATCAAAAATTGATTATTAGTTTTTAGAAGAATATCCTAAGAATTAGTTTGGGATTGTTTAAAAACAAAAGGATCAGTCTCATCAAAATTCACATGTATTGTTTTCTCAATAGTACAAGAATTTTTGTTAAAAACTCTATAAGCCTTATAAGTAGTGGAGTAGCCTAAGAAAATTCATTCTTCAGATTTGGCTGAGAAATTATGTAAGTTATCATTAGTATTAAAGAAGAATACTTTGTATCCAAATACTTTTAAGTAAGAAAAATTAGGTTTTAGACTATTCAATAACACATAAGATGTTTCATTTTGAAATGGTATAATTAAAACTCGATTTACGGTATAGAAATAGGTACTTATAGCATCATCAAAAAAGTTTTTAGTAATATATTATTCACTCAACATGGTTATAGTTATCACTTGATAAAATCAGTTTCTTATTTCAACAACACTATTTTGTTGAGGAGTTCTTGTAGTTGAGATGTTATTAGAAATTCCTTTCTTAAAACAAAAAGATTCAAAATCAGAATTTTTAAATTCTCCCTCATTATCACTATATATAGTTATCAATGGAATGTTTTTATCTTTTTTAAATTTATCTGATACAGATTTAAAATTAGAAAATGATTGAGATTTGATTGCTATAAAATAGGCCCTTAGAAATCTAGTGTAATCATCAACTAAAATAATAACATAGTATTTTCCTCTAATACTTCTTGTTTTTTTATACCAAAAAGATCCAAATGACCTAGCTGTAACTTATCAGATTTCAATATTTCACTGATTGATTTTAAGGATGACTTATGTTTCTTTATATATTTTCAAAGATCCAAAACTTTTGAAGAATCAAATCTATGATCTGATAGGTCCTTAACAAGTCTTTTCATTAAGATCATGTATAGATTTCTAAGGTTATAATGTCATAGTCTTCTATTCCATAACCAAGATTGATCTTCCATTGCACTAAGAAATGGAAGGTCTTCGCCCCCAAGGTCTTCTATGTTAAGTGTATAAAAATTATCATTCATATGGGAAAACGGAATAAATTGTTCCTTGGAATTTTTTACTAGAAATTTATCATTCCTAAAATTCACATGGTAACCTTAATCACATAATTATTTTATACTTATAAGGTTTTTCTTATGACCTTTAACAATTAAGACATTTTAAATTAAAGCTTTTCTATGAAGGAAAATATTAATTATACCACCAATTTGTCCTTGAGAATTCTCTCTAAAAGTAACATTTCCACCTTTCATAATAATAATCTTTTCAATGAAATTTTTTTTACATGTCCTGTACCAAAAGAATCCACTCTCCGTGTACCGTGTATTCTTTTTCCACTTTCTATTTTTTAATAAAATAAAATAGGTATACTTTCAGAATCCAGAAATTCTTGGATCTAGAAATCTTAGAAATTAGAATACTAGGTATCCATATTTTCATAGAAGAAAGGGATATTTGAAAACCTAGGGATTGGGTTTCATTAAAAGAATATTTTTTTCTCCCAATTTCCACCACATTTACATTTGGTGCAAAAAGGATCACTTGGGGAAACAAAAATATTATGACTAAAAACTGGTTTTGAGTGAGAATAACCAAATCTAGAACTATTCATACGAGGTAGATTTTGTGAATACATTTTATCAAAAACTTCATTTCCATGGGTAATTTTTCACAAGAATTTCATTGGGAAGAATATTTCCTATTTCATTCTGATGACTAAATTCTTATCCTCTTAGTCATTAGTATTAGAATTCATGTTACTTGCTAAAAGATATTTCATAGAAATAACATTTTCAAGATCCTTATAATGTTTATCATTATCAAAATTAACATCCTTAGGGTTTTCTGAAATATCTTCAAAATCTAGGATTATCTGGTCAAAGTATTTTAAAAGATATGATAATTATTATGTTAAAATAGATATTCTTGAATTTTCCTTCAAAAGTTTCTTATTGATATTATTGTTTTCATTTGAAAGTTACATAGAAAACTCAAATACTTCTTTAAGATAAGGAAAAGTATTATCTTCTGATGAGAATGATTCTCCATCCGAAGATTCATAATATTCTTCATTAGGATAATTAAAACTTAAATAAATATTGGTTAAAGATTCAATAATGTTTACCTTATATATGATACATTTATTTTAAGTAGGAATTATGGATATAATACCAATATTCTTCTATCTAGAAGATTCTATATTTGAATATTCCTCAAAAAAATCACCACCACTAGCACTCCAAGTGTAATTTTATTTTAGTACATTATTAAAAAAAGACTTTTTGTACTTCTTCTTGTTTCATTTTTAATGCCTAATGTTTCTTTCATTCATTTTGAGCATAATAGAGTCTGATCTAATATGACCTACCCTCATGCATTCATAACAATTCACTTCTAAATATTTCTTATCCTTTCTATCTGTCATCATGTATCTATATTGGAAATATTTCTTTTCAACAATATTGTTCATTTTTCGAGCAAAATTGGGGTGTTTATTATTAGAATGATCTCTATCAACAAATTTAGATATAAAATTATATTTAATATCCTTTCATCTAGAAACTCTTTCAGGAGTATTGTCTTTCATTTGATTTTATGTAGTAGTAAAAGAAACTCTGTAATGACCATTATTTTTCTTATTGATCTCAATGTCGCACTTCATTATGGTTTAATGTAGTTGATGATTCCCTAATAACTCATCATGTGTGATATTTTAAACTTTAATATTCTCATTATTTGTAGTTCTTTTATATTCCTTGTCATTAGGAATAATATCTACTATCCTATCCACCAGAATCTCATCATCACGTAAATTTCACCCATATACATAAGGATGTGGAAAATAGTAATAATCCTTTGTTGAAATTTTTATATAGGTTGTCCATAAAGAAACATTAAACCATGATATCCAGCTCTAATAAAAGCTCTTCTTGTTTTAATAAACATGAACGCGAAAAAATTTGTAACATCTGAATTCTTCCATATGACATTAGAAACTTCACAAGATGAAATATAGCTATATATATTCATGGTAATTGAACATTATAATGTGTTGTGTACCATAATGTTGAGATAATACTCTTTATTTTCTTAATTGGTGAATTTTCTTATTTCCTTTTTCTATAATATTTTAGTCTCTAGTTAACATAACAAAGTTATCCACACTCGTATTGATAATAAAAGTATTAATCTTATCTCTCTAGTATTCGTAATCATTTCCCTCAAGGATTAGGGGTCTATTAGGATTTAAATTGCCTATTGAACCAATTTTCAATCAAGACATTCTTAAAATAAATTATTTCCCCTAAAATTATTAGTAGAAATAGTTTATATTCAAAGAATTTATAAAAATGTTCTTAATAAAATCTTGAACCAATAAAGTTAAGAAAGAAAATTTGAGCATGAAAACTCATATGTGTATATAAGTATTTCTATGAAAAGCTCTAATATCAATTATACGATCAAAATATAGATATATATTGATCAATTAAAAGAGGTAGGGGTTACTTACAGGTTTAAGAACATTCATTTTTATCCTTAATAAAATCTATGTTTAACAAAGTTAAACAAGATGAATCCAGAAGCCCTCTTTAATTCTTAATAAATAAACTTACTTTCTTAGGATCCAATAAAATGGATCCAATAAGAATAAACAAGACAAGTTTACTTAATGTAATATTCTACCTTAAACAATATTTAATCTAAAATATCTGTGTTTATATATGTTTAATAAAGTGTAAGAGAGAAACACAATCTTTCATTAATAAAATATAGATGGAATAAAACATGTAAAAAAACCAGAAATGTATAAGAAATCTTTTTATCCAAATATAAAGGTATCCAATAACATTAGATAAAGGTCCCTTGATTTATACTTACAAGAAATTATGTCTTACCCACACTAATGTGATCCCGTGATACGATGATAAGAATTCGTCTTATAATCCACGCAATCCCTCAATCACTAAGGTGATTGATTCCTCTTTCATCCAATCCCCTGAAGCCCACCATTGATAATAGAAACCATGAGATTCAAACAAGATAGTTTGAATAATATTATATTAACTTGAAAATTTTGTTTACAACATTCTCACAAAGCATTTTTAAGAAGATCTCTCCATGATTATCACTAAATTCTAGAGATCAAGAGCTCTATAGTTGTTATAATAATGTTTAAATAGATGGATATTTAAAAGTATGAATTACAATGGTTGAATTCCTCCTCTAAAGTTCATGTTTTCCCTTAAATCTCAAATGGACCTATACACGTGAAACTCAAGAAATTATTAAGTTAAAAAGATGAGACATCATAGTTTTATATAACTAAAAATAATAAACATTAACAAGCTTAAGAAAAATTATCAAATTTTATGATCCAATAAAATAGAACATTACTTTATGGAAATGAGGTAACTTTAAGAAAAACATTTAATCAGATTCATAAGATATTGAAAATTAGAGTATGGAAATATTGAAAATCGGATTCTAAAATAGTTGAGATTCGAATTCTGATTTTTGATGAAATTAGAGTCGGGTTTCAGAAGAAATCAGAGTATGATTTCAAAGAAATCAGAGTCAAATTACCATTGAAATTAGAGTCTAATTTTCAAAGAAACCGGAGTCTGATTTTAGAAAAAATAAGAGTCTGATTTCAAGAGCAATTTGAGTCAAATTTCCATAAAAATTGAAGTCTATTTTCAAATGAAATTAGACTATGAATTCGAAAGAAATCAGATTCATAGGAACTGTATAGTTCTTAGCTATATACGAAACTGATTTTTTTGACCTAATTAAAGATGGTGATATTTTTTTGGGAAAAAACTATATACAATGTTGAATACCATTTTTATGGTCAAACCCATTTATGAGAAAGTAAATTTTTCTTAAGAAAATATTTATGAAAAAAGGATAATTTTCCATAAGAAATTGTGTTTTAGATTTTCAAAATATAATCAAATAGAAAATTTATAAGAAAATTTATTATCTCAATAATATAAATAAGATATAAAAATTATCATTTCATTTGAATACGAATTATTCTACAATATTTTTGATGAAGTGGCATTGAAAATGTTTATGTCTTTAATTCACTAATCCTTAGTAACTTAAATCATGTCAAGAATAGAAAGGGAAAATATATTAAAATTAATGAAAACAAATTGGAATTTTTAAATATTATCTAGAGTTTTTACTTAGAACATCAAAAAATCATTATACAAGAATTTCTTTGAAATATTTGTTCAAGTATGTTCATGATTTTTAGGTTTTCTTGACCTCTCATTAATTTTTAGCACAATTGGTATCATCCTAGAAAATAATATGAAATCTTTTAAAAAAGGTAAGTAGTTCTAATTTTATTTGGTACCATGTTCAATTAAAAACGGATAGCAATGTTTTCTAAATCAAATCCCCTTTTTAAAACTATGCATAGAACAGTTAGACATAGAGTGAGGTGAATGAGAGAAAATTTCTTAATAATTAATTGTTTCAATTTTCTAATGCACACTGTACTTATTATTAATATTAGAACAAGCATGATAATGACTGAAAAATTTAAAATATAGATATTTTGAAAAATATCACATATTGACACATCATTTAGATATAACCTATTAAAAAATTGCAATATTTTTGATACCCTATTGTAACGACACGGACCCGGCCAGCCACCCGAACAGTGCCGAACGGGTCGGGTGTCACTACCTTAGGCACACCCCCCCTAAACGCCAATGTCTTCCGACTAGCAGCGATGGTATGATAGGTATAGTGGGGAGGATATACCCTCCCAGAGGAATAAAATGGTACCAGTCCAAGTAGAATACTAAATATGCAGCAGAAATAAAAGACTCAGCAGACTCAAACCAGACCCGCATAGTGTAAGCACATTCAATAATAATAAACATTGGAAGGAATATAAAAACAACAACAAAAGAAACTAAATAGAACGTCATGCCAGCAATCAACTGCAATAACCACTAATACACTCAAGCATGCATCCAAACAAGTCATACAAATCAATATATATATCACGGTGCCAATGGCTAACCAACCGTAGATACAATATAAATTAAACATGCGAATGCAAGAAAATAATGCTAAAAAAATAACTCCAGTACGACACAACCTCAGGGTCCGTGCTAGTCTCCATGTCAACAACACTAAAGTCCAGCTCCTAAGGATGACCTTTACCTGCACACAATTTTATAAAGTCTACACGCGTCCTAAAGGGCCCGTGTAGGGTGTGAGACCAGTCTCAGTAGGATACCACCCAAAGGCGCGTTCCTAATATATGTGTTTAGGTAGACATGATTATACTAGAAAAACAGAAAACAACACAATGCCCAAAAGTAAAAAAAGACTTCATTGGTGCTCAACAGCCACCAGGAAGTGTCACCGGCTTCGGACAATGCCAGAAAGTCTGATCTGCAGCCTGACACCTTGTGCCACCTGACACCATGTGTCTCAAGTACCGATGTCCCGAAGGCATGCCCAACCGTCGTAACCCAGTTCGAAAGCTCAAACTGCCCATGGCACAACATCCAGAAGAACAACGATGTAAAGACCCGTATCTTGACGTACATGGACATTACATTACATTTGCGGAATACTTAGTACATAACAAAAACACACACACAAGGATCGTAATAGTTTAGTGTCTTTGGAAACTCGGAACGTAATCTTCTAATCGTGGTGAAAGATCTTCAATATCTCCCATAAAGATCTTCCCTTTTTTTTATACCTAAAACCTTTCTTTATATCCTGGGGAAAAGAAAACATAAAAGGGTGAGCTCAAATGCTCAGTAAGGGTAAACAAAAGAAATATCAATCACATCATATACATAAGAACATAGCTTTTGGAAATCTTAACCTACAAAAGAGATCATAATATCTTATCATGGGATAAATCATAGAAGTGAAAATGAGATCCCCATAATCATAACATAAAACTTCAAACTTTGTGTCATGCACACATAATCATGGAAAATCATTTCTTGTTAGTCATGACTCATTGCCAAGACTATCTTAGTGGACAAAGTCCCTTTCTGAACCGAGTTCACTCCTCGTTTCAGTCCTGTATTACTGAACCGAAATAACCTTCCGTTCCAGCCATGTCTATCTCATGAGATATAAAATCTTTACCCAATGCATTGTAGGGAGATATAGGTCCCACCCATCTTATAATGAATCCTTTCTTATGTGTGCCACATAATCATAAAACATACATCATCGCATAACACATGTAACAAAAATGGGATTCTTGAAACATCATGACATCATAAATCAATTCATATAAGATAAAGGAATTCATAAACATAATTCCACCACAACATGGTCAAATCAATGCAAAAATATGGATAGAAACAGAACCCTTTATTATCTTAGATGGAAAATAATTTTGATAAAACACTTGAATTCAATTCTTGAGGAAAATATCCTTTCTTCTTCAAAATCAATTTCTTTTCACGAAACATCATGCAATTTTAAAAGAAAGATATTTTATTGAAAATAGTCATGAAATATTTTAGAGGAAGCTTCATGAAAATAAGGCTTTATAAAATAGTAGAAATCCGTTCGTGCCGTATAAGTTAAAAAAAACATTCTTCGTACTTTTTTTGGAAAAGTCAAAAAGTACCTCGTACGAAAAACGACAAAAGATTCCTTTCATACGTATTACTAAAAACTCACCGAAGGGTAAAAATGGATTTAAACAATTTTAGGTGGATGGAAATAATATTACATATTGAGTAAACATGGATGTGGATGATAAAATACACCCCAGTAAATACTTACGAATAAACAATCTCGGATAAAAATGAGATTGTGATATTTCCCTTACCTTATGTCCGACTTGCTTTGTAAGTGTCCAAACCTCCTGTATAATGATTTAAATCATGTTATTGACTTATTCCAGAATCATATTCATTGTTATGATATCATATATGGTTCAATTATGACATTATATTACCCGTTCTTTTGTAAATTCCATGTTAAAGAAGCGTTTTGGGTAAAATCGTTTCATTTATCTTAGGTGTTTTGACTTGTTGTTCTTGACATCACTATTACTTATATCATGATTTAATTACTTCCAGAATATAAAATATGATTTATATATCATATATATTCTGTATATATATATATAATAGGTAGATAAATAAAATGGAAAACACCGTTCATGGAGACGGTAGTCCGTACATACGCATGAACGTTGTTTTCCTTTCCTTATTGTCTTGAAATGAAAGTAAGTAGATGACATACATATATATATATATATACATAAATCCAGTAGCTTTATAATGTCATATATTTCATTATTATTTCTTATATATACTTTATAATCATTCTTAAATGGTTAACATGGATAAAGAATCTCATCGCGTCGTGGAGACGGTATTCCGTACGTACGCACGAGCGATAATATCATTTCTATAAGTATTGAATTGAATTGGAGTGGATTATACAATATATCAGAATCAATATGATGTTGTAATAACTATTTATAGTTATTCTTTACACCATTATACCCATCCATGTAAGGTGGTGGTGGAAAATAGATTACACCACGGCGTGGAGACGGTATTCCGTACGTACGCACGCGCGGTGATTTCTTTTTCCGTAGGATGGATAGATGGTGAAATAGGGTTGTTTCATACTTATAATAACATATCAGTATATGAGTGATACTGATGTTATTACTTCATAATGAAACAACCTAATAAGAAGAAGTGGAAGAAGAAATAAAGATGAAAGAATTGGTAACGGTAATTACCTCTTCTTTGAAGTGCCTCTTTGAGACCTCCTCTTAGGGCACTAAAATTGGTCTTTGAGGAAGACCAGAACCTCTAGGATTATTCTAGGGAAGTGGAGAAGAGATTTTGGCAGGGTTCGGCCGAGCTTGAGTGCTCAATTTGGTGTGAGGAGGAGGGGGAGGAGGTATCCCTTTATAAGGGAGGAGAGGGGCACCTTAGGAATACCTCAAAATATTATTTTATATTAATGTCAAAATCGGTTTATAATGGTTCCAAAGGGTCTTATTTCGAAGCTAAAGTGGGGATGGGTGGAAATACTATCAACCAATAGAAGTTAGACAAGTTTAGGTTATTATTTTAACCTTATCAATTAGATTTAACTCTAAGTTAAATAATTTAACTTTTACCGTGTCTTTTTGTTTTCTTATACTATATGGTTAATACACTTACTATAACATGCCAAACGAACCCCAAATTGTTTATTAGTAATATATATATCATTATCTAAGTTATTTGGCCGAACCTTAGATTTTTAGGAATAAAATAACAATTAATAATATAATATTTGATTTAAAAACTATTTTGTGTCAATTTTGACACTATTTGATATATGATTTTTGTGAAAGTCATAAAAGAATTATATGTTCGAACCAAGTTGATTAAATCAACACTAATATATCATAGTAACCTATAAAATTAGTGGAATTCATCAAAAGTCTCAAATTATATTTATTTTGGTGTTTATAACATCAATTATGTCAATATTTCATTAATAAGATAATTACTGCATCATCACTGTGTCATAAATAAATTAAATTATTTGATGTATAAAAATTACAAATAAAATACCATCATGTATTAAATCTTTTTAGCTTTCTAATGAATATTTAAAATCGAATTTATCTTATGTATAACCCCATATTAAAAATGTTTTAGTAAATAAACTTTGATTTTAACTCTTTTAACTCTTCTTTGAATTAAATAATAATAAATGTCCTAATCTAATCCAAGTGGGCCTAAATGATAATATTTTACACTTAAGGTTGTTTTTGGTCGAGATACACTTGTCCAATAGGATTAGGACATGTGTTAGGGTAATATTAATATCATATTTACCCTTAGTTACCCTATTTACTATTAACCGCGGTAAAAAAAAGTAAAAAGTTACTATTCACCAAAAATTATTTTCATCTCATTGAACCACATTTTAGTCCTTGATATTAACCGTGTCTCTTGGATTTTTGAAATTCCATTCACAGAAGCGGTAAAATTATGTTTTATGAAAAATTCAGTTTTTAACCTACCACTTAGTGGTTTCACTATTCATCAAAAATTGAAAGTTTTCAGAAAAATACCAAAATTTCATCCGAAGCTATATTTCATATTCCGAATTCAAAAATGAAGTCTTTTTTACCAAATTCATAACATACAAGTTTCATTAATTAATTTTAAAATTAAATCCCACTATTAAAAAAAATAGCGTGTTTTTAAGAAACAATATCTATCAAAAGATTGACACTTGATTATGTCTGGTTTAAATGTGAAATTACATCCAATGACCAACATTGTATTAAATTGTAAAAATATATTCTAAATATACTTTAAAACAACTCAAATTAATAATTTATCACTATTAATTATTTTGATTAAAAAAGTTGTTTTTAATTATAATTTAGTAATTTTCACTATTCATCAGAATATGAAAGTTATCCGAAAAGTACCAAAATTTCACCTTAGGATAAATTCGATACTCCGAATCCATAAATGAAGTCCATTTTGAAAAATAAAATTTACAAAATTTCAAAAAGTGGTTATTACTATTCTCAACAGCTAGTTTTAATAATATCTTAATAGCATATCATTGTTTAGCGAAACTTGGCGTTGCGTACAACACACGCTATCGAGGAAGGTCGTGATTGCGTGTAATGCAAGGCAAGTCAAGGATGTGTGTTGTGCAAGCTCCTTTTGGTGTAGCGTACAACACCAGACAGAAATAAAATTAAAAGGAACATTTTTCATAAAATCTCGGGCTGTTACATTCTACCCCCCTTAAAATGAATTTCGCCCTCGAAATTCGTCGGGGTTATAAATGGTTTACTATTAGAAAGTTTCTTTAATTGAAACCCACATCGTAAAAAGGAATACCAAAACTTGGCTTTAAAAAACTAAAGTATGAAATGTAACGATTACCCAAATAAACTAATCACTGGGTTTCCACATAGGTGAAAATATGGATATGGAAGAGAAATCTAACCATCATGTTCTGATGGAGAGTGGTAGAGAACATGGCTATGGAAAAGCCAGTAATCACAAATCCATAAATTTGTGACGATCTAAGGTACCATCTGATTCATCAGGTATAAGATCACTAGGACAACATTTTTGGTTTTCAAGATCATTTCCCTAAAGTTGAAAATTTGAATTAGAATAAATACTTACTTTATTTTGGTACAATCTCACTGTTGTTCGTGCCTTGAACAATTTCCACTTCATCTCTTAAATAAATGAAGTTGAATTTGTTATTCGTGAAGTGTTAGCAGATCATGTGATAGAATGACGGGTCATTCCATCTGTCTCAAAAGGTTAGCAAAATTTATATACATAAGTCGATCTATAGTGGGATTAATCATATATAGTTCCTAAAATGGGCTTATACTTCATATATCATACTGCTTAATATAATAAAACTAGTTTCTACTAAACAGGGACTTCCTGTAGGTCAGTGGTAGGCGATAAAGGCCAGTCGCACTTCGGTTGTGGGTTCGATTCCTACAGCCTTGTCTGAAGCGATGGGCTGTCGCCCGTCCTGCAGGTTGTCCTTTTTCTAAAACTACGTTACTATAACATCCCATCAATAATATCGAAAATCTTCTATCCTTAAACAATACTAACTTATGTCCAACATAATCCAGTCTAATCTTTAGGCTTATACATAATACTGCAGTCAACGATTACCAGAGATTTAATACTGTCGTTGATCCCCACATATCATAAGATATGTCTTGTTGGTCACATTCCAAACATTCAAAGTCCTTAATCGTGTATTCTCTTGAATACCTTAGTGAAAACATGAGTGCAGTTAAAAGTTAACACTTTCCACATACCAAAATCCTCAAAATTCTATATACTCAAACCATGATATCACTTAGTCCTTATATCAATCATGAGCTCATGAATACTATCAAACATTTAATTTTCTCCTTATCCCTTCATTATGCGCATATCATCTACATTCCAAAAATATCTGAATAACCTTTCATGGATACTGGTAACATTAATCATACACTTTCAAAAAACAAGGAAAGACAACAGTGTAACAATCCATAGATATCTCTTTATTCCAAAATTACACATGATAAACATGTAATCATTCCACTACATTCTCAAACCATTGACCGAGCTTCAAAAATTCTTTCATCTCACATATCATTTGTAGTCTCTTCATCATCATCCACATAAATACTACCCATATGACCATACTGATTCTCTTCATGAGTCTTTCCCTTAGGGCATTTGTTTGCATAATGCCCATACATTCCACATTTAAAACACTTAACCATTTTTGATGTCGTAGCATTACCATTATCCTCATCCATGGTGTTAACCGACCCTTTTCCTTTTCACTTACTTGCTTTGTGTCCTTCTTTTCCACACCCAAAGCATCTTCCAGTTCCCTTGAAACATTCTCCTTGATGCCTCTTCCCACATGATTTACATTGGGGAAATTGAACTTTCTTTCCTCTATGATCATCATGGAACTCCATCTTTCTCTTATTAGTCGAGTCAGGAAACTTACCAAATTTTACTTTATGGATCATATTATGAGATTGCTGATTCGGCATAATAATGATGTTTGGACTTCCAAATCCCATTTCATTTGGTTGCTCATGAAGGATATCATTCCATTGTCCATCATATCCTCCATTATCGTGAATCACCTTGTTTCCAACCATTTTCTAAAACCCAAAAAGAATAGTGTTAGATGAAAAAATCATAATAAAGGGGGAGTAACTTAAATATCTATCATCTTTGGTTTAATCTAATATCGTTACCATAGTTCTAGGACTATATCCTATACATATACTTATCCTTAGGGGCATCCCTAGACATACCTTAGAAATATCTCTAGGGATCTCACTAACGTTTTCGCATCCTAGTTTCCAAAGGTTGACTAAACCTTTCCTCTGATACCAACTGTAAAGACCCGTATCTTGACGTACATGGACATTACATTACATTTTCAGAATACTTAGTACATAACAAAAACACACACACAAGGATCGTAATAGTTTAGTGTCTTTGGAAACTCGGAACGTAATCTTCTAATCGTGGTGAAAGATCTTCAATATCTCCCATAAAGATCTTCCCTTTTTTTTATACCTAAAACCTTTCTTTATATCCTGGGGAAAAGAAAACATAAAAGGGTGAGCTCAAATGCTCAGTAAGGGTAAACAAAAGAAATATCAATCACATCATATACATAAGAACATAGCTTTTGGAAATCTTAACCTACAAAAGAGATCATAATATCTTATCATGGGATAAATCATAGAAGTGAAAATGAGATCCCCATAATCATAACATAAAACTTGAAACTTTGTGTCATGCACACATAATCATGGAAAATCATTTCTTGTTAGTCATGACTCATTGCCAAGACTATCTTAGTGGACAAAGTCCCTTTCTGAACCGAGTTCACTCCTCGTTTCAGTCCTGTATTACTGAACCGAAATAACCTTCCGTTCCAGCCATGTCTATCTCATGAGATATAAAATCTTTACCCAATGCATTGGAGGGAGATATAGGTCCCACCCATCTTATAATGAATCCTTTCTTATGTGTGCCACATAATCATAAAACATACATCATCGCATAACACATGTAACAAAAATGGGATTCTTGAAACATCATGACATCATAAATCAATTCATATAAGATAAAGGAATTCATAAACATAATTCCACCACAACATGGTCAAATCAATGCAAAAATATGGATAGAAACAGAACCCTTTATTATCTTAGATGGAAAATAATTTTGATAAAACACTTGAATTCAATTCTTGAGGAAAATATCCTTTCTTCTTCAAAATCAATTTCTTTTCACGAAACATCATGCAATTTTAAAAGAAAGATATTTTATTGAAAATAGTCATGAAATATTTTAGAGGAAGCTTCATGAAAATAAGGCTTTATAAAATAGTAGAAATCCGTTCGTGCCGTATAAGTTAAAAAAAACATTCTTCGTACTTTTTTCGGAAAAGTCAAAAAGTACCTCGTACGAAAAACGACAAAAGATTCCTTTCATACGTATTACTAAAAACTCACCGAAGGGTAAAAATGGATTTAAACAATTTTAGGTGGATGGAAATAATATTACATATTGAGTAAACATGGATGTGGATGATAAAATACACCCCAGTAAATACTTACGAATAAACAATCTCGGATAAAAATGAGATTGTGATATTTCCCTTACCTTATGTCCGACTTGCTTTGTAAGTGTCCAAACCTCCTGTATAATGATTTAAATCATGTTATTGACTTATTCCAGAATCATATTCATTGTTATGATATCATATATGGTTCAATTATGACATTATATTACCCGTTCTTTTGTAAATTCCATGTTAAAGAAGCGTTTTGGGTAAAATCGTTTCATTTATCTTAGGTGTTTTGACTTGTTGTTCTTGACATCACTATTACTTATATCATGATTTAATTACTTCCAGAATATAAAATATGATTTATATATCATATATATTCTGTATATATATATATAATAGGTAGATAAATAAAATGGAAAACACCGTTCATGGAGACGGTAGTCCGTACATACGCATGAACGTTGTTTTCCTTTCCTTATTGTCTTGAAATGAAAGTAAGTAGATGACATACATATATATATATATATACATAAATCCAGTAGCTTTATAATGTCATATATTTCATTATTATTTATTATATATACTTTATAATCATTCTTAAATGGTTAACATGGAGAATGAATCTCATCGCGTCGTGGAGACGGTATTCCGTACGTACGCACGAGCGATGATATCATTTCTATAAGTATTGAATTGAATTGGAGTGGATTATAAAATATATCAGAATCAATATTATGTTGTAATAACTATGTATAGTTATTCTTTACACCATTATACCCATCCATGTAAGGTGGTGGTGGAAAATAGATTACACCACGGCGTGGAGACGGTATTCCGTACGTACGCACGCGCGGTGATTTCTTTTTCCGTAGGATGGATAGATGGTGAAATAGGGTTGTTTCATACTTATAATAACATATCAGTATATGAGTGATACTGATGTTATTACTTGATAATGAAACAACCTAAGAAGAAGAAGTGGAAGAAGAAATAAATATGAAAGAATTGGTAACGGTAATTACCTCTTCTTTGAAGTGCCTCTTTGAGACCTCCTCTTAGGGAACTAAAATTGGTCTTTGAGGAAGACCAGAACCTCTAGGATTATTCTAGGGAAGTGGAGAAGAGATTTTGGCAGGGGTTGGCCGAGCTTGAGTGCTCAATTTGGTGTGAGGAGGAGGGGGAGGAGGTATCCTTTTATAAGGGAGGAGAGGGGCACCTTAGGAATACCTCAAAATATTATTTTATATTAATGTCAAAATCGGTTTATAATGGTTCCAAAGGGTCTTATTTCGAAGCTAAAGTGGGGATGGGTGGAAATACTATCAACCAATAGAATTTAGACAAGTTTAGGTTATTATTTTAACCTTATCAATTAGATTTAACTCTAAGTTAAATAATTTAACTTTTACCGTGTCTTTTTGTTTTCTTATACTATATGGTTAATACACTTACTATAACATGCCAAACGAACCCCAAATTGTTTATTATTAATATATATATCCTTATCTAAGTCATTTGGCCGAACCTTAGATTTTTAGGAATAAAATAACAATTAATAATATAATATTTGATTTAAAAACTATTTTGTGTCAATTTTGACACTATTTGATATAAAATTTTTGTGAAAGTCATAACAGAATTATATGTTCGAACCAAGTTGATTAAAGCAACACTAACATATCATAGTAACCTAAAAAATTAGTGTAATTCATCAAAAGTCTGAAATTATATTTATTTTGGTGTTTATAACATCAATTATGTCAATATTTCATTAATAAGATAATTACTGCATCATCACTGTGTCATAAATAAATTAAATTATTTGATGTCTAAAAATTACAAATAAAATACCATCATGTATTAAATCTTTTTATCTTTCTAATGAATATTTACAATCGAATTTATCTTATGTATAACCACATATTAAAAATGTTTTAGTAAATAAACTTTGATTTTAGCTCTTTTAACTCTTCTTTGAATTAAATAATAATAAATGTCCTAATCTAATCCAAGTGGGCCTAAATGATAATATTTTACACTTAAGGTTGTTTTTGGTCGAGATACACTTGTCCAATAGGATTAGGACATGTGTTAGGGTAATATTAATATCATATTTACCCTTAGTTACCCTATTTACTATTAACCGCAGTAAAAAAAAGTAAAAAGTTACTATTCACCAAAAATTATTTTCATCTCATTGAACCACATTTTAGTCCTTGATATTAACCGTGTCTCTCGGATTTTTGAAATTCCATTCACAGAAGCGGTAAAATTATGTTTTATGAAAAATTCAGTTTTTAACCTACCACTTAGTGGTTTCACTATTCATCAAAAATTGAAAGTTTTCAGAAAAATACCAAAATTTCATCCTAAGCTATATTTCATATTCCGAATTCAAAAATGAAGTCTTTTTTACCAAATTCATAACATAGAAGTTTCATTAATTAATTTTATAATTAAATCCCGCTATTAAAAAAAATAGCGTGTTTTTAAGAAACAATATCTATCAAAAGATTGACACTTGATTATGTCTGGTTTAAATGTGAAATTACATCCAATGACCAACATTATATTAAATTGTAAAAATATATTCTAAATATACTTTAAAACAACTCAAATTAATAATTTATCACTATTAATTATTTTGATTAAAAAAGTTGTTTTTAATTATAATTTAGTAATTTTCACTATTCATCAGAATATGAAAGTTATCTGAAAAGTACCAAAATTTCACCGTAGGCTAAATTTGATACTCCGAATCCATAAATGAAGTCCATTTTGAAAAATAAAACTTACAAAATTTCAAAAAGTGGTTATTACTATTCTCAACAGCTAGTTTTAATAATATCTTAATAGCATATCATTGTTTAGCGAAACTTGGCGTTGCGTACAACACACGCTATCGAGGAAGGTCGTGATTGCGTGTAATGCAAGGCAAGTCAAGGATGTGTGTTGTGCAAGATCCCTTTGGTGTAGCGTACAACACCAGACAAAAATAAAATTAAAAGGAACATTTTTCATAAAATCTCGGGCTGTTACAAACGATACCTGTCCTCAATAGATAACCGAAGTGACAGTGTTGTCTGCCCTCAAATCATGGCGAGCCTCTGCCCCCCAACCTGACCGCCTCAAAGCTGTCTCCTGAAGTCTCCTCACCTTCCACGTGAATTCGTAAGGCAAGCAACCCCAAACCAAATATAGCTAACTGCATATACTAGGGGCCTCTACCTAGCGAGTGGCCGTACCACCTCATCTCGGAGTCTATCTGTGTGCACACTACTCAAAAGTACCCGATGAGCAGTAATCACCTCAATAAGATCCCAAGCCACAACACCTCCGACACCTCGTGTCCCTGTGAACCTGTCACTCCAGTCTAATTGTCTCTCCATCCAGTAACCCGGGACAAGAGAAACCTCACAGTCTAACTATCTCAACCGAAATCTGTGATGCCCAATCCCATGATAGAAACCATCCAAAGTCACCCGAGCTAAAATACCCAACCCGTGATCCCCACCACTCAACAATATATCCGGGCCACACCCAACACAACAAGCAGTTCAACACAGGCAATATCACACTTTTCATATTCATACTTGGAAGCATAACTTTAAACATGAAATTAAGAAATAGTAAATTTGCACTACTTGTGCTATCCCATACCACTACCTAACACATTCACAATTTAACAATTAAACTAAACAGTTTAACTAGAGACATTTAAATGACAGTTTAAACACAATAGTTTAAACAACGGTCCAATTCACACGCATTTAGGCACCCCTGACCGAATTGCCCCAAATGAGCAACGACCTCTCACCCGGTCTTGCTCAAACACAACAAGGTTAGGGAATACCCAGAGGCATCCCACAATGCAGATAATAAAATAAAAACAAAATAAACAGGGTTTTTCTCAACACCCGACATCACGCACAAACGTCGCAACCCCAAATTTTCTATGAAAACACGAAAGAAGGTATGCACCACCCACCTCGTACTCGTACGATGCCACTCCTTTGGTTTCAGCCTCTGAATCAGACTGAATCGCGGTAGATCTGCGTTTCCGTCAAATCCGACAATTCTGTTTGGATGGAATCTGCGGAGGAACAGGTGAGGAATCAAGGACGAAGAAGGTTGCGCGGGGTTAGGCTCTCTGATGCGGTCACGCTGCCTCCGACAAATCGAAGAACGGAGGTTGTACGACGGATCTAGAAGGATTTGTGTTCGTTGAGGTATTTCGAATGGATTGTTTATCCAAAGGGGGAGAAGAATAGAAAACTGGGAATGAGGCGCGACGATGCCTCAGTCAATGAAATAAAAAAAAAGTACACAACATGTATTTCCCAAGTACACGCCGTGTATACGTGTTTCCGTACTTTGACTTAAGCGCAGTCCGGCACACGGTCTGGACCGTGTACACGGTCAGCACATGGCCTGGGTCTCGGCCGCTACACGGGGCATGGGTACACGACGTGTCAAGGAAGGCTACACACCGTGTAGATGGAAATTTACACCTGGGTATCACACGAAATGCACCTAGCCTCGCACGGGTAAGGGATACATGACATGTCTATAAATATGTGCCGTGTAGTAGGAAAGTTCTACACGGTCTTCACACAGCATGTACTCGGCGAGCACACAGTCGGTAACTCGGGTAACTCATAAACGGCGTGTACTTAAAGTACACGGCGTGTAGTCTGGAAATTTCCAGAAACTGCCCATATTTTCCAGACATTCCAAAAAAGTAAAAAGTTTAAACTGGGTCGGAATTTTACCCGTTTCAAAAAAAACTCTGGTTCCTATAAACTCCCCACCTTAACGTAGCTCGTCCCCGAGCTACCAAACGAAACCAAGAGATGGCACCTAACATGCCCATCCCAGTTAAACAACCCAGACAACCCAGTCTCAATGTTTTGGATAAATTCCTAAAAAGGGTCTCCCCACCTTTGGAATCGCCTACTCGGCCTCAACTCAAACAAATATCAAAGAAAAAAATAAACAATCAAGGGCCAACAACCTATTTCCCGGACCCATGGTCCTCCCGTGAAGCATCGTCACCCCTGAACCTCCTTGGTGCTCACGTGTCGCTTCTGACACCCAACGTAACTCTCACCGCATCGGCATCTGCCTCCATGAGGTCCTGCATCCAATAGATTCTAAATTCAAACATGGTGCCATGCACCTCAAGTAAGCCGCATCCATGTTTCCCTGATGCCCACGACACCCCAAGTAACCTGCATCCTTGATGATCTTGATGCCACACATCTCAAATATATAAGTAAACATAAAACACATCTAATATGATGCCAACCCCACTAAATAGCATCTTGTCAGTCCACATGTATCATGTGAAGCCTGTGCACTCAACCAGACATGCCTCAAGAGGCCATGCCAAAATAAAGTAAAGAAACTCACGGCCACACCCGCAGTGTACCTGCCACCATCGTCAGCTCTCCAGCCTGCTCAAACCCTAGCAGCTCCACGGCTTGAACCTGACCTGACAAAGGGCTCCCCGAAGCATGTCCTCCCAGCGGTGTTGCCCCAGTCTCCGGCCACAGACCCCTCAGATAGGTTCTATTGTCCCTGTCACGTCCTCCACGTGCAGCTGAACCTCGGCCACCCTCTCCTGGTACCGAACCCGAACCGTCTCCTGATGCCACAGTTTGTCCTAGTCCCTGTCTGCTGGCTGTCTGAGAGGACTGCCTACAAAACCTCTCCAGATGTCCAACCTGTCCACACACCCGACCCTCCTTCGGGGGCCTATCGTAATGAGCCCGAACATGTCCTGGCTGTCAACACTGAAAGAAAACCACCGCTGAACTGCAACGAGGTGGTCTAGCTGAGTCCTTGTCCTGCCCTCCCTAATAGAACTCATCTCTCCCATGCTTCCTGCTATCTGAATCATCACCTGAATTTGTCACCCTTCCAAAACGAGATTTTTCTCTCTAGTTGCCCTCAGCTATGAGTGTCTGGTTCACCGCCTCAGAGAAGGAACCCCGCCTAAATATGTTTAACTGAACCCAAATGGCGTGTCGTAAGCCGTCCTCGAAGCGCCTCACCCTAGCTGCATCATCGCTCACTATAACAGGTGTAAAACGGGTAGCTCTTTGAATGTAGTTGCGTAATCCATGATGGACCTGTATCCCTGCTGATGACTCAAGATCTCCCGAGCTCTATCTACCCTCAGCGTCTCCAGATAAAAGTGCTCAAATAACATATCATCAATGTCTTTCCATGCCAGTCCCTCATGCCTATGAGCCTGTACATTCACATCCCACCAACGTTTCGCCGGTCCTCTCAAAATGTACATCGTCAGTTTGACCCTCCGCCCTGGAGGCATCTCATGATGCTTGAAGATCATGTGCATACTCTCTATCCAGTTTTCTGCCGCCTGTGGGAAACCCTGACCCTGAAAAATGGTAGGTGCTGTGACTGGAACTCCCGTGCCAGATACGCCATAGAAGGCTCTGTATCATGCGCACCATTGTAAATCCCCTGAAAGACGCGAACTAGGCTAGATCAGAGCTGCTCGTCGAGCCACGGTCTGAACGCTGCCAAACCCAGCTGCTGCCCTGCCTGCACTGGATCCTGAACCTGATCCTGTCCCTGAGACTGTACCTATGGCTCATGCTCTCCCTGCACCGGATTCTGTACCTGATCCTGTGGTAGCACATCCTCTCCTGCCTGTCGCTTCATCGTGTCATGAAGAAGTAAGCCGCTGAATACCATAAATGGTCAGACAGTCCACATATATCTATATAACAACATATTCTACGTAGATAAGGAAAGTAGTAAAAGGTAGTGCATAACAACTACCCTTACTCCCCTCACCGCAACCCATGCCCCCAGTATCCCGACCTCACGGCCTCCTCAGCCTCCCTCAACAAAGCCAAGTATCAATAGTACCTCGAGTCATGCTCGTCCTGACAACCAACGTTGCCTCAGTCCTGATGACCAAGTCGCCCAATCCTGACAGTTACACTGCCTCAACCATAGTACATGCCTACTCTCATAAGAGCCAGACCCATATGTCCTGCACATGCAATTCTACAAAAATACAAAGCACTGCATATACATCACCATAAAAAAGCAATTCTATCAGGAGTTTTACCCATTCACATTTCAGAGCATACATAGCATGGAAATTGATTTTATTCACATGTTATTATCACTTCACAAAGCATTCATGCAGTTATGAAATTGAAATACCCAAAAATGTGCCTATCAAAAGCCAAGAAAGAAACCCTTGCCATACTGGCCAAGGTTTAAATATCATAATCAATAACATTGCACAACAAGTGAGCCACCGAGGTGGAAATCATATCAACTGTAATCTGAGAAAAAAGCAAACAACAATTCCTACCCCCGACAACTCAATCCATCCGTCGTACATGGGGCTGCAGGCACCCAAGCACAAGTTCAAAAATCATGTTCCAACAAAAACCTATATCCAGTCTACCATATCCCAAATAGTAAAACCAGCAGAAATAAAATGATAAGTCTCAATCTCATTAGTAGCTAGAAATACAATGCTACTAAATCCTTGTCAAGAACCTGCTCTAATACCACTTTACGGGTCGTGTGTCACTACCTTAGGCGCACCCCCCTGAATTCCAAAGGCTGCCGACTAGCAGAGAGGGCCTGATTGGTATAGTGGGGAGGCTATACCCTCCCAGAGGAATAAAATGGTACCAGTCCGAGTAGAATACTAAATATGCAGTGGAAACAAAAGACTTCGCAGACTCGAACCAGACCCGCGTAGCAGAAGCACATTCAATAACAATAAACAGTGTAAGCAATATAAAAACAACAGCAGCAGAACCTAAACAGAACGGCATGCCAACAATCAACTGCAATAACCACTAATACAACCAAGCATGCATCCAAATAAGTCATACGAATCAATATATATATCACGACGCCAATGGATAAATAACTGTAACTACAATATAAAGTAAACATGATGATGCAAGAAAATAATGCTAAACAAATAACTCCAGTATGGCACGACCATAGGGTCCATGCCAGTCTCCATGTCAACAACACTAAAGTCCAGCTCCTGAGGCTGACCCTTTACCTGCACGCAATTTTATAACATCTACATGCGTCCCGAAGGGCCCATGTAGGGTGTGAGACTAGTCTCATTAGGAAACCACCAATAGGTGAGTACCTAATATAAGTGTTTAGGCAGACACACTTATACAAGAAAAAATGTAAACAGCGCAATGCCCAAAAGTAAAAAAATACTTCACCGGTGCTCAGCAGCCACCAGGAAGTGTCACCTGCTTCAGCCAACGCCATAAAGCTTGATCTGTAGCCCAAAACCTTGTGCCACCTGACACCATGTGTCTCAAGTACCGAAGTCCCGAAGGCATGCCCAACTGTCATAACCTAGCTCGAATGCTCAACCTACCCATGGAAAAACATTCGGAGGAACAACATTACCTGTCTTCAAAAGATAACCAGAGGGACAGCGATGTCTGCCCTCAAATCACGTCAAGCCTTTTCCCCTAACCTGACCACCTCAATTCTGTCTCCAGAAGGCTCCTCACCTTCCATGTGGCTTCCTATAGCAAGCACCCCCAAACCAAATATACCAAACCTCATCTACCAGGGGCCTCTACCCAGCAAGTGGTCGTACCACCTCATCTCGGAGTCTATCTATGTGCACACTACTCAAAAGTACCGGTGAGCGGTAATCACCTCAATAAGTTCCCAAGACACAAAATCTCTGACACCTCGTGTCCCTATAAACCTATTTCTCGAGTCTGATGGTCTCTCCATCCAGTAACACGGGCCAAGCCCAACCTGAAAGTCCAACTGTCTCAACCAATGTCAGTGACGCCCAATCCCGTGGTAGCAACCACCCAATGTAACCCAAGCTAAAATCCTCATCATGTGATCCCCATCACTCAACAATATATCCGGGACATGCCCAAAAAACAAGCAGTTCAACACAGGAAATATCACACATTGCGTATTCATACATGGAAGCATCACTTTAAACATGAAATTACTAAACAGTCAATTTGCACTACTTGTTCTATCCCATACCAGTACCTAACTCATTCACAATTTAACAATTAAATTAATAGTTTAACTAGAGACATTCAATAAGCAGTATAAACATAGTAGTTTAAACACCGGTCCAATTCACATGCATTTCGGCACCCCAGGACGAATTTCCCCAAATGAGCAACGACCTCTAACCCGGTCTTGGTCAATCAAAATAGGTTCAGGGAATACCCAGAGGCATCCCACAATGCCGATAATGAAAAAAGAACAAAATAAACAGGGTTTCACTCAACACCCGACATCGCGCCCGAAGGTCACAACCCCAAATTGTCTACGAAAACATGAAAGAAGGTATTCACCACCGACCTCATACTCGTACGATGTCACTCCTTTGGTTTTAGCCTCTGAATCGGACTGAATCGCGGTAGATCTGTGTTTCCATCAAATCCGGAAATTTCATTCAGATGGAATCTGCAGAGGAACAGGTGAGGAATCAAGGACGAAGAAGGTTGCGCGGGGTTAGCCTCTGCGATGCGGTCTCGCTGCCTCCGACAAATCGATGAACGGAGGTCGTACGGCGGATCTAGAAGGATTTGTGTTCATGGAGGTCTTTCAGACGTACTTTTCGTCCAATGGGGGAGAAGAATAGAAAACTGGGATTGAGGCGCGATGATGCCTCAGTCGATCAACTAAAAAAAAGTACACGGTGTGTATTTCCCAAGTACATGCCATGTATACGTCTTTCCGTACTCCGACTTAAGCGGAGTCCGACACACGATATGGGCTGTGTACATGGTCAGCACACAGCCAGGGTCTCGGCTGCTACATGGGGCATGGGTACACGACATGTCAAGGAAGGCTACACACAGTGTAGATGGAAATTTACACCTGGGCACCACACGACATGTACCTGGCCTCACACGGGTAAGGGATACATGGCGTGTCTATAAATACAGGCCGTGTAGTAGGAAAGCTCTACACGGTCTTCACATGGCATGTACTTGGTGAGCACACGGACGGTCACTCAGGTAACTCATACACGGCGTGTACTTAAAGTACACGGCGTGTAGTTTAAAAATTTCCACAAACTTCCCAGATTTTCCAGACTTCTCAAAAAAAATTCAAAAGTTTAAATCGGGTTGGAATTTCACCCGTTTCAAAAAAATCGGGTTCTTACAAACTCCCCACCTTAACGTAGCTCATTCCCAAGCTACCAAACGAAACCAGGAGATGGCACCGAACACAACCATCCTAGTTAAACTACTCAGACTACCTGGTCTCAATGTTCTAGATAAATTCCTAAAAAGGGGCTCCCCACCTTAGGAATCGCCTACTCGGTCTCAACTCGAACAAATATCAAAGAAAACAAAAAAACAAACAAGGCCCAATGACATATTTCCTAGACCCATGGTCCTCCCATGACGCATCGTCACCCCTGCACCTCCTCATTTAGATATAACTTATAAACAAATTGGAATATTTTTGATACCCTATTGTGTGAATTCTATTTATTATCAAGTAATGTATTTCAAATAATTTATATATGATGATTATGTAGATGTGGCTTGGATGATGAAATATGATAGTGAATTGATTACTAATGATGAGGAATCCAATCTGGTTAACGAATAAATCCCAATAGTTTGGTTTAGTAATATCAAGAAGAAAAATATTTGAAGTAATATAATCGATGTATTATTTTTTCCGAATGTCCCAAAGGCCTTATTTTTTATTTTATTATGGATAATCCCCCTTTTTAGGGTGGAAGGGGAACCTTTACATGACACGTAAGCCCAATGCGCAATGCCCGACTAACCCACAATACATGACAAGAAGGCCTAGAGGCATATCATGCCCAATACATTACCCGTAGGCCAATCCCAAATGAACTACCCCTCCCTAGCTTCTGTTTCATTGTTCACCTATCCCCCCACCTTGCATTGTTGATTAGATAGAATTGCCCTGTACAAAGCTGCATGGTGTGTGGTCTCGATGGCAGAATCCATATCCTATCATTCTTCCAATTTGGTTAGCTCTGATTCTTGTAGCTGCTACTCTTATTGCTCTGATCCTCTTATGGGGCATGTTCTGTGTGAACTGGGATACTCAATGGTCTATGTGGGCCAAAGGCCCAGTGGCCTGAAGGCCTTTGATGACACAAAGGCCCTTGAGACCCATAGGCCCAACTGGTGGCCCGAAGGCCCAAATAGGGTGAATAGTTCAGGCTGCTACATTAACGGATAGTAACTGCTACATTGACTACTAATGTACTACTACAGTAACCCCAGAAACTCACCACCACCTAGTTTTGAACCTGGGTCTCTTGGATTCCAAGCAGGAGACCTTACCACTCGAGTATAGGCTCATAGGAAATACGTGTGTTGCTATCACCGACTCCCAGAGGGGCCCCCCACCAATCCCAGTGAGCTCCATGTTCCCCAGCTAAGAAATGTCTTTGAATCACCCTGTTCATAATACGAACAATGTTTGAGCCTGGTGGGGCTCAATCCTGCGCCTATTCCCATGGAGAGCGAGGGGTACAAACAGCAGGTACCACTCGGCTAAGACCCCATGGAAAACACGTGTGTTGCTATCACCAAATCCCAGAGGGGTGCCACCAACCCAAGTGCGTTCCATGTTACCCTACTAAGAAATGGATTTGAAACACCCTGTTCATAATATTAACAATTTTTTACCCTAGTGGGACTCGATCCTACACCAGTTCGTATCGAGATCTAGGGGTGCAACTAGCGGGTAACACTCGGGTAACACCCCATGGGTACAAAAACGAGTGTTGCTAACACTAACTCCCAGAGGGGGCCCCATCATCCCAAGTGAACGATACATTCCCTATTTAATAAATGGGTTTGAATCACCATGTTCATAATATGAAGAGTGTTCAAGCCTGGTGGGACTCGATCCTGCCCCAGTTCCCACCAAGAGTGTGGGGTACAACCAGCGGGTACCACTCAGCTAACACCCCATGGTAAATGGATGTATTAGTTGAAATTATATATTTTATGATATAAAAATATTTTTTGAAATATTTTTTAAGTTTCATAGAGAATTTATCTCTATGATGAATACATGAGATGATTGATGCATTATTATTATAGAAAAGTCATACATATATTGGTAGATATTGAAACACTCTAATATACATGATTTGAGTTATTTATGATGATTCTTTGAGTCATTCCACACAATTACTAATATTTTTTCATGGTACAAGAATTCATAATTTTATATTCCTTGGAATAATATTATGTGACATGATGTTAAAACAGTCATATACATGAATTTTGTTGATCTAAAAGAGTATTTTTTGGTTGGAGTAATACGAAATGTGGTAGTTCAATTTCCTATAAAAAATAAAAATTAAATATTTCATACAATTTTTTAGTTGAGTGGAAAATTAAAATAATCAATGTAATAATAATAGAATTGAAGAAATTGTATTTGAAATTAAAAAAATAAAAATAACATAAACAATAAATTAAAAAAGTGATAGATTGATTTATAATAGAATATTGATTAAGTGATTAATTTGATTAATGATTAACAGATTAAATGAAAATAGGGTAATAATTGAAAGATGTCAAAGGTAAAGAAAAGGCATGGAATACAATTTGATAAGTGAGTTCGGTAATAACATAATTGTGGGATTCTATGTCAAGAAATTAAATTTAATGAGTGTTTAAAAATAATATAAATTTACCCTAATGGTATAGAATAGGCACAAAAATGGGTCAAACCCTTGAATATTTTGGTATCCAAGAATCCTAGAAAAATATAATGTCTCTTTCAAATTTCACAATATCTTGAAAAAAGAGATATTGATTTGTTTTTAGTTTTCCAATAACCCAAGGAGAGAGAAGGAAATGTATATTTTTTGAGCTATAAATAATTTAATAAAAATATCAATATTATGTATAATAATATATAAGCTAATATTTAAGGAACATGAGAGTGAAATATTGATGATTAAAGTTTTTAGATGAAAAAATGAACATAGATATCAAAATTATGAAAAATTGAAGTTGATGCTCATTATCGTTCTCTATAGATCTATATATCTTAATATTTTTTACACTTAGATATTTCCAGACCTCCCATTGGTGATATTTACATCATTCAGGGGTCTAAGGGTCGAGTAAAATATTTAGTGGGTTTATTAGATCCATTAAACAAACTATAAATTATTTCTTTGACTTAGTGAATCAACACCATTGGCTAGCCACCCAATGTCATCATATTTTTGGTATCATTGTTTTAGGATTCCTATGTATTTGATTTCATTATGTTTACACTAGCTTCTACTAGGTAGTTAGTAACCTACCTAGGTATCAGTAGCATCTATCAATTTATACTAGTTGACTAGTGACACTCCACATAGTGGTTGTTGGGATTCCAATAGTGACAGTCCTGTGTCGAGTTTCACCATTGTCATTGAATAGGGTATATGATGGTAACAAACTATTTAGGGTCCTCTTTTTTTCTTCATCATTCACATTGAATCCATTATTTGGTCTGTTGAAAACCTATATTAATGCTCAAATAAGAATTCTGAAATAAACTCTATTAAAAATTATAGAACAAAAAATGTGTTTGTTATCATTAAACCACATTTAAAAGAGTGAGGTATCACATTCAATCCCTTTTGGATGATCACAAACACTTGGAATATAACCAATAAATTTTCAATATAATTTGAATAATTCATAATGAAATAAAAATTATGTGAAAAATTTATTTTCAATATTAAAGATATTAAAATATTGAATTTTTTAAACACAATCGAATTTTAAAAAATTTATAAAACAATTTCAACCTAAAAACAGTTAATTAGTAAAAAAATTTAGCACCTTGAAGTATCTCACCTATAAAAAACTATTTTTTTTGAAATATATTTTTTTAAATTCAATTACCATTTTTAAATAGTTTTCATTTAATAAAAAACTAATTTCAGATCGCATTACACACAATAATTATTATATATTTCATTATAAAAATCACCTAGTTTATCTTTCACTATACGCAACAATGGAAGATTTTATGACACACAAGGGAGAGATTCAATAAACTATGAAATAGTAATATTATAAATATGATGTTTATAAACTAGTTTTTAAATAGGTGGTTATTAATTTTATTAACAAAATTATGAAATAAACATATAATTGTTTCAATTAATATAAATTTATTTATAAATTATTATTAAATAGTCATTAAATTTTTAGTGAGGTAATTATATTCTTTAAAAATCTATTTTCATAATAAATTTATTTTTATTCCTGTTTATGAGAAAATATTTTTCTTTATTTAGAGAGACTTTATAAAATTTTTTATAAAATTAACATCATTTTCAAATATTCATATTGAAACTAACTCATAGTGAAATGCTGAGATTTTTAGGAAAATATTGATTTTTTAGTGAATAATAGAACATATTATTTTTTTGTAAAACAATTATATATTTTAAATAAATAAAATAATTAAAATTCCCCATTATATTATAATTTAATAAATAAATTATTTATTTTAATATACAAAACTACATTATCTTGAAAAATTAATGTATTATGGTCTTCCATGTCTCTCCCACCTACCAATCACTTCTCTCCCAACCTAAACAATTTGGTGATGGATGAAATGGTGGTCCCTTCCCTGCCAGAGTGAGAGGGGCCTCATTCCACCGTCATGGGGGGAATTAACACCTCATTCATTAACTTTTATAACCACTAATATATTCCTTATTGTCCCTTTCATTCTTCTTAACCCTAAAGTTCCTTATTTTTTGAGAGTTTTTCGCTTCTATCGATCTCGAAATCAGAATTTACTACCCCATTATCCCACATTATCATGAATCTAGTATCATGATTAAAGAAACAAATAAAATAAATGTAATTGTTTGAAAATTACTTTTTTGGTTTGGATGGTTTCCCGGATCATGTAATAGTCAGCCACCTAGACTACATGCACATAATGATCTGTTTTGCATCAGAGAGTAATTTGATCCTGACATGGTTATCTAATGACCCAAAATATTTATAAATCAAAATCAAAATATTATATATATTTCATATTGTATAAATCACCTAAAATCACATATAGAACACAATACAAACATTATAAATGAATAATTAATGAAATAATTAATATTTATAGAAAATAAGGAACCATTATCGATGGAATAATAACATGACTGTGAGCACAGTAATGTAAAAATTAGGAATAGAAAATGTCCAATAGAATATTAAGCTCACCTGTAAAAGTATAAATACAATTTTCTTATCTTATAAATTAAAACATAAAATATTTATATCATTGAATATGTAAATTATGGTTTTAAATATGCTAAATTATGTATGTGTATTTTTATGATACATAAATGTTTATTTAAGTTTTCTAATTAATATAATAACTTAAAAGAAAATTTATTTTCATTAAATATATTTATAAATGAAAATTTTGGTGTCCTATGATTATATAATAATTTTGTGAGAGCTTGATTATTTTTTCAATGTGTCATAAAATCAGTTATAATATTAAGATTAGTATTTTTTATTAAATAGTGTTTGAATTAAATTTAATTATATCAAATTTTGAAAAATATTATCATAAAAATTATTCCATTTCTTTAATTATACACATTACAAAATTTTTTGGGTTATTTTTTGGATTCTTTTCAAATAGTTTATTTTTTGGTGATTGGGGAAATATGATAACTTATGAACTAAACTAAATACTTGAATATTTGAGTAATTTTTGATGCATCGATGATGTAAAAACCATTATTTTAAACTACCATTATTTATTTAATATATATATTAATGGTAAACATCGGAATTTATATTATTGATCCAATGTAATAAAATAATGAATATAATAATAAAAATACACATATCCTCCCACTACAAATACCACCACTCCACATCCCTTCCCCTTGTAGATTATAAGAATTGGATATTAATTATATTCTTCCCACTTACTATCAAAAAATTATTTCACATATTATATTACTTATTTTAAAACCAATATACCATTTCCATGTACCTTATGGTTGTTCTTAGGGAGACGACACTCAAGAGGTAAAATCCTCCCTCTTTCTCTTTTAATTTACATTCGTTTCTTATCCTTCCCTCACCGAAATTATCCAAAGAACATGGTAACAAAATTATTATATATATACTGGTATTTTATAATGTTAATAATATATTCATAATCAAATCTTTTATCATCTATGTTTTTGTCATAAAAAATAAAAACAGTGTCATTGGTGTGTCGCTTCCCAAACTTCATGGATGACGTTTGTTTTTCATCACCACCTTCAAGGATGATCATACAACCATTTTCATTGTTATAATATACTAAAATATGTGTGTTAAAACTTATTTAATGTTATGGAACTAATATATATACATAATTATAAATAATAATAAAAATTAGTTTGTAATGATTGAAAAATCAGAAAAATAATCTAAATGATTATCATTATAATCATGTCTAATTAATCATTAATATATCAGAAAACAAAATAATATATATAAAATTTATAATTATGGAGTTTCATAAATATTATATAACTCCACTTTTGGTATTTTTCCTTCTTTTTACAAGAACTCCCCTAATTAAACTCAACGTAACCACTCATAAAATCATGAAATGAAATATCACAAAACAATGATATTGATTCTTATAACTCATAAAATAAGTGATAAAAAAACCTAATAAAATTATAATAAATTAATTAAACATTTAAGATGTTATTAATTAATTTATTTATGATTTAATTTGATTATAGAGGACATTAAATACAAGTTGAGAACAATTTTAGACATAATGTAATGGATTCTTTCCGAACAACCATTTTTTCCTTTGAGTTATGATTTCTCACTCTTTACTATAATTTAATTATTAATTATTCTTATCAAATAAAACAAGATTATAAATTTATATTCCACACATATGAAACTATCTCAGATATTATTTTCTTTGATGAGAAAATACATGTTTTATAAGGTTATCTTCTAAATTCCTCCGGATAAGTAATACCAATTAATGGGAAAATCCATATTTATTACCCATTCTAATGTAAAGTACATAATATATTTTAATAAACCATTATTTTTATAAAATCAATCATTTTTTTTCATAAAACATAATATTATTTTCATTTTTGGTTTAATATAAAAACTTATGCTTATATCCCCTTTACATACTTTTTTATATTTCCCCATAAACTGTACTAAAGTTGATCATTTATAAAATTTTATAAAAAGATATTTTTAAAAAATTTTACATAATTTTGAAATCATTTATAGTTATATATGAAACTTTTCCCTTTATGAATGTCCATTTATGATTTAAATCAATTATTTCATGGACGCCTTTATGATATGCCAATTTGATATACCTTATTACATGATTACGATACCCATTTAATTTCATGGGCAACCATTATGTTTATACTTATGTTTGAGTCCTCATAATTCATATATATGAAAGAACATGTAATGACGGGTGTTCCTATAGAGCGCTTCAATTCATTGGGTAATGTTTTAGTCTCATGAGATGTCATGTTAGGACATGGAATAAACCTAATTACTTTATGGGACATTCTCCACCGTGGGATATAGTCTTGGAATTTTTCCTTGAATTATATTTATTTCATGTTCTATATTTATGCCACATTTCTAAGATTACATCATTAAATTATATCATGTTATACATGTTATGATTCCTTATTTTTATACACATTCCATGATTTTTTGTGTCAACATGTTATGCCTCTTAACCCATGTGTGATAGTTTATTACCATGTTTATTATATTAATAGGATTTTAATATCATCCATTTTGTATATGTAATACCTAGGTTATCTTATGAATATGTATGCGGTAAAAGGAATTTTGGAGTTCATTATAGATGAATAATTTAAATATATTTTATTATATTTCCAATTTTTTAATTTTATATACCTAATATTCAAAAGAAACTATAAATTACGATTCTTTATTTATATTGGATAGATTAATATGACTAATATCATATAATAATTTTGGTAAAATTTAAGGGCTGCTATAGGTCTATTTCCCCTCATGTTTGCAATGGATCTCACTTCTTTTTGTATAAATAGTCAAAGGATTTCTATATGAAGCGTGACTCCCCATCAATGGTGCATTGGTTCAGTTTTCAAAAAATCACACACCCTTTGTAGAATCCATCAATTATCTAAATGTTGTGGAATTTAGTTTGTTGATTCCTTTTCTCAGATAGTAGAAAACGGTTTCTTCCACCGTGTTTCACCATGAATTTACATTGAAGTTGATGTTTCAATAAGTCCAGTCACGTTCATATTTATTATTGTAGGTGAATAATTCTGATAAAAACTAACGGGTGTCTTTGAGAAATGGGTTGATTTTTGATCATAATATATGATTTTATGCCACTATAAGGAAATGTGTAAACAAGAGTTAGTGAAAATCTACTATATAGAGTAGGTGGATCAGTTTGGCCCTTGTGAAAGTAAACTGGTGATTGTGCACAATGAAATTTTTAAGGAACTGTTGGGCTAGTATCGGAATGTTGTCTTTATTGTAGTGGATTAATTTTCTATGGAGCATGAATGTAAGGTTTTTAATGTTTATGGAAAACTTATGTGGGATTTTTTGAAGCACAACATCATAATTTATGTTTTTTCGGGTTCCGAATATATATAGGGGTCATACCAAACAAGGTCGTTGGGTCCTTTCATTGTTGTTTTATTTTTTGATACACTTGTGGAGATTGAGCCGATTGAAAATGAAGCTAATTATTATGAGAGATATCTGTTGGTTATGGAAGAGATTCCGTAACATTATGATAACAGTTTAAATTCAACTCCTAGATTAGAGGATCATTCTCATTTGACCACATTGTGGTAAGGAATGGGTGGGTGTGAAGGTCTATTGTATTTAGTTTGATCAAACCTAAACACATTCATCCCAAATTATTAAACTTTTTAGAGGTCGTGTGAACTCAATTTATTTCAAAATAAGTGGTGATGTGGATGTTACCATATTCTCTTAATTGTATGATTCGATAAAAATCAATATAGTTCTCCCATAATGATAATTATGGATCAGTGAAGTCACCAAGAAGGCTGAGCCCCATTAGGAATGATCTAGTGCTAAATATGGGTAACTGATTCGAATGTGTGGATGTATAATAACCAACACATGACCTATATAAGGATGAATTTGGTGATGAAATCTGTAGAAAACACTCATTAGGTAGTTTGGAGGGAATGAAATGGAAAGGACATCACATCACCAAGACAAATAAAGGGAAAAAGGGAAACCAAGGTCCCATAAGATGAATTATTCCTAAGAAGAAAATCCACAGGGTGACCATACTATTCACACTTTCCCAAACTAATATAAATATTTTTGGACAAAAATATTGAATGAAAAAATACTTTTAATGAAAATATACTATTATAGACCAATTAAATATAATGAAAATTTATATAAAAGGTGAAAATATAATGGAGAAGCATAAATACCTTAAGGGAAAAGTGTAGACTAGTGACAAAATGGACGTTTCACCTCATAATGTCAGGCATGTTGAGAAGATAATGATAGAAATGGAAGATTCAAGAAAATAAAAATACACAGAGCTCATTCTTCACTCTAAGAAAGAATTATAAAAATGAGTTGTCCAGATCAAATCTATAAATGAGGAGGTGAACATAATTTTTGAATGGATGACCCATTTTCATCTAAATGTAGAACAAATGGAACAAATTAATAATCGAGACCTCATTTTAACACAAGATTTCAACAAAAGTATGATACATGCGGATTAATATATCCCAAATTGGGACAAGATGGAAAATCATTTTGAAGATATTATCAAGAGGCCATTGGATACAAAGATAATCAAAATTTTCTTTGGGATTTATTGGGTGTCTAATTCTAAAAAGTTTAGTCTCTCCTTTAATGATTCTGTTCCTTCTTACTGTGTTTTGCGACATTGTTTTTTGATCTTGTATGGTTTACCACTTTTTTATAAAATGTTAGTTTCAAATAAAAGAATAATTTTCAGTCAACATAACTATTATTTATATATTTTGAATCTACATAAATACTTTTTAATGACAAATATATTGGATTTTAGTGTATATTTTTTAACATTAAAAAATGTTTTTCGTAAATTTTTTATGGTATTTAATGTTTCTCCATTTTAAATAATTAAAATAAAACATATTGAAAATGTTTTAAAATAAATAGATAATGTATATATATATATAATTGTTAATTTTTATTCATATATTGATTATTATTATATATAATTATTGTATATCATTATCTTCTACTTGAATAATACATATCTTGAAAACCCAATTTAATATAGTGTCTATGGGTATTGTTTTAAATTTTATTTTAAACTAATTTAAAAAAATTAAATAAAAAATGTTCATTTTTAAAATCATCGTTTCAAAATTATGTTTCTATAAATTTCATTATAATTCTCTCAAAGGATTATCTTTTTGAAGAATATGGGAAAATACATAATTTTAATTGAAAAATGACATTTCTTTTAATGTTTTGATAATGTTTAATTGTATATTCAATTGTATTTTATGTAAATTTGTTAAATTATTTATAAATTAATCAAATTAATCTCATTTTTTATAATTTTCATTTTAAATTTAGATCTTAACAATTTATAAATTTTTGATCATTTTCTCTATAAAAACTCGATTTCTCTTCAACCCAATGGGATTATTTTTATACTAAATTTAAGCACATCTATGAATGTAATATGGAAAAACGGATTACATATTTTTAATAATGATAATTTATATTATCTAATATTTTTAACATGTTTTATTACTATAATTAAATGTGAATTTAATAAAAATAATTTCATCCCATTTTCACCGTAGTTCATGTAAAAATCAGTTTCCCGAGGGGTGAAGATAAAACTATTATTATACTATGATATATACACTTATTTTAAATATATTTTACAGACATATTTTGACCATTCAAACTATATGGTTTGATAATGGATTAATTTTTACGCTTATGGAATATGAAAAATGTGGGATCACTCAATTATATAAAAAAATAATAGGTGTGTCCTATCCCTCAAATATTAAATACCTCACCACCTCATCTCCTATTTGCACCATAAAAACCTTTTTATTCATCCATAACCTACCCAAATAACATCCCAAAAGACCTGTGATAGTATAATAATCATTAAATTTGTTAGAAATCCAACCATGGAAGGATTTAGTGAAAACCAATGAAGGATATTCGAAGAAGATGTAATGTTCAACAACGAGTGTTTTTATTCTATTTATTCATACACCTATATAATTTCTTATTATACCCAGATTATATTTTAAAAAATTATAATTCATATATATTTTTTTTTTGTTATTTTCATGAAATATGACCATCTCCACTTCTTTCAAATGGGTTCTAAAATCATTGATATGGTTTATGATAGACACCCACAACACGCACCGATCTCATTTTTTTCATTACCTCATATAATAGTTGTAAATAATGATTATTCATTGTTTATATATATATATATGATATATATATATTATGCATCCAGAATTATTATATCACACTTATCACCATTCTTTACGTTTTTTGGCAGTATAATAATGTCGCTTGTGTGCACAACAGACTACTGTCTCCCGAAGCGATGTGATTCCTTCAAGATTTACATGAAAGGTATTCAAGATGAGATCAATTATAATATGTGATATATATGATATGAAAATTATTATTTTATGATAATATATCTTTCATCTTTCTTCCTTCATTTCTTTCAATCAAACAATAAAATGGAAACAATGTTCATAAATATATACATCCTATCGTCTCCATGAACTACGTATTTCATTTTCAATCACTAAATTGTATGGATTAAAATAAATTCATATATAATGAATATATATGATATTTTTAGCATGGTTATTATTCTGTATATTAGGGAAACTTGATCAAATTATTCTGTTAAAAAAATATACCAAATCAAAACATATATGAAAAATAAAGTTCTTATTAAAATAATTGTAAATTTTACATAGAATTGTTAATTAATGAGAAATAAAATGTCATAAGAGAATAATATATGGTATGATATATATAATTATTTTTCTATAATAGATTCATTATAGACATGTAATTATTATAAAATAATTTTCAATGTGTACGAATGATGTCAATAATTAAGGTAAGAGATATCTAATCTCTCTTTATTTTTTGGAGACATATGAAAATTCTCCAGTAAATAATTTGCTTCTGTTTATATACAACCTTATTGACATGTCATATCAATAATAATATGTTTATTGATATTTAAAATTTAATTTGTTTTATTCGTTACTGGGGATTGTGATTCAAAAGATCTCTAAAGCTTTAAGTGATTTCTATCTCACCTTTTTATTTTCTGAGACACATTTGATCTTCACCACCTATTTATTTTATGTAGAATATATAATACTAAAGTATTTATTTTATAAGTACAGTACTTAAAATTATTGGGTATTACATATCCATTTATGAAACTCCATTTTAGTGGGTTTGTGTTTAAAAAGGTACAAAATCAGTAATATATTTATCATTAAATTAACATCTGTGAGAAATATACTATGATATACACATATATTCATTAAAATGGTGTATATAATACCCATTTACATGTAATAAATAAATTTATATATATTAGTGATATTTTATTTTACAAGGTCAATTCCTGTTTTTATTTTTGATGACTATTCTTTTGATTATAAAATCGTGCTATCCATCTTTGAATTAAATCATATATCTTTTATCTTCTAGTTGTTGTAGTTATTTTAAATTAATATTACCAATTTTACCTCTATTTGTTACTTATGGTAATAGAATTTGTTTTTAATAAAATTGGATCTTTTTTATCTATTCAATAAAAAATTCATTTTCTTGCTATATTATGTTTTAAAAATATTTTTGTAGAGATATTTAATTAATCTCAAATTATTTTTAAATGAAAATTTAACCCATGATTATATTTTCTCCAAAAGTTTATTTAAACAAATATTAATTTCAATTCCTATAACAATTATCATTTTAATTTTAACAAAAATGTGAAATGAATATTTGTTTTTTACATGTATATCAAGAACAAAACTTCTCATTTCCATGAGAATTTTTTTTGAAGATCACTTCACAAGGATTCAAGGTTATATTAAATTAAATGTATTATCAAAATATTTTATGTTTTAAATTTTTTACCAATTCAGAAATGATATTTTCATCATGAAATATTTTATACGATTTTAACATATTTTTTTATAATTTTTCAATGTTATTTTCATAGAAAAGTTCTTCCAAAATATATTACGAATTTTGAATTTTAAAACAATAGAAAAAAAAATTAATTTTCCTCAAAAGATGGTCCAAGTTTCCTTTCAAGATTCTTTTCTATATAATATTAATGCAAATGATATCACATTTTCTTTAGTGGGGAGAATATTAAATGGCACCATCCATTTTCTTTCTCAAGATGGAAATTTTTTTTGATGAAATTTTTATGATACCCATTTATTATCCGTGGTTTATGTTATGGTGAATTAATAAAAATTTTATGAATACCATTTTATTTACATGAGTTATAATGTTCTGATATGATGATTATTTTATGATGTTTTGGAACACATGTTTGAGGTTTTCACTATAATATGGGTAGGACATTTATTTCTCTTCATTGAATTGGATAAATCAATATATCTATTTTAATAATGATGAGAATTATGTTGGTGTACTTTATAATCTATGGGAAATAGGTATTTCCTTATCCACTATAAGAAATAATTGGGTTCTAATCCACTATGGGAAGCATGCGCATCCTTATCAGTAATGGGAAATAGGTTAATCCTAATATAAAATGGGAAGCATGTGATAATCATGATCCACTATTTTTAGGGTTCTGATATTTTAATTTTAAATTAGAAATTTATTAATATATTTTTTACAGTGCCAAACTTTTATGATTATGGTTCATGATTGATTTATAATGATTTATCACTCTTATGACCTATGTTTTCTATAATGGTAACGTTTTATTCCCCGACTATAGTTTATCATCCATTATAGGTTGGGTAAGATATTTATATGTTATGTTCATGATCAAATACCCTTATGGTTATATTATTTAATCATATGTTGTTATATTTATATATATCTTATGATTACCTATGATCTTTCTTTATTATGCTTCATTCCCGTTGATTATGATGAATGGTATAGTTTGGGTAGGGAGTACTAGATGAGAATATCTTTGTCGGAGATGTTGATGACATTTGACCATACTAGATTACTATGTCCCATGTTTCCAAAGTAACTATAATATTATGGTTCTCAGAAGTGAGTTCATGTATTTTATTTATTATTCATCTAAAAATATGTAATATTCATGTGTGAGAGTCAAGGTTTTTTTAGTTGGTTTTAATGGAAGTTTTAGCTAACCGTTAGAAACTAGGATGAAAAAACTGCATTGATATCCATATGGACATGTCTAAGGATAAGTATAAGGGTGAGTCAAAGTATAAGAAACATTCTTGGAATTGGATTAAAGGATATAACAAGTGGTTTCCATGAATTTATATCATTTTTTGGAAACGGCAAGTGGATGTGGTTCAAGATTATATATACAGAGGTGTAACAACGCCGAAGAAATTATATTGAGCTCGACCAGACTAGAAAATAGTGAATGATATTGGTCCTTGATGCACACCTAGTTTAAAGTTTCCAAGGGATATGATTCAGAAATTAAAAAACTCTTTATGAACCATCATGATAAATTTAAACAGATGATGACTATGAATGACATAGGTTTAACCAAAGCTATCAATGGTTAAGAATAATTTGTCCTGATTTTGACATCCAATATGTTATATTAATGATTATTTGGTTTCCCCTTATGATTAGGGATTCTCACACTATGAATTTTGGTTATTGTTAGTAGAGGTAACAATAATTCATTATGATCACATCGAATGTCAATGATAATTTTTTAGTCAACTTACAAATAATATTATTATTGGAGTAAATTGTTTTTTGATTATTCCAAATCAGTTATCAAAGAACATGTTTAATAATATTTGTCCTTGAGATCCATGATCCTCCTTTATCTCAAGAGGTGGAGTCGCCAGATGATGATAGTTTTATTTATCCCTCAGTGGATAGTATGGACCGAATCAAAGGGAAAGGACCCCATAGTCCTAGACGGAAGAAGGGGGAAAAAGGAATGTGTGACTTGGGGAAATGCATTGTTGTGGAGGGGATGAAATCAAAGGGACACAAGGAATACTCATACATACCAAAACCAATGGAGACTCGGTCGGCCAAGAACGACAGGAAAAAGGAAGGTAAATATGCACAGAAGGGGGAAAGTAAAGAATCGAGCAGAAATACAAGAGACAGTGAATAGGAAGTTTGGGAGTGTGTAAAAATTATCATGCACTCCAAGGAAGAAGTTATAGAAACAAGTGATCAGCCCAACATCTCCGATGAAGAGATTAAAAGAATTTATAAACGTCAGTTGCAAGTTGATGCTAACGAGGAGCAAGAAGAGTGGATTGATAAACAATACTGAATACTTGCCAGGGGTTTTAATCAGAGTAAAATCAACATATAAGAGTTTATTCAGACAATGGAAAGGATGATCACTCACCATGAAGAGCTATTCAGAGAGGATCCAGAAACCCATGTTAGCATGCTACACTGGGATCTTTATCGATTAGCTGAGTCAAGAAATTTTATCCCTGTTTTTAATCATTTTTTAAGTTATTTTAACAACTAGTTCTTTACTTTTGTAGAACAATGGTTTACCATTTTACCTTAAAATGGATTTTCTTTAATAAAAATTTAATTTGGAAGGAGTTGAGATGGCGTGCGATTCTGAGGCATGGAGTGCCCAAAAAGATCCATAAAAAATGTTAAACATTAAATAGTATGTGTGAGAGGTTTTCATGACATAGTATAAGAATTCTTAAATGGTTTCCTGAATCAGAGATCTAAAGGCGCCGTTGTGTTTAGGGTGGTAGGTTTACCCTAAAAGAGACTTACGTTTTATCGATGCAGTCCTCCAATGAGAAAACCTAAAAATTGCATAACTGAAAATAAAATAATTAAATAAAATAATTTTATATTTTAAATGCTTAAAACACATGATAGGTGAATCATATTGTAAATTCGAGACCACTATTGATCTCGTGAGGGTATGCTTTCCTTAGTAAGATCCTAACATTTGCTGGAGAGGTCCAATAGTTGAACCTAGTTTTTTTCGGTAAATAAAATACTTAAGTAACAATTATTTTATTTTCAAATTATTATAACTCTAAAATGGTAACTCATAATGGAAATATGAGAGTATTGTTGATCTTGAGAGGGAATTTTCCTAGTAGGTAGAGCATAACCTCAATCGGTTGGGGTTGAGGGTGAAATATACTTTTTGAACATTTTTTAAGGGTCATTTAAGTAATTTTGTCAGCGGGTCTTCTAACATTTGAACTGGTTCCCGGATTGAAAATATGAGGGAACTGTTGACTTCAGAACATCGGTATTCACCTAATAAAGGCCTAACCTCGACCAGTGTGGGTAAACTGAAAAAGATAAATTTCATGCATTTATGAAATATAAAATATACATAAAATAAATTCAATGTTTATTTTATACAAACTATTTCCATGGTGACGCATCGACTATTTAGTACTGTGGTGTAGCGACAACGCAAAACTGAATCAATAATGAACATAATTAATTAAAAAACATGGTGATGCACAATGTGTCTCCCTCATTTAATAAAATAGGGACCCATAGTTTAAAAACAACCCTAGGAAATCCTCTAACGAAAATGGAATCTCTCTCTCTCTCTCTGAATTCAAATGCCATCGACAAACTCCATTGAATCAATGATCGATAAATGCCTATTTGATAGATTTGAGAAACGACAAATACTAATGGACCGATGGTCAAAAATGGCTCAGAACTTCATCCCTCACCAACAATGGATCTTCAATCCATATAAGTTTTATGTGTTTTATATATGATTTCTTCTTCCCACTATTATTACCAAACAGTGAATTTAGATCAACTAACTAACAAGTTGGACCAAGGTTTAGTCATTCATGCAGGTTAGGAAATGATATTTCAAGGTGTTACAGGATTTGAAATCTGTGTTAGAATTCTAAAACCCCATTGATATCTGTTTGGAAAGTATAACATGGAGGGATCAGGCCTACCCAAACAAGTCCTGGATCCTAACGCAGCAAGAATTTTTTTCCTTCAAGAAATAACAGCGGAATCAACAACCCAGTGGCCCTTGAGGTCATGGAAGTGATTTTGGTTACCTGAGAGGCCCAAGGGCTTAGACAGATTTGAGATCGGACCACTGCAGCAGACTTAATGGCCTGCGAAAGGTGCCGCTAGGAGGCACCAATGGCGCGGTGGTGCTGGAAACTGGTGCCAGCGGCCACATGCAGAAGATGACACCACCCAGGCACCGTGTGTGGGATGAAGAAGCCATCCTTCACTGGCTGCACCAGTTGAGGCATCATGCACTAAAATAGAGGAGGGTTAAGGCCCATTTTCTACTGCCGCTTGCTAGACATGGCACCAACATGGAATTATGTAGGAAGAGAAACCCTCTCCATGTAGGCCAAGTGTTTACCAGAGGAAGACTGATTAGCCACACGTACCCTAGCAGGAACCGGTAATTGTTTCGAGTCAGTCTGCTTTAGCGGACTTGGAAGATGAAAAAAAGTCAGGCTGCAGGATAGACCGAACTAGTAAAAGAGACCAGCCTGCCAGTTCGGGTCATGCTGGAAAAATTCAGGTCATTGGGTGACTGGGAGGACTGAACCCACGACCTAACATGGCTGGATCCAATGAGGCCCAAAGGTCCAAATGGATAGAATCATGTCACGCGGGACCCCGAGATGAGTTGTTCGGGTTGACCTAAGCTAGTAAGACTAGGCCAAGATGCAACTGGTCCCAGTTTAAAAAAGGGACATTTCTCTCAAATTGTGTGTCGTATTGAAGTGTCGTCAGTGGTGTTAGTACCCACATGATTGGGATGTACTTATGAAAAAACCCTAAGTATTATTTCATGGATTTTAACCCAGTAAGGCTTTATGAATCAGCTACATAGTGAGGCTTTATGACTCATCTACCCAGGGAGGCTGTGTGACTCAGCTATGCAGTATGGCAATGTGACTCAGCTACCCAGTGAGGCTCCCTTACTCATCTACGCAGCAAGTCTTCATTAATCAGCTATAGAGAGAGGCTTCATGACTCTAGTACCCAGCTAGGCTTCATGAATTATCTACCTAGTGAGGCTACCTTACTCAGCTACTGAGCGAGGCCTCATGACTCAGTTATAAACAAATATTTTTGACATAGCTACCCCGCAAGGCTTCATTAATCAGTTACTAAGAAAGGATTCTTGACATGTCTATCAGTGATGATTTTGGACTCATCTACCCAGTGAGGATTTGTGACTCATCTACTGAATAGGTCAAGGTGACCAAGCTAGTACTCATCATAGATGAGTTCCTTTTTTGTGATTGATATTCAATATTTGAAACCATTGGTTTTTCTATCAACATAATATGTTATAACTGTGTCCAGTAGACTCCAGTGACTCTTATCGTTTTGAATTATTTTTTGATTTCCTTTGTGGATTTTTGTGATACCCATGTTGGTTTTGGGGACCCACTACGTACTGTTATGCTCACCCATGAATGGGATTCTTCCACACAAGTTCTATCTTGTGAATATGATATGAATCTTTGACTGGGATCTTTGTTGAGTGAGAACTAGGTGGGGCTCAAAGGTGGATTTATAGATGTAGTACTCTTTAGATACATAAAAACGTTATCTACACCTTCCATTTAGGTAGGATACTTTGTGGAAAACCTTCAAATCTTGTACTTTTTTTACAGTACTTTCCTTTTTCAGTTGGGTTTTTATTTTGGACCCATATGCTTTTCATTTTCACCTTTACATGTGTGGCTGATTCCTTGTGTGACATACTTCTTGTTGGAATCCCATTTCTCTTTACATACCACAGTATGGGTTGTGTGTGTACAAGTTTAGAGGAAATGTCCTTCCTTTTCAAGATAATATTTTTAGTGACAGTTTCTAGACCTTATCCTATGGATGGTGGGCTTGGGGATGACATAACACGGGCCCTGGGGGACATTTCATGAAAGGGTGATGTCAAACGTGTTCAGTTCTACCTCAAATACCGAGAGTATTTTGTTTTGTTTTTAGATGCGGAAATAGTGTTATGTTTTTCAAGAATAGCTTTTAGGAAAGGGAGTTGAGTGTTGGTGTGGCGGCTGATGTATCCAAAGAATAGCACCCTGAATTTTGTTTTATGACTCGTAACATGAATACAACAGTTTCATCCATATTTGACTTTTTTTCCATGATCTTTTTGTGTTAGAGTCATCTAAACATGTATTGTAAATTGACTATGATCCATATTTATTCTCTTAAAGATGCCTCCATGCAATCAACCATCCAAGATTACAGTGTGGGACAATGAGGGCGTTCTATAGAGTGGTGAGGATTCAGTACAAGGAATGTTGCCCGAGATGGTACCTTCAGGCAATTTCACGGCGATACAACTTCCCATTGGTCCATAGTTACTACCAATGCGACTGATAGAGGACACATAAAGGTTTAGTTCCTTACCCAATTTTCAGTGACAGAGACCCATCAAGTTCCTCTGCGATCTCAACTCACAGGCATATAAGGATTTGATTGAGGTGCTGACTGAGTTTTCCATCTAGCCAGGGCACCATTACATCAGATGGAGGTCCTAGTAGTGGGCCTTCTACAAGGATCAACAGGGCTATAGAAGGGATTAGATTACATGATATTACAATGAGGTGAATTTTAAATGGAAAGGGCTTGAGAACCTTTCTCATAGAAAGGGATATTTCCATAAAAGGTAAGGGGTATGTGTAACCCATAGATTCTATAGGATGACATGTCGATGGCTGAGTATTCATCGAGGCATGCCAACTTTTCTAGGTACTCGATAAATACTATAGGAACAGTGCTTCGAGGCTCAAACCTCCGAGCAAGGCATGTTTAGGGACATTAGTTCTAGAGGTATTCCTCTATGAATTCCTACCTATTATGAGGTTCTAGATAGAACTTATATTGTTAGAATTCCTTTAAATGGGTAGAGACAACCAGTGGATTTTAGTTGTGGGAAAACAAGCATCTGATGTCATTCTTAGATACTTGGATGTGTGAGAGGTTTCGATAAGAGCTCCAAAGGTAGGGGATCTATAGCTTAGGGCTCATAGGGTGAGTCTAATCAGCCTAGAAATAATAAATTCTTTTAAAATGATGGTAGGGGACATCTCACTATATATTATTCAGTCCATCGTGCAAATACTGAAATAATCGATGGTCCACCAGGGTAGAGGAAGCGATAGAAAAATATTAATCTATAGAGAGGCATAAATGAAAGATGATATAGGAGAGTAGTAGGAGGAGGTATACATTTCTACATGTTACAACCACCAACCCAATGTGTTCCACACCAGACTTAAGGAGGAGGAGGATAGTGGAAGGTAATAGATTCATGCAGTCAAGGAGTGTGACATGAGGGCTTCGAGAATGATTTGAGGTATGGTCGATCTCTACTACTAGCTGTTGTATTAATTGACATAGGTGCTAAAATTTTCTTTTTGTCCTGAATCTTGTTCAATACCTAGTGTTTCAGGTTATATTGTGGACTTGATCTTTACTTCTGGAGATAACTATGGGAGGATACTCGATAATCACACTTATGTCGATGGTGTTATCTAGCCCTTGAGGCGGGAGTTTTGGTTGGAACATATTGATGGCTAAGTCAATGCCTTACAATGTTAGATTGGGTATCGATTGGTCATCCACACTTCATGCCTAAATTGAATGTTTTAGGAATTTTTTTTGGAATATCCTCATTGTTGGAATGGGGTTTTACTTGGTCATCCAAAAAGAAAACCCATGCAACATAGGATAAACTCATACATAGGAGGGTGCATCTGATCACTCTTGAGTCATCAATACTTACCCTCATGATAGAGGATGTTTTGAGTTTTCAGTTCCCAAGAGTAGTGTGGGAGTGTAGGAACATCCTTTCAAAATATGTTTCTAGGATTACCATCTTGCTGAGTAAGGTACTTATGCATCATTCTACACCCCGATATGGCACCGATATCAACATTTGTATATTAGAGGGATTTTTTAGAGATTCACTCGAAGGGGGTGTATGTGGGGAACTTGTAGAGTTAGGGCTTAGTAACACCCAGTGTTTGAGGTTATGGGTGAATGACCGAAACATTAACCAAGTGATCATGGAGTGTGAGTACCCAATAACAAAAGGTCGACAGGAACATCAATCAGTTAAAAGGGGTATCCTTTTAGGTGTATGGAAGGGTACCTATAGGCTTTTTAGTAGTTGAGATAAATAAGATGGATGATGTTCTTCTTGGACTATGACTTTAATGTAGTATATACTATTGGAAATGAAAACACAGTAGAGGATGTTATTAGCAGGAGACCTAGTTTACATCTATTGAATGAGGCCTCAGAGTAGTTGTCCTTGCTTCAAATATCCTTCTTGGTTAGAGAGAATGCATATTTTCTTCAGCCAATGGATGTTTCCCCTAAACTCTTACAATTATTTAGGGATGCAGAACATAAAGATTCTAGCTATCAGTCCCAACATGACCAGTTATCCTCAAGATAAGCACCTGATGGGTTTTCGATAGGTGGAGCAATCAACAAGGCTTTGTCACTCAGGTACCCAACGAGGCTTCCTGACTCAACTACCGAGCACGGCTTCAGGACTCAGCTATCAGTGAGTCTTTATGACTCAACTACCCACCAATGATTCATGAAATAGATAATTAATATGTCTAGGAGACCTATCTAGGACTCATTAGGGATGAGTGCCTTTGTAGTTATTGATGTTTAGTGTTTTAAACTATTGGTTTTTCTATGAATTTTTTTTTCTATACTTATGTCGAGCTACCTCTAGTAAATATAATATGTTTTAATTATTTTTTGATTTACTTTGGATTTATCTAAGACACGAGTTGGTTTTAGCGTCCCTACTATGTATTGTTGTGCTCCCCCATGCATGGGCTTCGCCCGTACCTGTTGTGTATTATGTAGACAACATAAAACATTGACTGGGATCTTGAAGATATAGGGACAGGTGGTGAACAGAGATGGATCTGCAGATGCTGTACAACTTAGCAACATCTGACAGTGAACTACACATACCCTTTAGGTAGGATACTTGGCGATCGACCTCCTGATCATGTACTTCCTTTTACTATACATTCCTTTTCAGTTGGGTTTGTATTGTAGCCCATTTTCTTATCAGTTGCACCTTTACTTGTGTGGTTTATTCCACATGTGACATACTTGATGTTGGAATCCCAGTTTCAACATTAATTTCTGTAGTATGGGTTGTGTGTGTGTACAGGTTTAAAGTTAATGCCTTCCTTTTATGGGATATACTTTTTTGGTGCTGGTCACGAGCCCCCCGCCTATGGAATGTGGGCATGTGGTTGTTATGACATGGGCTCCAGGGGATGGGTTGTGAGATACAGAATATTGAATTTACTGATTATCATGATTTTTGGAAGAATATCCCATGTTAATGTCTTAGAGAAATGAGAAGATGTTTTGAATGTGGAAAAAATGGGCACAATGAAAGTAACTGTAAAGGTAAAATGAATGTCTTGGTTAATTAAATGGGAGATAGTAATGGTATCCTTAAGATATCATCTAATTTTTAATTATTTAAATTTGGATGGAATTTTAATTATGAAAATTTGTTTCCTATAGGGAAAGACCATGATGAAAATCAGCAAGTTTGTATGAGTAATGGTTATATTTTTTATGTTGAGGATACAATGACTTGTGAAGCCTGTTAAATGGTTTGGGAAGGTAGTGTTATGATTTATGTATATATGTATTTTAATTCAAGGATTATGATATATGAAATAAAAAATATATATGGATTTTTTAGTAAATTTTTTTCATTAAATAGATTATAGAATATGTTAAATGTTACCAAAAGACAAGAAAAGTTATTTAATGGAAATATAATAATTAGATCAATGGAATAAATCACTTTATATTTTTTAATTGTTAATAACATGCTATTTATCTTGGATATTGAGATGATTGAAATAGATTAACTAAATTGGATATTATGGATGAACTCCAAAATGATAAAGGATCTGCTGAAAAAGTGGGGTAGCTTATCATTGAATGAGTTTACTACATTATTGTATCTACCTAACATGTTCAATATTATATGGTTTGATTCAAGTAAAAAGTAAAAATCCAGTTTATAAATGACTTTTATTTTTAATTTCAGTTATTATGATGATTCAAGAGAATATATAAACAAGGTATTCATATATATAGAAAGTGACAAGAAGTGTTGCTTAAGGATATTTTGATGGTTATTTTTATATTGATTTTAATAAATTTAGCATCCTTGTCAATAAATTTTGAATTCAAGAAGATTCATAGAGTTAAAATATATGGATTAAGTTATGATGAACATTGGATGAGGTTTTAGACATTATCATATTGCATCAACATATGAAAAATTATCTATATTAGATAACCAGTGCTAACATTTTTATGTTAAATATTGATGGAATGAATTACCATTATATTTTTCAATATTATGATCTACTAGTTCTTTAGGATCAATAGAATCACCTTAAATTACTAGATTAAAATATTAAGTGGAAATATATCAATTTACATCTAATGAATGAGATTGTAATTTTAAAATGTAAACATATAATATAAATATATCATCACAAGAAAATTATTCACCTATAGGAAATGGGTATTTAAATAAATTTTTTTACTATAATAATCATTTATGATGATGTCAATGAACCTTTCTAGGAATCATTGGTTTAAGGATTTTTGGAAATTAACTTTCTCCTAAAAATTCTCTCTATCACTCTCCATTAGTATTTGGGTGTATGTTTTATCTTTTATGTCCATGTTTCCACATCAATCATATGTTATCTTATTTGGAAACCTAGAACAAGTTATTATATATGAACTTCACAAATCCATTTTTCTTTTTCAATAGGTTGTCTTATTAAAACATTATATGATGTGGTTCTAAATGAATAAATTGGGAAATGTTAAATGTTTATTTACTGAGATGAATTTCTTGAGTGAAATTCATTTTAAGGGGGGTGGAATGTAACACTATGAGACATTGTGAAATATTTTTAACAATTAAATTTAATCTATTCAATATTTATCATCACACAACAAACTGATTTCAGCTTATGTTACCTGAAATACTGAGAGCATCTCTACTTATATGGAATAATGATTTTAAATTGTGTTATAAGAAATAATGATAGTGTTCATAACAATTTAAAAAGAGCTTCTACGAATCATTAAATAATATTATTTTAAAGTTGACCATTATTACATAGTTATTAAATAGATGGGTATGAATATTATTAGATATTTTGTTAAATAAAATTATTTTATTTTTGTTCTTAATAATAATTTATTTTGAAATTCATTATAAATAATCATTCATTTTTTAGTAACGTAATAATATTATTCAAAATTGTATTTTATGGGAGAATGTTTAAATTAATTTTTAAATCTTTTTTAAAAAATATTTGATAAAACTTACTTCATTTTTAAATCATTTTATCAAAATTAACTCACCTTGATATTTTGGATTTTTTGGAAAATATTTAGTTTCGACTTTAAAATGTAAAACAAGATTTTTTGTAAAACTATCATTTATTTTAAATAAGATATGTTACATAAATGACCCATGATATTTTAACATAACATAATTATTAATTAAATTTACTTAATACACATAAATACATTTTAATCAACATTTTGTTGGATTTTAGTATAAGTCTTTTTAAATAGTTTTTTCTAAAAATTGTTCTAAATTGCATAATGATTCTCCATGATTAGTTAAATAAAATAATAAATCATAACGAATTTTTTAATAGGAATTTATAAATTAAATATAAATTAATATTAATTAATATTATTATATTTATTATTACGATGCATGCATTTAATATAAAATAATATCATGCTTCAAAAATACACACCTTGAAACCCCGCTTTTTCATAACATTAGTGTTTCTTTTTAAAATTTATTTTTCCACTATTATACAATTTATTTGATAAAATAATGTTAATTTTTGAAATTATGATGTAAAAATTATATTGTGGTGAATTGTTTTTGTAATTTTCTTAAAAGTTTATTTTTTCGACGAATAGTGAAACATATCGAATTCTAATTGGAAACTTCATTTCTGTTTAATATATTTATAAATATAAATTATATTATACATTAATTATAATGTAAAATTAGTACAATTACACATCTATTAATCTAATTTATTTTACTGTAATCAATTTTGTAATGAATTTAGATATAAAACATTTTAAACTTTTTAACATATATCTATTAAAACCCATCTTTCTCATCACACAAGTGATATTATTTTAAAATCGAATTTTCCAATTATTTGACTGGAATTTGGAAAAAAAATTCATATTTAGAATCAGAAATTATTTTCTCATCTATTATGTTCAAATATTTTTTTTTCAAAACAAATAGTGAATGTAAAAAATAATAATTACCACGGTTTAGATAAAAAAATGGTTTTATCTAGGATTAAAAAAATGATTATGGTAAAAAAGAACTAAAAACATGTATTAAAACTATTTTATTCCCATATTTCTACCATTCCTCCTATAATGTTCAACAATGTCTTATTTTAGAATCTTGTTACTTATGAAAAATGTGGGAGCACTCAATTATTTCCCAAAAATACCATGTGTGTCCTCTTCCCCACATATAAAATGCTACCCCTCTACTATCCTATTATCACTATAAAAACCTTTTGGTTTAGAAATGAATTACCAAAAAAAATTCCCTCATATCATCCTTTAATCTTTATTTGGACATAAAACTAACCAAAGAACGGTTTTATTGGAATCATACAAATGATACCCAAAGAAGAGGAAATATTCAGCAATGATCATTTTTATATTATTTATTTCTCCAACTCTATAAATTGTTATTATACCTAGAATATTTAACAACCATAGTATCATTAATATAATGAGATACTGTTATGTTCATGGAATGACCCAAAAACATCTCTACATCTATCAAATGGGTTGTGAAATCATCATTCGCGTGTGTGGAGGACTACTGCCACGTGAACTGATGTCATTTATATAATATATTTATGATATTACTATTCTTATTGAAATATAATGTCATAAATACCTTTATGATTTCAGTTTGTGGGAATACAATTACATTGCTCATGTGTATGGTGGACTACCAACTCTTGAAGCGGTGTGATTCGTCCACGATTTACATGGAAGGTATTAAGGATGGTTTTGATGATAATATTTGAAATATATGGTGTTAAAATGATTATAAATTTATAACATAAATTTTAACTTTATTTATTTCAATACAATAATAAAAAGGAAACAAAATTCATGGGTATGTATAACCTAACATCTCAATAAATAGTTTATTTCATTTTATATCAATAAAATTAATGGGTGACTATAAATAAATATATAATGAATATATATGAAATTTATATCATTTTTATAATTCAAGATATTATGGAACAATTACAAAATCAATAAGAAAAAAATATTAAATTGATTAATATATGAAAAATAAAATGGCTATTACATGAAATAGTACTTTAACATGGAGTTGTTAATAAATGGGTTGTAAAAAGTCATACTAAAATCATATCCAGTATAATATATATAATTAGTTTTGTATAATATATTTATAATAAACATATATTTAATATATAAGAGTTTTCAACATGTAAGAAATATTTCAAGAAGTAAGGTTACTAATTTCTAGTCTCTCTTTAATTTATAGGAGACATATGAAAATTAACCACTCTCTTATTTCGTGTGGTGTATATATGACCCCTTTAAAATTTTATATCATTAGTAACATTTTTAATTAATTTTAATATTTTAATTTATTTTTATATATATTAGTGATTTTGATATAATAGATTTAGGAATCCATAAGGTATTTTCATCTCACATTTTACATCCCTATGACACATACCATATTCACCACATATTTATTTTAGGTGGTGTATATATTTTCTATGAATGTATTTTATGATTATTATAATTCAAATTTTTTGGTATTTAAAAATCCCTTTGAGGATCTCTCTTTCGTGTGGTTTATGGTTCAAAAGATAAAAAATCAGTATAGGATTTCTGTATCAATTTACCTTCTTTGAGGTGTATGTTGTGGTATTCACCTATATTATTTCCCAAGGTGTATATAAAACAAATCTAACATGTAATGACATAAATTTATTTATAATCAATAAATTTTATGTTCTATTATACATTATTCCATTATGGAGATTACAATTAAATTTTAACAAAGTGGTAATGATTTTATGTTACAATATCATCATTTCTTAGTATTATTTATTATTATGCTTATGATGATAAAATATTATGATTATTCTCTTAATAAACTCATGAATTTTATTTTACTCTAGTTATTCAGAACATTTTTGAGTTGTTTCACTATTTTTAAAATCTTCTGACCTCAATATCATTAAGATTTTTTAAGAAACTATGACTTTATTTATCACTTCGGTCATAAATTTATTTTCATTATAATTCAATTTTTTAAAAGAAAATTCTAAGAAATGATTTATTATTATACAATGATTTTTAAATTATAATTTCAAACATGTTTTCCATTTTTCAAAAAAATGAAGTGAATCATCATGTCATATTCTAATATAAAATACAATTTTTATTTTACACAAATTTAGAAAATAATTTTTTTCATCACATATATATCATGAATGAAACATTATACCATCAATACCCTTATTTTATTTCAAAATTAATTTATAATTTTTTATGATTATATTAAAATAATAGGATTTTCAAAATTATTTGTGTCTTGAAATGTTTCTTCAAAATAAGAAAGGATATTTTCCTCGAGAAATATTTTAAATAATTTTAAATTCTTATTTTATATTTTCTTTCGTGGTAATGTTTGAAGAAAATTAGTTCAAAAATATTTTATGAAATTTTAGTTTTTAAAAATTATTTTAAAATATATGTTGCTATCCTAAGGATATATTAAAACGTTCTTTAAAAAATTATTTTTAATCTAAAATAAAATACAATGATGTTACTAATGCTTTACTAAGGATATGATTTAATGATAAAATCATTATTCTTTATCTGGATGGTTAATATTAACATCAATGAAGTGTTTATGATACCCCATTAATTTTCTTGTGTTTTTATAAGGCGATGTTATAAAATGATTTTGAAACTCATTTTCTTTACATGAGTTATGATGTGTTGATATGTTGAATGTTTTATTATATTATGGCACACATAGGTACGGTTTTTATTATGAGATGGTTGGGACCTATATCTCCATACAGAACCTTTTGTAAATCCTTATATCACACTATATAATGGTAGGAAACAAGTCGATGGACAAGATCCAAAATGAGAGAAATGTGTGTCCTGGTCCACTATGGGAAGTAGGTGTGTTTTGATCCACTATGGGAAATAGGTTTATCCTGATCCATAATTGAAAATATGTGTCTTCTGATCTAAAATTGGAAAGAGGTGATAAGTACCGATACACTATGTTGATGTTTGTTGTAGTTTACTTTAACACATGAAATATTTTTCTAAATTTATGATGGTTATAAACTTTTATTACAAGATAATATGGTTCATGATCGATTTATGATGATTACCCACTCTTATAGACAATGTATTCTAAAATGATATTATTTTATTCCATGAATATTTTTTAAGATCCATGAGTGGTTGGGTATGATATTTGAATGTTATCTTCATGATCAGATGTCCATATTCATATCTTATTATTTAAGGTGATTTATAATTTATACCACATATATTTACCCTTATTGACGATCTAATCTCATCGTTTATTATATATCCTTATCTAATATTATAATGAAATATTTAGGGATGATATGGCTAAATGGTGATGCACTCCATTTGTCACGACCCGTCCTCAGGGCCCGTGCTGTTACTACGCCAATCCCACCTTCCATAGGCCAGGGGCGGGTAAATAACACCAAATGCATAATTCCTGATAAAAAGGAAGGAATTTCCATTATATAAGTAAACAAACACACCAGAGTATTCAAGCTGGTGTAAACACAAAGTAAACTGAGTAAAAAAGTAAGTGCTGTAAAGTAAATGGGCCGGTATACAAACCCAACTGAAAGTACAGTACAACTGAGAAAGAAAGTACAATAGCTGAAAAGTAAAACAGCAACCACCGGATCGTCCTCCGGGAATCCCACAAGAAGGGTGGGTACAGATAGTCATGTCGGTACCTCGGGTCTTTCCATCCGCTCCATGTACTTCACGCTAGGTGGTCCACCTTCGGATACCGTCCAGCTCTACAATCCTCAACCATGATCAGTATTTCCCATCATCTGCAACCGACACAACGTAGTGTGGGCAATGCCCGTGCAGGGATGAGTATACGATACTCATTAGGGACCTAGAGACCCCTGATGGTCTCCCAGAATCCACAAAGGATAATCCACAATGGAAAGATACAAACACGAAGTATCAACCAACTCTACTTAGGTATATGCCCATACATATTCCTAAGTCAACAATCTCAGTACGGCTGCATCTTCTAAGCCCAAGCACAACCAGTACACATAGGAAAGAAGTCAATCATATCAAATATAATGATTGAAAGTCAAGACTTAGATCACACAGGTATACTTCTCATGAAGAGGGGTGGATATGATTATATGTAGCCTCTGAATCATCTTCTCTGCCGAACCCACGTAGGATCCAAGTACATAAGCCGTCGCTGCCAAACCCACGTAGGATCCAAGTACAGTAACCATCGCTATGGAACCCATGAAGGATCCAAGTACAGTCATCATCGCTGCCAAACCGAAAGAGGATCCAATTACAGTCATCCTCACTGCCGAACCCACGTAGGATCCAAGTACAGTAGTCATCGTCACCACAGTCGCAACCATCTCTAGGGTTCCTGCACACAGCACGCTCGATTCCGGGAGGGTCCACTCCATGATCCAAGAGGGTCGATACATCAACTGTAACAATGTCTAGAGTTGATGTATCCCAAAGTTCTGTCTCATCAATAGTAACTCAACTCGACAGACAGCGAGTCAATCAGACCCCCGGTCTGAGAGATAATTGCTTTGTTGTACCAGGGGCCCGGTTAGAAATACGCTCGTTTCTAACCCATCCGATATCCATAGTCATCCAAAACCCTATTATAGTATCAAAAAAGAATTGTCTCGATGGAAGGGTCATAGTTCCGCAGACGGCGTGTCGATCAGACGTGTGGTCTTTATGTTATTCCCGTTCAAGTGATTAACAGGTCTGACCCGTTTAGCCCAGTGGGCTGATGGGTCGGGTTATCCTAGTTTGATGGCTCTGACCCCGCAGGGGTGTCGGACCGGTCTGAAGGAATACAAAACTCGGCTCGAAGGGGTGTGGCCTAACCCGAAGTGGCATGGCCTTACCTGAAGTGGCGAGGCCCTGCCCAGCCAGGCGTGGCGTGGCCCGGCCCGGCGGGGCGCGGCTCGTCCCGTCTCGGCTCAGCCCGACGCGGCCAAAGGCTGAGCCGGTTCCATGGTGGGGCATAGTTGTTCGCACCGACAACAGCAAGCGGTGCCGCCCTTCCTCAAACCGGTTGGTCGTCTGCGCACGCGGCCGGCATGGGCAGGCCACCGGTCTTCCAGCGTGGAGCCCTCTTGGCACCGCAGTTCACCTCTTCCCAGCCGGCCGACAGGCAGGCCGGGTTTTCCATCGAAGCGGCCCACAGTTCTTCCTGCACAACCGGCATGACGGCACCAGCTTTATTTTCCATGTTTCCGGCACGGCTGGATGACACCATTCATTCTCTGCCTCCAGCTTCCAATTCAAAAAAGATCAAGAAAAGGCAGAGGGTCATTGGGCCGTGTTTGTTCGGCCCACCCCCTTTGCGTTAGGCGGAAATAATCTTCCGATGATGAACAAGGTTTCACAATGCACAATGAACAATTTTATTCAAATAAAATTGGAACAATTAACCCTACCTCGAAAAAATGTTTTCGGTTGTCAAGCGCTGTGGATGACGGCGTCATTTACGTCGTCATAGGTGTGCACCCGAGGAAATGGAGTCTTCTCTTTTATCATGGAGAGAAGAATAAAAGGCAAGTCATCATTGGCGTGTTCCCGCATCAGTGTCTCCTCCCTTTTCGAGGAGAATGAAGGGGATGGTGAATCCAGGTTTTTCTATTCGATGATCTTCGTCAGAGAGTTTTCATTCTTCAACAAAGGAGTTGAACCGTTCTTCAAAACTCAAGAGCTCTCTCCAATTTCTTCCACACACAACAATTGCCAACCCAAATAAAATAAGGCTTATCCTTATTTTATGTAATCTTTCCAAGCATTACAAATTTAAATTTCTAACACTAAATTAATTAATTTAAGTGGTTCAATTAATTGAATAAAATGTGTTGGAAAGAGTTAAGAGGTGGAGAGAGAGAGGAAGTGGAAAGGTTTCACAAGTTCTGAAGAGTTTACAAATTTACGAGGGGGATTTAAGAAATTTAGGGAAAATGAAAGGTTGGGGCTCATGTGGGCCCCACCTCACTAATATCCTCACATGGGTAGTTAGGTTCTTATGGGTCCCACCCCAACTCCCCCATGTAGGATATAACCACCCTTGATAAAAAAATAAAAAAATTTCCTCAATTTTTATTCACTTCTTATTTAATACAAAAAAATTAACATCCCATCACGTGAAAACGCAATTACGGTAAAGGTCCCTTTAAGAAATTATCAGCATTGCAAGTTCATCGGTGCCATCAGATTTCAATTCTGAGCACTGGTTCAAAAGTTAGAAAAACATGCTCATTCGTTCACTGAACGTAGCCAAGTTAAACTTCAGAAATTGATTCCGGGCACACCGGGCCTCAGAATCAAGTGTCATCAGAAGCCATGGACTCGTAAAATTACAAAGTATTTATGAAAAAAAAGTTAATGAAATTTAAGGGTATTTACATTACTCCCACCTCATGGATTTATGTCCTCGTAAAGCTATATCATAAACTATGGAATCAAATGAAGGTACTATGCACGCATCTGAGCCTCTCACTCCAATGTGCTCTCCTGGAGGTTCCCTTGCTTCCATCGAATGGCCACCAGAGGAATCGACCATCTACGTAGGACCTACTCCTATCGATCCTCAATCTCCACTGGGACCTCCGTGAATGTAGCTCTGTCATCGATGTCCATCTCCCTATGATCAATGATGTGGGTCGGGTCGTTCACGTATCTCCTCAGCTGAGATACGTGAAAGACATCATGCACCCGGTGCAACTGAGGTGGAAGGGCCAGGCAGAAAGCCACCTCGCCTACCCTGCTGAGGACCTAGAATGGTCCGATGAAGCATGGAGATAACTTGACGCCCTGGCCAAATCTTCGTAATCCACGTCGAGGTGAGACCCGTATGAAAATGTGGTCACCATCCTCGAACTCTAGTGGTCTCCGTATCCTATCAGCATAGACTTCTTTCTGCTCTGTGCAGTCCTCATCCACTCCTGGATGATCTGCACCTTCTCTGTCTTAGCCTGGACCATCTCTGGTCCTACAAGTGCTGACTCCCCAGGGTCTGTCTAGCATAGAGGTGACCTGCATGGTCGGCCGTACAGTTCCTCATATGGTGCCATCCCGATGGTGGAGTGGTAGATGTTGTTGTACGCAAACTCCAACAAGGGTAGGTGATCCTCCCAGCTATGACCAAAGTCAAGTACATATAAAAGGAGCATATCCTCGAGAGCCTGAATGGTCCCCTCAGCCTGGCCATTTATTTGAGGATGAAAGGTGGTGCTTAGGCAAAGCTGCGTCCCAAATGCCTCCTGCAACCCCTTCCAAAGATAGGAAGTAAAATGATCATCTCGATTAGAGACAATAGACGATGGAACACCATGAAGCCGTATGATCTCCTGAACGTAGAGGCATCCAAAACACTCTACTGATCCCTACTCTCTGATCGGTAGGAAGTGGGCCAACATGGTGAGTCAGTTTACGATCACCCAAATAGAGTCGTGTCCTCTGGATGTACATGGGATCACCGTCAGGAATTCCATGGATATTTCTTCCCACTTCCACTCCGGAACCTCTAAGGAATGTACCAAGCCTGCCGGTACCTGGTGCTCCACCATCACCTGCTGGCAAGTGAGGCATCTTGAAAAGAACTCTGCCACAACCTTATTCATACCCCGCCACCAGTGCTGTCGACTGAGATCCTAGTACATCATCGCTACTCCTGGATGTACCACTAAAGGGGAAGTGTGAAACTCCATCAGCACTTCCACCTGCAGTGCAATTGGTCCCATGGTACGTCCTCTAAAGAGGATGACATGCTCTTCTCCTTCATAAAATCCATCAGGTGTCTGCCCTGTAGAAATATGGGCACATCACATCTCACAGTCAACGTCCCCACACTATGCCTCTCTGACCCGCTAAAGTAGTGGAGGAGTGACTATGAGGGATTGTAGGAAGACTTCCCCGTCGCTATCCACAAAGGATATCTGCAAAGTGGCTAACTGCTCGGTCTCCTCTCCACGTAGCTGAATGCCTAACTTCATGCTGAGTGAATCAGCCACAACGTTCCCCTTCCTAGGAGTATAGACTCTCTCAAAGTCATAGTCCTGGAGGAACTCAAGCCATCATCGTTGTCTCGGGTTCAGGTCCTTCTGCGAGAAGATGTACCTGAGACTCTCGTGGTCAGAGTAGACTGTAAAGCACTCGCCCATCAGATAGTTCCGCCACATCTTCAAGGAGAAGACCACTACTACTAAATCTAGGTCACGGGTAACGTAATTCTTCTCATTCTGCCTCAACTGTCATGAACCATAGGCGATCTCTGCCTGCTCCTGCATCATGACACACCCGAGTCCTGTCCCTGATGCATCGAAGTGAACTACGTACCCTATGACCTCCTCCCGCAGCCTCAAGATGGGTGCACTTTTCAATATCTGTCTCAGCTCCTGGAAGCTCTGTTGACATATATCTGACCATACGAAGGGTTTCCCCTTCTTCAACATTGTAGAAAGCAGTGCTTCAACTCTGGAGAAGTCTGGCAAAATTCTTTGATAGTACCCAGCCAGACCTAGGAAACTCCGCACCTCCGTCACGCTCCTAGGTGTCTCCCAAGCAAGTACTGCCTTGATCTTCATAGGATCCACAAAAAATCCCACCTCTGAGATGACATTCCACAAGAAGTGAATCTCTCAAATCCAGAACATGCACTTAGAGAGCTTACTATAAATATGGTGCTCTCGGAGTGTGTCCATTACAACCCACAAGTGGTAGGCATGCTCCTCCTCAGTAGTTGAGTAAATCATTATGTCGTCGATGTAGACTACGACAAACCGATCAAGGTAAGGATGGATGATCCTATTCATAAGACTCATGAACACTTCTGGAGCATTGGTTACACCGAAAGGCATAACCAAGAACTCATAGTGGCCATACCAACACCTGAAGTCTGTCTTCTGCACATCCTCATCTCGAACTCTGAGCTGATGATAGCCTGACCTGAGGTCTATCTTTGAGAATCATCGTGCTCCCTTGAGCTGATCAAAGAGGTCTTCAATCCTCGTGTGTGGATACTTGTTCTTTATGGCCACATAATTCAGGTGATGGTAGTCGAAACATAGTCATATGATCCCATCTGCCTTCTTGGCGAATAAAATCGGAGAATCCCAGGGTGAAACACTAGGTCGGATGAATCACTTTGCCCTGCTAGTCTTCCAGCTGTACCCTGCAGCTCACGATCCTCAGGCGGGAGCCATCCTATATGCTAGAGTAGATATTGGTGCTGTCCTGGGGGTACATTTCAATATATAAGTCTACCTCTCTGCAAGGAGGTAGTATTGGAACGTCATCAGGGAATAAGTCTGCATACTGATCCACCACAACAGGAAAACTCAGACTCCGCACATCAACCACTCCGAGGATGAGACTATCCAACTGATGTGTGATTGGATTCCCTCTCCTCTGCATAAGTACATCCTGCATTGTAAAGGCTCCCTTCTCACCAGTGAAGGTGAACCCGCTCCCATCTGTGCGGACACACCACACTTTATGCCTAATACAGTCAATCTGGGCATGTACTGTAGATACTAGTCCATACCCAAGATGAAGTCGTAATGCCTCGACACTGCTAAAAGAATATCTCAGCCGAATGCTCTCACCTCCTAGAATAAGCATCACACCTGCTAGAAACTGTGTGTAATCGTCGAGTCTTCTCTCGTAGGAGTGTCTAGATATAAAGATCGAGCCAACAGCTTTGTCGGAATCTCCGAGCTACAAACAAGGGCAGCAGGAATGAAATAATGACTCTCTCATGTGTCTATAAGAACTACAACAAGGGTGGAGTAGACATAGATAGTACCTTCGAGTCCATCTCAGGTGTGCCGTGGTCATAGGGCCTCGGCTGCCTGGAGCTAAGCCTGCCCCTGTCTATACCAGCTCCTTGTGGTCAGGGTGGCCCTCCTGGTGGTGGTGGTGTAGATCCTCGAAGCGTCGTCCACCAACTACTGCATGGATAGCTCCCTTGCCCTCGTCCGCTAGCTCCCTGAGGACCGCCATGGTCAAACCAATGCCTCTACCTGGGTGGGTCCCTCAACTGTTTGCTGCTCCTCTGCATGGCAGGGTCGGGCATTCATTAGCCATGTGGGCCCAACCCGCCGCATGCATAGAACTTCTTGCCGCTCATTATGACTGGCTCTGCTCTGCGTGTGCCCCACACATCCAAACTAGTATCATGTGGTCGCCCACCCTGATGTCTTAGTCCCCTTGGACCTCTCGGACATCTTCCTAACTTGGCGGCAGCAGAAGACTCCACACCGTGTCGCCCTGCGGTAGTCCTCATTTCTAGCATGGGCTCATCAAGGAATCTCTCCACAAGAAGGGCTCGCTCAAGTACTCATTCATGTGTCGGAATGCTGAGGGAGATCATCGAAGCCTTGAAATCATGCCTCAGTCCCTGATCAATGATCTAGGAAAGGAAGAATGCGGTCCCCGTAATATGTCTGTCGAGTAGTGCGAGAGGTCGGAAAATCTCGCTGAGTACTGGGCTATTGTCATGTTGTCCTACCACAGCTATAGTAATTCCTAGATGCGCACCGCACGGAGGGTGGCTGGAACCAAATCCAAGCGGAAGAGGCTCTCGAAGTCCGTCCAAATTAGTGATTCCTCTTCGTGCAACTAGAGCATCATGATCCACAATATACCTGTTGATGCGTGAGTAGACTCGCGGCAAGGATCATCATAAGGTCTGCTGGTGTCCCTAACAATCTAAAGACTCCGATGGTAGCCCCTAGCCAATCCTCGGCTACCTGAGGATCCATCTCTCCGCGGAACCTGGACGTCCACTGTTACTGAAACTTGTGAAATGGACTCAGGTGGCATGCACTCTCTCCTGCGGGGATGGGTGGTATCGGTGGCCTAGTGGGTAGAGTTACCGCCGGTGCCTCTGATGTAATTGGGCCCTCCGCCGAGGCCTCGTCACTCGGTGGGTTTCCATCTCGCACAAAGCTCGGAACCCTATATGGTTTCCTTCATGGGGCCATCCTGAAAAGTTACAGGTGTTCCACGGTAAATACAGTTTACCTGGTGAGATGACACAAAGTAATCACAATGAAAACTTTTGAAAGACAGATGCAATCAGTGTTTTCGATCACTGAGTCAGAAATCAGATGTCAAGGTCCTAGTGTATGGATATATCGGCCTCCACACCAACACTTGACTCCCTGGACTGAAAACCACACTCAATACTCTTAACATTATTGCTTCATAGAAGAAATTATCATAGTCCTGAGTCTTGCGGTAGAACCGACTCCTCTAATACCAATTTTCCACGACTCGTCCTTGGGGCCAGTGTCGTGACTACCCCAAGCCCGCCTTCTATAGGACATGGGATATCAACTAGATCCAAAGGCATAATTCCTAATAAAATGGACGGAATTGCCTTTATATAAGTAAACAAATAGAACAGAGTATGCAAGCCGGAGTAAACAAAAAGTAAACTGAGTAAAAAATTAAGTGCTGGAATGTAAATGGGCCAGTATACAAACCCAACTAAAAGTACAGTATAACTTAGAAAGAAAGTACAACAGATGAAAAGTAAAATAGCAACCACCGGGTTGTCCTCCGGGAATCCCACGTGAATAGTGGGTACAGATAGTCATGTTGGTACATCGGGTCTATCCATCCGCTCTGTGTACGTCCCACCAGGTGGTCCACCTCTGGATACTGTCCATCTCCAAGAGCCTCAACCACGATCAGTACTATCCGTCGTCTACAACCAACACAACGTAGTGCAGGTGATGCCCGTGCATTGGTGAGTATATGATACTGAGTAGGGAACTCGAGACCCCTGAAGGTCTCCTAGAATCCAAAAAGGGTAATCCACAATGGAAAGACACAAACACGAAGTATCAACAAACTCTACTTAGGTAAATGCCCATATATATTCATAAGTCAACAATCTCAGTACGTCTCCAACTTCCAAGACCAAGAACCACCAGTCCACACAGGAAAGAAGTAAATCATACAAAATATAATGATTGAAATTCAAGACTTAGCTCACATAGGTATACATATCATGAAGAGGGATGGAGATGATTAGATGTAGCCATTGAATCATCTCCTATGCCGAACCCACGTGGGATCCAAGTACAGAAGTCGTCGCTGCTGAACCTAGGTAGGATCCAATTATAGTAACCATCGTTGTCAAACCCACGTAGGGTCCAAGTACTGTCGTCATTGCTGCTGAACCCACGGAGGATCCAAGTATAGTCTTCCTCGCTGCCAAACCCACGTAGAATCAAATTACAGTCATCATCGTTGTCGTAGTCACAGCCCGCTCTAGGGTTCCTGCACACAGCATGCTCGATTCTGGGAGGGTCCGCTCCACGAGCCAAGAGGGTTGATACATCAACTATCACAAAGTCCAGAGTTGATATATCCCAACATTCTGTCTCGTCAATAGGAACTCAACGTGACAGATGACGTGTCAATCGGACGACCAGCATGAGAGATAATGGCTTTTCCGTTCCAGGGGCCCGGTTAGAAAGACACTCATTTCTAACCCGAACGATATCCATAGTCATCCAAAACTCACTTAGCGTATCGAAAAAGAACTGTCTCGTCGAAAGGGTCCTAGTTCTCCATATTGCGCGTCGATCAGAAACGTAATATTTATTTTATTCCCATTTAGTTGATTAACAGGTCCGCCCCGTTTATCCCAGTGGGACGACGAGTCAGGTTAACCTAGTTTGACGGATCTGACCCAGAAGGGGTGTCAGACTGGTGTGAAGGAATACACAACTCAGCCCAGACCTACGCGGTGCGGCAGGGCGCGGCCCGGCCTAGCACGACACGGCTCGGCCCGGCGTGGACCAGCTCGGTCAGAAGGACTCGACCGAAATCCGAGCATGTTCCAAGGGGGGCCCCGTTGTCCGCACCGGTGGCACCAAGCGGCACCGCCCTTCCCCAAACCGGCTGGTCGTCTGCGCACGCAGCTGGCATGGGAAGGCCGCTGGTCTTCCAGTGTGGCACCCTCTTGGCTCCACGGCTCACCTACTCCCGGCCGGCTGACGGGCCGACCGGTTCTTCCACCGAAGCAGCCTACGATGCGTGTCGCGGTTCTTCCCGCACAGCCGGCGTGATAGTGACATCTTTCTTCGCCATGTTTCTATCATGGAAAAACGACACCGTTCATTCTCGTCCTCCAGTTTCCAATTCCAAAAAGATCAAGGAAAGACGGAGGGTCATCGGGTTGTGTTAGTTCAGCCCACGCCCTCCGCGTTAGGCGGTAATAATCGGCCGAAGATGAACAAGGTTTCACAATGCACAACAAACAATTTTATACAAATAAAATTTAAACAATTCAACATACCTCGAAAAGAATTTCTCAGTTATCAGGTGTCGTGGAGGACGGCGTCGTTTCCGTCATCGTCGGTGTGCACCTAAGTAAGTGATGTCTTCTCTTTTATCACGGAGAGAAGAATAAAAGGAAAGTCATCGTTGGCGAGTTCCCGCATCAATGTCTCCTCCCTTGTCGAGGAGGAAGAAGAGGACAGAGATACCAGGTTTGCCGGGTCAATGTTCTTTGTCGGAGAGTTGGCATTCTTCAACAATGGAGATGAACCCTTCTTCGAAACTCAATATTTCTCTCCAATTTCTTCCCCACACAAAAATTTCCAACCCAAATAAAATAATTCTTATCCTTATTTTATTTAATCTTTCCAAACATTCAAAATTTAAATTTCAAACACTAAATTAATTAATTCAAGTGGTTGAATTAATTGATTAATGTGTGTTGGCAAGAGTTAAGAGGGAGAGAGAGGGAGGAAGTGGAAAGGTTTCACATGTTATGAGGAGTTTACAAATTTAAGAGGGAGGTTTAAGAAGTTTAGGGAAAATGAAAGGTTGGGGCTCGTGTGGGTCCCACTTCAGTAATATCCTCGCAAGGGTAGTTAAGTGCTTGTGGGTCCCACCCCAACTCCCCCATGTAGGATATAACCACCCCTGGTAAAAAAAAATGTTCCACAATTTTTATTCACTTTTTATTTAATCCACAAATTTTAACTTCTCATCCCGTGCAAACGCAATTGTGGTAAAGGTCCCCTTAAGCAATTACCAACATTGAGAGCTCATAGGAGCCCTCAGATTTCAATTACGAGCACCGGTTCAAAAGATAGAAGAACTCGCTCATTCGTTCACTGAATGTACCCGAGTTAATCTTCGAAAATTGATTCCGGGCACACCGGGCCTCAGAATCAAGTTCCGTCAGAAGAAATAGACTCGTAAAATTATAAAGTATTTATGAAAATATTTTACTTTAAATTTTCGAGTTTTTAAACCCTTGGTCCCATCCCTCAATATCTGCCAGGAATATTCTAGTTTTTCTTACTAAAGATGATACTTCTCCCTGTCCCATATTTTATTTTCTCCCCCTCGTCCTCCCTATGACAACGAGTTCTATTCTATGTTTCCTCTCTCCCCACTTTCACTCATCGTTCTAATTGATGACGTTGTTTTGCTGGTTTTTTATAGACATCAAATTCTATATTTCAGATTTTATCACTAGATCCGTCATTCGTTAACCCCATTTTGGTTTTATATGATGGATCTCAAGTGGTTTAGGATTGTGTTTTATTAGAATTTGATGGTGTGTTTTAACTTTTTCTTGTTCTTTTTTAGGGCATTGAATGTTGTCTTCTCTACCCTTGTCACCTAACACATCACCTTGGTACCCCATGTTGTTCTTTCAAGATTTTTCATCGAAGGTATGGTGATATTTTATAAATAAAATTTGGTGGTTCCTTCCTCATTATCATACTCTCCTTTTCGTCTACTCATTGTGTAGGTTCTGCTTCTCGAGATCTTGTTCCTGAACCGTGTTTATGAGACCTCCACAACAACACAGGAGTTTAGTTTCATTTTATGGTGAAATAGAGAAGGAACGATTAATGATGTATTTGGTGATATGGTTTTATGTTTGATGGGACTATTGATGGTGGGTTCTCAATGGAAACTGGAGATGACAAAGATGAAGATGGTAAAGTGCATGGATTGAGGTGGGTCATCGCTAAACATTTGTAAGTAGAGGAAGCTCGGTGGAGATTGATTCCGGGTATGGGTGATGTCTCACTTTTAAGGTCCCATATCTTTCGGATCATCCCTGGCAATAGAATTCCCTTACTTCTCTCCCAGTATGTCTAAAATTATGGTTCGTAGGAAGCTCTAGGAGGTGATATTTGAGTAGTCAATGAGGTTATCAATGGATCATATTCATTGGTTGTGTCACTTAAATGTGTTCTTGTTCTATTTTTATGGATGGTCATTCTATTTTTTCATCATTTAAATGGTGACTAAGGGATCATGGTGTTGTCTTGAGATGCCCATAGTGGTGTTTCGAGGATGGAAATGCGATGTGATTTCATTGCCAGTGGAAGTGCTGGTTGTGACTATCTGTTGATTTTGGCATGTGATGTTGATGATGGGGATATCATTTTGAAATTTGAATCATGAAATTTGATTTGAGACTAGTTGATGTATTGATGGCTTGAGGTTGTTTAAAAGAGACTGAAATGTTTTATCTTCCTGTGTAATGTTTTCTCCTGAGGTGGTGTGACAATTCTTGGTTTTCTTTTGCACATTGAATTTTGAATCATTATTGGTGTTTTATGCCATGCTAATCTGGTTATCTGGTTTCATTTGGTTGGATTTTATCTTATGGAGGAATTGTGTTTGTGAGTTTCGTTGTAATCCAAAAAGTAGTTTAATTAGAAAATTGGGGGAAAAGGATATGGAGGATGATATCGCTAATGGGTGTACTATATGAGAAAAACATTATGGTAAAAATATAATATATTTTACCATATTGGAAGATTATATTCAAGGTATCCAAATACACTAAACTATTATGGTCCATTGGTGTGTTTTTGTTTAATGTATTGAATATTTATCGAAAAAGATATAATATTCATGTATGAGAATCCTTTTTAATTATATTACCAATAAAAAACATCCCTCTTTTAAATTAAAAGAGATCTAATAATGAAAATTATAAAGTATGCATAAATTCCACCCCTTTGGTATTATTCAAAAACATATATGTAGGGTTAAATAAATATGGAATAAAATGAAAATATATTGCACACCATTAATGATTATTTGTGAGAGGAAAAAAATAAAATTTATGATTTCATGAAAACTAAGAATAAGTGTTTAGAAAACAAAAAAAATTTAATGTATATTAATATTTTCAAAGATTAATTTTCAAAAGTAGATATGTTTTATCCAAAAAACTCTTAAAATTTTAATTATTTGAAAAATATCAATATTTAAACAAATTATTATATAAAATGGGTATAAATAATTTTATATTATTATCGGTTACCACTATTAGGAACATTTCATAATTAATAAGATAAAATACAGTTAAATTAGACTGGTAAAAATATATGGGTCTATATAATAATGAAATACAAGTGATAAATATGTAATAATAAAAATTTAAAATTAATTAATTTTTTTAAAAATAGTTCTTTAGAACCTGAAAACATTTGTACAATAATGAATTTAAATGATAATTGGAAATTAAAATACATTATTAAAGATACAAATATTATAAAAATAATCCAAAAAATATTCTATAATAGTATTAAATTAGGAGTTTAGTAATGTTCAACTACTCATACCTAGGTGAATATCACATGAAAAATACAACCAACCCCTTCGGATGTTATAACCCCAATGTGAATATGTACCAAAACAACATCAAAATCTGTGTATTTAGATGAAAAATTATTTATTAAGAATTTAAACAAACTTTAGATTACTATGATTAATGAATATTAAGAAATTATTTTTCTATATATTTAGATTTGAATACACCCTTTAAAGACTTTGAAAAATAGAGAATTTAAAAAAAATCAAGATTGTATTATTAATCAAATAAATTCCACTAGTGTATCATACCTAACATTCCCTCAATAAAATTAAAATGATCTTGATCATGAGACTTTGTAATGATATCATCCAAGTAAATTTTGGTTCCAGTGTTCTTTAAAATGATATCACATTTTTGGAATTAGTCTCTCAAAAATGGGTTTCTAAGGATAATTTTCATAGTGTGAGAGTATTGAATTATATTTAGATAAATACTAATGTTTTTAGTGTCATCATACTTACTAAGAAAATTATTGTAATTTATACCATTATCTAAGAGGTTGTGTTTCATTTTAATATATTCAAAAAAATAACTCTACTCACATATCTATAATATTTCTGTTATATAATTAGTAAAAAAATTCTTCTTAGAACGACAAGAGACAAGGTATTTTTCATGTCTATGGAATATCCCACATGTACATTGCATATCTAATATAAATCCACTAAAATAGACAGTATAAAAAATTGTATGTTTAAAATAGGTATATTTTTATATAATAAACGTATATTTTTATACCATTTTTAATATCTAATAATTATTTTAACAGATTTTAAATGTGATTATTTTGGAATTTATTGAAAATATCACATAAGAAAATACTAAACATGAAATATTTTTGGAAGGGAAATAAGAATCACAATCCTACCTCTATAATGCTAATTTTCTAATAGATTACTTGATAAATCCAATTTTAGATTATATTAAGTGTTCATAGGCGTAATTTTTTCTGTTACATGATCCAACCCAAAACATTTTAATGGTATATTAGTGTATTTAGTTTGACTTAGAGAAATTATTTCCTTATTATGAGAATTTAGAAAAATGAAAAAAACAAAACGTCTCCTATTAAACCCATTTCATATTATTTTGTCATTAAATTTGATAAATCATTACAAAAATTAAATTTATTTGAAAGAAAATTAGCAACATCAAAATAAATTTTAATAAATAAAATAAGTTGATAATTGTTTTTAAAAAAATATGATTAATATTAACTTATTTTGAAATAATTTTCTCAAATAAATTTGGATAATAATTTAATCCTTTATTATGGGTATTATTTTTTGAAATTAAATTAACTTGGTTAACTTCAATTCAGTATTTTTAAATTTATAATATTCAAAACTGGGTGGGTTTTCCAAAAATACTTTTCTGGAAACAAATCCATTTAAAAATTTAATTTTAACATCAATTTTAAAATAATTATATTTAAATGGGTGGAAGACACGAATAAAATTATATATTATTCTAACCAATAGATGGGTGAATATTTCTCAGTATAATTAATGTATTCTTCTTGATTATTTCCTTTGTATATGAGATTATATTTTCTTACGAGTGATGTTTCCATTACCATCTATTTGTTTTCAAAAAACGCATTTAAGAATAACATTAGCATGATCCTTAGATCATTCCACAAGAGCTAAAAAATTAATCATTTGAAATTGGTTTAATTCCACATGTTTATAAGGTATTTAAATTTAATCATTAATGAAATTACAAATTTTATTATTGGTTTAGTGTTATCAAATTCTAATTTTCAACATTAATTAAAATTCAAATTCAAATATGTGTACTTTCTTTAAAATCAATGATAAATTTTTTAATGGATGGTCTTTGAATTTCACTAATGAATTGGGTAAATGGATATATAGTGGATTATTCATGACATCAATTTAGGTACAAGTTTATGTTTTATTTATGTTAAATTTTATCAGTCAACCAAAATTACATCAATTTAGGGATGAGATTTAGGATAATTCTAAAGAACATTGATTTGAATTTATTATTATTAGTTCTTGGACATTATATTAAAAACTCATTATAGTATATATGAATTATATTACCTTTCTATAAAACCATCAATATATTTGTGGAAAAAATAGGTTTTATTTGGTGATAAGAATATAGAATTTTCTGCAAAACAATTTAAAAATCATATCTTGGAATATTTTTTCCTATGTTAATAGTGTGTGTTTATAAAAAGGATACAAAAAGAACAAGTTTCACTCTAAAATAAAGAGTTCTCGATACCTTAGTTCAAAAAAATTATTGATAATAAGTTAATTCAATATTTTTATTACAATTTATTGAATAGTTTCATTTCATCTCTCAACAACCCCATTTTATTTTGGATTCCATATTGTTGAAGAAAAATTTAAAACCTAATGAAGTAATAAAGTTCATAAAATTATTAATTATTAGACTCTATTGTATGGTAACTCTAAATGGATATGATATTATATAATTTTCATTATTTTCCCTCTTGTAAAATTTGAAAAACATTTTAATCCTAATATTTATGAGACAAGAAATAAACATATGTAACTTTTTTTATAATCATTGATAAATAAAAAAATATAATATTTACCTTCTTTTATTACAAAATGGGTTGGTCAAAAAATATCAAGATAAATATGTTCTGGGGACATAGAGATGGATACCTTCTTCTTAAATTTAATGAATTTTTGTGTGTTACTTTCTATGATCTCATGGTATAGAAACAATTTTATTTATGAAATGGAATTTAGGGAAATCTCAAAAAAAAAATGATTCCATTTGTGTTTGAAAAGTTTGAATCTATTTGTGCATTTTATAAAATTAAAATTCAACTATTAAAAATATTCAACTGAGTAAATTTTTTAATTAAATATTAAACTTTTTAAATGAAATTTATTTAAAATCAATAACATGAACATTTCGAAAATGAGAGGCGTAAAATAAAATATTTCATTTGGAATGAAATACTTTATAAAAAATGTTTTTTGAAATATAATTTAAAAAAATTATCACATAATTCACTAATAATTCAAAACTTTTGTTTAATACTGTTGACATATAAAAAATATCAAACATAAGGAGAATTTTAAAAACAAATTATACATATTCTGATGATTTTTTTCATTGAGACTTCACTAAAATTGATGTTTCTCCAGCATGATTTTAAATATAATTAAACACTATATATTATCCTCACATATGTATCAAGATCTTATTATCCAATTACCATGTCACTCATTGGGTTTTATCTGGATATTCTTTTAAAATAAAATAATAAATAATATGTTACCAAAAACTTTTGTTCACATGTGTTAGTAAAAATATATGTTTGATTCGATACTTTTTTATAATATTATATTCTACACTAATTCATAAGGAAATATTTATATGAGATATGAATTGGATATTAACTACAAGAAATATAATTTTATATTCACATTCATAAATAAGATCATTTTTCTATAATAATTAAAAACCTTATTTTTTTAGCATGGTGTTATTTTTTAAATTTACAAGTTGATTTGTCTAACAAAAAATTAACATTTTTATTGATTTGTGAAAATATCATCATATAGAAAACCCCACATGAGGAAACCTCATGGGGGTCTACTGTAATGTATACCCAAATAATCATTGATAAAAAATTTCATCCCCTCCTTAGGGAAAGAACCCAAGAAAAATAAAGAAAACATACTTTGATTTGATAGATCCATAGATGCCAAAAAAGTCTACAACCAAGTTCCTATCCCACCATGTATGAGAGACCTCCATGTGGTTACCCATGAGAAAATTTTACTTTCTAATAATATACGTGACGCTCCAAGATATACTGTCATTACCCAGCAGAGCTTTTTAAAAAACCATGGAATCCGTCTCTGCCATCTTAAGACTGATCTTCCTTTTCTTGCTTACCTCTAGCCTAGTCATCAAGTCCATTGACACTGCCTACAATACATATCCTCTACCATAGGAAGTAGTGAACACTACAATGACTGATCCCCTATGATCTCTCATGACTCTTCCCCCTCATATCTCCCCCAGGACGTTTGACCCATCCCTGTTATGCTTGAAACCCTAGCATGGTGGATGCCATTGAACCTGGCTTCCCAACCCTATAAGATCTTCCTATATGTCATTTGAGTGATTTAGAAAGGTATCTTTCACCAAGGGCGCCAAATGAAAGTCTGGGCATAGTCGAAATAAATCTAGCAGAATGTTTTTCATTCTAAAAATTACACTTATGTGAGACCTCAAAGAGTGGTTACGGCGTATCGTGTTCCTAAACATCCAGATAATCTTGAAACTAGCAACAAGTATGATTCTATTATCCTTCCTCTTAGCCCTATAGGTATCTTTTCCCCAGACTAGTTACAGGCGATTCTCCAAAAGTTCCGCCTCTTCAATGATTTCAACCAGGTCATGATCATGAGTAGGTATCTTCTTTTTCCGGGTGCAGAGAAGATTTCTGAGCCGTATCAACTTGTTATAAAGAGTGATCCATGGGTTCCCCTTGGGATGAAGATCCCATGCTTTGATGACTACATCTTAGAAACACAGTTCCCCCATCCACATTTTTGAAAATACACTACAATCTTCATCACTTGGCCCTACACCCAGAGAAACAAAAAGCAAAGAGTGATCTAATAAACACAGGACCAGATGAATGACTCTAGAGTTGTGAAATGTTGAAAAAACCACCTCATTCATTAGGCATCGATCAAGACGACAATAGGTATGTCTCCCTCTACATTGGTTATAACACCAGGTATATTTGCTTCCCTCAAATCCAGAATCCAGAAGTCCATTTCTAGCCATAAAGGAAATAAATGAATGGTTGGTATTCCTATGAAAAAATCATCCCCCTTTCTCCTACTCTGGACTTGCGATAATAGTGATATCACCCCTGATAATCCAAGGAACATCATCTGGGTTAATAGAATCTAACTCACACCACAAAGATTCTCTGGCCTAAGCATCACACATAGAATAGATGAAGGAAAAAATAATCACATGATTCCCAACTATGATCCTGGTGGTCAAAGGCTAATCTGACGCAGTGAATAATAACATGAATTTTTTGGTGGGTTCAAAAAATAAATTTTTTAATTCATTATACTCTAATTTCATTGAGGAAGAAGAATATGGTGAAGAAAAATGGTGTAAAATTATGGGAATCAACTTCATCACATTCAAGAATTTTTTCCATCAAACATATTAATCTATCGTCATTTTAGTGAGAATTAAAGAAGGAAAGATAAAATACACTCAATGAATAATCATTGTTAGATTTATTAACTTTATTACATTAATTTTTGAACATGAAAAATCTTTACATGATGTATCCAATTTTATAATATTTATAAAAATTTACCTATAATTATTTTCATTCATTCGCCATTTTATAATGTTGAATGGATTTCATTCTCAATATGTATTTATTCAGATTCTTGTAACATTTGAGTACTTAATGATTCTTTTAGATGAACCATATTCGTTTTCATTAAATAAAATTGTATTTATAACTTCATTGACTTCTTTATCATCCCATGTATAATTTTATTTTAGGGTGACCTCAAATATGATGAGAGAACCAATGAGTTATATAATAGTCATATTCTTGATATCCATGGATTCTTTAATTATAATTACATTTTATTCCTAATTAATCATCATGTCCCAAATAATTTTATTCATAGGTTGTTATATAGTAAGATTATATCCAATAGAATTTTTTCCATCAAAAATTTTAGTAAAAAAGTAAACATATTGATAATACATTCATTTTTATTCATAATAAAACATTCAGAATTTTGTTTATACATATCAAGTCTCATACCATTAACTTTATTAATTCATTCATGTATAAGTCATAAAATTAAAAGAGTGGGTGTTAAATTTAAATAATAAAAGTATATCCAAAATAATTATAAATTGTATTTGAAATTCAAAACAATATAAAGATTATAAATAATAAATTTAAAAATAAAAATAACTATGTATATAATATTATATATTAAGTTATTGATATTATTAAACTTTAATTTATGAAATTAAAATATATAAAAAAGTAAATGATGGAAAAAATTATATAAATTATAAGATAGAAAATATGATAAGGTGGTTTGATAAAAGCTCAATCATGAGACATTATATCTACTACTTCAATTAATTATGGATTTATGAATAATATACCATGAAATTAGTTATATCTAACAAAGCCACTGAGAACACATACCCTCTACATTAATGAAATCCATGAAACTCAAAAATAGAAAACGATTTTAGTGGTTTTCCATGATCCATAATATAGGGATTGTGGTTTTAGTAGTTATACAAGAACCCAATGATATCGAAACACATATATTCACATAGCCACAAATTCATTGAGTGAAATATCTAAACACGATAAATATAGAAATGTTGAAATTTAGAGAATGTGACATATAAATGTTGGAGATAAATGTTTTTAGAGAATGTAATACCAAGAGATATCAAGAGAAATAAAAAATGTAGTTAATTGTAATTTTCAATTCATATAGATCGATTTCATTCATGATTGTTTGCAATTATATATTTCCAAACATCACAAGGGTGATATTTATTTTAATTAATGATCTGAAGGTTGAGTAATAGGCACAGTGGGGTCAATAGGGCTCTTGATGACAACCATAAATACATACTTTGACCTACTAAATCGATAGTAGTGGTTATCCACCTAATTCCAGCAACTATATGGTTCTATAAATATTGCATTAATGGATACCACATATTCGATATGGTTGATATTAGATACCATTTAGTAGCATATGATCTACCAAGAGATCGTGTTCTTCTTTCCACTACCAATGGTTGGCCAGTAAAACAAAACTGGGAACCAGATGGACTTCTAATAGCTATTGTCCAATATATAGTATAACCATACTACTAGGGATACCCCATTGATTATCAAGTGGTAACAAGCAATGTGGAATCCTATTGTAGTTTAAATTACCCTCTTTTAATCACATGTTTGGTCAACTTGAAACATATCTCCTAGCATAAACATAAATTCAATAATAGACTCAATTGAGAATTTTAGAACCACAAAGGGTGTATTTTTCAATAATAAATTCCTATGAATGTGTGTTATAATATCATTGAGTCCTTCTTAGAAAATATCACTAAGAAGACATGTTAAAATCATCTAATAAGTGAGATTACATGGAATAATATGTCACAATAAGAAGTTTCCTCATGGAAAAATTACATAAATACCATGCGACATAGGTTCATTTGATAATCTAATAATCAGGACCCTTCCATGAGGATGGATCTCTTATAATTAATAACATTATATGAGTTCTCCATACAAGATTATAGTTTGAATTTCATTCATAAATATTGGTTGAAATATAGAAATACATGGTACAATGATCTCTAAATAATTATACATCATGATATTGGTTATCATGATTCTAATAAAATGAGATAAAGGTTATTTTTTGAAGAAGGGAGATGGAGGAAAAATGAGTAATATGTTCACAATGTTATTTGAATATGTAAAAATCCTCATATGTGTGTTTTCATATGATCTATATAAAAGGGAATATCGATGTTCACATTTTGTTATTTCATAGCTAAATCTACTTACTCAATTCCATGATACGTAAATGAATTGATCATGTTTAAAAACAAGTCACATATGAAAATCTATATATCTTAATTTCATTATTTTTATGTAAATTGATCATCCTAAAAAATTAGATATATATATATGAATGGATCAACATAAGTGAATAAGCAATGTATTCAAATTCATTCCAATTAATGTATATTAATTTATATGTATGAAAACTTGTTATTTAGCATAATATAATATGAATGTTCATTTTAATTATTTAAGGTTCATGAATGTATTTGAGTATAAAATAAGTTTAATATGCTTATTCACTTTGTGAGATATACAGTATCCATGATATTTTAATATTAACTTAGAAGATTCTTGGTATGTTGACCCTGAGTATATCATATATCATGATAATTCTGATCATTGTACATGTTGTATGATGAATGTTTTGGGTGATATTTTAATTTTAATATCATATAAAAAAGGAAAGTTTAATTGATCAATTTAATAATAAATTAGGAATGATGAACTATTAACAATGTGTAATGAAGCAAGGGAGCCACAACCACAGATAATGCACATCTATTTCTAAAAACGTGACCATAATTTAAATATGTGAATTTTATAGAGTGTAGGTTGGAATATATTTTTATATATTATTGAATCAAATTAAGGAATAATTGAGCTATTATCCATGTCTTGATGCAACATTTTAAATATATTGACCAAATGGTCGGATGAGAATTGTGGATCTGATCGAGGATAATGAAAGCTGAGATCTGAGGTTTTTTAATTACTGATTATCTCTGAAATTTAATCTATTATGTTCAAATGGTATTTAATGAATGCATATGAAATATAATAACCATTATGAAGGTAACTATCACTATATGATTCATTATAAAAATTTGTATTATAGGTCAATGAACAAATGTCAGAGAGAGATTTGACATTATTAATAAATGATCAAATATATTTGTGTTAGGAAAAACAATATCTAAATAAATTATAATATTTATTAATGTTATATGTTGAGTATAAAAACAATAGAAATAGTGCAGATCATATTCACTAAAGAATAATATAAGTTAATATAATAAAAAATATGAGGTAAGTAGATTAGAGTGTCGTGTTGTTCCATTTTTCTCGAAAGGAAATGAATATTTTATTGATTTGGTCGTGAATTTCACATGACATACAGTTTATATTTTATGTTTTCATAGAAGTAAATAAAGGATAAGTACAGAAATTCACTAATTGGAATTGTGTGTGAAATATTTTTAATATGAAATAATAATTATTTTATTCATGTTCTTTTTCATGTAAGATAAAAATATAAGAACACTGAGAACTGTGACAATCAATAGAAGTCAGATCTAGTGGAGAACTATTTAGTTTTTACAAAATAATTGAAGAAGATAAAGAATTTGTATACAATAAATATAAATTCCTTTCTTGAATATGCATGTTATACTAGAATATCATCGGTCCAGATATTCAAAAAAATTCAATTCCCCCTCTTGGGTGTAACGTTCAACAATTTGGGTTTAGGATTTTTTCTAAACTACCCACTCTAACATGTATATCATTATAGTGGAACATTTGGCCCTAAATTATTTCTTGATTATATTAAATACTTTCCTTTATTATTGAATGGGGAACCTTGTAAATATAATTTTCACTTTCTGTTTCTAATGAAGAACAATATTGGGTAAAGATAATGAAAAAAATCATATATTAACCAATCAAAGTATTAAAAGGGATAATAGATTTAACTAATCTTATACAGAACCAATACTAATTAACCTCTCTATTATTATTGATTATATCTCAAATTTGTCCTAGAAAAATGTTAGTAAACAGAATACACCATATAATTTTGTAGTATTTATGAAAAATTTGATGCTAGACATTTGTTAAGGATTTATGGTTTATTTTCAGAAAAATCAAAAGGGGTAGAATATTTAAAAAAAATGGTTGTATTTTATTTGTGTTAAAAATACATTTCTGTTCGATTGAGGAACCATATAAATGACATAAATTTCACTAATTGTTTTGAATGTTCATTAGGTGATTCTATCAGTGGAGTTGCATTAAAACCTATGTAAGAATTAAATTTCAAAAGGTTACTCTAGGTTATATTAGAAGGACTTGCTAAAAATTAAAATCACTAGACATTATGTGGTGTTATGTTCCATATACTGCAATGAAATTGTGGTGTTGAAATAATTTGTAAATTTTAGGAATTTAATTATATTATTGATTTATAATTTTTATATTCAGATGTAATCAAAGAGATGTATTAAACTATGGGCTAGTGTGACAAAAGATTTTTGTTTCTACACTGTGTTTTAGTTTAAAGAATAATATTTTCCAAAAGACCTTAGTCTTGATATATTGGGGTATTCATTGAGAAATTAATAGTTTTGTGTATTTATAGATGATTAGCTAATTTTTTTATGAATTATTACAAAAATGAAATGAGTTCCTCATATAGAATTTATGTGACCTCATATAATGTACATGAAATCCTATTAATGAAGTAGTTGTTAAACCTTATATGAATTAGGCATAATGGTATGTTTTTTAGGAAGTAAGGAATAATATTTATGAACTTAAAAAATGGTATTTATTAAAATCCATGATATATTTTATTTATTTAATATTTATTGAGAAACAATTATCATGAATGTTTCATGTGAATAATGTAGTGTAGAACTATTGTGATGTTAGTAAAGAGAAGAGACATTTGTGAATGAATTGATTTTTTCCTATGTACACCATCAATTATGGTTTTTTGAAGTGTTTAGTTAAAGGTGGAAAAATAGTTATCTCGTGTAAAATGGTATTTTCATGTGACTTTTCCTATAAATACACATCTAATATACTCTTCAAAATTAAATGGATTATACGACATGAAACACTCAACATAAAGAATTCAAAAAATATTTTTATGACTATTATAATATATTCATTAAATTAGAGGGTACAAATAAGATTTACCATATATATAATTATTAATCAACAAAAAATATTTGATAAATATTGTGGAAATAAGGTCTCAAATTTTTGAAAATTCATTTCCTTTTTCAAAAAATATGTTTTCTTCAAAAAATGATTTTTATTGATTGAAAATTATAATTATTATTTGTAACTTTAATAAATTTTATTTAATAAAAATAATATATATTTGAAAAATTCATAATCAAAATCATCTTTTAGAAAAATCTTTGAATTTTCCTGGAATGATTAATTTTCCAGTGAATTATCAAAATGCTGATTTTTATTTAAAAATGTATTTTTGTTTCAACTATTTACAAAGAACCATTTTTGAAATGTTCTCAAACTGAAAATATTTCTCTTATATAATTAATAGTATAAGTATGTTTTTCAAAACAAATTTGATTTTTGAATTTAGTATAAAAACGTTTCTATTCATAAAAAGGTATTTTTTTATTTTAAATTAATTTCTTTCACTTAAAAATATTAAATATTACAAAATTGATTACATTTTTTGAATCATGAGGTCAAAATTTTTAAAATATTCCCCCTATTATTGTTGTTCAATATGAACAGTAATCATATTGAAATATTGTTAAAATGATAAATCTAAAATGGGTTAATTTGGATTAAAACTAATGTGATAGGGATAAAACATTATACAAAAAAATTAAAAAAATTTAATAGATTAGTTTATTTCATACATAATAATTTAGAATTATAAAATATTAATTTTTAGTTTTAATTAATTTTGAAATTGGCCATAAGATTATAATATTTAATTAAAAGATAAATTGATTAATGTGACATTATTGGTTTTAATGTCAATAACATTCTATGATAGGGATAAAAATAGATTATGTTTGGTTCTATGTTTTTGTTTAAAATATAAATTAATTTTTTATTATATAAATTTCTTCATGTGTTTAAATAATTACATTAAATTCTTACACAATTCTGTCACAATATTTATTCAATTTTTTGAAACATATAAAATAATTGATTTTAAAATTTTAAATGTAAAAAAATATTGATTAATTATTGTATTGAATTAATTTTAAAAATAAATATAACATAGTAGATATTTTATAAACTTTTATATTTGAATTCTTTTACAATCATGTTATCTTTAAAGTTAAATTATGTGAATCGTGTCAAAATGAAATTAATGATATTGTATGTTATATAATATTTTTACAATTATTTAAAAATAATAATATTCTTTCAAGTGACCAAGTTGGATGAAACATTGTTGAAAGATTTATCCCATTTCCATTAATTATATTACTATTTCCTCATAATTAAATTTATAATACATTAATATTAAAAAAATAATTACAATGGTTAATATTAAAATTAGTTAACCAAGGGGTTAAATCAAAATATATTGTTTTAAAAGACACAAAATAATCTATAAATATCAAATTAAGATTCAATTTTTTCGTTTTCTTGCTTTCCATGAATCAATATCCATTTAGAACCATTTTAACTGATAATTAATTAATTATATTTTAATCTTTTGTGTGATTCCAAATGTATTTTTGCCTCCATTAAAAAATTAAACCCATTATCTATTTTCATTACACAAATTTTAGAAATATTTATTGATCAAACCATGTACAATTATATTTTAATCATCCATATAAAAACATACACTTTTTGGTATTATTAACAACTAATCTAATAGTCCTTAATAAATGATCTAATGTAAGTATCCTAAAGAAGAGGTAATCATCTTACCCAATGTGTCTTTTACTTTATTTCTTCTTAAAGATACTATTAATATATTAAAATTATTGTAAAAAATAATTGAAAATCGAATATATATGATAAATAATATATCATTTATGTTCCTCCTTTATGATAAATGGGAGGTATAATTATCGCTTGGGTGCACCTACGGACTACCGCCTCGTCATAGTGATACAATCAATTTTTCATAACCATATTTTTTGGATAGTTTATATGATGTTTTTTATGTTTATATATGATATTAATGATATAATTGTTCATATTTAATTATAATTACATATATTCATTTTTACTTTCATGTACATTGGAAAGAGATTGTGTTTCTTAGGCATACATATTGGAAACCACCTCCATGTAGAGATGTCATTTGTTTTCCATTTCTGTTTTACATATTATGTGAAAACGTTATATTTAAGGAATATATATGAAATATATTATATAATAATGATTCTTTGAAGGTTATTTATTACCTAGTTTTCGTGTGTTTTATCCTTCGAAAAGTGAAAATTGTGTTCTTGCGTACATATGGCCTATGGCATCCCGCCATTTTATAACATAAACTTTCATTTCATTACACGGAACTGAGGATCGTTAAGGATTAGTGTCTTGGAAACAAGGATCATAATACATAAAAAAACATAAAAACATTCTTCTTAAACACTTGAAAGGATTCTCCTTTAGTTCATCCTATGTTCATTATCCATCTCATAACCTGGGGACATACATCAAAAGAAAGGGTGAGCAGAAGGCCCAGTAAGGGAAACAAGAGAAACATTTTACAAGTGAACTTGAGATACTTCAATAAGGACATGAAAAGAACTTTAAGGCATGAGAAACAAATCATGAGATACATCGTAATAAAAATAATCATTTTTCATAACTGGAAGATGTGGCTACAACATTTAATATTGACAATCGTTTCGTTTCACCAAGGTCCATCCCCAAGGTGTCGTTAAAAATTACCAAGGTTATTCACCAAGGCGTCGTTAAAATGGTCATCTCTAGAGATTAAGTCTTTACCCAATGCATTGGAGCGCTATCAGGGCGCACCCTTAAATTTGTCTTTATTTTCATGTGATCCAAATATATCATCATCAAACATTTCATAAATAACCCATATAGCATAAAACAAATGGGTTTCATTTCATAATCATAACGTTTCAAAAACTGCTTTAAAGACATGATCTTTACGTTACTTTAAACCCACGGAAAGGGAAAGCGGGTATCATGTATGTAAATCCCAGAATTTAAAATAGATCATTTTTATATATATGTGAATACCCCTTTAGAAATTGGAGCTTTGAGTATTCACTTTATAACATAAAATAATTTTGAGAAAAGAGAGGCATTTTGAGACGAAAATTCTGCAGCATAACAGCTATGTTACAAGGTTTTAGAAACTTTGAAAAGAGAGGGAATATGGGTTGAACAATCATAATTGACCCATAAAAAGGTAAAGGGACAGAATAAGAAGGATATATGGACATGGTGATGCAATTTCAAGGACATACCAATTGAAATGAAAAACATGGAAGGAAGACAAAAATTTGATTTCTCTTATGAAAATTCGGCAGCCTAACGGCGTCACTTAAACTTCAACAAAAATGAATTGAACAAATCAAATAGGGTCTCTCATCATATGATAATAAGAGATCAGTATGATATATATAGAGATCATACCCCAACATAATAAAAAGGAACTTGAAATATTTGACATGAAAATCGAACTTGAAAAATGAGAAGGGTGAAAGAATCACTTAAACATTCGGCAGCCTAACGGCGTCACTTAAACTTTCATAAAACGAAATGATGAGAGTAAGAGGGGATCCTCATCATATAAACATGAAAGGGGTAGTAAGATGAATATAAAAGAACATCCTCTCACATAAAAACATGGATCACAAAAGGAATGACATAAAAGAGGTTACATGAAAAGAAAGAGAGGGGTCGGATCCCTTACCTTAAAACGTGACTCTTGAAACTCAAAGGATTGGACCTTGAGGGCTTGGAGGCACCTTGGGAGGACTCTTTGGAAGGTAAGAAGACCAGAAATTCGTTGGGGAAGAGTTGGGAGTGAAAACCAAGGGAGTAAAGGGTGGGTATTTATAGGGAAAGTGAGGGGACAAAGCATTAATGGCCAAAGGACACCTCACATGTGCTTTTCTCAAACCCATGTGCTCTCCTTTGGCATTTATCATGGAGTTAGGCCACATGGGGCCCCCAAAACAATAATTCACCACCCTTGGCCGGCCAACCCTCAAAAGATCTCATGACATCATCATGACACCGTTATGATGTCATTAAACATACCGAAACCCTAAAACTGTAATTTTACTATTCACTGAAAATTCAACTTTCTCAGAATAATCCCAAAATTTCACATTAACCAAATATCAATGCTATGATTTCAAAAATGAACTCCATTTTATAAAAATAATTTTCTAAATATTTTTAATTATATTTTTAAATAAAAACACTATTCATCGAAAATTCATTTTTTCTGAAAAATCCCCAAAAATTACCTTAACATAATATCGATGCTCTGAGTTCAAAAATAAAGTCCTTTTTATAAAAATAATTTTCTAATTATTTTTAATTAAATTTTTAATTAAAAAACACTATTCATCCGAAAAAACTAATACTTGAATAATAATTTATGAAACCGTTATTTAACCATTTTATTGAATCACATTACTTAACCAAGGTGTCTAAATTATATTAAAACTATCTTTGAGTGAAAATTACTAATCCATTTGGTCACATTACTAATCCTAAGCGTAAAATCACTATTCATAATTTACTATTCATCAAAAATTAAGTTGATCTTATTAGACTCCAAATTCCTTAATGAACACTTTTGTAGAAGACCATTTTTCGAAAATCATTACACATCATTAGTTATTTAAGGTTTACATAAATATTTCAAAATATCCCTTTTTCAAAATTCATCAATAAAATACATTCTAAAATTATCTAGACATTTGAAATTTCACAAACATTACTAAAGGAAGAAATCTCAATTTATTCACCCGAAAGGATTACACAAGGAAACTAGGGTCTCATCACATAGCCCCTTATAACACTGGCATAAGGCCTAAGTGTAAGGTGTGCTATGGTGAAAGAATCTGAGGGAGGCTCAGATAACATTGTCCTAGTAGCAATCTCCACTAACTTGAACTTCTCCTGCAAGCGTTTTCGTTCAAGCTTGACATGCTGGAGCTCGTCTTGGGCTTGGTCCAAAGCGAAGCCCACAGATGCTACCTCCTTCCCAATCTCTGATAAGTGGGCTTCGTAAGGGTTGAGTCTACTGGATGAAGCCATCGACTCCTCTTTATGCATTAACCATTAACATCTTATTAAATCAATAAGAGTAAGTTAATATACTACTCAAAAATATTGGGTCGTTACATTCTTCCCCCCTTTAGAAATTTCGTCCCCGAAATTTATACTTGAGGCCTAGTCGAAAAGGTGAGGGTACTTTTGCTTCATTGTTTCCTCGGGCTCCCAAGTCGCCTCTTCATATTTATGATTCCTCTACAACACTTTCACAAGGTGGGTAGTCTTGTTTCGTAGGACCTTGTCTCTACGGTCTAAGATCTCCACTGGCTGCTCTTCATAAGAGAGGTCATGTTCAATTTGTACCACCTATGGGTTCAGTACATGCGAAGGGTCGGGTATGTACTTCCTCAAGAGAGATACATGGAAGACATCATGAACTTGAGCTAGGTTCGGTGGAAGTGCTAGACGATAGGCCACTGCTCCTATGCGATCAAGGATTTCATAGGGGCCAATGTACCTAGGGATGAGCTTCCCTTTCTTCCCAAACCGCATGACTCTCTTCCATGGAGAGATTCGAAGGAAGACTTTGTCACCCACCCCAAACTCCAAGTCTCTTCGACAATTGTCAGCATAGCTCTTCTGCCGACTCTGAGCAGCCCTTATGTGTTGTTGGATGGCATGAACCTGTTCCGTCATCTCTTGCACGAGATTAGGCCCAAGAAGCTTCCTCTCACCAGTTTCATCCCAACAAGTAGGAGTTCTACACCGCTTTCCATACAGAGCTTCATAGGGTGCCATCGGAATACTCGCATGGAAGCTGTTGTTATATGAGAACTCAACTAATGGGAGGTGTTGATCCCATCCACCTTTAAATTCCATTGAGCATAATCTCAACATGTCTTCGAGTGTCTGAATAGTCTTTTCAGATTGGCCATCAGTTTGAGGATGATAGGCCGTACTAAAATTCAATTCAGTGTTCAGAGCATGCTGAAGACTTCTCCAGAATTGTTGATGTGAATCTTGGGTCACGATCAGATACGATGGATAGTGTTACCCCATGCAGCCTTACCAATTCCTTCACATATATCTTGGCAAGCTGATCCAGAGAGAAATCTTCCCGAATAGAGATAAAATGGGTTGTCTTGGCGAGACGGTCCACAATAACCCATATCACATTGTTTCCTTTGGATGTTTTTGGGAGACCAGTTACAAAGTCCATGGTGATATTATCCCACTTCCATACTGGTATGGGTAGCGGTTGTAATACCCCCTTAGGAAGTTGTCTTTCTGCCTTTACTTGCTGACACACCAGGCACCTTGTAGTGTAATCAGCAATCTCCCTCTTCATGTTATCCCACCAATAATGATCACGAAGGTCTCTATACATCTTAGTGCTTCCCGGATGTATAGAGAAAGTAGAGATATGAGCTTCATCCATCAGTTCTTTCTTTATCTCCGGAATAGATGGAACACATAGTCTTGTACGAAATTTCAATACACCTTCTTGATCAATATTGAAATCAGGGAAATTCCCATCCTTTACAGCCTCGAACATCTCCTGCAGCAAAGGATCTTCTTTTTGAGCCTTCTTGATCTTCTCTAGTAATGAAGGTTGAGAAATCATTTGGGATAGGGTTGATGATGTCCCTTTCCTTATAATTACCATGTCCAGTTTTACTAGATCTTTAATCAAGGGATCTCCCAGGATCCTCATTGTTGCCAGAACAATAGGATCTTTCCTTCTTAACGCATCCGCGACTTTGTTTGCTCTTCCAGGGTGATAATGAATTGAACAATCATAGTCTTTAATAAGCTCCAACCATCTCCTTTGTCTCATGTTCAATTCTTTCTGTGTGAAAATATACTTTCGACTTTGGTGGTCAGTGTATATATCACATTTCTCCCCATAAAGATAGTGCCTCCATATCTTTAGAGCAAAAACAACTGCCGCCAGCTCTAGATCATGCGTAGGATAATTCTGCTCATGAATCTTCAACTGTCGAGATGCATAAGCAATTAATTTGTCATTTTGCATGAGGACGCACCCAAGCCCTCTCAGAGATGCATCGCTAAAAATAACGAATCCTTCTCCGATAGAGGGTAGTGTTAACACCGGTGCAGTAACCAATCTCTTCTTCAGCTCTTGGAAACTTTCCTCGCATTCCTTTGTCCAGATGAACTTAACCCCTTTTCGAGTTAACTGGGTTAGTGGATTAGAAAGCCGTGAAATGTTTTTCACAAACCTCCTATAATATCCCGCTAAACCAAGGAAACTACGAATCTCAGTTACTGTTGTGGGTTGAGGCCACTCCTCCACAACCATTGTCTTTGCAGGGTCAACCGAGATTCCTTCATTGGTTATGATGTGCCCCAAGAAAGCCACTTGTTGTAACCAAAACTCACACTTGCTGAACTTCCCAAAGAGCCTCTCCTTCCGTAGAGTTTTCAAAACAACCCTCAGATGATCTTCATGCTCCTCACGACTTTTTGAATATATCAAAATATCATCAATAAAAACTACCACAAAGTTATCAAGGTAGTCCTTAAAGACTCTATTCATCAAATCCATGAAAATAGCAGGAGCATTAGTCAAGCCGAAGGGCATAACAGTAAACTCATAATGCCCATATCTTGATCGGAAGGCAGTCTTTGGAATATCTTCCTTCTTCACCCTCAGTTGATGATAACCAGATCGAAGGTCAATCTTAGAGAAGAATTGAGCCCCACGAAGTTGGTCAAATAAATCATCAATTCTAGGAAGAGGATATCTGTTCTTCACTGTGATCCCGTTCAGTTCTCTATAATCGATGCATAGCCGCATTGATCCATCCTTCTTCTTCACAAAGAGAACTGGTGCTCCCCAAGGAGACACACTCGGTCGGATAAACCCCTTCTCCAACAAGTCTTGGAGTTGTTTCTTTAGCTCCTCTAGCTCCACATTTTCCATTCTGTACGGAGTCTTTGATATCGGTTGAGACCCAGGTACGAGTTCAATGGAGAACTCTACCTCTCTTTCTGGGGGATGTCCAGGTAACTCCTCAGGAAATACATCCATGTATTCCTGAACAATCGGAACATCTTCAATTTGTATGCTCCCTTTCCCTTCTTCCTCATCACCGATTAACTCCATAAAGAAAGCTATAGGAGGTGCTTCTAGATAGGGATCAGTTCGGGATATCTCTCCACGGAAGATAACTGTAGGTCGTTCATTCAAGACTACTGAGATTTCATTACTTCTGCATTTGATCTTAGCATTATACTTTGAGAGCCAGTCCATCCCTAGTATAACGTCGAATTCCATCATGGGAATGACTACTAGATTTGCGATAAGATTGTGCTCACCAAAGTAAACACTAGAGTCTCTAAACACTGTTGATGCATGGATAATCCCACTTGGAGTCTTGACTGACAACTCTACCTCAAGCAATTCAGGGATTGATTCTATATTCTTTGCAAACTTGGAAGAAATAAAGGAATGCGTAGAACCAGAATCAAATAAAGCACTTGCTAGTTTTGAGAGGACAACAAGAGTACCTGCTACCACATCGTTCGGGACTTCAACTTCAGCTGTTGTGATAGCGAAAGCACGACCTTTCTCTCTTGGCCTCTGCTGAGGTTGGTGGTGATTCCCCTCCACCGCCCTCGGATTGGGACATTGGTTAGCAAAGTGCCCAAGCTGTCCACACTTGAAGCATGTGACTTCGGGTAGGGCTATAACCATCTTTCCTCTGTCGTTAGTGTTGGGAAGCTGAGGCTTCACCTCACTATGACAATTCCGAGCAATATGGCCTCCTCTTCCACACTTGTAGCACTTGCCAATTCCATTCAAGCAGTTCCCCAGATGATTCTTCCCACATTTATTGCATGTGGTAAGTTGCATTTGCTTTCCACCTCTTCCCTGATCAAAAGACTTCCCTAAACTGGGCTCCAACGATCTCTTCTTTTCATTTGGCTTATGAGACCACTGTGTCTCACCAAACTCCAGCTCGGCTTTCATAGCACTTAGAACTATTTCTTCATAGCTATCATAGTCCCTGTTGGCTAGATTCTTCCGCAGATGAGGTCGTAGTCCGCCAAAGAATCTATCAACCTTCCCATTAGGGTCCATGACAAAGCTTGAGGTATAACGGGAAAGCCTTGTGAAGTTCATCTCGTAGCTTCCGACAGATTCGTTCTCCTTCTGCTTCAGCTCGAGAAACTCTTTCTCCATTTTCGTTCTCATGGAACGAGGGAAATACTTGTTAAAGAAAATCCCCCGAAATTCTTCCCACTCCATAGCTTCCATCTCTCGTCGTGGCTTCGTGTTTTTGATCAGTGACCACCACTGATCAGCTTCTCCCTCTAGGCGGTAAACAGCAAGGGTGACTTTTTCTTGTTCCGAACAATGAAGTACAGAGAAGATCTTTTCAATGGAGCTTATCCATTGTTCCGCAACCAATGGGTCAGTAGATCCACTGAATGTTGGCGGTCGTTGACGCGTGAAGGAATCAACAGAGTGTTGTTCCCTTCGTGGTGAGGTCGGCCTCTCAGCTTGATTAAAGTTATTACTCATAACTTGAGTCAGTTGGTTCATCATTCGCATGAATGTTTCCATTCCGGCTTCCATCGGAGGGCCGTCAGCACATGGCGCATTGCGGTCACCATCGGCACGGTTCCTCCTATTGCCCGCCATTTTCTAAAAGAATAAAACCTTAGTAAGAAACTTATTTCATTTATGAATCTTTTAACTAAAACTTATTGCTTAGACAATTACACTTTTCTATAATTCCTTCATAATGATTCATAGAAAGCTTGTGATTAACCAAACATATCCCCCAGGAGTGTCGTAACCAAGAGTGCAGCAAGGCCCGTTATCGTGCACCAGTTCCCGTTCGAGTCTAGCTCAAAGCGGTGTTTTCGGGTTTTAACCCTATGTACATCTGTGCCAGAGCCGCCTCTACCTGCTCGTATCCAGACAGGGATGTATTTGTTTGATAAACCACTTACTCAATACTTACCAAAATACCATGAAGTTTTCCTATATTTAAACTTTTCTATAGGGTTCTTCCTAAAGTTTTTTATATCCTAATTTCCACAAATAACTAAACCATCCTTTGATACCAACTATGGCATCCCGCCATTTTATAACATAAACTTTCATTTCATTACACAGAACTGAGTATCGTTAAGGTTTAGTGTCTTGGAAACAAGGATCATAATACATAAAAAAACATAAAAACATTCTTCTTAAACACTTGAAAGGCTTCTCCTTTAGTTCATCCTATGTTCATTATGCATCTCATAACCTGGGGACATACATCAAAAGAAAGGGTGAGGAGAAGGCCCAGTAAGGGAAACAAGAGAAACATTTTACAAGTGAACTTGAGATACTTCAATAAGGACATGAAAAGAACTTTAAGGCATTAGAAAGAAATCATGAGATACATCGTAATAAAAATAATCATTTATCGTAACTGGAAGATGTGGCTACAACATTTAATATTGACAATCGTTTCGTTTCACCAAGGTCCATCCCCAAGGTGTCGTTAAAAATTACCAAGGTTATTCACCAAGGCGTCGTTAAAATGGTCATCTCTAGAGATTAAGTCTTTACCCAATGCATTGGAGCGCTATCAGGGTGCACCCTTAAATTTGTCTTTATTTTCATGTGAGCCACATATATCATCATCAAACATTTCATAAATAACCCATATAGCATAAAACAAATGGGTTTCATTTCATAATCATAACGTTTCAAAAACTGCTTTAAAGACATGATCTTTACGTTACTTTAAACCCACGGAAAGGGAAAGCGGGTATCATGTATGTAAATCCCAGAATTTAAAATAGATCATTTTTATATATATGTGAATACCCCTTTAGAAATAGGACCTTTGAGTATTCACTTTATAACATAAAATAATTTTGAGAAAAGAGAGGCATTTTGAGACGAAAATTCTGCAGCATAACGGCTATGTTACAAGGTTTTAGAAACTTTGAAAAGAGAGGGAATATGGGTTGAACAATCATAATTGACCCATAAAAAGGTAAAGGGACAGAATAAGAAGGATATATGGACATGGTGATTCAATTTCATGGACATACCAATTGAAATGAAAAACATGGAAGGAAGACAAAAATTTGATTTCTCTTATGAAAATTCGGCAGCCTAACGGCGTCACTTAAACTTCAACAAAAATGAATTGAACAAATCAAATAGAGTCTCTCATCATATGATCATAAGAGATCAGTATGATATATATAGAGATCATACCCAAACATAATAAAAAGGAACATGAAAGATTTGACATGAAAATCGAACTTGAAAAATGAGAAGGGTGAAAGAATCACTTAAACATTCGGCAGCCTAACAGCGTCACTTAAACTTTCATAAAACGAAATGATGAGAGTAAGAGGGGATATCTCATCATATAAACATGAAAGGGGCAGTAATAGTAATATAAAAGAACATCCTCTCACATAAAAACATGGATCACAAAAGGAATGACATAAAAGAGGTTACATGAAAAGAAAGAGAGGGGTCGGATCCCTTACCTTAAAATGTGACTCTTGAAACTCAAAGGATTGGACCTTGAGGGCTTGGAGGCACCTTGGGAGGACTCTTTGGAAGGTAAGAAGACCAGAACATCGTTGGGGAAGAGTTGGGAGTGAAAACCAAGGGAGGAAAGGGTGGGTATTTATAGGGAAAGTGAGGGGACAAAGCATTAATGGCCAAAGGACACCTCACATGTGCTTTTCTCAAACCCATGTGCTCTCCCTTGGCATTTATCATGGAGTTAGGCCACATGGGGCCCCCAAAACAATGATTCACCACCCTTGGCCGGCCAATCCTCAAAAGATCTCATGACATCATCATGACACCGTTATGATGTCATTAAACATACCGAAACCCTAAAACTGTAATTTTACTATTCACTGAAAATTCAACTTTCTCAGAATAATCCCAAAATTTCACATTAACCAAATATCAATGCTATGATTTCAAAAATGAACTCCATTTTATAAATATAATTTTCTAAATATTTTTAATTATATTTTTAAATAAAAACACTATTCATCGAAAATTCATTTTTTTCAGAAAAATCCCCAAAAATTACCTTAACATAATATCGATGCTCTGAGTTCAAAAATAAAGTCCTTTTTATAAAAATAATTTTCTAATTATTTTTAATTAAATTTTTAATTAAAAAACACTATTCATCCGAAAAAACTAATACTTGAATAATAATTTATGAAACTGTTATTTAACCATTTTATTGAATCACATTACTTAACCAAGGTGTCTAAATTATATTAAAACTTTCTTTGAGTGAAAATTACTAATCCATTAGGTCACATTACTAATCCTAAGCGTAAAATCACTATTCATAATTTACTATTCATCAAAAATTAAGTTGATCTTATTAGACTCCAAATTACTTAATGAACACTTTTGTAGAAGACCATTTTTTGAAAATCATTACACATCATTAGTTATTTAAGGTTTACATAAATATTTCAAAATATCCCTTTTTCAAAATTCATCAATAAAATACATTCTAAAATTATCTAGACATTTGAAATTTCACAAACATTACTAAAGGAAGAAATCTCAATTTATTCACCCGAAAGGATTACACAAGGAAACTAGGGTCTCATCACATAGCCCCTTATAACACTGGCATAAGACCTAAGTGTAAGGTGTGCTATGGTGAGAGAATCTGAGGGAGGCTCAGATAACATTTCCATAGTAGCAATCTCCACTAACTTGAACTTCTCCTGCAAGCGTTTTCGTTCAAGCTTGACACGCTGGAGCTCGTCTTGGGCTTGGTCCAATGCGAAGCCCACAGATTCTACCTCCTTCCCAAGCTCTGATAAGTGGGCTTCGTAAGGGTTGAGTCTACTGGATGAAGCCATCGACTCCTCTTTCTGCATTAACCATTAACATCTTATTAAATCAATAAGAGTAAGTTAATATACTACTCAAAAAGATTGGGTCGTTACATGGCCTACCATCTCCCTTAATGATGAAATTTATTTTTATATCTCTATATTTAATTGATGAATATATATATATATATATATATAATTAATATATATGTTTTTTTCATTATTAAATATTAATATCCAATGGATCTATGAACATAGTATAAGCACCATATCCACTAAATTTAAATTTGCATGAAAAACAAAACAATTAACATCAGGAAACAATGATATAAATAAAGAATTATTTATTAATTTCTTTTAAAATGTTATAATAATATCATAAATGATATTATACTTATTTATGTGATTCTGTTATAGAATTATAATAAATTTAAATTTGTTATATAGGATGTTATGGTATCGTCAAATAATGACAAACATGAGGTAAGGGTTTGTCATCTAAAATTGTGTTCTTTTATATATAGGGTATATAATACACATATATTACTTTATTATATTTATATATATATATATATATAAGCCCATTGAAATTTTATAACATGAATATATTTATGTTCATCATATTTAAATTTCAACTTAAATTTATTCTTTCATTGGATATATTATTCAAAAGTGACCAAAGCGGTAAGGGTTTTATGTTGCAATCTCATTATTTAACAGGGTTTTTCATGATTAATTTTTTCATAATAAAAATTCATGATCCTCCTATAAATAATATCATTAAATTTATTGTCATTTATTTATTTTTGGATATTAATTATATTCCATTCCTTTTACTTTCTTTAAGAACACATGATACTAAAAGAAGATTTTTAATGAAATATTATATTATTTTTCTAATTCGTAAAAAATATTTATTTCTTCCCTATTTGTTTTTTTAAATGTTTTTGATATAATTTATATTATCCTATGATTTTTTAATTCATTTTTACCCATTGATGACTTTATATAAATATGGATTAAAAGTAATAATTTTTTATTTTCCTAATGATGTATCTTTTATATTTTACTAGAAATGTGAATGGGGTCATGATTTTAATATACAACTACAAAATATAATTTTACATTTAATGAAAACTAAATGAATTGAAAATTAATTTACACATTTCCAAGGTTATTTCCAATGAAATTTGTTTCCTTAATATTTGGGAAATTGTTTATTATAAACACTTGATTTTAAAATAAAAAGGGTATTTCCCTTCTTAATATATTCAAAATATAATTTTATGGAATTTTGATCTATTATAATAAAAATTGATGTTAATTAAGAATTATTGGGGACATGATCCAATTATAACATCCATATTCATTCCTTATGTGACTTATGATTATTATTACTTAAGGATGCTTTTGAAAACCTGTTTCCTTTCCCTAGGTTAATTATGATATGAATACTATTTATTTTTCATGGGCCATGTTTTGATGGAATGATGACAAGATTATGATATGAATTTTATTTTAAAGGTTTAGAATATAATGAATATTTTATTATATTATATAATATATATGTATTATTTTTTTAGGTGATGGGTGGGATCATAATTAAATTCCCCCCCAATGAATCCAATAAATAGGGATATCTCAAGAGATAATAAATTATGAAATGGGGAGAAAGCCTAGTTCTGTAATGTACTATGTCTAATAAGATTGACTTTGGATTGAACCTTGACTAAGGATATGATTTTTCGGAAATTGATCCAAATTCACTATGATTGTTTTGGCTAGGATCCTAGAATACTACAAAAATTAATTTCTATGCTTATAGTTATGCCAAAAACGTTTTTCTTATTGTAGTCTTAGAAACTCATGGTTCATGTTTTTTTGTTTCCATTATGATTCATGTCTTAAAAATATAAAAAATTTAATCCATGATTCAATATTATAATATATGATATGATAGGTAAAATTTTTAATTATTAAGATCATGTTCTAAAATACTTATACAAATGTTATGGTTAAGTGGCCATAGATATCTTCCTGTTTTACACTTGCTATGAATACACAAAATATCTTTCTTATGTTTTATTTCCCCATGTAATTAATAATGTTATTATGTAGGTTATATCTAAGAAGATTAATTTATGGGAAGATATCTATGGGATATGATTAATATATTTTTTGAAATAAAGATATAGTTCTTTTATTCTCCAAATACACTAAACCATTTTCCACTAATGCATGTATTTATAAAATATCATAAATATTTATCAATTAATATGTAATATATTTAAAACAAATAATCGGTCAACATAGTAGCAATCAAATGATAGGTTTAGTAAATATTTGGATATTATGATTTGAAAAAATTAGTTTAAATCCAGAGGATATGTTTCATTATAGGATAATATTCTAATATACTGGTAAGGAATATTTTATATAGTTTTCCTAGAAATACATCCCTATCTTGAGACTACAATTGTGAATGGTTTTGAAATAAATATATCTAGCTGTAATAACATCAAAATGATTTTTTTAGTATATAAATACCATATTTATTGTGTATAGTGAGTATTCCTTTACTGTATAGCTAGTTTTGCACACCTAGAGGTTATTCATTAGTGAATTAACATTTTAATTATGAACAATTATAATGTATTTGAATAAAATATAAACAAGAATGACCTAGGTTAAAGATATGGTTTCAAATATTATAAATAAATTGTTACAATTTAGATATTCTATAAATGATTTTTTTCCGAATCTCTCACAAAGGTTATTATTTCTCACTCTATAGTTTTTGGATTTAGAATATTTCTATAAGTAAGAGGATTCATACTAATATAGAATATTATAATGGAATTATTTTTCACATAAGAAACTACATTAAATAAGAAATGGAAGGTGAAGCCATGTGATTATTCCTAATCATCTATTCTGAAATATGATTAACAATGTAAACACATATGAGTTTCCGGATGTGTTAGAAAAGTAAGATCAAATTTTATGAAATTTTATTTGGTAATTCCCATAGAGGAAACAATTTTAAATACACTTTATTTAAATAATGTAATAATGATAATATAAGGAAATGTATCAAAGTAAATGTAATATTTTTTATATGTGGAAATAAATGTAATAAGGAAATAAATTAATGAGGAATACAAAAATTATTTGTTTGGGGAACTTAGTAATTATCGAAGTAAATTCCCAAATATAATTTTTAAATTCAAGACCATGGAAGGACCTGTGTTATATAAATAATTTATGTTAAATTATAGATGTATTTAAGTATTTTCATATGAGAATTATATTATAAAATTTCTATGTCAATGATGATTTTCATAAATAATCATAAAAAACTATGTTTTTTTATAGTAGTTATTATTTAATTATTTAAAAACATATTTTAATGGGTACTACTAAGAAATAAATAGAATTTTTTGTAAGGGGGTAATTATTTTTTGGATAAATAAATTATTCACATTGATCAATTAAACGTATATTATTGTTGACCTTGATATGGGATAGTGATTTTATGAAAATGTGATTTAAGTAATCTTGTATGATGTTTATTTAATTTTTTGATTTAGGATATATATTCAATATTCTATTATTTAATTTGTGAAATAATGTATGTGATAATTTTTGGAACTAAATATGTTTTCATATGAGGTTTACCTAAGTGATATGGATACCATTATGTGTTTATATGTTTCATGTTGATCAAAAGATCAAAAACATCGATACCCCTTTTGAGGATTTATGTTATGGTATGTTGAGGTAATTTTAAACATTTACAAGGTTTATAAAGAACATGCCATTAAAGGTTAAATAAACCTTTGGTTTAGTTTATGATTTTTTGATCAGTTAATTATGGTTATTGGATAGTTGGATCCATATAATCTTGATGGATGAAACATAATTCATTGAAAAAGTGGTATTTTTAGAGATATTTATGGTAAAATTAAGGATTACATTTAAAATCAAAATATTAATATAATTAATCATATTTTTGTGAAATTAAATACATTATTAAATATTATTATGACTTATCATGGTGATTAATTATAATTTTGGATATGTTTCATTAGGTAGAGGTTTATACATCCCTTTGGTTTAAAATATCTCTTAACATGAAATAATATTTGGGAAAATTGAAATTAAAATTTTAGGGGTGTAAGTTGAATGTTATGAAATCAATTTTTTGGTTTAAATATTCTTTAATGTGTTGCGTATTGATATAATTTGGGATGTAGTGTTATTTAGATGTAGAATTATTTGTGTTGAAAATTTATTGTTATTGTGGAAATGTTAAACTAATATGTATTAATTCTTTACAAGAAGCTATATAAAATTTGAATATTATTTTACAATATAATATCCATTTTGGTTTTGTTTTATTTTTAATGAAATTATTAATATATTATTCTCCTTTTTTGGATTATGTGATCAGTTAGAAAGTTAATTTCTCTTATTTAGGCAAGAAAAAATCATCTAGAATAATAATTATTTAAATATAATATGAGATTATGGTGTAAAATTATTCAAAGATAACATTATACCAATAAAGTAATTATATTTACTTATTTTTTTGTAAATAAAATAAATTAATTCCTCAACTTTCAGAAATGGATATTCATGAAAAATATAATCCTCTTAGGATGATTTTGGATGAATTGATGAAAATTTTCACATATAATTTATCTATGGTTTTTTTTGGAAATTAAATTTCTCATCATAATCCAAATTATAGTGATCAATGTTGTCAATAAATCATCATAATTACTTGGATAAAATTTCAATATATTTCTTCATTTTCACTTGACACTAGTTTTCCCTTATTTGAAAACATTGTTATGTTTTATCTAGATGACCATAATATTTCCCTTTCCCTCTTTTCATGATTTAGTGTTATAAAAACATTTTAAGATGTGGGTTTTTGACAAATGAATTTTAAAATATCATACACTTTATTACTAGGAACATTTTAAAATTGTTGGTAAAAAGTTTATTAAAAAGGGGGGAATTGTTACACCGAGAGATTTTAAAAGAACCCTACATTTGATACCATATATAACATGAAACACCATGTTTAAAATAACTATGAGATATTATTAGTATTTATATATCATATCTATTAAATCGATGAGTATTAATAAGATTAAAAACATTAAGTTATATATATAGATTTCAAAATAAATAAAAACTATAAATCAATTCTTAAGAAATAAGCACTCATTTTTGGGTAGTCATTTTGTTCTTAAACAAAAATTTTCTTCAAAAATGGTTTACATCGAGTGAATATTATAATTGATTTTTGAAAATTAGATAAATTAAATATAATAAAAAATAACATATTTTTTTAAATCATCAAATCAAAATACTATTTTGGTGAAATTCTTGGATTTTTCTGAAAAGATTATTTTTCCCTTGAATACTAAACAATTATCATTTATATTGAAAAATATATTTTTTCCACCTTTTAAAAATATCCATTTTTTGAAATTGTTTTCACTATAAAATTACATTTATAATATTATGAATAATTTAATTATGTTCAATAGAATAAATTTTATTGATTAAAATCAAATAGAAACATTTTTTATAAATTAAAGATCATTTTTCTAGAAAACTATTTTTCATTATGTTTTTTCATTTTAATTTGAATTCATTTGTCCCTCTAATAGAAAATTAATATTAAAAAATTATTTAATATTTCAAAGTTATAAGGTATCTATTTGTTAAATAGTCTCATTTTATTTTTGGTCAAATGAATACTGACCATGAGAAATGTTTATTACAATGGTAAAGGTAAAATTGGTTAATTAGGGTTGAAACTAATATGAAAAGGATTTAAATTCATTTCCACACATTTCTTAATTTCATTATATGATTATAAATCATACATACTCTTCAAAAACACAAAAATATGACATTTTTTTTCTTTTTTGAATTTATTTTGAGATTTCAAATATTTAAGTAAAAGATAAATTAAAAAATGACACTTTATTTCATTTAATAAATATAACATTTTTTCATTGGGATAAAAAACCTATTTTTAGATTCAAATGTTTATTTGAAATATGAATTAATTTATTTATATTGTTAATTTATTTCTATCTTTTAATGACTGAATACGTACCTTAAATTCATACCCAACTCTGACAAAGTAATTATATATATTTTAGAAAAATAAAATAATTGATTTTAAAAATATTAAATGTAATACTATTTTGATGAATTATTGTGGTCCATGAATTTTTAGGATAAATATAACATATAAATAAGGTTTAAATTTTTAATATTCTTTTTCCAATGTCATTGTGTTGACTTTAATTTAAAATTAAATAAATAGTGTTGAAAATGACTTTAATGATATTTTAGATTACATAATATTTTATTAAATCCATGAAAAAGTTTAAAAATATTAAAATAGTACAAGTGGGATTATAAATGGTTTAAATTTTCATCCCTTTTCTATTTATTATATAATTTTTACCTTAATTTTTTTTTATAACTTTTGATATTACGAAATTTAACACCGAGGTAGAGATTTAAATTAGTTAAGAAAGTGGTTAAACAAAAACAGATGTTTTAAAATTAAACTAAAAAATATCTAAATATTATTTAATGATGATATATAAATGTTGTCCTCTTATATTCAAATATAGATCCATTTATAATAATTTGTATTGATATTGGATTAATTATTTTCTAATATTTATTATAATTCCATGTGTATCATTTCCCTCTACTATAAAAGTAAACTCATTGTCTATTTTCTTTGTAGAACATTTATCCATCTATCCCAACCAAACCATAGTTAATTGTATTTTCAACAATCTTATACACAATTTAAAGGATATTTTCATCCTAAAATAATATTCCAATGGTCCTTAAGAAGGGATCTAAAACATGTATCTTGAAAAAGAGGCAATCGTCTTACCCGACCTATTTTAATTAATTTCTTCTTTTTCCACATTAAATACATGGTCTTTATGATAAAAAATAACATCAGTTTCCCAATATTATAAAATGTTCTTATAAATATCAATGCATAACTATCTAACCTATTTTCATAAAATGTGAAGTGAAAGTATTTTTTGTTTGTAGATGTGGACTACTGCCTCTATGTTGCGATACAATTCACTTTTGTCACCATATTTCAAGGATGATTATTTTGATTTGTTTATTGTTTAAATATTTTAACAATTATATAGTTATTTCTATTGAAATGTTATTCCATTTCTTTTTTCTTACATTGAATCCCACTTGAAAGCGATAATGGCATCAGGAGTACAAGTAGACTACAACCACCACGAAGTGATGTGAATCATTTTTCATTTCTATTTTACTAGGTTTGTAAAAATGATAGATTAAATGAATATGTATGATATATATGATATAATAATTTTTAATCTAGGTGACCTAATATTCAAATTTATTGATTTTATATCCTTTAAAAGGTGAAAACGACATTAATGTGTATGTACGACCTCGATTCTCCATGAATGGTGCAATTTATTTTTCTGCCTCTATATTTTATATATGTATATTAATATATATAACTAATTTATATGATATTTATATAATATTTAATGTATAGAGATTATGGAACCGTGATGAAAGTACAAGGACCAAAACAACCGAACTGAACTTCTCATGAAAATTTAAATAGTGAACACCTAAAAAAGATTATTATAATAAGAAATTATTAATAATTTTGTGATGAAATTTTGTTATAATATTTTATACAATAATTTAATTATCTAAATTATCATTTTATATAATTATAATAAATTAATTTATATTATACAGTAGGTTATAGTTCTATCAAAGAATGATGAACTTTAATTTAGGGTTTATCATCTCTAATTATCTTCGTTGTGACACAGGCTATGTTATGAACCTCTATTATTTTGTGAGATGAATATAAAATTCCTTTGAAATTATATTTCATTCATCAAATTTTGGATATGGTAATTAATTTATCATTTAAATCTATTCTTTTATAGGACGTATGATTCAAAATTTACCAAAGTAGTAACAGTTTTCTATTAAAATCACACTATCTAGATAGATTGGTCACAATTTAGTTTCTTATGATGAAATTAAATGATATACCACTCATTATTATCAAGATAGTTTTTATAATATGGTTATTTTTTAGATTAAATGATTTAATTTCATTATTATCTCATTATTAACTCTATAGTCTGAATGAATATTTTATAGAAATCTGATTTAATTTCTCTCTTCACTTGAGGTACCATTTTCTAACATATATATGTTTTATAAAGAATATTTCTATAATTTAATTATTTTATGATAAAATTATTCAAAAAAATTTAAAAAAAAATATTAAATTGTTTTAAAATGGTTTAAAATGGATTATTTTTTCATTTTCAAAATGAATCACATTTTACATTTTACCAAAACAATGAAAATAATATTAGTTGTAATATACATGGAATGAATGGAATTTCCCACGCTCAAGACTACAAAATTCATTGAATATTCATTTAGAATTTTACATTTTTATTTTAAGTGAAATTGTTTCCCTTATTATTTGTGATATTTTTAAATTTAAAATAATTAATTTAAAAATTAAAATGCTATTTTCTCATGAAATATTGCAAATATCCTTTAATTAAATTTCCATAATTGATAAAATCTATTGATGTTACTTATTATTTGTTAGAAATATTATACAATGATACCATACACCTCAATTACTTGGATATCATGTGATGAATATGATTTAAGGATGATTCAATAAAACCTATTTCTTTTCATTGGTTAATTATGTTATGAAAACCACTTCATCCTCATAGATTATGCAATGATGAAACGATTATTGAACCCACTTCATTTTCATGGGTTAGTATATGATAAATGTATTTTGATCTTATTAAATACATATATTTTATTTTCATTATGTGATGGATGGGAAAATAATTATATATCCCTCTAATGAATTTGGTAATGATCGATATTTAATGAGATAATAACGACTGGAGTGGAGAGTGAAAACAATTTAGTATGGGATTGTATCCACTATAATGGTCATGACACTTATCCATGACTAAGGATTCAATGGCTTCGAGAGATAACCAAATCTAATATGATTTTCTAAGAAGTTAGACTTTACTAATTGGGGTATGATTTTCTAATATTATTTTTATGACACAAACTTATGTCTTATTCCCATTCCATTCATTCATGCATAATTTTATTTGATTCAATTATGATTTGTGACTTGTGATATACCATTATTTATTCCATGATTCATGATTATGAAAAATTATATTATAGGTATCTTTTTAAAATTTTATTCTCATGTTCTCAAACTATTATTCTCATTTCATGCTAATGTTATTATTGATATATTATTTTTTATCATTACTAAGAATATGAGCTCTCCCATTCTAATGTTTCACTTCTCCAGGTTATGAAGAAATTTTTTAAGTAGGGTATGTCTAAAAATAATACACTGTGGGAAGAAATATATGGAAGATATTGAAGTTATTTTGTAAAAGAAAGAGTTTGTGTATCTAATATCCAAACAAAATAAAAATTTATGGTTCATGAGAATATATTTATAAAATATAATGAATATTAATATATTAAGATGTAATATATTTACAAGAAAATATTTGTTCATTGCATTATTATTAAAATTATTGAGGTTAAATTCAACATGACGAACATGAAGAAAAGTTTTAATTTCTACATGATTAAAGATGTTTCAGAGTAATTTTGTTATGTTTCAATATACTGGGAGACCATCCCTAAGGAAATTAATAATAATATTTACATATGTTTTCTTGTATAAATGAATATCCATTACAGAAATGACTTTTAAAGTGGTAAACCCTAAATGGATAACCAGGAAAAGAGAATGAGATTCACTAAATTCAAAAAAATACTGAAGGCATAAGAATCTTCTTCTTTATGTGATCAAATAATTTAGGAATGGACCATTCGTCTCTAAGATTAGAGAAAAAGATGATATAATACCAGATGACTCAATATGTCACCACCCCTCCCCACAAAGTGTACCCCTCATTGGTTGGCCATTGGAGAAGAGATATAGTGACACTCGAGTCTCGACTAAGGTAGTCCCTAGGTTGGTGACTAGAACCAAGGTTATAATAAACATGTAGATAGGAGGCTTATACAACTAAGATAACACATGTAAAAGAGAGAGATAAAACAAACACTAACCAACTCCATATCAGACTACAATAAAAAAGAAAAACCAAGTACAAAAATGTAATTTCATGCAAGAACTACTACAACTGAAGAGGGAAACCTCAAGTGCTAAATAAATTAGAGACGTTTGAGACCATGATGCCCAAACAAGTCATAAAAAAACCCACCACATTAGTAACTATCCTGATCTCCAAACATCTACAACTAACATAAAAATAGTATATATAGGGTGGTTATAACTATATAATCAGAAGGATCCTCCCTTGAGCCACTTGTGAAAAAGTAAAGGAGTTATGCTTAAGAATAGTGAACAACACATGAATCTAACTCATCACCTAAATAGTTATTCTAATTTCACAGCCTCACCATGGGGACTCTCACCATGTATCATATAAACAATTGTATTATATAATAAAAAATTTCATGGGTATCTCGCTACTACTTCCCCACTGGTTTTCCTCTCATCCAAAATGTCACACGTCTTGAGAATCTCTCTCCAAAAGGGCTAGCCCGCAGACCCATGTGCTAAGAACTAAAAAATACAACTCATGGAAAACACCACCATGTCCATATAACCAAATGTCACCAGGTAGTTTCCAGGATCCACCACACCGCGCATAATGTGTATCATACATCAGTTATTATACTTTAAGACATCAAAACCCATATATCGATTATGGATCCTCAAGCCATAGATCCAATACACATTACACCAATAATAGTCCTTAAGAAACTATATCTAGAATACATGTGTGTGAAATAATAACAATCTATTATATCCATCTACACACATATATTGGGAAAACAAATCACCTTTCATACCCACACAAGTGACTACCAAGAGAAGTTAAAATGTCCAAAGGGGGTAGTCATCCTTCCATAATCCCATAGGGATGTTAGAGAAAAACACCCCAAATAGAATAGAATCGATGGGGTGTCTGTTTCCCAAACCAAAAGGGTGGCGTAGCATATATAAACACAAAACTTATAGGACGTAATATATCTCACAAACATACTATGGGAATAACATATTCTCAAACTAAACAATAGCTAACATCTCTTGGACTCTAGACTTCCACTACTAATACTAGATATCCGATAATAACATGGATGAAGATTCCAAGGGAAATCCAGGGAAATCCAGGCCCCTCAGGATATGGTGCAGTCTCCAGAGATGAGAATGGTAATGTTGTTGAATGCATTTATGGGACCTGTGGTATGTTTACAACACTTTAATCTGAGATGTTGGGACTGATAATAGAGGTAGATACTGCCCGCAAAAGGAAATGGAACAATATATGGTTTGAATGTGACTCCACAACTATGGTTCAAGAGGTTAGAGTGGGGAAAAGACATATTTCATGGAAGCTGGCCACTAAATGGGTAATCTTCCTTAACATGGTGCCATTGATGAACTATTTTATAACTCACTCATACAGGGAAGTGAACTATATTTCTGATGGGTTAGCTAACAAGGGTGTTTATGTGGAAGACTTCCAATACACAGCTAGCTTACCAGAAGACATGTCTTCTCTCTTACTGTGAGATAAATGTAAAATTACATCATTCTGAATTGCGTACCCTTTTCATTATATTATGAAAGAGCCTAAGTACTCATCTTTCTCAAAAAAACAACATGTTACCTTTTTAATAAAGAACCACACCCACCAATCATAATAAAACTAAGTCTAGGACTCCTCAGAATTTTTAACCTCAACATTGCATCCCAGCAAGATCCTTACCCATGGATAATAAATTATTCATTTAGTTGTAAACATTACCACATTACAAATTTACAGATACTATAGGAAAAAATTCTAAGCTCCCCAAACATAAAGGCGCTCAAAACAGTGATTATATGAACAACCCATCGAGACTATTCTGTGTATATAAGGTGAGTAAACTCATCCAATCATGAGGAGATAAACACGGAAAGCATGTGACATACCTCATTCATGTTTAACTCCCATGTAAATAGCATAACCAAAATCATTCATCATCTATAAGTAGTGGGGAAAGGAATGATGATAAAAAAACAACCTAGACATCATCCAAAAAAAATTCATAAGGCCTCCAATATTATAACAATGAGTAAGCCCATGTATAACCCATTTTGTCACCATTAGCTTCCTCTGAGACACCCAGATGCATATATCAATGCATCTATCCACTCTACGAATCAACTACTACTAAAACAACCGGACTCTATTCCCCTTACACCAAAACTGCCCTCCAGGATTAGCCATCCCCTGATGACATCATATTTGGGCATTCTTACCCCACAAACCACAACATCCTTCTAGGCTCAACCATCCTAGTCTCACATCACATCAAAAGTAGCAGTAAGAAAACATTGTATGTGGCTCTCAATACCAAATAAAGGCATTAATATATTACAAACAACAAGATATCATGGCTCCAAAACACATGGAAATTAGCCTTTACAAGAAAACTAGAAACTTTTTCCCTACAAGTCATAATATTTTATCACACAACTGGTTCTTTATTCCATCTTGAATTAAACAATTCATTATCCATAACTTATAACTATGATAAACCAAAGAAACCAGCCATCACAAGCTATCGAAAAATAATTGAACAATTAATTTATCATCCCTAAAATAATTTTACCAATAGGAATCATCATGACTCAGGTTAATTAACTAATTGAATTAAACATGAAAACATTCATCAATTTTATTGACATAAAATTACAGAAACAACATTTTAATTCATTTAACAATCATATTTATCTTTTATCCAATTAATTATCAGTTAATTATGACTATTCTATATTTACAAATTTCCTTCAAGAACAACATGATAAACCAATCAAGTCATAAATATCACACTATATATAAAATCAATAGGCAATCTGTTATCATGTTATGAATAAAAAACAACATTAGGTGATCAATACTAATTCTATTATCAATTTCAAATAATTATTATTTAAACTTCATCGTAACCTATGGGGATAAATCATTTTAAATCTATGATTTCATGTAAAATACAGTCATAAGAAATGAATCCCCTAACTCAAAAAGTCTTAAACATTATTTACATGAGAATGAAACATGAAACAGATCTATGATCACCACTCCCGTAGTAACTACATCCAATTGAGGAAGTCAAGGAACAACCACACCAAAAAACATAGAGATACTCTTTTAGGACAATTGATAAGAAACCTCCATAGCACAGTGAGAGGATACAGAACTAAACAGGATCAAAATCAGGAGTAACTGCTCTAAAATTGAGAAAAAACTCTCCTTGGATCAATCCGTTCACAAAATATCGATCATAGAAGACATCAAATTATTACCAATGAAGGGATCTCCAAAAATACTAAGAGGGGATTGTTCCATTTCCTAGGACCAGAGGGAGGGAAGCATCATCAATATGGTTTGACATCATGAGTGGTTGTATGTTTTTAAAAAATTATAACATCTTTGGTTTACATGATTTGTTATCCGCCATTACGTCATGTAATTCCTCAAGGTTAGGTTCTTCCGAAAAAATAGTCACATTTTGATTTTATTTTATTTGTCAAAACATTAAATATTTCACGGCATGAATCCCTCATTTACGCTAGGAAATTATTCAATACAATGTGAATCCCACTTTCACACTTTGAAAGTTCCATGCTCTAAGTTTTCAACACTTCATTCCGTCTGAAATTTCTATGAGCCACCTCTGAGTTCCTTAAGCCTTGGGAACATGAAATGGGTTGATCCACATATATCAGAGCCCATATAATAGACACATAACAAAACATTATCATCCTCAAGAATCAAAAAACAACCCAGAGTTTACAGATAGGATTCATCCTAACATTAACACCATGAGATAACTGTTAAGTGTATCATCACCACATGATCTCATGACCTCACAAGAGGAACAGGTTGAAAATCACACGACAACCAAAACCTTCTCCTTAACCCTCTCCAAGGGGAGTTACCTCTCCAAAGAGTAAAAAAATATACAACAAAGATGATAAATCCATCTCAAAAAAGGTTTACCACCCTAAAAAAACAACGTTACATGAGAAGAGCTAAAAAATATTGAACTTGGGGTACTAAGCATGTATTTTCAACTCATGTTCTCAAGTACTCTCTTTTCTTCCTCCATTCCATGACAAGACAAAAACCAAGAGAATAGAATGACCATGAAACACCATCTCCAGGCAGATCTGGACCTCTACAAGTAGATCCTCGAAGGACTCATCATTATCTACCTCGATCACACCCCAATTGATGACATGAAATTTCTTATGAAGATAACAATGGATAAGTGACAAGTGAAAATCATTGTAGATAAAGGTCATTTGTAGGGGAAGCGCTATCTGATACGCCATGGTTCCAACATGAGACAAAACAATTGAAGGCCTAAAAAATAGGGATAAAGTTTACTCCCACATCCAAACCTTGACTACCAATGACAGGGAACCACCTTCAGTAACAAAGAATTCCCAACATTGAACTCCACTGATCTCTTACTATGATCGACATACAATTTCTGATGATTGTGCACCACTTTTATCCTCTTACAAATCTCCTGAACCATATCTATCATATTTTCTACTAGTTCTAATATGTGAATCACTAACTCTTTGACCCCATTCCATCAGAACATTGAATGTGATGGTAGAACATAAAAGGCTGAAAATGATGACATACTGATGGTGGAGTGAAATATATTATTTTAAGTGATCCTTATTGAGGGAAAGTGCCTCATCCATGATCCTCCAAAATCCTAGACATAAGAGTGAAACAAGTATTCAAGAGTCTGGATGGTATTCACTATCTACCTATCAATTTTTTGGATTCAAAACGTTATAAGGCCTAGATAGGAACCAAAATAATTTTGGTGACCTCTCTATACATTGGAAGTAAAATGAGTATCTTGATCATAAATTATCATCCCCAGGACCCCATAGAGTCTCACCACCTCCTCCAAATACTGCTTTGATAAAATTTACACTGTGCTTGACTCCTTGATTACTATAAAGGGACCCTATTTTCTCAAAAGATCCACTAACACATATATAGCATCCTAGACTCCCTGATCATGAGGTAAACTAGTAAAAAATTAAATCGAGATGTCCTCCCAATTACACCTAGGAACATCTAATGGCGGGAGCATCCCATAGGGAACACAGTTCTCATCATTCACCTTATGGTAGACCAAGAATCAATACATAATCTCTAATAGCACAAGCTTCAACCCAAGCCACTAAACTAAACTCTCAAATCCCAGTAAATATTTTTCATTCCAAGATGTACCGCTAATGGTGAGTTATGGAAATCTTTGAGAACCATGGCATGCATTGCCAAGGGAACGAAAATCCATCCTAGGAAATACACACTTGGTTGTTCATCCTTAGACAAACCATTAGGGACCTCACAAAAAACAACTCAACATCTGCAGAACTGTACCTCAAGATCCCCTAACTGAGATTCCTCCACCATATCATGAAAGATGAATGCACCATCATCTGAAAAACACAACCTCTTCCCTTAAATTATTCCTAATCTATACATAATGCTAAATGTTATTGCCCCACTCTCTAGGAATCACCATATTGGAAAACTACTTCATTATCCTACTTATAACTCAATTCATCAGCTACAACATTCTCCTTTCAAGGTGTATATTAAATCACAACGTCGTAATCCTAAAATAAATCCATCCTCCGAAGCTAGTGAAAGTTCAAGTCACGCTGGGTTAAAACATACTTGACGCTCTTATGATCATTGAAGACCACAACAAAGTCGTTGATGAGGTAATTTATCTACAATTTTAGGAAAACATCACTACTTCCAACTCCATATCATGGATTTCATAGGTACGTTCATGGGTAGGTAACTGGTGAGACCCATAAGAAACATTTGGTTTTTACTAAATCAAATAATAACCTAACCCAAGATGAAAAGAATCATCGAAATCTTCAAAATGAACTCTTGTTGTAGGAAAACCATGAACTGGAGCACATTAAATCCTCTCATTTATATATTAAATTTTCTTTGATGTCGATCTGTATACAAGAATTCCAAATTCATTCTATTAAATTTTATCAGAGGAGTCGAATGATGAGAAATAGTGACTTGGAACCTCTTATAATAACCTATAATACAAAGGAATCATGCACCTCTCCTAAAGTATTGGGGGATTCCTAAGGAACAATTACTTCTGTTTTCAATGGATTCACTAATACTCTTTTCTGGGATACACTATTTCTCAGGAAACAGAATTTCTGGGCTCAAAAGTCACACTTCAACAACAATCCAAACAACTTTTCATGGCGAATAACTCCAATGATGGCATATAGATATTCTACATGCTCCCCCTCCGACATGGATTATAAAATAACGTAATAAACAAAAACACCGTAAACTTATCTTCTGTCTCATGGAACACAAAGTTAATTAACCCCATGAAAATGGCTGGAGAATTCATCATGCGGAATGAAATAAAAACAAAATCTTAATGATCATAAAGACAGTGAAAAGAAGTTTTCGAGATATATTCATCTTTTACACATATTTTATGATATCTATACTAAAAATATATCTCAATGAATCAACTTTCTCATATTAGTTGATTGAATAAATCATTTATCAATGGAATAGGACAATGGTTCTTCCCTGTCACTCGATTCAAGTGATAATAATCAATACACATCTGCAAACTATTGTCAGCCTTCTTTACAAAAACAACTAGTGAACCCGATGATAACACACATGGCTTAATAAAACCACAACAGAATTTTTTTTCAGGATATATATATTTGGAAGGTGCTATCATATACAAATAAATCAAGATAAGAGAGATGTCTAGCTATATCTCGATCCTAAACATGATCTCCCATCAAGGGGTAATGCTACAACCTCCTCTAGAAATTCATGAGCGTACTATGCTATGACCTTTGGAAACACCAACTGAGGAACGTCCAACAATATCAACATCATCACAACCATCAAGGATGAGAAGGAAAGAACATTCCTCTAACCCATTAAAGGGTCTCACTCACCAAAAAAACACTAATGGCTCTTTATCTTCAACATAAAACACCACCTGAATCCTAAATCAATACATGATATCCTAAACTGAATAAAGAAATCTTTGGCACGGTTTATTTCATATAGTTCTATACCTAAACATGGAAAATCTACCCAAGAGTTGTTCCTCCCTTGTAGTAACTCCATCAATCCAATGGCCCGAAGGCCTTCATTTTATTTATTTATTTTGATAATACACCTTTCAAGGGGTGAGGTGGAACCCTTAAAATACTTGTAGTTGTTTGTATTACATGGCCCGTAGGCGTTAGAAGAATTCATTGCCCATAGTCTTCATACATTACATACAACCCAGACTAACTACTAGGAACTGCTCCTCCCCAACATCTTCATCGTTAAATCAGCTTTCCATCTTCGCATGGCTGTTCGGCTAGGCTATCCCATGCATTCACAAGATTTTCTAAATGGTAGGTGTTATGCCCTCTCATTCTTGAAATCCGTGTAGCTTTTCCTGTGGTGAAAGCACCTTTCTCATACTCCTATAGAGCTTGTTCCTTATAGTTTTTCTGGTTTTCATCTAAACTAATGGTGTCCTGAAGGCCTTATTGGCCCGAAGGATTTAGAGGCCCAAATGACTTAAAGGACTCGAGGACTAAATTAGTGGCCCGAATGCCCAAACGGGGGAAAATTCCCGGCTACAACAGTCCCAAAAAGTGCCTACTATAGGTCCCACTGCATCAATGATACAGTAGTGCTACAGTATGGAAATTATGTCTCTGCATGGATTTGATCTCTGGTCTCCTGGATACACTTAGGAGTCCTCACCAACTGGGATGAGGATCATGTGCCTTGTAGTAACTCATAGATTCTACACAACTCAAACTAGTCATCCTAAACTCTAAATGGGGTACTCAACACCAAGGGAACTGGAAGCCTCTATACCTCATGTCCCAAATCATGGAAAATGATAGGTGATTTAAAGGAGTGTTTCGCCCTTGGAATAAACTAACTATACACCAATTTAGAATACAAGAAAAGGGTACCACGAATGATGTCTTTCTCTCCTAGTTCTAGAAATTTTTAGAATCAAATTGACCATGACCTTCTCCACAACCTCTTTGACCATCATGATGACCAACTCTAAAAGAGATCTTTAATCTATAAGGCTATGAGGAATCCTAGGGTTGTCTTATGTCTTCCCCATATACTCATTGTTGATCCCAAACAAGAGGAACCAACTACTGCTACATCGGCCGGAACTACCTCATGGAGGATCCTGAAGTGGAACAAATACTACACACTAACTTCTCAGAATGGTGGGTCACTCTTGTTGGGACCTACCACTGGATGATCGATGTCTCCTTGGTCTTGAAAATTTGGAACCCGGAACCACAGCTCTACCTCATGAGGAATACTGAAGACTCCACTCTCATGATTATCTAGTTCTAGATAACATCCTCTTGATGACCTCTTATCTCACAAGAACCTCAAATTGTGTGTTCAACATTAATTGGGATGACCTGACTCTAGTTTAGTAGACACCAAGACTCTTAAAAATTCCTCTCACTCATCTCCTCATCCAGAAATAAGTCTAAATCATGTCGCATATGGTTCTTGAAAAGGATTCAAAGCTCTCTCAAATTGTAGCTCCTGAACTAAAGGGTAATAATCTCTTAGAGGCTGGCATTCATCATAGTCGAAGAAAGAGAATCTGCTCTACACTAGTCTCGAAACTCCTCCAATGAGATTACGGAATCCTCACAATCCTTGAAAAAAAATGATCCACCATTACCTCACTATTCCATGAACCATCATCAAAGACAACGATACCCAATGATTCTTCTAACAATGGATCAAACTGAAGTCTATCTCAACCTCCTACAACCAGTCTCCTATGACTATATTTGAAATGGATCCCTCATACCATTTTAGAATCTGGTGATGAAACTCTGGGAGTGTCCTTCCCCATGGTCCATCATCAACAACCTTTACTCTACAGTGATATGCTCGCACAACCTACTAAATATCTTCTATGATAACTTGATGAGGATGTTGAACTTGAGAAATACTTGTAAAATAATAAATAGATATATCTTCTAAACCTAGAATATGGGAGACTATGGAATTAATTAATTGTTTTCTTTCATTGTTTTTTGGTTAAACTACTATATGTTCTCACTATTCAATCATATTGTAAAATAATAATGATGTATGATCCTTCCCTATAACTCAACACTTCAACCAGCATCATAAAATATATTATCCACTGCAATATTATGGGTTCAAGAATTAGATCATAGAGGGCCCTAAATACCTATGACTCATCCAATATCCCATTTTTATAGATCTTGCTATACATATCATACATTGTTTATATACTAACCCATGACACATCACCTGTTCCGTAGTCCAAACTCCATCCTATCCCTTAACCTGACCTCTAGTACCACTATGTCACAACCCCTTCACCACAATGGGAACCCCTCCTAGGCTGGAAATGGGAGAAGAGAGATAGTGACCCCCTGAGTTTGGTCTCTAGTGGGACCCATGTTAAACATAAGCACTGAGGGTATAATAAATGTACATATGGGAGGAATTACCCTGTAAAGAAACATATGCAGAAGAGACAGATAAGAAACACACCAACTAGCCCCTACTCAAAGTATAATATAAATGAAAAACCATGTTCATAAATGTAATGTTATGCAAGAACTACTATAACCGAAAATGAAAACTACATGTACAAACAGAAATTAAAGATGATATTGACTACAAACCCCAAAAAACTCCAATTAAACCCCAAGGTAATACTAACCAATTAGATCTCCAAAATTCTTTAACTGACCTAAAAAATAGTCCATATATATATGTACAGTGAGTATAATAGTATACTCAGAAGGATCCTCCCTAGAGCCTCTCATGAATAAGTAATGAAAGAATTCTAAATCACAGTGAACATCAAGTGATACTAACTAATCACCTAAAAAGGTATACTTTGTTTCTTACCTCACCATGGATACTCTCACAAAGTATCACATACAATAACATACAATATAAAAATCAATATCAAGGGTACCCCAATATCACTTCCCCTCTGGTTTTACACTCATCCCCAATCTCGCACATCCTGTGAATCTCTCTCCAAAAAGGCTATCTCATAGAAACTAGGGTGAAGAACCAAAACATGAACTTCGTATAACACACCCCCACATCCACATAACTATATTTGACCAGGTAGTTTTTGGGATCCACCAAATCTCACATAATGTGTATCACACATTGGGTATTATACCACAAGCCATCACAATCCATCCACCGAGTAAGGATCCTCAATCCATCATTGCCTGTAGATGTTATAGCTACAGTAGTCCTTAGGAATCTATATCCAAAATGCATGCGTTTGAAATAAAAAAACTCCATTACATCGATCAACACAAATATATTGGAAAAATAACCTATGTGAATACTGGCAAAAGTAAATACCAATAGAAGATAGATGGATAATGAGGGTAGTCATCCATCCAGCCTCCCATTAGGATGTTGTGGAAAACACTCCACAGGGCTCAAAATCTCAGGGGTTTCTATTTCCCTAAATGATAGGATTGATTATAATATAGAAACAATAAAAATATAGGATATAATATAGATCACAATCACAATATGATCATAACCTATTATAAAAATCAACTGTATCCAATGTACCTTGGACTCTCGGTTTCCACTGCTAAGACTGTATATCCTATAAGAACAAAATGAATTGAAAACTTACATTAAATTAATTTATCCTTTTTTTAGGTTCACATTATGATAAATAATTATTTACCATTAACTAACCATTTTCATTTTAGCATTACAACACATTACCATTTCATCAAATATCCAAGACCTCTAGGCATAAGAAAACCGAGTGCTGGCTTCTCAGATTTTTCAACCTCATCATTACATCCCAGAAAACTATATCCCCACGAGATAAAAATTATTCATTATATAAAAACATTACCACTTTAAATATTTTTATGTGCTCCAAGAAAACATTTTAAGCACCTTAAACACAAAGGGACTCAACATGGTGTGTAAGTGAACTGTCGTCGAGTCTTGACCACATATAGCAGGTGAGTAAACTCATCCCTACAAGAGAAGATAAATAGGGAAAGCATGTGATATACCTCATGCTTCATCACATCCCTTTGAAAGAGAGTAACCTTACAAATATTTATACCTCATGTAGTAGAGAAACGAAATAATTTAAACAAAAACATGGTCGCCATTTAAACAATAGATTCATTATCCATCCATATTTCATAACGACTAAGCCTAGAATTAACCCATTATATCACCTGTATTGTCCTCTCTAACACCCACATACATATATTGATGCATCTCGACACATAATGCATCAACTACTACCACAACGACTATGCCTCCCAGATCCTCATACCAAAACAACCCTCCGAGATCAGTCAACCTTGACTTACATCACATCTGAGACTCCCTACCCCACAAACCACAACATCCCTCTAGGATCAATCATCCCAGGATCATGTCACATTACAAGTTGCATGAAATATTAATAACAACATTCTCTCACCCCTAAATCATGAAATTTAGACATCACACACAATGAGCTCTCATGGATCCAAAACATAATGTACATGTCCTTTATAATAAAATGGGAAACTCAGGACCTACAAGTCATTAACATTTATTTCAGAAATAGTTCAGTATTTTTTATTTAACTAACAGATTCAATAGTCACATGTTCCAACTATAGGTAACATAAGAAACAAGACATGATGAACTATCAAAAATTAATGAAACAATTAATTTAAAATGCCTTAAATTATTTTATCAACAAGAGTCATCATGATTCTGGTTCATTAAACAATTAAATTAAACATTCATACTTGAATCTATTTGATTAAGATAAAATTATAGTGGAAAAAACAAGATTCATTAAACACCCCTCTTTATCTTTTAGCCAATTAATTATCAATTAATTTCATATTTACATTCTTTTACAATTTCCATTAAAAACATGATAATCCCAACAAGGAATTGATATCACACTATCTAGAAAACCAAGAGGCAAAATGTTATCATGGTACAAAGAAACAACATTATTATGAATTTGATAAAAATTATTTAATCTGGTTTTAGTAATTATTAGGTAAATTTCATTATGATACAAGGGGATAAACTATGAAACTCTAAAATTTCATGTAAAATAAATAGAGATGAAAGAATTCTTCTACCAAAAAAGTTCTATGATGTTCATCGTATTAGAAAAAACCACACAACATATCTCTGATCACCTGTCCTGCAAGAACTTCATCCAATCAAGGATGTCATAGAAGAACCACATTAACAAAAACTATGAGAACCTCCATTAGAACCATGGGTAAGAAAATTACAATTCACGGAGAAAAGATAGAAGAGGATATGAGATCCAAACTTAGAGAAACTGATTTAAAATGGGGGTAAACACACCTTGGATCAAGAAAAATCATCAAATATCGAAGATGGAATCCCAAGATAGAATTCCATAGAATGGATCTACAAAACAAGTAAGAGGGGACTGTCTGGTCTTCTAGGATGATAGAGAGAGAAGTAGTAGCCTTATGGAATGACAACCAAAGGGTCTTCAATGTTTTAAAACATTAAAACATCATGGAATTACATGAAATTTAATCCCCATTCATGTCATGTAACTCGCCTAGGTTATTTTCACCAACAAATCATCGATATTTTATTTTCTTTTATTTTTTGAAAACTTAAATATTACAGGACATAAATCACACTTTCTTGCTGTTAAATTATTAAACATGAAATGAAACAAAATTTAATTCCATGAAGGTTACTCTCTCCATCTTCTCTAGAATCTAGTCCATTTAGACTTCCTATAAGACTACTTTGAGCTCCACAAGCCTCAGGAACATGCAAAGGGTCAATCCACTCGGATCCAGCCCCTTACAGAAGATATAAAGGATTATATTTTAATATTCAATATATATAATTAGATAAACATAATAGTCATTTAGACAATCCAATGATCTCAAATGGTAGAGTTGAAAGTAATTTAGAATAAGCACATAGAAAATCAGTTTATATAGGAGTAGAAGGACATGGTATGGTTTTAATACTAATTTTCTTATTATAAATAAATTCACATAGGATATATGGGATCATAATTAATCCATGAAATGATTGAAGTGTAGGATAAATTATCAAAGTTAATAAATGGTGGAATATCATGTATTTCTTTAGTGGATACTGTATAAAACATATCTAGTTTAAGATTATCATTGTGAGGAGTAGAATAAGAATAAAAACAGTTGTATATTAATTTCGGTTAAAATGGAATTTTTTTGATCCAATTAGCATCATATTGTATTCAGATTGAACTAAATGGGTGAATATTCGTACTAATATTTTTTTCATTATTGCAAATTTTTTGGATGAATTCATTATTGTAAATATATTCCATAGAAGATATCATCAGGTGATATTATTTTTATCTTGAGTTATCCAGGGTAGTTACATGATTCTATCTAATTTCAGAGAATCAATAATGTCACCAAAAAGAATGTATCAATTTTCCAATGGTAGAATAATCTAGATGAGTATAAATAATACCACCTAAGGATCGGGAAATGAAAATAATTTGTTGAAGTAAAAAATTATATGTGATAAATTAATTAGAAGAATTTTAGAAGAAATGATATAACTTATCATATATTTTTTTAGAATACCCACAAAAATTATAGAAAAAATTAATTACAAAATCTATATATACCATGAAATATCATGGTATGGTAATTAGGGGCAAGGGAGTTTCTTATATAGATGGGAATATTATGGATTATGGTAAAATATACATAAATTTATAATTCGTTGATTAATTAAGAATAGTGAATGACCTCAATGGAGTGTGACATTAATTAAAAAAAATTATACTAAGAAACGACATGGTAAATCCAGAATTATTATTGATTTCTAGGATCAAAACACATCCAATATGGGTGATGAATATGGTATTTATAATTTGGAATCATTATGGTGTGGGATGAATAATTAACATCTACTAGTATATTCCAAATTTATTAATAATTTTGAATATTAAGATATAAAGATCAATTAAATAGTACCTCGATAGTATTTACTATGACAGTAGACTTTTTTGATTGGATAGTTATGAAATTAGGAACAAGAATAACTCCGGAATATTCTAGATGCTAATGGAGGAGAAACTCACTAGATTATCAAAATTCCTTGTGGTCTATATTTATGGTTTTCATGTATTCATTAATAATGAATATGTTCACATTGATAAATTAAAAGATTTTACACAATTTTTCAGAGAAGAATAGGCGATACATTCAGAAAGAAAGATCATTTAGATGAATCCTATGCCAAAATTCATACGATTTCAAATACAAATATATATAGGGATGTTTCTGCCATATATATTCATGAATCTAGATATTTTCCCCTATCATCATTGAGATCATAAGTAGATACATGAAATAGATAAAAAAATAATTCATATAAGGGAATAAATTAAAAATCTAGAAAATATCTCATCTATAATCGAGAAATAGTTATATGGTAACATACCTAAGAATTTTATAGAAGATAGCCCTGAATTGATCATATTTTTTAAGCATAAAACATATGACCTCTAAAAATTTGACTACCTAGACAAGAGTGAAGATCATTGAATTTTAAAAATAGATGACTCAGATTTATCATGGGGATGTATCCAAAATATTGGGAAAACCATGATGAATGTACTATTAAAATCTAGAGTTGATGTTTTAATGGGATATAGATGAATTACACTATCTGTGAAGGAGAATTACATTCTATACTGAAAAAATAGTGCCAATTTAATTTAATTTGGAAAAACATTCACCATTAAATTATACAGTCATTATATAAAAATTTAAATTAAAAAAATTAGAATTGTTTAACTAGAAGTGATTATTGTGGTGTAAGAATGATTTTAAATATTATAAATTAAATATAAAAAAAATAAAGGGAAAAAATTATATCATCCTAGATGTACAGGCTCACTAATTTGACATGATAGTAATGAAAGATGATAAAAATTGCCTGAAATGCTCAGTTTTCATTGATAATAATTATGTGGTAGTGTTCCCAATTATCAGTTAAATTAATCATAGAAGGCATAAAAGGGATGGAATTCTAGAAAATAATTTTTTCTTGAAAAGGGGATCTTCTGCCAATAAATAAATTAGAACGTAAATTAATGGTTATTTTTGTAGAAAATAAAAAAGTTTAGGAATTGCAACAAGGATATCATTGGATAGTTTTTGTAATTAAAAAATAAATATTAAATCCATTGTATGATGAAATATAGGTTATTAGAACACTTAATGTGTATAAAATCTTTGAAACATGAAATATCAAATGAACTGGAAGATAGTAATAGGTGTTGTCCCTAAAATAAAATAAAAAATCATTTCTGAAAGCAAGATTGATCAATAAGAAAAATTATTTGGTAAGTATATAATAGAAGGAACTCAATCAAGAAATAAAAAAAGATGACCTAAGTGAGGATTTAAATCCAATAAAGTAAATACAAAAATATTTACAATGGAATCACAACATATCAAGAAACTAATCCTTAAACTTCTATAATTTAATCTAGAAGAGTACCGAGGTTTAGATATTCATGAGATATTTGAACCATGATGGTGACATGATTGATGAATTTGAAGATCATAAATAGTATTATAAGATGATAGAATATAATATGATAAGTATTATTAGTATTAAATAATTACATCCAAAGGGACAATTGCTTAGACTTCATAAAAATTTTATGAATTTAATGTAATGGGAATAAAATGTTTCCATTCCAATATAGGTTTTATAGAGTTTAATGAATATGAATTCTAAATCAAAATATACTAGATATGGCCTTAGACCAATAACATTTCGCAGAGTTCTAAAAATCATTTACAATGTGGTTTGTTCCATTTATTAGATTTATGAATGTAGATTTATAAATTAAATATGTTCTACAGATAGTGAATAAAATCATGAACAATGCACATCCCATTTTTTCATGGTGGGTTGAACATATATATCCAATTTAATTAACAGATATATTGGTGATTCAATGTGACTTTTACGTGGGACATTGGTCTAAAGGTCCTATCAAAAAATCATTCGAGGAATCATACATTATCTATGATTTTTGGAAATGTTTTAATTAGAACATTAGACAATAAGAATAAAATTATATAGTTTGGATGATAAATTTTACTAAATCTAAATGGAAAAAATATACTATCTATGTTAGGCATGAGATAATGTGACTGTTTCTATACACATGTGTGGTATCAAGGAATAATAAATCACACAAATGATTGGCGTTTTTTTGAAGAAATATTGATCTTTAAAGAATATAGGGAATAAAAAATATCTAAAGAAATTTATTATCACAGAGAAGACCCAATGAGTCACCATGGAATTGATGGAGATGAAGGATTTTTCAAATGAACTATCATACAGTCAGATAGTTGATTATATCTATAACATAGATGAATTCTATGTGTTGATATATACACGCATCATAACTATCATGGATGATTGAGTTTAAATATATATGTTAATTATCTTGTTCTTTTATATGTATAGTTTTTGATGGGAGATTCACAGTATTGTAATCATATTTTTAATTTTTATTCTTTTTTTATGAATTCTGGGTTGTAAGATTCAACTTTATGTTGAGTCTTCTAGAAAAATATTGTTTCACTTATTGGGAAATCTATCCGTAAATGATTATATTAGGGGAAATCTAACCCATTTGATTAGGGATAGAAATATTAAATAGAAATCAAAATAAATTTTTATATTCTCTCTATAATATCGCATTATTATTCATGTTCATCAATAAAAAATATTTCCAATGATATGATCCAATAATTTGATGATAGTTACTCCCTTTATCCACTACTAGATATAGTTTTGTTATTTTTGTTTATGGAGCACTCATCCCATATTTTTGTTCTTCCCACCTAGTGGTGATTTCATGTCACCATGTTTCACCACATTATATTGCACCAATACATTCACATTGTTTCACTGGTATGCCTGCTACCAATTGATGTTGGTCTGAAATCCATGTTGCATAAATTCCATTGATGACTCTGGGGACCAACGGCCAAAATATATGGACTAGAATCTAAAATATAGTGATAGGATAAAAAACCACAAATCACTAAAATATTATTTTGTATAGGATAATTGGAATTCCTCATTTCAAATCACATGACCACTTGTATATAAATTTTTATTTATGAGTAAAAACATAAGAGAGAATGAGATTAATGATGGAATATGTAAAATAATTATAAATTATTTTCATTATTTATCCCCAAAAAATGGATTAGAGGTCCTTTTATGTAGGCCTTTTGTAATAGGGTACCCATGAATATGACTCATCTTTTATATAAGAAACAATATAAAGTGTAATAATAAAGCACACAATTCATTAAATGATACACTTAATGTTAATGTAAAAGGTGGAGTGAAATACTATTAATATTTCATCTCACACAAATATATAAGAAATATGAAAATTTATATGTATTATTTAATCTTATCATCTATGTATGATATGATGTGTGTCTGGATCAATGCCTAGAATACCTCCAAGTAATAGAGATCATTAATTTTCTTGGTAACTATGAAATGTTTTTATGATTCCTTCATCAAAGGATCATTTGATCGTTTATCTAAAAATAAATAGTTCTTATTGATGTACTTTCCATGCATTGAGATCATCAATGATATATCTTACTTCCACTAATTTTTTTTTCTTATGTATCATTTCTATATCATGGTTATATTTACAATTGATTAAAATTATAAAAATGGATCAATGAAAAAATATATAAACTTTTCTTATCAATATATATTCAACCAGATAGATACTCAATGATGTCTAGACTCAATAATAATGAATTATATTCAAACAAAACATTACCTAATCATAATTTCTAAATGGTGATTCATAAAATTCATTCATGTTAGGTCATTTAGCCTAGTTTCTTGAGTTTATCTTCCACTGAATCACAAATATGTAACAAATATGATAAGATCTATATAGTAATCCCACCATATAAATCCTGGGTATTCATTGTTCAATACTATCATTACAACCGATGGTACCCAATTAAAAGTGTAACATGACTTCTTAAATACCATAAATTTAAATTCTCATATTGTAAATGATTTTTGGCACATGATGACATATTCTTCTTCAAATATCATATATGGTATATGGAGATTTTTAATCCCTACTCAAGAAATTATCAAAATCATGTCCATAATGGTAAATTTTATTGTTTCCATTTCTTTAATTTTTTTAATTTTAATAGGACGAATAGAAAAATAAACCATCAATTATATTTCACTGATAATGATAATATTGATCATATCATGGACTATCTTCTTATACTCATCATAATCTCTTTTTTTTCTTCAATCATTTCTGGATCATTATTTAGAAATATCTTTGATATCAAATCATCCATTATTTCTCGGATTAGATTATTTATATATGTCTATTCGTTTGTAAAAATTTGGAATCCTTTATAAATATTTTCATATTTTATTTTCAATATTTAGCAATTCAAGTAGCTAATTGTTCATGATTATATGATCAAGTTCCTTATGGAAATTTTTATTCCCAAATTATTCTTCTACTAGATTTGTCTAGATCATATAAAATAGTTTTCTATTTTACTTTATAGTTTCCATAATTATTTATAATCACATTATTTCAATCCCCCTTTTTTGTTGGATTATCTACACGTTGAGAGATGAAAATAGCTTTTTGTCCACATATAAATCATTAAATATGAATTTATCATTAGATTTTGTGGAAAATACCCTTTCACATTTAGATACAATGTTTAAAGGAAAAGTACCTAAAATTTATATTGGGGATGGAATCTCATAAAGGATGAACACAAATCATCACCCAAAGCCTCTGGAGTCCTCAAAAACAGAGGTTTCACATTCCACATACAAGATATACATTCATAATAAGAAACTTATCCCATGTTTTACTGGAACAACCCACAATCATTTAAGAATTTTGAAAATACCCTCCTTCAACTACTGTCTTGATTTTAACTATAAATAGACCCTTTGGGATCCTCATTTTTTACTCATGGAATAATGGGAAGATATTTGAACCTTTTCTAACACAACACCATTGCAAAAGTCTTAAAAACTTTTTAGGAACTTCCCTTGCTCAAACAAATTAAAATAAAAAAAATCATTTAGAAATAAAAAAATTTATAAAACACTAAATACCTTCCTGAAAAACAACTCACCCCTAGTCTAGGAATACTAGGGTGAAGGTCCCCTCCCTATCTCAAAACGTATGTGTCATCCTTCCCAGAGCATCTGAGGGGCCCCCATATCGTCATGACCAATCCTCGACCTAGTTGTGTCAACTAGATCATTTTAAGTACCTAAGTATCACTTGATTAAGCTCCCTTAATGCCACCCAAGTATCACATGAGTAAATCCCTTATTCAACTTGACTATCTTTTACCTATGCTATTTAACCATCCTTTACCAATCTAATAAATCCATCTCAAAGGCCTCCCCCATGACTACTAGTTTTATGTGGCTTGTACATGGAAAAACTATCCATTCCACATGATCATGTATCCATATGGTAAAGGAAATAAAAAATTTAACCTCCCATGAATCTATGTATATAATGTTTACAATCATACATTCTTATGGTAATGGGGATCAGAACCATAGGGATGGTAGAAGCGATTAATACAATGATATTCATATTGAATGTTTTCGGAAATGTGATGAAAATTAGGGAGTTTCCATGTTCTTAGTGGATACGTAAGACCCAATATAGTTTTTATAAAATGGATGGAATAAAAAATAGTTGTCCTAATGAGAGTAAACTCTCATAGTCATTCATATCCATAATACCATCCAAATTTTTATGGGCATGTAAATTCCATTATGGGAATCCCATATGGAGTAATCCCCATGTGTTTCTTACGGGATGTAACCAACCTACTATATCCCCACACCATCCACTTATTAATGGGGAATAAAGTGTCACGTGGCATTCCAATTCATGTGTATAACCCATCTTAGGTGTGGTTTCATGAAATGAATATATTCTATTGTATCATGATTCTCACAAAAAAATTTACTCAAAAGGCCTATGTTATCGGTGTTGATTATATCATAAACATGGTGAAATTATCCAAAATAACACCCTCATATGTTTAAGTATGAATTCTTTTGAACTACATGAGATTTTAAAACCATTTCAATGGGATGTGCTAGAAACCATGGTGAGGTTCAAACCTAACCCCTTTAGTCCATCATTATATTTATTCGGCCATATTCTTAGTAAGATCATTCCCCCGCCTAGAAGGATATATCCCTTCCAGGTGCTTTTGATATCATCTTCTTCCACCCCAATTCCTGGTGAAGGCTATCACATCAAGAAACATCCCATAAGGTTTCAATAGGAAAGGATATCCCATGTGTAAGTCCCAAAAAACCATTCGTAGGAACCTTTATCATATATTTCCATCTCACGTGATGTTTAACTACCTAGTATGGTCCTTACCAAATCAACATAAAGTGTATGAGTTGTCAAATTATGTTTCACTAAACTATGTGGGTAGTTATTCAACTCTTAAAGATACATATGAATCCCTCTTTATTGTATGGATCGCAGAATCAAAACTAACCACCTCCCAAGATGTCTATAAATTCCATAATTCCCAGTTATGATGCATTAGATCATAATTTTGTTGATCAAATAGTTAATATATAAATAACAAGATAATATGGAGAAACTCTAATAAGTAAAGATGGATCTATCCATAAACAACCTAAGGTATATATAGATGGTTAAATTGATGGTGAACCTATGATACATGTAAATGGATACTCCCTCATGTGTATGTGACTAATTATAGATGTGAATGGTGACCCACCATATATTAAGGTTTATAAAGATTTCATGAATATGACATAAATATAACTGAGTGTCTCTGAGTATGTAACAATTCACCTTAAAAGGTTTCGAGGAGCTAAACTGTTCATCTTATCAACCAATGAGTGTTCCTAAGTTTCCTCATAAAAGTTCAAGATGATCAACTACCTTTGTAAAGAATTTCCATACCATGGATATAAAAATCAGTGGGTTCCTTTATTTCCATGAACAAACTACGATTTAAACCACCTGAATGGGATTAAAAATCAATAATCCTAAGATGAATAAATTATCTAACTAAAATGAATGTGTTATTATTATTTCGGGGCATGTCATCTTAGGTTACATTAAATGAAAAATTCAGACTAATATGAACCTTTTAAAGAAATCCATTATCAATTTTTCACATGCATATGATGATACTATGATGAGTTACTTTTCATTTTATTGTTAACATAACATAGAAAATTTCATAAAAACTACCCTTAATCTATAATGATGTCATATTAATAAAAATAAACTTATGAATCATCATCCAAATATGATGGATCCTACTCAAGTAATAGGATGTTAGGAATGACTCAGTGCCTGAAGCATCAGGTGGTGAATTCACTGATCATTTAGTTCCACATGAATGGTATTATCCCGAAATTAGATGTTGCACATGAATCCATCCAAGAAATAAATACCCCTAACCAGCCACTCGATGATGGCCATTGTAAAATAAATATTCTTCACCCATCACTATTTCAAATCATTTCCAAAGCCTCTCCCATGAATATAGAATATTGTTCCTCCCATATCCAAGGGAGGCATATCTTGAGATCAATAATAGCCTCATAAAAATATCATATAATTTCCCCTTAATGGATTCAATATATATTTACTTTCAATATTGAATAATATAACCAAAATTGTATCATTATGATGATGCTACATCATGAGCCCTATCTTAGGCCACCCAGCCTCGGGTTCCCATTATGGAAAAACTAAGTGTGAAAACCATTCAACTAAAAATTGGTTTACATCATCATTCCTACTAGATGAGTCTTCGATAATTTTGTGGTACAAAACTATGATCATTCACTAAAAATGTCTATCAATCCTTCCAGGATAGTTTGGAAGAACCCAGGGAAGATAGTCAGAAGATCCCAATAACTAATGGTAGACAAATATTTTATCCCCAAAATCTGGTAAACTGTAAATATATTATAGTATAAAATAGAGGATATAAGTAGATAATTATCCCAGCTCTAATAATATAATGGTATTATATTCCCTTTCTAGAGGTAGATGTCACCCAACACTTCTTATTGGAATTGGAGTGGAGAGCACATATCCCTACAAACAATCAAGTATCCAACCAAAATATTCTGATAATAGCGATATTAGTTCAGGGATATGTACACAACCCTATTCGAAATATTTGAGTTACATTCCAGAATAATGATAAAATCACTTAGTAGAAGTACAATATTATTAATTTTATTCAGGATAGTCACTAATAAAATACCATGATAAAAGGACAACAAAAGTAGTCATATATCCTTTTTTGCAATATGAGAACCCTAATCCATTCAGATTTCTAGTTTAGGGTAGGCATATATGCCTGTCAAAACCCCATAATCAAGTTGGTATATCCAAAAAATGACACCAGAGTCTCTTAGGTGGTCTCTTGTTTATGAATGTTTTTATCTATATATTTTTCTTCTAGACATATTGTAAAGAGTACATAAAAAGTCTCACAAAAGGCTTGTTGAAATCAAGAGAATACCCATAATCCATCTCTATAAAATTTTAGTGATCTTGAGGAACTTAAACATCCATAAATGTTAGACCAAGAACCAATTCAAAGAGTCAATAGTTTTAGTTTTGAAGGTCCTTCCCGCAACATGACTACCATAATCATTATATGTCCTCCATAGAATAGTCACCAAGAATGGCTTTCATCATGTCTATTTGAAGATCTATCTTGAAAACCCATATCATAATGAATGCAATGAAACCCCTTTTCTTTTTCATATGTTTAAATGATAAGAAGGCCCTCCCATTTTCCATATACACCCTGTTGGTACACTAATGGTTATAGACGACATTAATTATCCATATGGTCATACATTATGCCAGTATGGTAGTCCTCCATGTAATGGTTTTCTATATAAAGGTCCTCCCCATAGTGATGTTTCATTTCAATATGAAAGTAATCTTGTAGCGAATAAATTATGTTTAAGTCATCATATCATGATGCTATTGGGAAGAAAAGGCCATCCATACATGATACCTTATCATTATCAAGTTATATTTTTTATCAACCTGAATGGACCCCAATGTAATAATTATTCTATGATCCACCCTTGTAACTCCTATATTATAGAATTGTAGATGAGATTTATAACAATCCCGGTTCCTATAAAAAAGTAATAAAAAATCCCCACATTAGTCAAATCTCTTGGAGGAATCTCATTTTAAGTAATTAACTAAACGAATATTACACATTTTTCACTTTCCCCTATTTAAAATCCTCAATATAAAATTATTGTGGTATTTTCAAAATAATGAGTTCATGAAATTCTCTTGAATCTTTGGAAAAATCATCATCACCTGAATGATAAATTATTGCCTTATGAAGGATATGTAATTCACATCATGGAGACATGATAATGTCTTCATAAAATGATACTTATGTTATTTAGCATAGTTGTATTAATATTTTATAAATGCTTCATTATTTCATCACTAACACCCCATCTAGTGTTCATATCAGATGATGGGGATAGCAAAAATCATTTCATTTATCTTTATTTTATTATAAAAAACTCCCACAAGAAGAGGATTTGTACATATTCATTTCATCAATATTAACCAAAAAATTGGGCTATGCTTATAATAGAGGGAATAATCAATATGGGTGGGATATAGATAAATCTCAAAATTTGTAGGCTTTTAGATAATGAAAATAAAGAATCTTTCATGAGGAATTTTAAATTGTTGTTTATTCCTCTCACTCGATAAAGTACAATAGTCAAGTAACATTGAAGTCCTGTTAAATAGTATCATTCATAGAGATCTTAAATTACAACTAACAAATTTTTGAACAGTGGTTCACAATATCAAGAATGTAGCTGCACTTGCTCCATCTACCAAAATACAAGAGTAGCCACAACCCCTAGGGATGGGGTAATTTTTATATAATGACCCCTATCAAGGTCATGAAATCTAGTTCAACACATTATAAAAGTGGATTGTGGAAAACCCTAACCCATAGGGATAAGGGAATTTTTATCTAAATTTCCTCCCCTATGGAGTTAATTTTTCTCTCGTCTAGGAGGCATTTAACAAACTAGGAACTCACAGTTTTCATCATTTGTCTCCATGCTATCTTCTAGTTAAAGGCGTAAAAATTGTTTCCTTTGAAACTCTATACAATTTAAATTTAATGAGAAATCATCCCAAGAATCCTCATGGTAATGTATGAGGTCCGGAAATGGATGGAAGATGAACTAATATTCCAAGGGTATAAACCATTCTGAATTTTTTGTTTCCTCTCTTATAGCTTCCCTGAAGGAAATATACCATCTTATCATCCTAATAGTGATTAAATAATCTCACTACATTAAATGTATATATGTTTAAGTATCAATGACCCCATGGATTATATAGAATATGAAACCAATAAAGGATATCATGAGGAAGATGTTTCTATTTAAAAGACATTTTAAATCAACATTCTCAAGGATGGTTTTTATACCATAAGTCAATGTATTATTATGATTTTGGGGGCTGTAATGATTTCACACTTTCACAATCCTAATTTTATTTTCTTAATGAAAATGTTGAGGTAATGTCCTAATCCAACCATTTACTAAAAAAGTTTTCACACTTGTTCTCAAGAATCCATTTTCTCATTATAAGGATGATATAATGGAGATGAAGAGACTTAATGAAGAACTACTAAGAGGTAATATATGTTCTGATTGTATTACTAATGTAGTGTCTCATCTTACCCTCCTAGATAACATCCCTCATTAAGATGAGATGTCCATTATAATGATTTAAGGGCCATAACATATGCTCACCTTGGGTACCAAATTAAGAAAATTATTTAGAACCAATGTTGTCGGGTTATTTGGAGTAACCTCTAATATGGAAATGTTAGAACCGTATGAAATCAATTATCACAGTCTATAACATGTCGGTAGTGAACCAAAAATATTGGAAAATTTGATACATCATCCCACAACCATCATTGGCCCTACATAATATCTCGTTAATCCAATTGTCACCTAAGATCCTGTCAATATTATTGTGTCACCGACAACTAAATAGGAAGATATGAAGGGATGGCATACAATGCTATTTCAATAGATAAATATGTAACATGAATGAGTAGACTTGACTTTCCCTCCAAATAAACATCGTAAATCTAATGTTTCTAATATTCAATGCTTTGGGGGATCTGGGAAAACATATGGAACACAAAATGTATAGATACAAACCCATTATGTGGACCCTTGAATAGAATGATGTGTATAAAATCTATTTTTTTTAAAAAACATTTGGAGGACTGACCTTATTATGGTATAACAACTTACTGTATCATTTTATTAATGGATGGGAAGATATTCATCACAAATTTACCTATAAATTTATCTCATCACTATTGTAACCTCCCAGATCTGCATGCAACCCGAAATGGTGCCCTAAACATGTTTGGTCCCATGGCTTCAAACCCATCTCCCCAAATGCGTGAGGTTTTAGACTAGAAGTGAGGGCCTAGGTCAGTCAGTGGGGAGACTATGCCCTCATTACTATAGTATCTCAGTGTAATTCAAATATATATACAATGGAAGAGGGAAAATAAATAGAAAAAAACAGAAATTAAGGAAAGATATGAATGTATATCAATAACCAAAAGTGTCTCATATTCAAAAATAAGGTAGATGGTACATGTATCTTGAAAGAATCTAGAACAGCACATGGAAATACAATACAAGTATCCCAAAAAGGCCAAAAGACCAGAAGGTATCCCGGCATTGTCAGCTTCATCTTGGTCCTATGCTCCCCTTCTCTAAATCCATTGTCAATAACCTATACTTGGTTGAGTAACCCTATAATCACCCACAACCATATAATATGTCTTGGTCCCCATAGAGGCCCAAACTGGGTGTGGGATATTCATCCTAGTAGGCGACCACCCATGTTTATATAGTTCTAATAAAAATTTTACAAAAGTGATAGCAAGTGTAAACAACCAATAATGTAAGATGTGTATTCTCGTGGCCTGAGTATACTATAATATGAAAAACCAAACCGACATCAAGGATACATGAAAAATAGAGTTAGCTCCTAACAAGGTAGTTATAACCTAGTAAACAAGAATGTTACACTGCCATGACGTACATCCATCTGTAATATGCAACCCACTTCCACACTGTTTAAAGAATTAAAGTATCCCACGACCACTCCATATAGTGAAACTAGCATCCCACGACCATGTTGTATAGTCAAAGTAGAAAACCTCAAGGGATGGATCCAAGGTGCCACCAGACCAAGGCATCCATGTAAAATATCTATACCACGGAGTTCCAGATCTATGGTGATTGTCTAAGGAATCCGATCGAGTCCCATGGGAATCCCTGGTAGAAACTCGGTTAGGCATTGCTTAGGGTCCATGGAGAACAACAATAGACTGTCCTTTGCGAGCCCAAGGAAACCAGATCTAAGGGGTAACAAGGACAAATACATCCCACAGTTATCAATACCCAAGGGGCAGAGTCAAACCAAGGTTTCCAATACCGCGTTCTAAACAATTAATTCATGAATTCAATTTATACATTCAAATAAAACATTCATAACCATGTGAGTATACCCACTCATATCAATAAGAATAAGCATTGTGTATACCCACTCTTGTGAAAAATTTATCACTTACCAAGCATATGGTCCTACCCTCCCCTATATTTCATTTAACATTCCATTATCCATTTACATATCAGTATTCCCACCCATATAAACACATTTCATTTAAGAAAAACTATTAAAATAGTCGATGAAAAATATGATATTCATTAGTTGAGAAGGTAGTACATCTCTTAAGTAATCTATTCATGCTATTAAGGCATTAACAGGCTTCCTATAACTAGGAATGCATAAGAACACACCCCTTGGGTTTTTTTAACAGGAATTAACAAGGTATTTCTTAAAGGTTCACCCCTTGAGTGACATCAAAATGAGCAATGGGTGATAATGATCCTAAAGTGAACCCATGGTCTAGCTCACTAGGTTTAAATACAGCAACTCACTCAAAAATGAGACCTTTCTAGAAAACCTGATGGATGGAGAAATGGCCGAATGCCTGAAAAACACCCAGTAAATCCAAAAAAAGTTATATACCACATACCTCACATCGTTATCCAAAATCTAATCCAGCATCAAGTCTTGATTCATCCTAGATTGAATGAAATATGAAGAACAGATGAAGAATGGAATATTAGGTCATATGTTCCTAAATCCTAATAGAAAAGTCATTGTTCTGATGATTCAATAACATCAAAAAAGGAACATAGGCCTTACAGATGATGATCAGTAGTGATGATCAATTTTCAAAATAGAGATCAGACTGAGGAATGAACTGAAAGCCTACTTTAGGTGCCAATGGGGAGAGATATGGGAGGCCCTCTGTGTGTGGGAGAAGAAAACCCAATTGGGTTTTAAAAAGAAAATATATTTTTAATTTAGAATTTAAAAAACACATAGCATGATTTCACGGTTTACCTGCATGATTTCCCAAAATGTGCGGAAACTATTCATACATCTCTGGCTAAGAGGGACACATCGCACGATTACCCTGCATGGTTTGAAAAACCATGTGGTAACCATGTGAAACCGCACTTCCCAAATACCATCACTTTTTAGAACTCACACAGGGTTCATACTAACCATGTGTAGGCCATACAGAAACCATGTGCCATGTCATTTCCATCATAGAATTTGATTAAGGCCTTAGAACAAGCCTCAAACAATTGCAAAACACCATTGATCAGGATAAGAATTCATTTATGGTCATAACAAACAATTTAAACTGAAAAGGAAAGGATCCATAACTTGTTTGAAAACCAGTGTTCATATAATCTGCCCCCTTATAGCATTTCTTCCTCGAATTGTTCTCTAAAGGGTGGTCAAGATTCTTCTAAGAACAACTCTGGTGACTGAGCATGTTTTTTTGCTTCTACTTCCCATGTCTCGTCCTATAAATGGTTATGATACCATATCACCCATACTAGAGAAACTGACCGGCCTCAAAAAACCATTTTGATCCTATCAACAATACGAATCAAATTATCCTCAGTGGATGCATCAACCTGAAGCACTACCTCATCGGGATAAAAAACTTGCGACGAGTATGAGTGATTTTGGTGCAGCTTATATACATGGAATACATCATACTTCAATATTTACATCTGAGTTTACTATAATCGATAGGAAACTGACCCGACTCTCAATAGAATCTCGAACAGCCTAAAATATCTGGTGAACGTTTACCTTATCTCCTAATGCCCCTCGGTCCGAACCTTGGTGGAAAACGTAAGAAAACTTTATCCCTGACCTCAAACTCTATAGGTCATCTCCGGTGATCAAATTATGATTTCTGATGAAACTAGGTAGTAACCATCAGCTTTTGAATCAACTAGACCTACTCAGATGTTTCCTTCATGGGACACGTTCCAAATAAAGCTGCATCTCCAACCTCTAGCGAGCACAGGGGAGAATGGAACAACCTACTGTATAAAGCCTCATAAAGTTCTTCTATATCATATCCTAATAATAGTTATTATAGAAAAATGTAACCAGGGGAATGTGCCTCTCCCCAAACCCCCAAAATCATTGACACATGCTCGCAACATGTTCTCTAGCACCTATATCATACGCTCTAACTAACCAACAGTCTGAGAGTGGCATGTTTTTCATAGAATCACCTATATACCTGTGCCCTCTGAAACCTCTACCTGAAATGAGACATAAAAAGAGCTTCCCTATCTGAAACGATAGTGCATGAGACCTCATGATGTTGTAACACCTCTCAAATATAAAAATTTCCAAGATCATCAACCATGAATTTCTCCTTGATTGGCATCAAATGTGTGACCTTAATAAGCCTATAAATGATAACCCACTCAATATCATTACTTCAAGGATACATTGGAAAACATATCATGAAATCTTTCATGGAATCAACCCATTTACACTCTAGGATAGGTAACAGCTATGAAATCCCAAATGGTTGTTGATGTTCTTACATCACCTGCTGACTGGTGTAAAACCTAGTAGCAAAACAAGTTACATCAAGCTTCATTCCCAGCCACCAGTATTGGCGTTTCATGTCATGATACATCTTGGTAACTCCGGGACGCACTTCCCATGATTAATCATGAAACTCCTACATCAATTCCTCATGTACATCAACTAGAACACAAACACGTCTATGGATACAAAGGATATCACCATCTCCTACCATCCAACCAGGAGGAGGGACCTCACCTACCACACCTTCCCGTAGTACTATTCCTTCTGAATCTGATAGTTTTTTCATCCAAACATTGTCAATTAGGGTAGAGGTAAAAAAGCGATGGATGAAAATTCTAACCCTGTCTACCGTGAACTTCTAGATGCATATCAGAAAATAATTCCATAAGCTTCCTCTCGTTACTGGCCTACTGCACATCTGGTATATGATTCCTCCTGCTCAGTTCATCATCCACTAAATTTATCTTTCTAGGTGTGTAGAAAATCTCAAAGTCAAAAAACTGTAGGTACTCCACCCACCTCTGTTGCCTCAAATTTAGGTCACCCTAAATAATGATATACATGATGATTTTTTTTGGTTCAGGAACACCACAAAATGATCTCCCTATTAATAATGCCTCTAACAGTGCAGTAGAAGAACAATTTAATCTAACTCGAGATCATTATAAGGGTAGTTCTTCTAGTTTTTCCTAAACTATTGAAATACATATTCCACGGCATGATCTCCCAGATTCAACACTTCCCCCATCCCAATACCTGAAGCATCATAGTACACCATGTAGAACATTCCCTACTCAAACAGTATCAGGACTGCTGATGATGTTAACCTCCCTTTCATTTCTTGAAAAGCAATATCACAAGATTCTAACTAAACAAAAATTACACCCTTCATAGTCAATATCATCAACGATGTTGATAAGCATGCTAAATCCTCTATAAAATGGTTTTAGTAGACATCTATCCCCATGAAACATAGTATATCCAAAATGTTCTAGAGATATTCCGAGAAAACTATAGCTCTCACATTCACTAGGTCGACTAACAATCTTGTCTCTGAGATGATGTCACCAAGAAGTGAATCTCATCCATCCAAAAGTGGAGCTTTGCGATTTTATAATATTATTGATGCTATTTTAGTTTACTAAAAATGATCTATAGATGGTTGGAATGTTCATGTAGATTGTGAGAATACACCAAGATATATTCCATGAAAACTCCCACAAAAGATTTCAAGTTTGTATGGAACACTCGGTTCATCAGCACCGTGAAAACGGTGGGCACATTCATGAGACCGAATGGCATAAAAAGATACTCGTATAAACCATACATGATATAAAAATTTGAATGAGGTATTTATGTAGGAAGAAACCTCACCTGGTGATATCCTAACCTCAAATTGATCTTCAATAACACTCGATATCCTTGAAGTAGACTAAACAAGTCATCTATCCGTGGAAAAGGATATCAGTTTATAACTATAAGCTGGTTTAGTTTCGGATAATTCACACATAAACTAAGATTTATATCTACCTTTTTCACAAAAAGGATGGGAGAACCCCATGGGTAATTATTAGGTCTGATAAACCCCTTCACCTCCAAATCCTATAGTTTCCTCTTGAGCTCCTACAAATCCATCATCACCATACTGTGTGGAGGAATGGATACCAGCACAATCTTGACACTAGCTCAGTGGAGAAATACACCTATCTCTCAGGAGGTAACCCAGAAATGTATTTGATAAATATATACATGAAGTGATAAACCACTGGAGGAAAGTCTGGATGACTCACTCTCTTATCATCTAGAAAAAAACAAGCAATCTAAGTTGTCATCCCACTAAGCCCACAATTCTCAGGTCTAGTTTTTCTGGCCAGGATATCCCATTCACGTTTGTGGAAAAAAAATGCACCCTATGGTGATGTCGAATTTACTGTTCAGTGATAGTATTCAACATAATATCAGAAAGATACTAGCCATTCCATTCCTATACTGACATCGATCCATGTCATATTGAAGAAATATAACTCCAGAGAAAGTGGCACCCTCCAACCTCAAGGGATACTCCATACACTGGCGTACATCACCCTTTTTAACTCCCAATGGTTTTTATAGTGTAAAGAAGCCCTCAAAAATAAAAACAATAAGCCCAAGGCTCTTTACCACTCGTGCCGACATAATGTAGTGAGAGGAACCTATATTGAAAAACGATTATACAATAGTTGAAGCTACTATGATCATACCTATCACTATAGATTATTAGGATCCTACTTCTACTTGGTCAATTTCACTACATAAATCTGGTATATTCTGCATCCATGTGACCCTGCTGGGCTACCTTCACCTGATCCATCCTACTATCTTTGAGAACCCCATGTCTAGCTACCATGGCCATGACCACCACTACCCCATCTTGACTGGCCTGTACTGCTCCAACTCTCATCCTGATGTGGAACTGAATAACCTTTTCCTGAAATTGATGTTGAAGCTAACCCCCACCACTCATAGCTGGAGGGAAGGTCATGAAAAACTGATGCATGTGTCACATCATTCCACAAGCCTATGACTTTATTGGGTCACGGTCGCACTGATTTTTTACATGGCCTTTCCTACCACATTGATTGATATACACCAGCTTTCCTACACACAAAACCAGGCTAGCACACACGTCCCAGGATGCCTCGAAACGACACATCCTTCCTAATGACATATATCTATTGGGGTGATATACATCACTCCCATGTTCTATACCCCCATCATCCCTTGGGAATCACTATGCAATCAGCACCTAATTCAAAATCTCAGTGATTGAATTAAATTTAAAAATGTTTAATTGAGATCTGATAGCATTTTTGAGACCTTCCTCGAAGTTCCTCACCCGCGACAACTCATTTGTAAGATACATGGACACAAAACGCCGCAGCTCTGTAAAGCATGTCGATTATTCCATAACTGTCAACACCCCCTGCTCCAGACGCTTGAACTCGATAACCCACTCTACTCGAAGATTATTGGTGGTAAAGGTAGTCATTGAAGTGGGTTTGTAACTCATCCAAACCAATATTGTATAGCCCATCGTCCTGGTTCATAGCATTGCACTATCACTTTTCCACTATACGTAGAAAGTATGTCATGATCTTGACACTTCGCTCCGGAGGTATCTCCTGATGCTAAAAAATCACAACTGTTGTATTTAGCCACAGCTCCGTAGACTATCGTCCGCCTTTTCTTAAGGACGTTGGAGGATGTTGACACCGAAAAAATATGTGTCAGCTCATCCATAGTGAAGGCTAGTTGTAGTGCTCCCCGGAAAGTATACATATAGAGAAAGAAACCCTCGTTGAACTATGTCTCAACACCTGTGTCTGGAACAACATCAAGTTCCACATCCAGTACAATACGAGGATCAAGCGGTAGCCTATGCCCCACCATCTTCAAAGTATGGTCGTCGCCTACTTCACAACATTCTATTGGAGGTGGTAGTGGTGGCATGTATCTATAATTCTAAATGCACACCTCAGGAAAGAACTAAATCAAAAAACAAATCTCAAAAGAATAGGATTGGTCAAAACACTCTTAGAAACGAAGTCAAACCCAAAACATGCTCCAAAAACCAAGACTGTATAAAGAACATCCAATGAACCCCTAGAAACTATTCATCTTTACCACTCAAAACATTGGTCTAGGAAAAGTATCTAATCACCATTGATGTTTTAATTTCCATTCGTGTTCACATTTAATTACACAAGAAATTCCACCAAGTCTTTACCAATTCGTTAATCATCGAGGTCCCATAACACCTCATGGACCCAACACATAGCTACCATTCAAACCAAGGATATGAAGTTCATTTAACATTTACATTTCACTGGTTCGTCATTTCCCAATTCATAAGGACCTATACACCTTATGGATTGAATGATGATGTCACACATTGATCTACTTCACCCAACTAACACAATAGAAGGCACCACTATCACCTTAATTGTCACAACAAAATGAAATATCTAATGCATCCCTTATGGCATGGCATAATGCATGGAATGTGATTTTATCAAGTGTCCATTTGATTCATGAGAAGTCTCACCCTCATCTCATCGAGTTGTATCTAAAATAGAACCCTCGATTGCCTCAATAGTAATAGTATAAATCAAGTGTTTCACCCAATGGTAAAATAAAATCAACTGTAATAATAAAAAAATCTAGAAAAACAGGACTCAATTAGAGGAAATTTGGATGTTCCCTTTTGGTGGGGTAGCTACAACCGAGAACAATTTATTACCAAATGCCAATTCCATCTTAAACCTGTATAATGTCATTGACCAAAAAGTTAATCCAAAAAAATCTTATGATACCACTTTGTAACGTCCCAGACTTTGATTCCACCCAAAACGGTGCCCTGAACCCGGTTATTCACAAGTCCACAAGGGAATCTCCCCAAATGCCAGAGGTTGTCGACTAGTATTGTGGCCCTAGTTTAGTTAGTTCGGAGACTATGCCCTCATTACCATAGTATCACAGTGGAATTAAAATATATATTCCATGGAGAAAGATAAATAAACAGTAAACAACAAAAAGTAAGATATGACAAGAATTTATATCAATAAACAGAAGTATCTCATATACAAAAATGATGTATATGGTACAAGTTTCTAGAAAAAAAACTAGAATAGTACATTTTAATACAATACAAGTATCCCAAAAGAAAAAAGACCAAAACGTATCCCAGCATCACAAGACTTATCTTGGTCATATTATCCCTTACTCCAAACCCATTGTAAACAACTAGTACTGAGGTGCCTCCCCTATCATCACCTGCAACCATATAATCTGTTTGGGTCCCCTAGGAGGCCCAAATAGGTTGTGAGAAAATCATCCTAGTAGGTAACCACCCAGTTCGATACCATTCTAACAACAATTCTACAATAGGGATAGAAAGTTTAAACAATCATTGAAGTAAGGTGTGTATGCCCATGGAATAAATATACTATAATACATGAAACTAATCCTACCTCAATTATACATGAAAAAGAGTGTTAGATGCAAAAAAGGCATCTATAACCACGTAAATAAGAAAGTTACATGGAAACACCGTACATCCATCTGTAATATGAAACCCACATCCACGCTATATAAAGATGTCAAGTATCCCGTACACATGCCATATAGTGAATATATCATCCTAAGACCACATTGTATAGTGAAAATAGGAGACCTCATGGGCTAGATCCAAGGAGTCACTAGACCAAGGAATCCATGTAAAATATCTAGACCATGGAGGGATAGATCCAAGCAGCTTGTCAAAGGCATCTCATCGATTCTTGTGGGCATCCCTAGTTGAAAATCAGTTAGGCATTGGTTGGTGTCCTAAGATCATGGCAATAACATGTTCTATGTGATCCAAAGAAAGCCTGATCCAAGGGGTAGCAAGGCTTACTGAATCAAGAACCAATGTGTAGAGTCAACCCAAGGTGTATAGTACTACTTTCCAAACCATTCATTCATACATAAAATTTGTACATTAAAATTCAACATTAATAAGCATGTGAGTATACACACTCACATCAACAAGCACAATCCATGAGTATACTCACTCATGAAAACTATTTTTCATGTACCTAGCATATGATCCTACCCTCCCCTATAGTCCATTTAACATGATAGTAGTCATTAAAATATTGGTATACCAACCTATATAATAACATTTCATTTAATCCAAGCTATTAAAATAGACAAGGCATAACATGATATTCAGTAGTCGAGGAGTCATTACCTCTCCTAAGCCATCTATTCAATCTATCAAGGCATTAACGAGATACCTCTAACTAGGAAAGCATAGGAACACCCCCCTTGGGTGGTTTTAAAAGGCATAAATAAGGTATTTCCTTAAGTATAACCCCTCAAGTGACCTCAAAATGAGAATGTAGTGCCAACACACCTAAAAAACCAATGGTCAACCTCAATGGGTGCAACTACATCTACTAGAATACACTTTCAAAAATTCAAGACCACACCGGAATGCTTGATGGATGGTGAAATGGCCTAATGCTCAAAAAACATCATCTAAAGATGATAAAAGGTATAGACCACCTACCTCACCTCGGTAGTAGATAGCTCATCCATCATCAAGTATTGATTTATCCAGGTTTGGAAGAAATTTTAAGAATGGATGAATAATGGAATATTAGGTCATATTAGCATAAATAAAAATAGAACTTTTATTGTTTCAAAGAATAACAAACGACTAAAAAAGAATGTAGTACTTACCAATGCGGACCTATAGAGACGATCAATGATCAAAATAGAGATCACATAGAAGAATGGGCTCAAATAATACATTAGGCTCCAAAGGGGAGAGCTACATGAGTCCCTAGGTGTGTGGGAGAAGAAAATACAATTGAGATTTAATAATATTTTTTTATTTAGAATTAAAAAATCACAGAGCAGGGCTGCACAGTTTACCCACACGATTTCCCAAACCGTGCAGAAAACATGCGTACGTATCTTCTTAGGAGGGCCACTTCGAATGGTTACCCACCACAATTTTATTAACCATGTAGTAAATATAATGAACCACAATTCCCAAAAACCTACACATTTCTTACCTCTGGCACTATTTAGAAAAACTACATGCAGGTCATGCCAAGGACATTTTCAGCGCAGAACTTGGTTCCATACTCCGAACAAGACGCATACATATTCAAACACACGTGATCAAGATAATCATTCATATATAGTCATAAAAAATATTAAAAAATAAAATAAAAGTATTTTTACCCCGTATGAAAACCTGGGTTCTTATAACTATCAAAGAAATAAATCCTCAACCAATCAAATTGTAAAAATAAGGATAAAAATAGTGTATTAGATTTCATTATTGGGTGGAAATATTCGACTTACTCTATAAACCTAAAATTTCATTAGGAAGATTTATTATCCCTCTATAAAATATATTGGTGGGTTTTGGGACCTTACCTCATTTTCTCAATCATTGTAAGACACAAAATTCGGAAATAAATACAATTTTTAACCAATTATAATATCACAACGAAATAGAATTGGTAAATTATATGTTATAATCATAATTCTTAATCCAGATCTTATACCGACCATAGCTCCAAAGACTACACTCTATCATACCATACCCTCTCCAGAATGGAAGCAGAACGAACACAATATTTTTCAGGATGTTTGAAAGGAGTACATACAAAATAATCTAGATGAATAAAATAAAAATTCATATTCATTTAAAGATGAAAAATTATTCATCTACTTTATTTAATCATCGAAGAATAACTTGTTTAAAATGTCGAAACTGAAATGTCATCATCAAGTGGGCCTTAGTGAACACTAATATTATTTACTATTACATCAAATACTGGAACACACCATTCAGTACTGCTTTTTATTGAATAACATTACCCAGAAAATTATGTTCTTTAGGTATGAAAAATTAGGAAATCCAAAATCCAATGTGGCCTTTGTTTCTAATACAGCCATAGAAGAAATAGTTGAATCACATGTGGATACAAATTTGGGTTCATATAATTTCACTGACTGTATTATCAATATGTGTTTTAATCCACGACCGTAAACAACCTCAATAATATCTCTCAGCAATCCATAATAATAACCCGCATCAACAAAAGAACAACCAAAACCACTATTTTGTGTGGCTCGGTTCATGTCAACATCGCTAATAAGAAATCATAATCCGTTAGCATCCCAAGACTTATAGCGTCGAGCTGTAATAAATGGACCATCGGCTAGTTGGTTGAGTTCTTCGCTCACAGGATGGGTTAAATCACGTAACTTTTGAATCTGCAAATTTCACATATATAGTTTAATGGATAAAGGATTGTGAAAATACAACTAAGTTTCACTATAAAAATATTATATCAATTATATGTACATGAGTCTTGAACCAGTCATGAAATGTGTTGAAATGATGTTTTTGGATTTGATAGTCATTTGCACGGGGCCTTTCACGTTTCAACTCAGCGATATGCATCCTAAATCACAACAAAATATAAGGTAAGCAATAAAATAAATATAGAAACAAAATACACATCAACTATGAAACTTACTATATCAATGGAAAAACTGATGGAGTGTTGAACAACGCATATCGATGAGCTTGAACCCACTCATCATTCCGCATATCATACGTTATTCCTTCTCCAATTGGACCCTCGTCATTCTTGGGAGGGTTTATCTATATTTGTTTCAACCTTATCAATATATGAAGCACAAAAATTAGTACAATCATCCATTAAATATCCCTTGGTAATTGAGGCTTCCAGACAAGCTTTGTTGCACACATATCATTTCAATGTATTTAAGTATCGCTCTATTGGATACATCCACCTGAATTGTACCGGACCGCCAGCAGTGACTTCACCAGTTAAATGAACGGTCAAGTAAACCATGACATCAAAAAAATAAAGTGGAAATAGTTATTCTAGGTGACATAGTGCATGTACAATCTTATCCTACAGCTTTTCAAAATCACTGATGCGATGATTCCTTGAACAGAGCTGTCTGAAAAAATTAGAAACATCAATTAACGGCTGAACAACCTCGGTGGGTAAGCAATCCAGAATTGCTATACGAATTAACTGTTGAAGCAGAATATGATTATCATGACTTTTCAACCCCTATAATGTCATTCTCGTCATATTCACACACTTGGAAATATTAGAGCAATAACTATCTGGCACCTTAACAGTATTCAAAATTGATAGAAAGGTTTGTTTCTCTTTTTCACTCATTGTGTAATGTGTAGTAGGCATGTATGCATGATTTCTTTCACCCAGTTGTAAATGTAAAGGTTTTCTCAATCCCATTTCTTACAAATCACGTTGAGCATTAGCACTATCCTTTGATTTCCCCATGACGCCTAAAATGGTGAATAATATATTATCACATACATTTTTTTCAATGTGCATCACATCCAAATTATGTCTTAAAATTTTATATTTCTAATAAGGAAATTCAAAAAAAATTCTCTGTTTCTTCCAATTATGACTACAATGTCTATTTGCAGCAGGAATATAAGGCAATGTAAGAGACAATAAATCTTGAAAATCATACGTTGTATGGATGTTTTCTTGATCAATTTGTGCACAAATTTGAAACCCAGACAGTATTTGTGGTGATGGTTCATAATCTCTATTCCCATAAAATGATACACGGTATTTTCTGAACCTGTGCAATGGAGGAAGAAATCGCCTGTGACCAAGATATGCCCACTTTCTACAGTTCTTAAGACATATATATTTCTTACTCTTATTACAACAAGGGCAAGAAAATTATCCTTTTGTACTCCAACCTGATAAGTTAGCATATGGTGGGAAATCATTAATTGTCCATAACAAAGTGGCCCAAAGTCTAAACATTTCATTAGCTGCCGAGTCAAAATTCATTACACCGTCGGCCGAAAATTCGTGCAGCTCATCAATTAAAGGATGCATGTAAACATCGATTTTATTGCCAGGTCCACTCAGTCCATCAATTAGAATTGACAGTAACAAAAAAGGTTGCTTCATATATACCCATGGGGGAATGTTGTATGGAACCAACACCACTGGCCATGTACTTTTTGTCGCACCAACCATGGACCTAAATGGGTTAAAACCATCTGCTGCCAAACCTAGTCGAATATTACGATCATCTCGGGAAAAGTCAGGGTATCTTTGATCAAACTCTTTCCATGCCAAAGAATCTGTCGGGTGAGTTAATTTATCAACCTCTTTCTTTCTCTTTGAATGCCAAGTCATCAATTTAACAATTTTAGTTGACATGAAGAATCTCTTCAGTCTCAGTTTTAGTGGGAAATAACGCATCTGTTTAGTGGAAACGTTTTTCCCTTGATTCAGGACTCTCCCAGGAAGAATCTGACTACCATGATTAACCTCATTGGTCTTCCACCTGGATGTATAGAAAACAGTACAATTATTTAATTGTGCATTCTCTTTTCTGAACAACATACAATTATTACGACACACATGAATTGTATCATATGTAAAACCAATATCACCGGTCAACTTCCGAGCTTGATAGAATGACTCCGGAATCTTCGCTCCAACAAGGAGTACTTTCTTCAACAATACCAATAACTTGTCGAATGAGGTGTCTGACCACTGGTTCTAATCCTTTAGGTGTAACAATTCAACGATGAATGGCCGTTTACTAAATTTATTGCATCTAGGATATAATTCAGTACGCGCATCATCATGAATTTCAAAGAATTTCAATGCTTCTCCATCTGCAGAAGAAAAAGGATTACTCGATCCAACGACTTCATTTATTACATTATTGTCTTCAGGTTGAAACTCACGCATCATATCATTGAGAATTATGTTCATCAGATCAACTGTTCTCGAATAAACATTCATATGAATACATTCCAAGTGATGACATGAAACAGAATCTTCTCCATGACGTGTCCATGTCTTATAGTTTTTCAAAAACCCATTCAAAAACAAATGTTTTCTAACACTCTCTCGTTTGAAGAGATATCTATTTCCACATTTTCTACATGGAAAACTATCATATCGCTTGGAAATATGTTGGTGAAATCTATAAATTGCTTAATCCACTATAAATATTCAGCTGAAAACCTATCTTGCATATCAATCTAGCTCTCATCCATATCTATATTTATAATAGAAATCAAAAGATAAATATCTTATTTAAATTCTATATAAACACATATCATTAAATTTAAAAACCAATGACTTCAAAGATAAATTTGAATGATAAAAAACATTACATGTAGAGGACTTGACCACAGGTAATGGGGTGTGACTCGATTGCAGATTCATGATGGCGCAACGACTTGACAACAGGGGTTTGACGGCCACAATCGAAAGTGGCGGAACCGCTGGACAAAGCGTGGGAGGGTTCTACACGTCGGGGCATGATGAACCGGAAGGGTCCGACAGAGGCAGGATGCAAGGACTCGCCGGTGTGATGCAGCGGGGCCGAGAGGGGACGAAGGGGGCAGGACTATCCGAATGTGCAGCACAGGCTGTCGGGGACGCAGGTGGCACAACGCGGGGTTGGGGCAGGACTGTCTGATGGTGCAGTGTAGGCTGTCGGGGTTGCGGGTGGCGCAACGTGGGGTTGCGGGTGGCGCAACGCAGGGTTGGGGGTGGCGCAGTGTGGGGTTGCTGGTGGTGCAGGGGGTCGCCGGGGTTTCGGGTGGTGCAGCGCGGGGTCGGGGTCATCGGGGGTTGCTGGGGGTTAGGGACACCGAGGGTCAGGTCGCCGGGGTAGCCAGGGGTCACCGGGGCTCGCAGGGGCTTGCCCAGAGTCGGGGTCGCATGGGTCACCGGGGGTCGGGGTGGCCGGGGGCGGGGTCGCTGGGGGCGGGGTCGCGGGGTCGCCGTGGTTGGGGATGGTCATCGGGGTCAGGTTCGCGGGGTCAGGGAGGGGTCATTGGGCCCGGGGTCACCGGGGTAGGGGTCGCGGGGTCGGGGTGCGGGGTCGGGGAGGGTCGAGGTGCGGGGTTGGGGAGTGTAATTGGGGGGGGGGGGGGTCGGGAAATGGGGTAAAATTAGGTATTATGTGCATCAGCTTCCATTTGGCGGTCACTGTTGATAGCATTAGCAGCTGCCAAATGGTGGCCTCTATAGGTCTCCCGCCTCCAAAAGTAAAAATTCTAGTGGTGATTTAATTTGGAAAAATGGATTCAATATTTGAAATTGTAATAATTTATAATGTATAATAAGGTCAAATAAATTTTTTATATAAGTGATTGGTGAACAAATTAAAATTAACCACATTGATTATGGTAAAAAAACCAAATTCATAGTTTAAATCTATTTTTAGTAGGGGTTTTATAAACCTCGACTATAAAATATTCAAGAATATAGTGGAGATTTTTAAAACCCTTCAATAAATTTCAATCAATTTATTAAAAAGAATACACTTTCTCCCCCGAGCCCCCCACTTTTCCGTCGAGGACCCTACAACTCTCCCTCGAGCCCCCCCCACCATAGTATTTTCCCCTAATTAGTTGATCCAATAATTTTACCCTATCTGACACTGGGAATCGTCTTTTCTATATTTTCCACCATGATCCCTAATCGTGATCAATTTTCCAAGGTTTATTTTCCCTTGATCCCCTCAAACCCCCCTTTCTAGTATTGTAGTTTCAACTAAGCCCCACTAGCCCTTACCCTCACTTCCTATATGGTTTCCCCCATGCACCCAACACCTTCTCTCCTTACCTCACCTCCTACAGGTCTTCTCCCATGATCTATTCCCTCTAAAAGGTATATGTTATAAAATTTTACATTGGCTTTTCAAAGTATCTGTGGTATGATATTATTTATGTGTTTTATTGTTTATGGTGTGAAAAATCCCTCTGTATACTTAATATTTTCTCCTTTATGAATATATAGGATGTTTTCAGAGATACTCAATTAGTCCTTACACAAATATATGATTATAGAAATTATGTTTACAGAATTCATGTATACAAAATTTGTGTTATATTATATTACCGGTTGAACAATACAAAAATGATGTTTACTTAGAAATATATTACTTTAAAATATCTATATTTCACGATAAAATCATGTGATTATCCCAAATAATAATGATAGGGTTCATCTTTGGAACCATTATGGAACACCTATAGTATTAATTATACACACTACTTTATATGTTTGTGCTTCATCTCACTCATTTTAAACCACACACTAGAAAAAATTTAGTTTAAAATTGCATTCTTACTTTGTTATAAATTTTTTCATCAGCCTTATGATTTACTGACATCACTTATGTTAAGTTAAAACCTAAAAAAATAGTTTAAAAATCATTACTATTATGTTTATTCCATAATAATATCAATATACCATCATCACATTATGTCAAAATTTTCTCTCACAAAATATTCAGAGAGAGTCAACTATCAAAATTAGCTTGCATCATGTTATTGGAAAGAATGGATTTATATCCCCATAAGTATGGATTGAGAGTGTCATGAACACTCATAGTGGTACATTAAAACCACTAATTCTGTTATTTCATTTGGTATGAATAATTTAAGTGGTTCAACAAGAAAATCTGGTTTCCAAGTTTGAATATGACTCACTTGTATTAATATAATGTACCTCTCCTACTCAAATTTTAAATCCATAATTGATATTAATATTTAGTATGATTATATCTGATATATCTTAAAAGGGGAAATGGGTTATAAACAAATTAACTCTATTTTCTCATTGATAAAATCCATAAAGGGTTAAAATCCTCAAGCAGTCTCCAACAAGACCATTCATGTTCTTCCATCACCCATTATCCACTTTGAATATTCATTCCTCTTTAAGAACAAGGAAATCCACCTGCTGTTTTCTGTTCACTCCTAGATTAAATTATGGTTACTATCTATTAATGTTTCCATGAATCTTGGCTAGTTGATCTCTCCTTTATTTTTATGTCTTTATCGAAAATCAAGATAAAATATCTTTTCTAAAATAAAAAACTCCATAATATAAACATTGAGACATGGAGTATCAAATGGTAGAAACACATGTTTAATCTTTCATTTTATTTCCCAAATAATATAAAATATGGAAAATAATCATCTGTTTTAGCTTTCATTCCCTAATGGGAATAAATATTTAATATTCTAATGGAAGTGTGTTCCCAATCTGATCACTGTAATTAATTTCACAATATAATTACATTTTATATCACATCTACATTAACCATATTAATTTTAATAAAATCATTATATATATCGATGGCTCTAAAAATATTCTCCATCTCATGAAATTAAGGAAACATCCAATATGAATCTACATTTAGATACATTGAAATAATCATTACCACTAACAGAATCATCCTTATTGAAAAAAATACAACCATTAATCATTTTCTCTTCAAAACATCACGTGAATAAAATTTCTAGAGTTATTTATTTTCATTAAATATAATCTTGAAATTTTTTTGGATTATTTTAGTATTAAAATAATTAGTTTGTTTTTTTTTGAAACTTCTTGTATGATATTTTTTTAGAAGGAATAAGACCGTGGATGGTAAATTGAGATTCTTATGTTTATAGTTGATAACCAATGTTTTGGGCCTTCACGTTTAGACTAATGGAATATCTAATAAAAGATTTGTATGAAATTAATTTTAGTTTATGTTATTATTAATATTAAAACAATGTTAAGAGTATTTTTATGAAGAATTTTACAGGAATAAGGGGTGTGAAATTGTTTGTGAGGAAGTATCTTGTATCCTAGAGTGATATCCAAAACTATTAGAAATAGACGTCAACATTATCAATGGTTATGGGAAGGAATTAAATCCCTTGAAATTTAATGAAGGGGGTAAATTGTAGCGACTAATCCCAAATAATACTAGAGATAGTGTCTACTACCCTTATATTGATATTATTTCAAGGAATAAAATCCTAAAGGACCAAAGAGTTTAGATGTCTTGGGAAACCAAATATATACATACGAGTCTTGTATTATAAATAAATACGTTAATTAAAATATAATATTTATTATTTTGAGGAAAAATAAATTATTTTATCATTTGTATCCATGAATATCATTCTTAGTATACTAGTTGAATTCTGGGGAAAGAAAATAAATTTAATTGGGAATTAGAAATCCTCATAAATTGTTATGTAAAGTTGAAGCAATAATGAATTGATGAGAATAAATCTACATGGAATGGAAAATAACTAATAACACATTCCATTAAAATAACTTTATAGGGTTTAATAAATATGGAAATGTGAGAAATAGATAGACATGCCATTTAATCAATAAAATGAGAATGAAATGATTCCATGGATATTTTTATGTAATAGTCTCAAGGATAATAATAATAATAACTAGATTTTAAATAAAATGCATTATTATTATATTTAAAGTTTCTTAGGAACATGATACCTTTACCATCAATACCTAATCTTAGGAAAGATTAAATATGTGGGTAAAAACCCATCAATTATTCTATAGACTCAAACCATGATATCACTTAGTCCTTATATCAATCATGAGCTCATGAATACTGTTAAACATTTCATTTTCTCGTTTTCCCTTCATTATGCGCATATCATCTTATTTCCAAAAATATCTCAATCACTTTGAATACTACATTAGACCAATACATAAATATTCCAATACTCCATGATATAACATTATTTTGGAATCCCATTACATAAACACTTAATCATTCCACCACATCGTTGTCATATTCAACATCGCCAATAGTGATTGCATGTGACTTCCCTTTGTCCTTTGCCTTAAGCGGTTGCTCATGTCGATCATCACTAACCCTTGGATTAGGGAATTTATTAGCATAATTCCCCATTTCCTTGCACTTGAAGCATTGAAGTGTTGGTGGTGTGTTCTCTGCAGTGTTCGCTTTATTCACATCATTTGAAACCCTTTTTCCATTACTTCGACACTCAGATGCTCGATGACCTTCTTTTCCACACTTAAAACATTTTCTAGTCCCTTTAAGACAATCTCCACCATGCTTCTTTCCACACTTTGTGCATAAGGAAACATTCATCTTCTTTTCACCATTATTCTGAGATTTCTCCTTGAAATACCTCTTTCATTTCTTGTCAAAAGCATGAGATGGATATGTAACACCAACTTCCATTTCTACCTTGATAGCACAATGCACAATTTCTTCATAGCTACTGAAGTATCTTATAGATAATGCCCTTCAAAGACATGGGTTAAAGCCACTGAAAAATCAATCAACTTTACTTTCAGGTTGGATGATAATGCCAGATGCATACCTTGAAAGTCTTGTAAAATTTGCTTCGTATATACCAACAGATTCATCATCCTTCTGCTTCAGCTCAAGAAACTCCTTTTCCATATTTGTTCGAAGAATACGAGGGAAGTACGTACTGAAAAACAAGTTCTTGAACTCGTCCCATTCCATGGACTCAATTTAATCTCTTGGCCTCGTATTCTTGATAAGATTCCACCATTGATCAGCTTCACCTTCCAAACGATATACTGCTAAGATGACCTTATCTTGTTCAGAACATTGAAGAACTGAAAATATCTTTTCAGTGGTACTGATCCATTGTTCAGCAACAAGTGGATCGGAAGACCCACTGAAAGAAGGTGGATGTTGCCTTATGAAGGACTCAATAGAATATTGTTCCCTTCTCTGCTCATTTGGAAGTCCAAAATGATTCATAGCTTGTGTAAGTATAGAAATAAGATCTTTCACTCCATCTCCCATAACACTTGTTTGTTCAGGAGGACAATCATTGCATTTTCCATTACAGTGATCAACATGGTTCCTTCGGGTTCCAGCCATCGTCTAAAACCCAAAAAGAATAGTGTGAGAGGCAAAAATCATGATAGGGAAAAAAACATAATAAAGGGGGAGTACCTTCAATATCTAGCATCTTAGGTTAAATTCTAAGATCGTTACCGTAGTTCTAGGACTATATCCTATACGTATACTTATCCTTAGGGACATCCCTAGACATACCTTAGTAATATCTCTAGGGATCTCACTAACGTTTTCACATCCTAGTTTCCAAAGGTTGACTAAACCATTCCTCTGATACCAACTGTAGCGGTCTGGAATTACTTCCAGTGGACTATAATTGATACCTATTAGGGCACTCCATGGGCGGCTACACCACCTGGGCGGGACACACCACCATCCCCAGTGGCAGCCATTTCCTCAAGAAGCCCTTGGGCGGAGAGCCATGCTTCGTCCAATGCTCACATGTGAGAGTTCCCAAGGATCAGATACATTCCTACCTCCTTTGCCTCTGATACCAACTGTAGAGACCCGAAGCTTAATGTACAAGTACATTACATTACTTTTTTGGAATACTTATTACATAACCAAAACACACACACAAGGACCGCAATAGTTTAGTGTCTTTGAAAACTCGAAACGTAATCTTCTAATCATGGTGAAAGATCTTCAACATCTCCCATAAAGATCTTCCCTATTTTTTCTTACCTAAAACCTTTTTTTATATCCTGGGGAAAAGAAAACATAAAAATGGTGAGCTCAAATGCTCAGTAATGTTAAACAAAAGAAAAATCAGTCACCTCATATTCATAAGAACAAACATTTTGGAAATCTTAACCTGCAAAAGAGATCATAATATCATAACATGGAATAAATCATACTAATGAAATGAAATCCCAATAATAATAACATAAAACATGAAACATTGTGGCATACACACATAATCATAGAGAATCATATCTTATTAGGCAAGACTCATTGCCAGGACTATCTTAGTGGACAAATTCCATTTCTGAACTGAGTCACCCTCATTTCAGTCCTGTTTCACTGAACCAGTATAACCTACCGTTCCAGCCATGTCTATCTCATGAGATATAAAATCATTACCCAATGCATTGGAGGTAGATATAGGTCCCACCCATCTCATAATGATACCATTCTTATGTGTGCCACAAAATCATAAACCATACATCTTAGCATAACCCATGTAATAAAAATGGGAATCTTTAAACATCGTGACATCATAAAACAATTCATATAAGATAAAATAATTCATAAAAATATTTCCATCACAATATAATCAAATCCATGTAATAATAGGGATAGAAACAGAACCCTATATTATCTTAGATGGAAAAATAATTTTCATAAAACTCTTGAACTCCATTCTTGAGGAAAATATCCTTTCTACTTCAAAAACATTTTTCCTTTCTTAACATGTCATACAATTTTAAACTAAAAGAAGTTGATTAAAAATAAACTTGAAAACTTGTAAAGGAAGCTTCTTGAAAATAATGTTTTAATAATCCATTCATGCCGTATAAGTTAAAAAAAATTCTTCTCGTACTTTGTCGGAAAAGTCAAAAAGTACCTCGTACGAAAAATGACAAAAGATTCCTTTCATATCCATTACTAAAAACTCACTGAAGGGTAAAATTAGATTTAAAAAATTTTAGGTGGATGGAAATAATATTACATATTGAGGAAACAAGGATGTGGATGATAAAATACACCCCAGTAAATACTATATTATAAACAATCTCGGATAAAAATGAGATTGTGATATTTCCCTTACCATATGTCCGATATGCTTTGTACGTATCTGAACATACTGTATAATGATTTAAATAATTTCATTAACTTATTACAGAATCATATTAATTTTTATGATATCATATATGGTTCACTTATGACTTTATATTACCCGTTCTTTTGTAAATTCAATGTTAAAGAAGCGTTTTGGGTAAAATCGTTTCATTTATCTTAGGTGTTTGGACTTGTTGTTATTGACATTATTATTACTTATATCATGATTTACTTACATAATATAAAACATGATTTATATATCATATATATTCGGTATATATATATAATAGATAGATAAATGAAATGAAACACACTGTTCATGGAGATGGCAGTCCGTACGTACGCATGAACGCTGTTTTCCTTTCCTTATTGTCTTGAATGGAAGTAAGTATATGACATAGGTATATATATATATATATACATAAATCCAGTAGATTTAACATGTCATATATTTCATTATTATTCATTATATACACTTTATAATCATTCATGAATGGTTAATGTGGAGAATGAATCTCATCGCGTCGTGGAGACGGTAGTCCGTACGTACGCACGAGCGATGATATCGTTCCCATGGTCGTGGAATTGTGTTGAAGTGTATGTATACTATTTCATTATCAATTTAACTTTATAATAATCATATATATTTATTCATTACACCATTATACCCATCCAATTAAGGTGGTGGCGGAAAATAGATTACACCACAGCGTGGAGACGGTATTCCGTACGTACGCATGCGCGGTGATTTCCTTTTTCTGTAGGATGGATAGAATGTTAATTAGAGTTGTTTCATATATATAATAACATATCAGTATATAAGAAATACTTATTTTATTATTTTATCATGAAACAACTAAATAAGAAGAAGTTGACGAAGACAGAAATCGAAAAAGATCAGTAATGGATATTACCTCTTTTTGACGCGCCTTCACTTAACCTCCACTTGAAGAACTAAAGATGGTCTTTGAAGAATAACAGGACCTCTAGGATGATACTAGGGAAGTGTAGAAGAGATTTTGGCAGGGGTTGGCTGAGCTTGAATGCTCAAATTGGTGTGAGGAGGAGAGGGAGGAGGATCCCTTTTATAAGGGAGGAGAGGGGCACCTTAGGAAAATCTCGAAATATTATTTTATATTAAGGTTAAATTCGGTTTATAATGGTTCCAAAGGGTATTATTTCGAAGCCAAAGTGGGGATGCGGCGCAATCCTATAATCCAATAGGATTTATAAAAGTTTAGGTTATTATTTTAACCTTATCAATTAGATTTAACTCTAAGTTAAATAATTTAACTTTTACCGTGTCTTTTTGTTTTCTTACACTATATGGTTAATAAACATACTATATCAAGCCAAAAGAACCCCCAAGTTGTTTATTATTAATATATATAACCGTATCTAAGTCATTTGGCCGAACCTTAGATTTTTAGGAATAAAATAACAATTAATAATAAACTATTTTTTTAGAAAACTAATTTATGTCAATTTTGACACTATTTGGTACATGATTTTTATGAAATTCATAACAGAATGATAAGTTCGAACCAAGTTAATTAAATCTACAATAACATGTCATATTAACCTATAAAATTAGTGTAAGTCATAAAAAGTCTCAAATTACATTTATTTGGGCATTTATAACATCAGTTATGTCAATATTTCATTAATAAGACAATTACTGCATCATCTCTGTGTCATAATAAATGATAATTATATAATCCCTAAAAATTCTAAATAAATTTCTATGATAACTATAATTGTATTATATTTCTGGAGACTATTCATGTTATAAGTTTCATGAATTTTATCACTAAATTATAATTATTATACTTATAAGATTTAAGAAAGTGACATGTTGTCACATTCTTTGGTTTTAAAAATAATTAAATTATTTTCATGAACAAAAGTCCATAAAATGAATCTAATCCGACCCTTAGGTTATATGGGTCTACTTTTAGCCATCCAATAGGATTTTTCCAAGTGTTATAGTAATGTTATAATCTTATATTTACCCTTAATTACCCGATTTACCTTTAACTATAGTAAATAAAATTTACCATTGTTAATATTCACAATGCCCAAAAATAAAAAGTAGCTTTTTAACATAATTTGGACCCACTGATTCCAAATATGGAGTCCATTTTTCCAAATTCAACACAAAAAAGATGCAGAAATTAAATTAAAATTAATCTCATGGGTGAAAGAAAACAGGTTTTTCTTTAAAACATTACAAAAGATTGAATTGATTTAACCTACGAATTCAAGGTAAAATCAATGCTAATGACATATATTATATTAAATTGTAAAAATATATTCTATTTATACCTTAAAACCATTAAATATTATAATTTTACCACATAAGATATTACGATGAAAAAAGTTGTTTTTAATTAAAATATAGCGTGTTTTTACTATTCATTAAAATATGAAAGTTATCGGAAAATATCATAACTTTATGTAATGTAAATTTTTATATCCTAATTCAAAATAAGAATTTTATTTTGTCAAATAGAACTTATAAACATGTCAGAAACTAGATTTAAAGTGGGTGCTCCATCAAAAGGCGGCAAAACTGCATTTTTTTAAAAAATACTTATTTTACGTGAAAAATTTATTTTGTTCATATACCATGTTCTAGAAAATGTGTAAGATGAATAATAATGTTATAATATTCAAAATTTAGTTAATACTATTCATAAAGGCTAGTTCATAACAATATTATAGTAATATATCGTTGTTTAGTAAAACCCGGTATTGCGTACAACACACGCTATCGAGGAAGGTCGTGATTGCGTGTAATGCAAGCCAAGTCAGGGTTGCGTTCTGTGCAATAATCCTTCGTTGTTTTGTATTTCAAAATCCAACAATATTTCATTTATATATTGAATATATATATATATATATATACTCAATGATGCGTAGAATAACTATTATCAAAATTGTGTGTAACACTATCCCGAAATAGTGTTGCGTATACTGCAAGCGAATATGGTGTTGCGTATAGCACAAGGTAATCTTGGTGTAGTATACAACACAATACATTAATGAAATTAAAAGATTATTTTTCATAAAATCTCGGGGCGTTACATTTTTCTTCCCAGGGTGGTAATGGATTTAGCAATCATTATCCTTAATGTTCTCTAACCATATTTGTTGGCGCATATTCATCTCTTGTTGTATGAATATATATTTGTGACATTTATGATATTTATTTATTCCAAAAATCTCTTCAATGAGATAATTCCCCCATATATTCAATGCAATGATCAAAGTTATAAACTCAAGGTCATGATTAGGATATTTTTTCTCATGAATTTTTAACATCCTTGGGGCATAGGTAATAAATTTCTTTTTATGTATCAACATACAATAGAAAACCTTCTTTGAATTATTTTTGAATACAATTAAAATCTCCCCACTTGAGGGTAGTGTTTGAATATGGTTATTTATAAACCACTTCTTCAACTCCATGATTCTTTCTTCGCATTTTCCATTCCGAGAAAACTTGACTCCCTTCCGAGTTATCTTAGTAAGAGGGTTTGAAAATCATGATATATTTCACAAAAATTTGTGATAATATCTAACTAACCCTAGGAATCTATGGATATCCATCACAGATGTCGTCTTTGGCTGCTTCAGAAAGATCCATAAATATCCAATTTCTCTTGATGATATTCCCCAATAAAGAGACTTCTTTCAAATAAAACCTAATATTTCTATACTTTTTATAGAGCTTCTCTTTTCACACGGTCTTTGGTATAGTTAATGTATACTTATAATTATCCTCCTTGGTTTTGTAGTATACTAGAATATCCTCTATAAAGACTACAAATTTTTTTTTGAGGTAATATCAAAATTCTCTATTCATCAAGCTCATGATGATTTTTAGAGCATTAGTGAGTCTGAAAGGCATCACTATGAATTCATAGTGCCCATACATTTTATTAAAATTAGTCTTAGAGATATCCTCCTTCTTCACCCTTACATGGTAATATCCCTACCATAGATCCACCTTGGAGAAGTATTGTGCTCAACATAGCTGATCAAACATGTCATCAATTCGTGGAAACAGATACTTGTTCTTTATCGTGATTTTGTTGAACTTGTTATAATCAATGTAATGGATAATGGAAACATTCTTCTTATTGATGAATAGGACTGGTACACCCCATGGTGAAGCATTTGGGCATATATTCCATTTATCCGTATAAACCCTTTATCTGAATTATCCTATAGTTGGTTGTTTAGATCCTTACGATCCACATTATCTATTATATAAATATTCTTGGATATTGAAAATTCCCCTGGTATATGATCAATCAATAATTTAACATCTCTTCTAGGAGGAATACAAAACAATTTCTTTGAAAACAAATCATCTAATTCACTCACAATAAGAATTTCTTCTAGGATGGTTTATTCTATAGACTCAATAATATGAGAATGATATACATGCCTATAGTGTATTAATATAAATGTTTGATATGATGGTGATAATTAATATTCATCCCCATCCTTCCACTTGTATAGAATCGGGGGTTGATTAAACATATGGTGAGGTATTTCCCTCTAGTAGAAATTAATGAGGGGTCAATATAGGGAAATAAAATCCATAACAAGAATTGCATCAAATTATACAAAGGGAAGTATGATGAGTGTTTTGGGAAGTTCAATCCACAAATAGTGAAAGGGGAGGAGTCATATTCATGGGATTCTATAATTTCCCCATTTTTCATTTTCATCAACATCTCTAGATCCATGATTTGTGGTGGGGATTGGATTGTTATACTAATATTTTGAGTTATAAAATATTGTGTAGAACCAGAATAAAAAAGTATTTTCTCTATTCAGGAATGAATAACCTTCAAACTTTTCACCACTTTCTTTTTGGTATTCACTTCGGTGGTAGTGATGGAAAAATCTCACACTTTCTTCCTTGGATGTTGTTGGTTACCTCTAAAACCCTTAGCTCAGGGCACTGGTTCTGAATGTTCTATGGATCATGGTAGTTTTAAAAATAAACAATGTGTTGAGGATTGAATAGAGTGTTCCTTTCCTCTATTTTAGTGTAATGTCTCCACCCCAGTTACCCATATTTGGTGCATTACCACATAACATTAGCATGATCACAAGCAATCAAATCCTGAAATACCGATTAGTTTAGTATATTTTGAAATACTAGATACATTCATATGTTTTAAAATACTTTATAAAATAAAAAACTACATCAACATACTCTCCATAAGCCACACTCATATCCCTTAGAATATCCCTACAAGAATGTCATAATATACTTCTTCACATCCTGGGAAAAATAAAACTTAGAAAGGGGTGATCTCAGATGCTGAGTAAGGATAACAATATAGTGGAAACATTCATAAATAAGCATAAACATTTAAAGAAATGTAAGAAAAAATAGAAGCCTTTTAAACATTAACTTAATCATAATATGGAAGTGAAAAAATCAACTAATTCCATTTACTTATTCACATAGATATTCTACTAGTCAAATAATCACATGAAATATCAATATCCACATAAATAATTATGGAATATATAATTCCAGGCTTTATAACCACGTAGTCAAGGCCTTGTGCCAAGAATACAAATAATATTTTGTCTAGGCCTTTTGACAAGAAACTAGTTTGTCTCATGAGACCTATCGATGTATCAAGGAGCTATAGCGGGCTCCACCTGTCACTTACTATGTCCAATGCATTCCTTATATAAAAAGTTATAACATAACATAAACATTCATATTAAAACTAGAATATTAAATGTAATTAATATATCCAAAAACCATGTATGGTATAAAAATCACACATACACATCCAAACAAATCAAATAACCTTAAATACAATATGAATGTTTTGTATCAAAATAAATCAACTTCAAACAAGATTAAAATCCATCAAAGGATGTTGACATAGATGAAATAAAAACTTTTTTAGAGAAATATTTCATTCTATTTTTAAATCATTTTAAAGAAATATAATTATAAATGAAAAAATCTATTTTGAAAATATTCTTATAAGCTTGTATGGGAAGCTTTGATGTTGATATAATGGAAGAAAATAGCCACACCCACTGTATAAGATAAAAAAAGTCAATCTTAATTTAATTTTGTCGAAAAGGTCATAAAGTACCTTGATTGGAAAATGACGGAAATATTCATTTCAAAAAATATATGGTCAAATAAGGGTATAAATGTCTTTAAACTATAGTATATTAAATAGTAAAAAAATTTGAATTATATTTTTAAGAATACACGGATATGGATGATAAAGATGTCCCGGTAGATACATACGTAAAAACAACCTCGGATAAGAAAGAGACTGTGAAATTAACGCTTACCATATACATTTACTTGGTCAAGGTTAGGGTAAAATCTTGTATAATTGATAAATAATCATTATTACATTATACAAGTACCATATAAATTAATATTATATCATACATGATCTTTTAATATTGCATTGTTAATGATATTTTAGTAGTATCATCGTTTCAGGTGTTAACTGATTTTTTTTCCTTTATATGCATGGTTAGGTAAGCCATGTTTTTTATTCATATAATGTATTTTATTTATATACATAATGATAATATGTTAATAACAATTATTTTTAATCATAAAATTAAAATTATTCTTGAATGATTACGATGTGGACTGAATCTCATGTCGTTCGTGGAGACATCAATTTGCACGTACGCACGAACAACAATATCATTCTTTTGAAATTAAAATTGTATATAATTGGATGGTATATCATATATAAAATAATAATTAACATGTTATATTTATTATTTAAAACATTTATAATCATTATTATACCCATCCAAATGATGAAGTGTTTGAATATAATACTACACCACGACGTGGAGACGGTAATCCGTACTTACGCACATATGGTGACTTTTTCATTTATAGGATGGGTAGAATAATGAATATGGTTATACCATTTTTATAAAAAAATAAAAGTATATATAATATACTGGATTTATTATTTTATAATTGAAAAACAATGAAAGAGGAAGTGGAAGAAGAAAAGTACTTGAAAGAGGTGATGAAATATTTACCTCTTCTTTGGGTTCTTCCTTTTGATTTGATCAAAAGGGCTACTTAGGATGGCTTTATGAATAAATTATGGACTCTATGATTAATTTAGGGCATTCTATAGGTTATTTGGGAAGGGTTTGGCTGAGCCAAATGGCTTTGAAGGTGTCAATTTGAGAGAAGGGGAAGTGACCTTTTATAAGAGAGGTGAGGGTCTCTTTAAGAAAATCTTGAAATGTTATTTTATAATAAAATCATTTTTGTTTTACAATCACAAAAAAAAATATATAATGGATAAGGTGGGTATGAGTCACAATCCTCTCAACCAATAGGTTTTAGACAGGTTTAGGTCATTATATTAACATTATTTTTTAGATTTAACTATTTGTTATATTGTTTGACATTTGCCATGTCTCTTGGTGTTTTTATATTATATGGTTAATAAACATAATATAAAAATCCTCAAGAACCACAAGTGGTTCATTAATGACATATATAATATTATTTAAGGCCTATGTTCGAGCTTAAGATTTTTAGGAATAGAATAACAATTAATAATATAATATTTGTTTTAAAAACTCTTTTACGTCAATTTTGACAATATTTGGTACTTTTTTTAATTTATAACAGCATTACTACATAGAAAAAAATTCATTTAATCAACCCTAACATGTCATATTAGCCTATAAAATTAGTGGAATTCATTAAGAGTCTAAAATTATATTTATTTGGATATTTATAATATTAATTATTTTATTCTTTCATTAATAAGGTAATTACCACATCATCATTGTGTCATAATTTTTTTTTATTTAACGTCTAAAAATTATAAATAAAATAGCATTATGTATGAAATATTTTCTTCTTTGTAATGAATATTTATAGTATAATTTATCTTATGTATAACCTTATATTAAAATTGGTTTAGTTATTAATCATTGATTTTAACTCCTTTAACTTTTCTTTAAATAAAATAATAATAAATGTCCTAATCTAATCCAATTAGACCAAAAAGGATCATATTTCATTCATAAGGTTGTTTTTGTCCAAATTATACTTATCCAATTGAATTGGTACATGTGTTATGGTAATTGTGATATCATTTTTACCCATAATTACCCTATTTACTTTAAACCGTGGTAAATATAAGTCAAAAGTCACTATTCACCAAAAAATTATTTTCATATTATTAAACCACATTTTACATACTGATATTAGCAAGATATCTCAAATTGTTTCAAATACAACTCACAGGAGCTGTAAAATTATGTTTTATACAAATGAGAAAATGCTCCTAGGAGGTGGGTAAAAGAAGGTAAAAAGTTCGATAAAATTTTATATATCTAAAATTATTATAAAATGACTCCAATGAATTATGTTGAACATATATATGTATTATGTATCTATTTTTACCTAAAATAAATTTAAATAAACTAACTAATTATTTAAATAAAAAGTCGGTTTAAACCAATAACACAATGTTTTTTCACTATTCATAAAAATTTTAATGTTTTCATAAAAATACCAAAAATTCACCCTAAACTAATTTCATTATTCCAAATCCAAAAATGAAGTTCATTTTAAAAGAGAAAATTTATAAAATTTTAAAAAGTGGGTATTACAATTCATAAAGGCTGGTTTGATTTGTCATGGTGTGTTAAAATCTCGAATTTGCGTACAATGCAAGCAATTTCATTATTCAAAGGGAAACGTATCGTGGAAGCATGGGGTGTTACTTGTAGTAAAGGGTTTTTCATACCCAATATCATTGGTTAGGTGACCTTCATTCCCACACCTAAATCATTTCCTTGTCTCGTTAAAACAATTTATCAGGTGCTTCTTTTGAGACTTTTGAAAATCTTGGTGCTATATATTTTATCACTATTCGACTTATCCATCGAGACGACATAATTAATGTCCACTATATAATTCTTATCCACATGATACCCCTGAGATTAACTAATCTCCATATCATCTTTGAGGGAACATCAGAAAATATACTCATAGCTTTTAAAGTCATGGATAACCCGTGATTTTTCTAGGCTAGGTTTTAGCCAACCAAATAAGTGTTTAACCTTGCATTCAGGAATAAAGAAAAAACTAGAGGTTTGTCATACCTATCTTGTGATGATTTCTGAATATTCCCCAACATATTTTATTCATCTTATTATGTTTAAGGAAATATATTTCCATATTAAGATGGTGGTTGTAGGGAAAATATTTTTTGAAAAACATTTTCCAGAACTCCTTCCATCCCATTGCCACAATATCTCCCTCAGGCTTCGTATTTTTTATCAATGTCTTGTATTGATCAACATTATCCTCGGTATGATAATACTCCAGAAGAACCTTATCTTGTTTGGAACATTGAATGATGTAGAATATCTTCTCAATGTAGTTTATCCATTCTTTGGTGATTGATGGATCAGATGATCCATTTAAAGTAGGAGGACTTTTTCTCACGAAGCTCTTAATTTTGACTTGTTCATTATTGGGGGGGGGGGGGCTGGACGTTCCTCTTGATCCATGTTTCTATTCAAAACATCAGATAACTATGACATTTTCATGAAAAATGATCTTATTTTGACTCTCATAGGATTGAGCATCTCATCAGAGCAGTCATCAAATTGATCTTCACATCGGTTGTTATCCTGATTCATCATATTACTGACCACTGGCTAGAATAAATGGAAAATCAGGGGTATGTATTTTAAACTGTTAATCACGAAAATGGTAATCCAATTATAAAAAAGGGATAACTTATAAATTAAATTTATTTCCATAACTTATGAATTTCTGTGCATCGATCTATGTTATCCATGATCTACTCCTTAACATATATTCTTAGGGGCATTTTTTTGTTGACAAACTAATGGTTCAAACTATGCTTATGAATTTGCAAAATCATATCCCTTGGGAGTGTTGAACCAAGAGTGCATCCATACATATTTTTGTTGACCATTTCTTGTTCGAGTCTTTCTCTAAGCCGTGTTTTTATGTTTTAACGCATGATACGTCTATGTGAGAGCGACCTGTACTTGTTTGTATTCTAACAGAGTTTTATTTTCATGATAAACCGGTTACTCTATACTCACAAAAATTAAATGATTCTTTTATTGTTCTTAGTCTTATCCTTAAGTCTTCCACTAGAGTTTTCAAATCATAATCCCAAAATTCACTAAAACTATCCTTTGATACCAACTATTACAACCCTTTACTTCATTTCATATTTAAGCATGATTTATTGAATAAACATTCACTTAATAAAACATAGAAAATCGAGAGGTATAGTGTATTTGGGGATTAGTAACGTTACATAAAAACATATAACATGAAATACATATCATTATTTAAATATTATTTTACATGAAACCAGCGTTTTATCAGACATAACATTGCATTGGATAACCTGGGGACTGACATAAGATCAGTGTACGCAATAAATCCCAGTAAGGGATTAAAGAGGGAATAACATGATGAATAAAATAAATGTTAGGAAATAGGGATATCAATGGATCATAAGAGAAACATTAACATAAAGGCATGATATAGTATGATTATCATAACATGGAAATGTGGATCCAACTTAAAACAATACATAATTAACATAAAAGAATCAGGTCAAAACTTATCCCAACATGGATGAAAAAAGTATTATAAAGTAATCAAGTAAATTAATATCCTAACAAGACTATTCATGATACTAAACATATCCCATGCAATGGAGCGCTATCAGGGAGCACCTTTCGTAATCTTTTCAATCTCATGCTTAAGTGGGCCACATAGAACACATCCCATGGATTTATTCTACATGATCATTTATTCCACAATCAAGGAATGTGGAGTAAATACATTTAAGTCCTCAATAATAAATTTTATTTCAATAAAGTTGAATACCCTTGATATATGAATGGGAATTATATTCACTACAGGATGATTTTGGCACTGAAAATTGCAGTACAATTTTGGTAGCATAACGACGTCATATTGAAATTCATTAAATAGGTTGATGAGAGAGAAAATGTGTCTATCATAATTTATATATGAAATGGAAAGTTTTTTATCATGGAACATAATATTCCAACACATAAAATGGAATTTAAGAATCATAATATAAAAGAAGTTCTTTAATGGGAAGATGGAGAGATAAAACCCTTAAAGAATTTTGGCAAGGTAAGGAGTGTATATAATGGATCATGTATGGATTAATAAGAGTGTAATGACGATATTATTATTTAAAAAACAATTGATCATATGGGGATTATGTATGTTCATATCCCAATGTATGTAAACTTAAATTAAAAGTCATGACATAAAAGAGGAGCTTTAAGGAAAATGAGAGAGAGAGATTCCTTACATGGATGTTTGAACCCAAAGGCTTGGGAGAGGGGTAATTCATAGAAACGTGGGGAACTATGGGAGGAATCATGGGAGTAGGGGAAGAGGGTGGTTATGCTTCAATGATATTTTTTAAAATTAAATGTGTTCACAGTTGTGTTTATATAGGAAATGTGTGGGAATTATTTATTATTTTGGTTTTCCACACTACATGCTAAAATATTCGAAACCACTAACCATACAATGGTTTTGGAAAATGGTTTCTTAGAAACAGAAGTGGTATAAATTATTGTAAATGAGTAAGATAAGAATATAATAAAAAATTTCACTTTATAATGTGGAGGTGAGTCACACCTTCATGGAAAAGAATTTGAATTGGTAAAATATTTTATATGTCTTGGAGGATTCACTAAGGATTTAGAAAATAAATAAAATAGAACAAAAATTATATTATTTTAAAGTAAAAAACCTACATTTTGTATTGGAATAATTTTATAGTATTTTATTACTTCAATATTAGGACATTATGATGTCATAATATAAACTATATATTTATACGGTATTTATTTTTTACCCAAAAAATCCACTATATCAGAAAATTATGAAAAAAATTTCATTGGATAATTTTGATGTCCTGATTTGAAAAATAATATTCATTTTATCTAAATAATTTTATAAATATAAGAATTTTTACTTTTAAAATAAATACCGAACTTTATTGAAAATTGACGGGTTTGGACAAAAACTGTATTAAAGCATTAATAAAAATTACAATTGAATTCATGAAAATTATACAATGATTTATATTTAATAATAGTAATTTAATAATAATTTTTTTAAAAAATATTATTTAATAAAAATTACATTTATTCATAAAAATATATTTCTTAATTGAATTTGAATATTAACCAAAAATACAATTTGTGCTCTCAAAATCAATTACAAATTAACAATAAAAAAATGAAAGTATTTTTATTATTCTGTATTTTGCGCTCTAAAAATAATTTACAAATTAACAATAATAAAATAAAAGTATTTTCATTATTCAATACATAAATATTTTCCATAATAATAATTCTAGGGTCTTGTTACCCATCCATTTATTAACCAGAAAAAACCTTAAGAGTATGGTGCACAATGGTGTGGCTTTCATGGGGTCTTTCAGTGAACATGGTTTGGTTCATGATCCCAATAAGCTTCAACTTCTCCCGTAAATGATTTTCTCATGCTTAAGTTGTTTCCACTCTTATTGGGTTTGGTCAAGGGAAAATCCCAAAAAATTATCTCCCTTTGAAGATCTAAAAAATGTGCTTTATAGGGTATGATTCTACTAGTTGATGTCATCACTTCATGTGTATGTGTCAAAATGATTTGTTAAACCATTATATTTATACTAGTCATTTGATCATTGTTCTATGTCTATATTATCAATGGTAATGATATATAACTTTCATTGAAATCCAATTTGATATAATAAAACAAAATGAGTTCATGTTTTTTCTACATCTATACAAAATTTTATTATGGAAAAATAATTTCATTCATAAATATTTGATTCGTTGTAGTTTTGAAAGGAATCATTCCATAATTTTCCAAACTACGCACATTATTATCTTTTCAAAAAGTTATGGGAATAATGTTTTTTTAACTTATATGGTGTGAGAGACTATTTTTTCCATTATGGCACCTTAACATTTTGAATCTTCTCTTACAAGTTTACATAGTTATTTTAAAAATATTTTTTTATTTCTTAATTGCGTGACCTTTAAATGATTTAATGTAAAAATAGATATTTCTCTCAATGAGTTTTAATTTATTTATTCGATTATTTTCATATATGTCAACATCAATTAGTGGATTTTATGCTTAATTGAGGTTGATTTATTATGATGCATTCTTCCCTATTTTATTTAAGGGTTTATGATATATTTGAAAATGGATATTCTATTTTAATACCATTCATGTTTTATGGTTAAAGTATTAACATTTCGTATGCTAGTTTTAATATGAATGTTTATGTTATGTTTTACCCATTTCATAAGAGGAATCCATTAGACTTAGTAAGTGATGGGTGGGGCCTACTATAGCCTCACTATGCATTGGTAGGTCTAATTAGACAAACTACTATTTTGCATAAGGACATGATGGTATGATTATTTATGGTATTTGCATGAGGCGTTAACACTATGGTTATGATGTTTAGAATTATGTATTCTCTCAGTATGAGTTTAGTAATTTTTATTTCATGTGATTATTCAACGATTATAATATCTATTATAACATTTTAATGGAATTATTTGATTTTTTTTCATGCTATATTATGATTAAGATTCTGTTTAAAAGGATTGTGTTTCAGTTTTATACCTTATATTCAATGTTTATGCATATTTATAACAACTTCTGTTATATTGTTTATCATTACTAAGCATCTGAGCTCACCCATTTATTATGTTTCATTTTTCCCTTGTATGTGAAGAAGAATATTATGACTTACTTATAGGGATAATCTAAGGGATATGAGTGTTTTCAAAGGAGATAATATATTGATTTTAATTTCAAGATCTAATTTAAAACTTATGTTTGTATATAGTTTTTCCAAGGCTACTAAATCAATCAGTACATAAAGACTTTATTTCTTAAATTCATGAAAATGTAATAAAATAATGCATCAAATTTTTGTAATTGGGGTCATGGGGTTAGAACTGGTATCAAAGGATGTTTAGTTAAACCTTGGAAAATAGATTTAGAAAAACCTTGATTAGGTAACATTACCTCTAAGATAGGATTTGAGGATAAGTATATAAGAACAACATAAAATTTTGTTAATTTAGTGATTATGTGGGTATTACTATAAAATAAATTCCTATCTGGATTCTATATGTATATGTGGTTATGATATAAATGTACCTAGGAGTAACAACTCTGATAAGGTGTTTTGGCCTTGACTCAGTGTAACCTGGTACATAACAATGGGACATTCTACAGAACTAGTTAGACAATCTTGGGGGATATTTAGTGGATAATTCATATTTTTATTACAAACCAGTATAAAGGATTTATGATTAAAAATGTCTCCAATGAATCCATTTTTAGGATTATGGATTCGATTTGAACAAATTTTTCAATATATGTTTAGTATCTTATTAGTTTGAAATTATTCATTATGATTCATAATCTAATATATATTTTTTCAATTATTTAGAAATGAAACATAATAGAATGAATAGAAAATGTTTGAATACATGTAATCCTTGTAGGGATTTCCCCCAATGAAATATAATGATAGTGGAGCTAGTGATACAACTGGTGCTGAACAAATCATAAATATATTGGGACAACATACTCATGTTATGAATAATTACACGACCCATATTGAGAGGTCTGACACACAATGTTGAGGAACTGTATTATACCACCTCACGAGACAATAGCCCACAACATTCAATGAGACAACAAATCCATTTTTATCTTACCAAATTATTAGTTCCCTTGAAAAATATTTCTTTCTTTGGCAAGTAACGAATGGGAAAACATTGGTATGGAAGTCTACCGTCTATCAAGATATGCAGATCAATGGTGGTCATTAATTAAAAACACGAAGGATGATGAATAGGTATAAAATATGGAATGGAGGGAATGGAAATAAATATTTCTAGAAAAATACATTCCTCGTGATCTACAAGCAGATTTTGAGAGGTAATTTCTGAGTCTATGGTAGAAAGAGGATGAGAATGTTGAAAAGTATGAAGCTCACTTATCATGGTTAGAAAGGCATGATTCACACTACAAATATAACCCAATAAGTAATATTGATCAATAAATTGATAGATTAAAACCATTCTTTCAATGGGCATTGGTCTCACAATTTTTCTCATTGTATGAATATATTGTATCATGTGGTATCAAGACAGAAAAGGAATTATCTAAGCCTTATGACATTAATCAATTTAAATAGAAGAAGAGGGCTGCTAAATACTATAGAAAAAGAAATAAGGGTAAGAATGGAAATGTTTACTTCTCACCCAACAATAATTGAGGGAAGAAACACCCTGGTACATTCCTAATAGGGATTGGAGTTTTTTACAAGTGTGTATGAAAAAGCAACAAATCATGTGATTTTAAGTTGAAGAAATAAGCTATCAATGTTCATTGATACAATTGTAAAAATATGGGACATTATACAAATGACTTTCCTATGCATCAAGGAATATTTCCGTCGAATATTCCATGGAATTAAGGATATTTTTTTGTGATCACAACTATTGAGGATGAAGTTCCTAATGATGTGGTGGTTCGTACATTAATCTTTTTCTCAAATTTAGCCAAAGATTTACATGATTATGGATAATAGAATTCATTTATATCTTCCTAGTTTTCTTTAATGTATAGATACTTCCAATTCACTTTAACAAGGGTATTGTTAGTCAAACACCCAAAAGATAGTCTCATTATAACAAAGTTGTTTGAGGAAGTTCCCATTATAGCATATATACTTACTTTATCTACTGAATGTATCATCATACCTATGGTAGAATATGATATAATCCTATTTATAGTCTTGTTATTGAAATATTATTCTAAAATGTTTTTTGACAATAAAAAAGTTGTGATTTATGAGAAATATATAGAAAACATTATCTTTAGAGTAAAAACTACATCACCAGATTCTTATCAGAATGCCCCAAGTGGCATTACTAAATGAGATTCTTAGGGAGGAAGAGGGAATAACATATAGGGATGAATAAATATATTTTCAAATTGAGTATGAACCTATTTTACATTAATATGTTGATGTGTTGACAGAGTATTTACTTTAACATCCTCTAGAGTTGGATGTTGTTTTTACTATTGATATGATCCCTAATGCAAGGCTAATATCAAAACCCCCCTATAGAATGGGCATGTTGAAATTAGTATAGCTGAAAAAACAACTAGAGGATTCGATTAATAAGTAATTAATTCTCCCTAGTGATTCTATATGTGGAGAAGAAGTTATTTTAGATAAAAATAAAGATGGATCAATGTAGTCATGCATTTACTATAGAGAAAAACAATATTATTATAAAAATGAACAAATATCATCTACCTTGAATTGATGATTTATTGGATAATATTCATGGATCCCATTATTTTTTTGAATATTGACCTTCATTTTGGATATCTACAATTGTTTTTATAAACAAGAGATGTTCCAAATCCATCATTTCAAATGAGTTGTGGTCCTTTAAAATTTTATAGTAATGCAATTTGGATTGACTAATTCAACCTCTATTATCATGGATCTAATGAATATAGTGTTCAAGGAATATCATGATGGGTTTTTCATAGTATTTATTTATGATACCTTGGTATACTCCAAAAACTATGAAGACAATGAAAACCACTTAAAGAAAAATTATAAAGAATCTTGGAAGAAATGAACTGTATGGGATTTTAAGAAAATGTGAAATCTGGTTTCAGTAAATTTATTTTAATGTCCATATTGTCTCTAAGGATGGAATATCTCTTGATACTGAATAGAAAAAGGAAATCCAATATTTTCAAGCACTAACAAGTGTAACCGAGGTACATATTTTTATTGGATTATCTTGTTACTATCGGCATTTCGTACATATTTTAGGCCGATTGCCAAGCCCATTTACTAAGCTCACATGTAAAGGGATTAAATTCATTTAGAAAAAAGTGTGTGAATATTGTTTTGAATAATTTAAGGTATGATTAGTTAACTCTCCTAACATGTATTTACCAAGTAATAATGATGGGTTTTTTATTTATATTGATTCATCAAGGAAATTACTTGGTGGTGTTATTATGAAAATTGATAGATTTATTAACTATGTGTCAAGCCAGTTGAAAATTCCTAAAAAAAACTACACAACACATTATCTTGAGTTAGCATTAGTAATATTTTCTCTAAGTATATTGATACATTATCACTATGGTGAATAATGTGAGATATATACTAATCACAAGAGTTTGAAATTTATTTTCTCATTGAAAAAACACAACATGAGACAAATAATATGGTTTTAGTTACTCATGGATTATGATTTCACACTACAATACCACATAAGAACACACATACTGTTGAAGATGTCGTAAGTAGGAAGGACCATAAATTTTTGAACAGAATTAGAGTTTAAAAGGATACTATGTTCATGGATCTAGTAAAGATGGATAAGAAAATTATCATTGAAGGTGAAACAATTCTACTCTTTTAAATGGTTTCCAAACCATATTTACTTTAAAAGATGAAAAGTTCTCTATTTGATGATGAGGAGCATTAAAAGAAAATTAATGCTATGAATAATGGTAGACTGATTGACTTTATATTTGAATATGATATTTTGAAATTTGGGAAGAAGCATTGTGTTCTGACTATTCCTGAGCTAAAAATGAATTAATAGTTTATTCTCATAGATACAAATATCTATACACCCTTGTGGTGCTATGATGTTAAGATTTTTGAAGGAGTATTTTTTTGGGAAACATGAAGAGGGATATTACTGATTATGTGTCGAGATGTTCAGTTTTTCAGTAGGTGAAGGTTAGAAGACAACATCTTATAGGTGTCATCCAACCACTTCCAATACCTGTGTGGAATTGGGATCATATTATAGTGGAATTATTAATGGTGCTACCAATGACACCAAGAAGAAATAATAGGATATGGTTATTGTTGATCCCCTTACGAAATCATCACATTTTATGAAATAAGATAATATTTACCACATGAATGTTTAGGTATACTATTTATTAATTTTATTTTAAGACTTCAAGGTATACCCCTTTGGATTGTTTTCGATCGTGATCCCCATTTTACATGATAATTCTAGAAATTTCTATAGAAGGGCCTAGATACTGAGATTCATTTGAGCACTGCCTACCACCCTCAAATTTATAGACAATCATAAAGGAAAATTCAATATTAATAAGATGTATTGATATCTTTCTCACTCGACATTCACGGTATGTGGGATTTTTATTTTCCTCGAGTAGAATTTTTCTATAATAATAGATTCTATTCAAGTATTCAGATGTCACCAAATGAAGCCTTCTATGGAAAGAGATGCCATACACTAACTTTTTGGGATGATATTGGTGAAACAGAACTCATAAACCAAGAACATGTTGGGGAAAAAATAGAAAAGGTAATGACTCTTTAGACCCATATCAAAATAGCTCAAAGTAGGAAAAATTGCTATGCCAATAACCGAAATATGGATTTGGAATTTCAAGTGAGAGATCATGTTTACTTAAAGGTATCTCCATGGAAGGGTGTCATATGATTCAGTAAGAATGGAAAAAAATTTCCTAGGTATATTGGACCATTTAAAATTCATGAATGAATGAGATCATTAGCTTACTATTTGGAAATTCCATAAATTATCTCCAAAGTTCATGATGATTTCCATATATCACTTTTAAAGAAATACATTCCTTACCCAACACATGGACTCACCTATTTTGAAATATAATTGTGAATTTTTATAATTATTTTTGAAAAGTTTCATTTTTTTATTAATAGTGAATACATATGCATTCTTTTTAAAAACCAAATTATTTATTTATGTATTTATTTTACTGTAATATGATTTTAAAGTTGCAATATAAAAATAATAAACATATTAATCCAATATAGTTTATTGGAATCATTTTATAGTATAATTATATAAAACAATTATTAAACTTGTGAACGTCCCTTTTACTAAACATCTAACCACATCTACGGGATTTTCATTAAACATATTTTTACTGCTTATGTAAATTTTATTTCAAAAAATGGACTTACACAGTAGTTAGAAATATGAAAAATGGGGTCTAATAGGATTAAAATAATTTTTTGTGAATAATAACTTCAAGATTTTATTTTATCATAGTTAATGGTAAATAGGGTAACGAAAGTTAAAAATTATATTATTATAATATAATATTACGCTGACAGTTGTCATTATTTCATTGGATATGTTTTTTTAGACCAAAATAAACATTCGGTTGAATTTTTTTTCTTTTTAACACACTTGTGTAATATTGGGAAATTTATTATAGTTTATTTAATGAAAAGTTAATAATGTAAGATTCAAATTTAAATAACTAAATCATTTTTAATATAATGTTATATAAGTAATAATTTTGAATATAAATAGTATTTATAAAGATAAAATGTTTATCTATTTAATTGTGATATATTTATACTTTTGTGAAATAACTAATTAAATAAAATGGTGACACAATAATGATGTAGAAATTGAATTATTGAAGGAAAAATCAATTAAATGATTTTAAAAATATTAAAATAAATATAATTTTACATATTTAATGACATAAAAAATTTTAGATAATATTGATATGTTATTTAAATATTGGAAATATTTTTTCAATGTTACCATGATGGATTAGTATTTCTAAAAATGAAAATATTGAATTGTATCAAAATTGACAAAAATGATACTTTAAAATAAATAATATTTTTTTAAATTTTATTAAATTAATAAAAAATATTGTTCAGGAAACTAACAAGGATAGTGTTAAATATGTCATAAATGATCTAATTAAGGATATTTTTTCGTATTATAGTAACTATATTAACCCTATAGTATAAAAAGACATGTAGACACAGAAAGAGTTAATCTGTTTAACAAATGGTTAATCCAAAATGATAAGGTTATTTTTATGATCTAAACATGTCTAGAAATAATTTATCGATAATATTTAAACCAATTGTAATCTTAGACTCTAAATGAATCACTTTTGAGAATTTTGAAACTGAAAATCAATTTATAAAAATGTTATAGTTCTGGAGTTTCCAAAAGTGCCCCTCCCCACTCTTATAAAACAACACATCTACTTGTCATTTATCAACACCTATAATGACGATTGGATCAACCAAAACATGACCAATTTAACTCAAAAAATAACTAATGTAGTCCTAGATTCCATAATTTTTAAATAAAGCCATCTTATGGAGTCCTTTTGGTAAAATCAAAAGGAGATGTTCAAAGAAGAAGTAATATTTTTACAAATTCCATTCAATATATTTTCTTCTTATACTTCCTCCTCCAATGTTATTTCCATGATAAACTAATAAATCCAATATTATCTATATTATTATATTTTATTATGATTATGGTATATCCATATTACTCATTTTATCCATCATATGAATAACAATATTATTATGTCTGCATACATACGACTTACTGTCTCCACATAGTGGTGTAATTTTTTATTCAAAACAACATTATTAGGATGGGTATAATGATGATAATAATTGATATAAAAAATGAATATACCATGATATTTATTATTTATAATTAATATATCACCCTATTTTTTACAATTTATCCATCAAGGGGATTATACCATCGTTCGTGCGAACATAAAGCCTATGGTCTCCACGACGAGATTAGATTCATTTTCCATGTTAACAATTAAAGAATGATCATTAAATATATTGTAAAGACATGGAAATTTCAAGGAATTTTTTTTTCTAAATTTCTTTGGAATTATACAAGAATGAAGTTTCTGACGGCGCCTGATTCCGTGGCCCGTTGTGCCCGGAATCAATTTCTGATGTTTATCTCGGGTACGTTTAGTGAACGAATGAGCGGGTTTTTCTAACTTTTTAACCAGTTCTCGGAATCGAAATATGAGGGCACCGATGAAACCGCAACACCGATAATTGCTTAGGAACACCTATTCCGGAGTTGCGTTTGTGTGGGTGGAGATGTTAAATTTGTTGATTAAATGAGGAATGAATAAAATTGTAAAACGATTTTATTTTTTTAAGTATAAGGTGGTTTTATCCTACATGGGGAAGTTGGGGTGGAACCTAACTACCCATGTGAGGATAAATTTAAGGATAAATTAGAGGTGGGTCCCACATGAGCCCCAACCTTTCACTTCCCCATAACTCTCATAAACTCCCCCCTTTAAACTTGTTTACTCCCTTAAATTAAGTAACTCTTCCACATCCTTATTTAATTTTCCAACCTACCTCTTAATTAATTAAACAACTCATGGTTTAATTAATTAAGTGAATTGGATTTTAATTTTGTAAATTTGAATTCATGGAATGGGTAAATAAAATAAGGTTGTGCCTTATTTTATTTTGGTTTGAATTTTTTTGTTAAGAGAAAGGGAAGAGAGCTCTTGAGATTTGAAGAACTTCTTCCTCCGAAGAAGAACGCTTCATCTCCTTTGTTGAAGAACGCGAAGAACACCGAAGAATTGATGAAAAATGCAGTCTCATCTTGTATCTTCTCTCCACGTCGAAGGAATCGATATGCCACATTCTTCATCAGGCGAACACCGACGACGCTCACGGATCCTCGTTCTGCGATGTCTTTTTCTACAACGAACCTTCGTTCGAAGATTTCTTCGAGGTAGGGGTTATTTTGTTTGTTCGTGATTACTTCTCTCACCTTTCTTCGTTTCAAATTGGGCCACCTGTTATCGCAAAAACGAGAGGAGGTCGGACCCCATGAACATGGCCGACCCTCCTCCCCCCTTGTTTGTTTGATTTTTTTGCGGCATGAACAAGGCAGCACAGTGCTGATGCAACGTGCCGAAAATAATAGAGAATGGGGGACGAAGCGCGGCGCCGCCGCGCAGCACCATTGGAATCGAACAAGCTGTGGAGCCATCGCGCCACAACGAAGAACATCAAAGAGGCCGCAACCGGAGCGGGGCTGCGGCGGAGGGGCGTGGCGCCGTTCCGGAGAACGTCGAAGAGGCCGCAGCCGGAGCGGGGCCGCGACGGAGTAGGAAACGGCAGCCGGCTTCCGCCCGCCGGCGCCGGAGCAGGAGGGCGAGACCCCGGTGGTCCCGCGGCAGTAGCAACCGGCCGGCCGGACTGGGCCATCAGGCTTCCGAGAAGGGTCGGGGGTCGAAACCCCCGACTAGCCGACAGGAGCGGCCCCCCACATGGGGTCGTGGTTACACAAAGGGGGACATCGCACCCCCGCACCCTTTCGCTCGTCCATTACGGCCAAGCTGCCTGGCCACGCGGGCCAGGCCGAGCGAACCAGGCCGGGCCATGCCCTAATGGGCTGGACCCGGACCCAGTGCGGGCCGACCCAGTTCGGGCTGACTCTGGGGTATCGAGCCGGGTCAGACCGGGCTCGAACACCCTATTCACGGAACATTTCGATCTTTTACCCATAACTTGAGCTGTGGACCTCCGATCGACACACCATCAGCTGCGGTGTGATCCTTGGATCGAGATGGTCGTTTTAGTATATTACAATCATGTTTTCGGATAACTTTGGGTATGGCTGTGTTGGTTCAATCACGAAACCAACCGGGCCCTTGGAGCGATAACGCTTATAACTTGAGCTCCGAACATCCGATTGACGTGACGTCGACCTTGTTGGATTCCACTTGATAAGATGGAACTTTTGGAACACTTATCTTGAGGATTGGATGGAGATGGATAGTGGACGGGTTGGATTGAACCCGAAATCCAACCGGGACCCTAGAACGGAAAAGCCGCTAACTTTCAGAACGAACGTCCGTTTGATGAACCGTCAGCGGAGTTGGTGATCACATTGAGAAACAGTCCCTATGAGTATACCATATAAGATTTCGGGGTACATTTGAGATACGTCGAGGTTGGTTCGTACACACAACCAACCGGGCCCCTGGGACTAAAGGGCTAATAACTCACAGACTGAGCGTCCGATTGGCGCGCCGTCTGTTGCGTTGAGACCCCTATGATGAGGCGGCCCTTTGAGATATTTCTTCGTGGGACTTTTTGATACTTGGAGTATCGACCAGTAGCTCGTGGATCTGACCCTCCCGGAGATGAGCGTACAGAGTACGGAGACTGTGTAGCTGGGTGAGACCTGATGACTACTTGACCGACTCGACTTGGAGTGAGTCGACTAACCCAGTGGATGGAGCACTACTTTTTTTGGGTGCAGACCCATGGCGGATGGAGCACTACTGATTTTGGGTGAAGACCTGTGGTAGTCGTCCGGAGAGTACCTCTGTAGGCTATTAGGGGGGATGCACTATTGTGTTTGGGTGGCAGACCCCGGTGGGAATCACTTCTGTGTTTGGGTGGCTGACCCGCAGTACTCGACAGGAAGATTAAATCAGCAGTCCTAGGTTAGTGAGAAGTACCTCGGAGTTATGACAGAATCACTGTACTCTCCAGAGACGGGGCTATTTAGCAGTTATAGTTTCGTTAATGAAAATCCTGGTTTGAGCTGAGTCTACGACCTTTGTGTTTACCTCATTATTGAGATGGGTCACTTGATATCTAAGGTGTATGTATGGGCATATACCTAGGTAGTGGTTATCCGTTGATTTCATTACCTTGTGTTTCCTCATGATTGAGATGGGTTACCTAATAATTTAGGTATAAGTATGGGCTTATACCTAAGTAAGGGTTATCTGTTGTGGTTCTTATTTATGGTTATCCTTGTTGGATTTAGAGAGACATTGAGGGTCTTAGGGTCCCTACTGAGTATCATTATACTCACCCCTACACGGGCTATTCCCACACCTCGTTGTGTTGGATGCAGATGACGGGCAGTGCTGACATAGGCCGAGTGTTCGAGGACTGGACGGTACCCAGAGGTGGACCTCATGAGGAGTCAGTACCCGGAGGTGGAACTCACGACGAGATGATACTCAGAGGAGGTTGATGAGAGAGAGCATTGAGGAGGCTATCTGTACCTACCCTTCAGGTAGGATTCATGGTGGACAATCCAGGAGGTGCGTTATCTGTACCTACCCTTCATGTAGGATCCATGGTGGATGATCCAGGAGCTGCGATATCTGTACCTACCCTTCAGGTAGGATCCCAGGTGGATGACCTAGAAGATCCTTCTTTTATTCCAACTGTTTTCCTTTTCTATTGTACTTCCTTTCAGTTGTAGCTGCACTTTTCATATGGGTTTGTATTCTGGCCCACTTACTTTTCTGCACTTCCTTTTTGTACATAGTGTTTTACTTACTCTTTTACTCTGTGGTGTTTTGTTTAGCTTTATAAAGGCAATGACTTCCCAGTTTATCGGGAATTATGCCTTTGGTTCTAGTCGCCAACCCCTGGCCTATGGAAGGTGGGCTTGGGGTAGTCACGACATGGGCCCCGAGGACAGGTCATGAAAAATTGGTATCAGTGGAGTCGGTTCTACCGCAGAATTTATAACTCTGATATTTTCATTCTATGAAGCAACAGTGTTTAGGGTACCAAGTGTGGTTTTCAGTTCAGGGAGTCCAGTGTTGGTGCGGGCGGCCGACATATCCATACAATAGGACCCTAACAACTAATTTCCGACTTTGTGCACGAAAACACCGATTGCGTGTGTGTTTTCAAAGGTTTTCCCTTAAAACAACTCAAACCAGGTCAGCTCACCAGGTATAATCGTTTGATTGTGTCACATTGTTTCTTTCAGGATGCCTTTCCATTGACTACCAGCTAGAGCCCAGGGGGATGTGCCTACTGACAGCCTGCCGAGCGACGAGGCTTCAGTACAGGGCCCTCTTACAGTTAAGGCACCAGCGGAGGCACCAGCTGTACTACCACCCATTGGGCCACCGATGCCACCAGCCCCAGCAGCAGAGAGTGAACATCGCTTGAGCGCACTGCATGAGTTCCAGCGCCATAGGCCACCCATGTTCCGGGGAGAGACGGACCCGCATGCGGCTGAGGATTGGCTGGAGTCTGTGGTGAGATTCTTCAGGCTAGTGGGGACGCCAGCAGACTTCATGGTGATATTTTCTGCCAGCCTTATTCAGGCAGAAACTGAGAGGTTGTGGAGCCACTTGTTCCATTCATGCAACGGGATGAACTTCACATGGGGAGACTTTGAGACCTTTTTCAGGGAGGAGTTTATACCAGTAGCTCTGTACCCCGAGCATGTTCAGGAGCTGCTGCCTTTTCCGCAGGATTTTCGATCAGTAGCCGAGTCGTCTATAGGTAGTTGAAAGATGATACAGAGGTCCAAGAGGACCAGACCAACAGGTGGGCGACCTCGAGTTATAGGGTCGGTAGTGCGAGGCACCAAGGGGAGTGACAGAGCCAGACCTCCCATGCTGTGTTACACATGCGGCGGATAGGGTCACATGGCTCGTGACTGTCTGACTCCCCGCACAATTGATTCGCAGGAATTGGAGGATCCCCCGAGGTAGAAGCAGCGGCAGGTGCTTGAGCAATAGCCGAGCAGTGGACAAGGCAGTAGATCTTCGGGAGTAGGTGGATAGGAGAGGAACTGGTAGATTCCTTTTGTTCTTGGTACATCTAGTTCCATGTTGTTGTTGTTGTATTTTTGTCTTTGTAATATGAGTTGCAATATTAAAAGACACTTATCCTAGTGATGTTAGATTTCATGTCCTTTTGTTTGGTTGATACTTAGAGGCTCCGGTTTAAACTGTTGACTTGACCCTCACTTTCGAGATTCCTATTAGAGGATACCCAATTACCTAATGCTGATGCCGACAGTGTGACTCGACCCTTAGAGACGAGAGTGACGGTTGGATCTCTTGGTAGTAACGTCGAGGCCTTACGATGTCATCCATGGCATTAATACATCATTCATGTCCAGATTGACTATATTAGGCAAAGAACGTGGTTCATCTATAGGCTGAGACCTGATTTCTCTTATCATCAAAGAAGAATTCATAAAAGATCTTGTGGGACCAGAGATGGTCCATGCCATGACAGTGAAGGTCTGGGTCATCCATGAGAAGATGAGGACAGATCAAAGCAGACATAATCCTTATGCTGACAAGTGGCAGAGACCACTAGAGTTCGAGGATGGTGACCATGTATTCTTACGGTCTCACCTCAACATGGACTTACGGAGATTTGGATGAGGTGGAATGTTATCCCTGCGCTTCATCGGACCCTTCAAGGTCCTCAGTAGGGTAGGAGAGGTGTTTTACCTCTTGACCTTTCCACCTCAGTTGCACCGGGTGCATGAAATCATCCACGTACCTCGGCTGAGGTGATACGTGCATGATCCTTCACACATCATCGACCTCAGGGAGTTGGACATCGATGACAGGGTGACATACATGAAGATTCCAACGGAGAGCGGGGATCGACAGGGGAGGGTCCTATGTGAACGATCGATTCCTCAGGTTTTCTTTCACTGGAAGCACATGATCCTCCAGGGGAGCACCTAGGAGCAGAAGGGTCAGATGCATGCTCAATACCTCTATTGTATCCCTAGTTTGTGTTAAAGCTTTACGGGGATGTAAATACCTGAGGTGGGAGTAATACAAAGACCCAGAAATTTCATAGAAACTTTTTTCTTAATTTATTTAGAATTTTAGAAGAACGCAGTTTCTGACGGCGCCTGATTCCAAGGCCCGGTGTGCCCGGAATCAATTTCTAAAGTTTAGCTCGGGTACGTTCAGTGAACGAACGAGCGGGTTTTTCTAAATTTTAAACCGGTGCCCGGAATCGAAATCTGAGGGAACCGATGAAACCGCAGCGCCGGTATTTTCTTAGGAACACCTATTCTAGAGTTGTGTTTCTGCGGGTGGAGAAGTTAAATTTGTGGATTAAATAAGGAATGAATAAAATTGTAAAACAATTTTATTTTTTTAAGTCTAAGGTGGTTTTATCCTACATGGGAAGTTGGGGTGGCACCTAACTACCCATGTGAGGATAAATTTGAGGATAAATGAGAGGTGGGGTCCACACGAGCCCCAACCTTTCACTTTCCCATAACTCTCATAAACTCCCCCCCTTTAAACTTGTTAACTACCTTAAATTAAGTAACTCTTCAACTTCCTTATTTAATTAGTACAACATACCTCTTACTTAATTAAACAAGTCATGGATTAATAAATTAAGTGAATTGGATTTTAATTATGTAAATTTGAATGCATGGCAAGGGTAAATAAAATAAGGTGGAGGCTTATTTTATTTTGGTCGGAATTGTTGTGTTAAGAGAAAGGGAAGAGAGCTCTTGAGTTTTGAAGAACTTCTTCCTCAGAAGAAAAACAATTCATCTCCTTTGTTAAAGAACATGAAGAACACCGAAGGTTTGACGAAGAACGCCGTCTCATCTTGTATCTTCTCTCCACGTCGAAGGAAGTGAGACACCACATTCTTCATCAGGTGAACACCGACAATGCTTACGGAACCTCGTTCTGTGACGTCTTTTTCCGCAACGAACCTTCGTTCGATGATTTCTTTGAGGTAGGGGTTATTTTGTTTGTTCATGATTACTTTCATCGCCTTTCTTCGTTTCAAATTGGGCCTCCTGCTATCGCAATAACGAGAGGAGGTCGGACCACACGAAAACGGCCGACCCTCCTCCCCCTTTTTTGTTTGATTTGTTTGCGGCACGAACAAGGCAGCACGGTGCTGAGGCACCGTGAAGAAAATAATAGAGAATGGGTGAGGAAGCGTGGCGCCGTCGTGCCGTGCTGGAGAACGTCGAAGGGGCCGCGCCCGGAGTGGGCCCACGGCGGAGGGGCGCGGCGCCGTCGCGCCGCGCCAATAGGACCAAGGCTGCGGCCTTAGGCCGTGGCGGAGCAGGAAGCGGCAACCGGCTTCTGGCCTCCAGCGCCGGAGTAGGAGGACAGGACTCTGGTGGTCCCACGGCAGCAGCAACCGGCCGGACCGGACCGGGCCGGCCAGCCTCCGAGAAGGACCGAGAGTCGCAACCCCCGGCTGGCCGACAGGAGCACCCCCCACATGGGGGCTGCGGTTACACACATGGGGCAGCGCGCCCACCGCACCCTTCCACTCGGCCGTTACGACCGAGCTGCCTGGCCACGATGGCCAGGCCGAGCGAGCCAGGTCGGGCCGCACCCTAATGAGCCGGACCTGGACCCAGTTCGGGCCGACCAGGTTCGGGCCGACCCAGGGGTATCGGGCTGGGTCGGACCAGGCATGAACCCCCTATTCTCAGACCTTTTCGGTCTTTTACCCATAACATGGGCTGCAGAACTCCAGTCGACGCACCGTCAGCTGCGATGCGATCCTTGGATTGAGACGGTCGTTTCGGTATATTACACTCAAGGTTTTGGAGAACTTTTTTTATGGCTGGGTTGGTTAAATCACGAAACCAACCGGGCCCTCGTAGCGGTAACGCTTATAACATGTGCTCCGGATGTCCGATTGATGTGTCGTAGACCTTGTTGGATTCCTCTTGATGAGACAGAAATTTTGGCAAACTTCGCCAGAGGTTTGGATGTAGATGGATAGTGGCCAGGTTGGATTGAACCTGAAATCCAACCGGGCCCCTAGAACGGAAAAGCTGATTACTTTCAGACTGGATGTCCGTTTGACGAACCGTCAGCGATGTTGGTGATCACGTTGAGAACCGGTCCCTATAAGTATACCCTATGAGAGTTCAGGGTACAGTTGAGATACGGCCGGGTTGGTTCAGACATGAAACCAATCAGGCTCCTAGGAGGAAAGGCCTAATAACTCACAGACCAAGCGTCCGATTGACGCACCGTCTGTTGCTTTGAGACCCCTATGATGAGGCGATCCTTTGAGATACTTCTTCTTGGGACTTTGTGATATTTGGAGTATCAACCAGTAGCTCATGGAGCGGACCCTCCCAAAGACGATCATACAGAGTACGGAGACCGTGTAGCCGGCTGAGACCTGACGACTACTTGACCGACTCGACAAGGAGTGAGTCGACTAACCCAGTGGATGAAGCACTACTTTGTATGGGTGAAAACCCATGGCGGACGGAGCACTTCTGAGTTTGGGTGCAGACCTACGATACTCGTCCGGAGAGTACCTCTGCAGGCTATTAGGGGGGATGCACTACTGTTTTTGGGTGGCAGACCCCGGCGGGAAGCACTTCTGTGTTTGGGTGGTTGACCCGTGGTACTCGAAAAGAGGAGTACCTCAGCAGTCTTAGGTTAGTGAGCAGTACCTCAGAGTCGTGACATGATAACTGTACTCTCTAGAGACAGGGCTCTTCAGTAGTTACAGTTTCATTAATAAAAATCCTGGTTTGAGCTGAGTCTACGACCTTTGTGTTTACCTCATGATTGAGATGGGTCACATGATATCTTTGGTGTATGTATGGGCATATACCTAGATAGTGGTTATCCGTTGATATCATAACCTTGTGTTTCCTCATGACTGAGATGGGTTACTTGATAACTTAGGTATAAGTATGGGATTATACCTAAGTGAGGGTTATCTATTGTGGTTCTGATTTGTGGTTATCCTTGTTGGATTTAGAGAGACCTTGATGGTCTCGAGGTCCCTACTGAGTATCGTTATAACCACCCATGCACGGGCTGTGCCCGAACCTCATTGTGTTGGATGCAGATGACGGACAATGCTGACGGAGGCCAAGTGTTCGAGGACTGAACGGTACCCGGAGGTGGACCTCACGATGAGTTAGTACCCGGAGGTGGACCTCACGATGATACGATACTCGGAGGAGGTTGATGGGTGAGAGCGTTGAGGAGGATATCTGTACCTACCCTTCAGGTAGGATCCGTGGTGGATGATCCAGGAGCTGTGCTATCTATACCTACCCTTCAGGTAGGATCCGTGGTGGATGATCCAGGAGCTGCGCTATCTGTACCTACCCTTCAGGTAGGATCCGAGGTGGACGACCTAGGAGCTACTTCTTTTCTTCCACCTATTTTTCTTTTCTGTTGTACTTCCTTTCAGTTATAGCTGTAATTTTTAGATGGGTTTGTATTCTGGCCCACTTACTTTTAGGCACTTCCTTTTTGTACTTGGTGTTTTACTTCCTATTGTACTCTGTTGTGTTTTTTTACCTTTATAAAGGAAATTCCTTCCCAGTTTATTAGGATTTATGCCTTTGGTGCTAGTCGCCAACCCCTGGACTATGGAAGGTGGGCTTTGGGTAGTAACGACACGGGCCACAAGGACGGGTCGTGACATATATAATATGATTAAATATAATATTTATGAACTCAATATCATTTCAGATGTGAATAAAATACAACCAATTTGTTACAAGCATGACATACATCAGAAAACATGCATAGGAAAATGTAGTAGTTAACACTTGAAACAATGTTAATATAGAAATATTATTAACACAACTATTAAATAGGATCATTTATAATGTCTTAAAAATATATATGGTAAGAGTATAAATTAAAAAAAAATTAATCATTATACATGAGATTAACTCACCCTTGACTCAAGGAAAGTAAAAAAGTAAGGGTTAATTTTACAAATTCATTAATATCTGTGGTTTTTTTATATAAATATCTATTGTAAAATCGTTATCATTCGTGTACATGTTTCCTAAAAAAATACAAAATATTATTAATATTTTTTGAATTAATTTTTACTCATTTTGGACTTTTTATAATTTATTTTGAAAGGAATGATCCCATTCCTTTCCAAATGCGGTATTTTATGACCTTTTTGACAAATTAAAGAATGAATGTTTTTTTAATTTATACGAAGCGAGATGATATTTTACTCCATTATGACACCTTCATATTTTGAACACTCCTTTAAAATAATATAAGGTTATTTTTAAGGGAATGTTTCATTTCATAATTTCTCATTCTTTAAATGATTTAAAGTAAAAATGGATAATTTTATTAGTGTCTTAATAAATTTATTTGATTATTTTCATCTATGTCAACATCCATTGTTGTATTTTATGCTTAATTGAGGTTGATTTATTTTGATACACATGTTTCCCTATTAGATTTAATGGTTTATGATATATTTGTCTATGGATTTTAAATTTTGATACCATTTATGGTTTTTGTTAAAATATTTACAATTCGTGTGTTAGTTTTAATATGAATAATTATATTATGTTTTACCCATTTTCATAAGTGGAATGCATTGAAATTAGTATGTGAAGGGTGGGGTATACTATAGCCCCTCGATGCATTGGTAGGTCACATGTGACAAACTAGTGTCTTGGTACAAGGCCTTGATGGTATGGTTATTTATGGTCTTGACACAAGGCCTTGACAGTATGGGTATAATTCCAAACATTATGCATTCACTCATTATGAGTTTATTTATTGATATTTCATATGATTATTTGACTAGTAGAATATTCATGTTAATGTTTAAATGGAATTAATGATTTAGTCTTTACATATTTGTTTTGAATATTTTAATTAAAAGTCTTTTGTTTCAATTTTATTCATTTCCTTAAATGTTTATGCTTATTTATGATAGATTTTGATATATTTTTTTATCATTAATGAGAATATAATTTCACCCTTTTCTTATGTTTCTTTTTTCCCCAAGATGCGAAGAAGTATATTATGACTAATCTTCAGGGATAATCTAAGGGATATGAGTTTTCTCAATGGAAATACTATGTTGTTTTTCATTTCAAGATGGAATGTAAAAATTTTATTTGTATCTAGTTATTCTAAGGCTACTAAACCAATCAGTCCTTCAAGATTTGATTTCTGGTGATCATGTCAATGTAATAAAATAATTCTCCAACTCTAGGTAACTATGGTTGAGGCATTAAAATATGTACATCTATTCTAAAACCACGTCATCTTATAGTATATAGATGTGGATTTATTTCTAAGAAGACCCACATTATTTCTACCTTACCAAAATTCTAGGATGTTCATATATACTCATCCTTATATTATTCCTTAGGATTATGTTCTTTAATCTATATTTTCCTATATCCATTTCCCAATGTTTCTACTAAACTTTCGTCAGATACCAATAATAGGGACTTAACTCCAGTGATCTTAGAGTCAGTCTATACTATCATTGCATTATCATGATAACAAGGAATCAAATCTTGTAGAACTGAAGAGTTTAGTAGTCTAGGTAAATCAGATATATACATGAGTCAATTATTACAAATAATTACACAAATTACAAAATTTTCTTACTTTCAAGGATAATTAATTTATTCAATCTAGTTTATCCTTTCATATCATTATTATTATACTTCTTGGAATCCTGAATAACGGAAGAAAAATAAGGGGAGATCAATGTTTTAGTAAGGGAAAATTAAAGCAGAAGAAATAATGAATTAATGAGATAAATCAATAGGTAAAGTAGTGAATCCAAAATATACCATAGAGGTAGATGTTTTAATTGTAGTAAAGTTAGGGATCTAATCAGTATAGACCTATGAATAAACCTATATAAAATTAAAATCTATAGAAGATTGTGTATGGAGTTTCCTTTTATGGTGTTTATTGTAATTATGAAAATATAATACTAAAGTACCAAATATAATAGATTGAATTGAAAAACAAAACACCCAAATATTTTAATGGAAATAATTAAAGAAAATGACCTGATCCAAGGTTGTCATTAGGGCTTGATGGGATGCATTTTATTACTTTATGAATTTATGATCACTAATTTAAGAAGTACACACAAAATAAGATAATTTCTTAAAACAATTCACCAATTTAATACTTATAAAATTACAAGGATAATAACCAATTCACATTGATGATCAGAATAATTATAACTCCAAGGAATTGGATTGTACAATCACTAAAAATGTGTCACTTTTATAGTTGATAGAGATGAAAAATTATGTAAATATTTGAATAAAACTCTTTAAAATAAAAAAATAACATAAAATGTTAAATAACATAGAATAAAATCATATCCATACCCTTTCAAATCCCATAGAACAACCCATTATAGGATTATCTCTCAATTTATGCTATTCTATCTATGGAAGCAGTAAGTAGACTCATGAGTTAGGAATTAAAGAAGAAAAACATTTAAATAAATATAAGGCCCCAGCATTAAACATTACTTAATCTTGAGATATTTCAAGATTACACATTTAGGATCTTTTTAGGTTTATAGTTTTAGAGAATTAGATCATAAATCATGTATTACATTCCACATTTAAAAAAGGTGGTTACATAAATGACAACATTCATTTTTTCCATCAAAGGAAACGTTTTTAAAATAAAACATGGATTCTTTCTTGACACTTCCTTTACACTATCATCACATCATGTAATTTTCCCTTGACTTATGAAAAACATTTCAAAAAAGTGGGATGAGCATAAAAAGATCAGTAAGGGATATAAAAATACGGAATGCAAACATTATTCCATGTATACATAAAAATTAATGAAATAATAATTTACTCATAAAACATATGCACTTTATCATACCTCATGAAATCATAAGATTTATGAATAACTCATAGAAATCATAAGACATAAAGGTAACTTGAGGCATTCATAACATTCTTACGTAGGGAGTAACCACTACTAGAATTAACCCCTTTAGCGACCGCCAAAAGCGGTCGCTAAAGGTCTTTAGCGACCGCCTTGCGACCGCTTTTGGCGGTCGCTGTTGCTTCGTCGGTAATGACCAACAGCGACCGCCAATGGCGGCCGCTAAAGTTCCATGGGTATAGCCGCAGTTTTATGCGTGGGGTAATGCGGTATAGCCGCGGTATTGACGGAGGAAGGTGTAGAACTTGTGGTCGCCGGCCATGGCGGATCCACGGTGGCCGGAGGGAGGGTCCGGTGAGGGTTTAGCGGTGGGTGAAGGCGCGGGTGGCGTGAGATTCAGCGGCGGGTGAGGGAGGGCCGACGGGAAGCATTGGGGGTGGCGACGAGGGTGATAGAGGGGCGACGGGAAGCATCGGTGAAGGCGGTGGGCGGAAGCACCAACATCGGCGGCGGCGGTGGGCGGAAGCACCGAGTTACAGAGAAGACAGCGCGACGGTGGGGCGGGAAAAATCCCGCCAAATTCATTTTAGCAGTAGCGACCGCCTTTGGCGGTCGCTAATGTTATCATTAGCGACCGCCGTTGGCGGTCGCCCGTTCCGATAGACGCAGAAAACATTTTTTCTAGTAGTGAACCCTCATGGTTACGTTTGGAATACCCATCAAAGTATATTCCCTAAATATCTTCAGAGAAACCTTGGCATTTAACCCCTTTGCGTTACCCAATGCATTGGAGAACTATATCGGGCTCACCTACCCTTAGTTTATCATGGAACCACCCGTCTTCATAAACAATGCCCAAGAACCATAACATAATCATATCACATAAAACATGCATAAAGGAAATATAACATTTCCACATTTCAATCACAAGATATCAATAATAAATTGATATAATAAAAAAATTATCAAAAAAATATCAATACCAAAATGAAAGAAAAGTAAAACATGGTATTTATTTTTCATTTAAAAAATGTTATGGATTGTAGAGGAAGCTAAAAATCAAATAATGGTCACGGCGGCAGATAAGTCGTTGTCGCCGCATACGTAAGACAAAAAAATTACATTTTGTCATTTAGTAAAATGATTCATATAAAAAGATTCCTTTTTAATAAAACTAAAAGTCAAAGGGGTTTATACACCGTATAAATGAAATTTGTGTATAAAACAAAATATTCCTCAATGAAAGGAGATTGATACGATGTTCCTTACCTCGTGTCCGACATGACTCAATCATTCTTTAATCTCATAAATAATAAACATGAGTTAATTTATACTTTTTTAAGAACCTTTTTAAAGTTCATTATTCCTTTTATATCACTTATTAACATGTTATGAACACTATTTAATTATTTATGTTAATAATTGTCGTTTTTTATCATTGGAACTTGAGTAAAAAATAAAGACCTTATAATTACAAGTTGTTCATGTGGTAATATATCTATTGTATCTAGAATTATATTCATGATGTAGATATCATATATATCATATATATCTACTATATACATGCATTTATAATATTACAAAACTTATAGATGTAAGAAATGAAATGCACCGTTCATGGAGATGGTAAGCCGTACGTACACATGAACGCTACTATAATTTCTATTTCATATTTAATGGAATGAAATCATAATGATATAAAGGTATATTTTAATTCCAGTATAATATAATATATAATATCATTATCTACATCCTTTATATGTCCCACATATGGCATTAATGAGTCAAATCACTTTGAGGGGGCGTTATTCCACACTTCCTAAAATGCAGATATCGTGTTTACCCATAATGGAAACCATAAAGGTATGCAATAAATGAAAAATACAGAAGTATAAGGAAAACATAAATATAATATATATCATATATAAATAGCATTAAATATTAATTTCCACCATGAAAGGTGTTAATATAATATTGAACAATCATTGTTTTGTGAGGCATAAATTCACCATCCACAGAAACAGAATATTCTTTAACCATTAGATGGAGGTGTGTGTAAGTGTAGCTATAATACTTCATATAAAAACATCCTAGTATATTTAAGATACTGGGGTTTTAACAAAAGAAAGTAATAAAAATAGTTTATGGGGTTGGAGAAGCAAAATAAATCAAAAGAACACAATTGAAGACATTACCTTTAAATCAGGTAACTCCTCTTGGTTTGAACCAAAAGGGTTTCTTGAAGAGCTTTATACCTAAAGTAAGGCTTCTAGGATAAATAGAGTGATGTGGAGAGATACAATGAGCAGATATTGGCTGATCCAATGGCTTGATAGGTGTGGGTAAAGAGGTAGAGGTGGGGGCCTTTTATAAGAGGGACGAGGGGCACTCTTGGAAAGTCAAGAAATGTTACTTTATATTAAAATGAGTTTCGGATTTTAAAGTATCCACATCGATATATTTTGGGGATAAGGTGATAAAGTTTTTAAATATACTCATCCAATATGTTTTTGACAAGTTTATGTCTTAGATTTTACATTAATTTTCATTTTATTTAAATCGTTCATTAATGAGGTAATCGCTGCATCAACATGGTGTCATAAAATATTTAATTTATTTAATGTCTAAACATTATAAAAAAAATACTATGACGTAGGAAATAATTTTATCTTTACAATGAATATTTATATTCCAAGAGATCATTTATTTATACAAAATTAAATTTTTTTACTTAGGTGTTACAAATCATTGTGATATTCTCCTTTCTTTAAAAATAAAATGATAAAGTGTCACTATAACCCAAAAGTGATTCCATGGGGTCCCTATGTAACACCCTAGGTAAATAAAGAATATGAAATTTTCATATTTATTAATATTTGTGAATAAAATATTAATTTTTATTTAAAGGGGACGCTATGCTCGATGGCATACTCAGTACACAACAACGAGTTTCTTGGGAATCTTACGTTGCACTCTAATAATAAAATAATATTATTTTAAATTATTGTTAACACCTAACCATTGTAATGGTGGGAATGAAAATAACTAACTATAAAATGATTATATATTTTTGTCAAATATTTTTACTTTTTAAAATAAACGTTAAAATGTGAATGAATCCAATTTTAAGCGTAAAAATTCTAATATTCTTTAAAAGGTCGATTAACCACCTTTTGAGGGAGAACCACTTTTAAATAAATTTTTTGACAGTTTTATATGTTATATTTGACAAAATAAAAATATTTTTATAATCGGGACATCAAAATTTACTTTGTATAAATTTTTGGTATTTTTCCGATAAAGTTCATTTTTTAATGAATAGTGTAAAATGTCGCTTTTTAATTCATAAACTCCTTTTAATCTAATTTATTTATATGATTATATTATCTTTTGAATTTGTATTAATGTGAAATTAGATTATATTTTTACCATTTAATCCAATGGTGGTACTTGGAATTAATTTCACTTTCAAATTGGACTTAAACTAGTGTTAATCTTTTAATAGATATTGTTTCTTAAAAACACGCTATTTGTTTTGACAACAGGAATTAATTATTAAATTAATTAATGAAACTATTATGTTATGAATTTTTTAAAATAGACATAATTTTCGAATTTCGAATATCAAATATAGCTTATGAGTAATTTTTGGTATTTTTCTGAAAAACATCAATTTTTGAAAAATAGTGAAACCACTAAGTGGTAGTTAAAGAAACTAATTTTTCATTTAAATGAATCTTTACCACTTATGTGATTTGATTTTAAAAAATATTACATACATGGCTTTCATTAGGATGTAAAATTTGGTTCAATGGTATTAAAATAATTTTTTGGTGAATAGTAACTTTTAAGATTTAATCGCGATTAGATGTAATTAGTGTAATTTAAGGTATAAATAATGTTTTAATAATATGAAATGACCTTGCCACATGTTCTAACCTTATTGTACGAGTCATGGCTGACCATTAAAATCCATGAGTCAACTTGGGGACCCCATGCAGCCACTTTGGTAGGAGAATGACATTAATACCTTTTTATTTAAAGTTAAAATTAAAATGTCACAAACATGTGTTGTTTTACTAAAAAAAATTACATGGGGTTATACAAGTCATATTTTTTACTATAAATATTAATTAAAATGGTAAAATGATTTCCTACATCATGATATGTTTTTTATAATTTTTAGACACTACATAAATTAAATTATTTATGAAACCATGATGAAGCAGCGATTACCTCATTATTTAACAATTTAAATAAAATGAAAATATAATGTATAATCTAAGACCTAAACTTGTAAAAAACCAATTGTATGTGTGTATTTAGAACTATTATAACCTTATAATAAAAATATATAACTGTGGGACCTTTAAAATCCGAAAATCATTTTATAATAATGTTACTTTTCAAGACTTTCCAGGAGTGCCCCTCCTCTCCTCTTATAAAAGGCCCCCACCTCTACCACCTTACCCACACCTCTCAAGCCTTTGGATCAGCCAACCTATGCTCATTTTGTCTCTAAAAATACCTTTATTACTCATATAAGACTCATTTTTGGAAGAATTATTTCCAAGGAATCCTTTGAGCTCAAATCAAAAAGAGTTACCCGATTTAAAGGTAATGTCTTCCCTAGTGTTCTTTTGTTTTATTTTTCTTCTCCAACCACCTAAACACTTTTTATTTATTTATTTTGTAACAAAAAAATTATCTTCAATATACTAGGATTTTGGTATGATTAGGATTTTAGCTACACTAACACAAACATCCGTCTAATGATTAATGAACATACTGTTTCTGTGGATGGAGAATTAATGCCTCACGAAACGATGATTGTTCAATATTCTTTTAACACCTTTAAAGGTGGCCATTATGATATCATTGTATTTTATATATGATATATATGGTATTTAGTTTTTCTATATGCTTCTGTATTTTATATTTAAAACATTCCTTTATTCTTTTCATGTTGTGTAAATGCGATAATTTCATTTGAGGAAGTGTGGACTACCGCCCCCTCAAGTGATGTGACTCGTTCATGCAATACATGGAATGTATAAAGATCAAAATTGATGAACTTATGTGATATATATAACACATGTATTATACTTTAATTATAATATATATATATATATATCTCATCTAGTTTTAATTCCCTTAATGTGCCAATGAAATGAAAGTAGTGTTCATGCGTACGTATGGCTTACGTCTCCATGAACGATACATTTCATTTCTAATCTCCAAATGTTATGTACTATTTTAAGTACATATATATAATGGATATATATGTAATATATTAAATCTAAATTATGGATACAATTCTGGAATTATAATATATATATATATCTCTCATTTAGTTTTAATTCCATTTATATAACAAAAAATGAAAGTAGTGTTCATGCGTACGTACGACCTACTGTCTCCATGAACGATAAATTTCATTTTTATTATCTCCAAATTTTATGTAATTGTATAAAATGAATATAAAATGGATATATATTATATTTAAATCATTAATACTATTCTGTAGATGACGTACTTATAACTACATGGAAAATTCTTTTCCAACAAGTTCAATTTTTACTCATGTACCAAACATCGACAAAAGCGTTTGATACGAACTCACATTATTAACCAATTATTATAACACTATAATATGTGACATGAACTGAATAATAATATTTAAAGGAGGTCCTTAAGCAATTATAAATTGACCAAAGTTTATTATTCAGGAATATAAAGAAACGAATAAGGCAAGTCGGACTTGAGGTAAGGGATCCAACCTCTCTCTTTCTTTATAAGTACTCTCTTTTATGTCATTTATTTTAATCTCATATTTCTAATATTTGGGAATGTTATTTTTTATTCCTCATACTATACTTTTTATTTTCATATTATGAGAGACCCTATTTGATCTAATTAATCCTTTTTTGGAATTTTTAAGTGGCGCCGTTAGGCTGCCGAGTTTTCGTAAGGGATTTTTCATCTCACTTTTATTCTCGTGACATTTATGCTACATTTGACACCATTTCCTTTGATTGGTGTATGTACTTCACATTATTATACTCTTTGTGTAGTATAATTTCAATTATGGGTATTTACATCTTCATTGTATGACCCTTCTTCCATGGGGTGTATGTTTTGAAAGTTACCCAAATCGGTAAGGGGACCTTTCACCCTCCTCTTCTTTAAAAAGACTTATTTTTGTTGTGTCTTTTAATTTTAATATTATTTTGTTGGGATATGTTATCATATATCCTTATTTATGTAAATTTAATATACAAGTGATGAGATACCCTTTTATCTCGCATCAAATCATTTTCTGAATTTTGAAGTGATGTTGTTAGGGTGTCGAATTTTTGCAAGGGAACTTCTTAACCAAATTTTGATTCTTTGGGTTAAACTTTTAATACTTTAATATGTCGTTCTATGAATATGTGTGAATAAAACATGATTGTTTTACACTTAATATACACTTATATTTGGTGTATTATTTTATCACACATAATCATGTAATTGATTTATCCTTAATCTAATGATACCGACTTTGTAAGGGACTTCGTCTCAATCTCCCCTTCATTAAGCCATATTTTATTTTATAAACAACATTATTTTATACGGTGTATAAAACCCTTTGAATTCTACTTTTATTCAAAAGGAATCTTTTATATACTAAGAGTTTTACTAAATGACAAAAATTATGTTTCTTTTTAACGTACGCGGTGACAACAACCTTTCCACCGCCGCGAGTATTATTTGATCTTTGGCTTCCTCAACAAGCCATCATATTGTTTAAAAGTAAATAAATACCATATACTATTTTATTTATTTTTGTATTGAAAATGGTTTTGATAATGGATTTGTTATGTCAATATATTTAAGTGATATATTGTGCTTGAAATGTGGAAATGTTTTCTTTCATTTATAATTGTTTTATGCGTTATGATTTTATAATGGTACTTGGACATTTGAAAGGTGGTTACGTGATAAACCTTATGATGGGTAGTGCCATGAATACCAGGATGGGTGGTTACGTTATAACCTCCAATGCATTGGGTATGGAAGTCGGCCGTATGGCTATTCCATTAAGTGATATGTCGACCGTATGGTTATTCCATTTAAGTAGGTTTATGTCCCAAGTTACCTTTATATGTTATTTATATGGTTTTTATGGTAATAATTTGGCTACAAAAGGGTAAGTAATGATCTTTTATTCGTTGAAGAGTTGATACTACATCATAAAGGTGAAAAGTATTACTTTGATAAAGAATTCATAGTTTACTTGTTGTTTTGAAAAACTAACAGTTTTCCATCTTTTTGTATCCCATAATGAGCTTTTTATTCTCATCCCAATTTTTTTTATTGAAATGTTTTTCACATGACATTAATTTGAATAGGGTCAAGGATGGGATCAAGGAAATGTCAGGCTGTCTAAAACATAGAACTAGACATGTTTCTTTTTAAGAGTTTTTATTTTATGGAATCTTAGTAGAAGTGTCTACCTTTTAATCTTTTGAGTTGTAATAGTTATGTACTAATCCTCTAAAACCCTAAACCTGAAAATATCCTCAATGTGAATAATTCATTTAATTCAATATTAAGTAAATTTTAAGGTCGGGGCCTTATAGTTGGTATCAAAGGTCGGTTTAGATAACATTGGTGGTTAGGGTATTCTCTAAGCATAAGTGACATTACCATATTGTCTAGGATTTCAGAAAGTGTCATTGTTTTTAGATAAAGTGAATGAGTAAGTATATCTCAGTGTTTATCTTCCTCATTAGTACATGATAATTTTATTGATATACTCACACTGACATTTCTGTTTTTAGAAAATGGATGGATCTAGCAGGCACCATAGTGACAATGGGTTTGAAGGAAACTGTGGTGGTTCTCTGATTAACAGACTGGATGAAATGGGGGATTCAATGAGGAATCTCGTGGTTGTTCTAAACCAACTATCAAGGAGTCATGATCAACCACTTGAACCTTGGTGAGTTCTCTAATGAATCATGTACGAGATGACCAAATCGATGTGGATGTTCAGGTAATAATTATAAAGGTAACCATTATTGTTTATATGATCCTTACTTTTGAGGTAATTATGGGTTACTATATGTTATGATGGAATATGAACGACATGAGATAAACTTGAGGTTAAATTATGTTATGGTTATTTTTGAATATTTTATCTTTTTTTGGGGAATGTTATAAGAATTATATAGTTTTGGAAAAAGGACAACACGCAGACCGTGTGAAAACCCGTCGTGTCGGACAATGCTATGGGAATAGAACCCACAACCAAAGTGTGAATGGTATTTATCGCATACAACTGGACTACGTGAAGTCCCTGGTTAGTTTGACTAATTATTTTTACTTATATGATTTTAGGAATCAAGATTATGTTCATTTTAGGATATCTATGGAAATTATTATCCTATCATGGATGATATGTGATTAGGTTAATTACATTTCAATATGAGACTTTAAGAAAAACTAATGTTATTTTGAGATAAATGTTAATTTTTACCTTGGAATAATATGTTATTAAATCCTTAAAATAGTTGGGTTTCAATCTTAGTTTGGTTTACTTTGAATAATTTTATGGACAAATTGTTTATTGAATGGTCTTTATTGAACTTTGGGTATTGTTTGAAAAACTTTGGAGATTAAGAATAGATGTTTTTTATAAAGGATTATCATTTTCGAGTATTATATGATCTCATACTAACCATTTTGGTTTTAGTTTTGGGTAAGGTCTAAATACATGGGAATTATATAATTATCTTTTTTGGATTAGGATATTCTCTAGAAGTTGATTACATCGCTCTTAATGGGAACAAGTCATCCTAAATACTCATCTTTTGGAGAAATATGAGTTTGTGTAATAAATCTAGTAAAAGTTGAAAGTCAAAATTACAAGTAAATATGTTTCATTATGTTTTAGTTATGCTCATAAATAAATTCCTCAATGAAAAGTAACTGAAAAGCAAAGTTTTTTTCTGTTAAATTTTCCTCCTGGGGAATCAAATACCGTTTAACCCATCACCAATTTGTGATTTTATAGTGGTGAACTTTCTCCTAAACATGTTTTCTATCACTCTCCCTCAGAACATGAACCTTTGTTCTTTCCCTCCATATCCATGTTTTCCTACATGGAATCGTAGTATGGGTTAACTCGGGTGGCCTTTGTACTTCTCTTTCTTTATTTTAAAGTGATAGTTTTACTGACTCTTGTTCCGATGTGGGATTTTCAATGAAGTTTCCAAGCCCAATTTTAAAATTGCGAGGACGCAATTCCCAAAAGGGGGGAAGGATGTAACACCACAGGTAAATAAAGAATATGACATTTTCATATTTATCCATATTTATGAATAAAATATTAATATTACTTTAAAGGGGACGCTATGATCGATGGCGTACCCAATACGCAATAATGAGTTTTCATGGGAATCTTACGTTGCACTCTAATAATAAAATAATATTATTTTAAATTGTAGTTAATGCCTAGCCATTGTAATGGTGATAATGAACAGAACTAACTACAAAATGATTATATAAGTTTGTCAAATATTTTTACTTTTTAAAATAAACGTTAAAATATGAATGAATCCAATTTTAAGGGTAAATATTCTAATATTCGTTAAAAGGTCGATTAACCCCCTTTTGATGGAGAACCACTTTTAAATACTTTTTTGACAATTTTTTATGTTATATTTGACAAAATAAATTTTATTTTGAATCGTGACATCAAAATTTACTTTTTATAAATTTTTGGTATTTTTCCGATAAAGTTCATTTTGTAATGAATAGTATAAAATGATGTATTTTAATTCAAAACCTCTTTTTAATCTAATTTATTTATATTATTAGATTATCTTTTGAATTTGTTTTAATGTGAAATTAGATTATATTTTTACCATTTAATCCAATGGTGGTCATTGGAACTAATTTCACTTTGAAATTGGACTTAAAAACATGCTATTTGTTTTGACAACGGGAATTAATTATTAAATTAATTAATACAACTTTTATGTTTTGAATTTTTTAAAATAGACATCATTTTCAAATTCGTAATATCAAATATAGCTTAGGGTGAATTTTTGGTATTTTTCTGAAAACTTCAATTTTTGATGAATAGTGAAACCACTAAGTGGTAGTTAAAGAAACTAATTTTTCGATTAAATGTAACTTTACCACTTCTGTTATTTGATTTTCAAAAATCCGACATACATGATTGTCATTATGATGTAAAATTTGGTTCAATGGGATTAAAATAATTTTTTGGTGAATAGTAACTTTTAAGTTTTAATCGCGATTAGAGGTAATTAGTGTAATTTAAGGTAAAAATAATGTTTTAATAATATTAAATGACCTTGTAACATGTCCTACCATTATAGGATGAGTCATGGCAGACCAAGACAATCCATGGTTCAACTTGGGGACCCCATGGAGCCACTTTGGTAGGAAAATTACATTAATACCTTTTTATTTAAAGTTAAAATTAAAATGTCACAAACATGTGTTGTTTTACTAAAAAACTTTTTACATGGAGTTATACAAGTCATATATCTGACTATAAATATTCATTAGAAATATAATAAAATTTCCTACATTATGATAGTTTTTTTATAATTTTTAGACACTATATAAATTAAATTATTTATGACACCATGATGATGCAACGATTAACTCATTATTTAACGATTTAAATAAAATGAAAAGATAACGTAAAATCTAAGACCTAAACTTTTCAAAAACCTATTGGATGTGTGTATTTTGAACTATTATCACCTTATCCTCTAAATATTTAATTTTTGGACCTTTAAAATCCGAAAATCATTTTATAATAATGTTACTTTTCAAGACTTTCCAAGAGTGCCCCTCCTCTCCTCTTATAAAAGGCTCCCACCTATACCTCCATACCCACACCTCTCAAGCCTTTGGATCGACCAAACTCTGATCATTTTGTCTCTAAACATCCCTCTCTTACTCCTAGAAGCCTCACCTTGGGCCTAATCCTTTCCAACGAAGCCTTTGAGCTCAAATCAAAAAGAGTTACCCGATTTAATGGTAATGTCTTCCCTAGTGTTCTTTTATTTTATTTTGCTTCTCAACCCCCTTAACTCTTTTTATTTATTTATTTTTTAAAAACACATGTATCATCAATATAATAGTATGTTGTTATGAGGAGTATTATAGCTACACTACCACACACCTTCGTCTAATGGTTAAAGACCATACTGTTTCTGTGGATGGCGAATTACTGCCTCAGGAAAGGATGATTGTTTAATATTCTTTTAACACCTTTAAAGGTGGACATTATGATGTCACTGTATGTTATATATGATATATATGGTATTTATGTTTTCTATATGCTTCTGTATTTTATATTTAAAACATACCTTTATTCTTTTCATGTTGTGAAAATGTTATAATTTCATTTGAGGAAGTGTGGACTACCGCCCCCTCAAGCGATGTGACTCGTTCATGCAATACATTGAATGTATAAAGAATGAAATTGATGAAATTATGTGATCTATATAACATATATATTATACTGGAATTATAATAGATATATCTCTATCATCTAGTTTGAATTCCATTAATTTTCCAAAGAAATGAAAGTAGCGTTCATGCTTACGTACAGCTTACCGTCTCCATGAACGGTACATTTCATTTCTTATCTCAAAATGTTATGTAATATTATAAGTACATATATATAATGGATATATATGTCATATATTACATCTAAATTATGGATATAATTATGGAATTATAATATATATCTCTCTCATTTAGTTTCAATTCCATTAATATGACAAAAAATGAAAGTAGCGTTCATGCGTACATACGGCCTACCGTCTCCATGAACAGTGCATTTCATTTTTATTGTCTCCAAATGTTATGTAATAGTATAAAATTAATATATACTGGATATATATGATATTTAAATCATTAATAATATTTTGGATATGATTTACTTCTAACTACATGGAAAATTCTTTTCCAACAAGTTCAATTTTTACCCATGTACTGAACATCGACAAAAACGTTTGATATGAAATCACATTATTAACCAATTATTATAACACTATAATATGTGACATGAACTGAATAATATTATTTAAAGGAGATCATTAGGAAATTATAAATTGACCAAAGTTTATTATTCAGTAATATAAAGAAACGAACAAGGTAAGTCAGACTTGTGGTAAGGGATCCAACCTCTTTCTTTCTTTATAAGTACTCTCTTCAATGTCATTTCTTTTAAGCTCATATTTCTTATATTTGGGGATGTTCTTTTATATTAATCATACTGTACTTTTTATTTTCATATTATGAGAGACCCTATTTGATCTCATAATTCCATTTTTGGAAGTTTTAAGTGGCGTCGTTAGGCTGCTGAGATTTCATAAGGGATTTTTCATCTCACTTTTATTCTCGTGACATTTATGCTACGTTTGAAACCATTTACTTTGAGTTTTGTATGTACTGAAAATTATTATACTCTTTGTGTAGTATAATTACAATTATGGGAATTTACATATTCATTGTATGACCCTTCTTCCATAGGGTGTACGTTTTGAAAGTTACCCAAATCTGTAAGGGGACCTTTCACCCTCCTCTTATTTAAAAAGACTTATTTTTGTTATGTCTTTTAAATTACATCTTGTTTTGTTGGGATATGTTATAATATATACTTATTGCTGTAAATTTAATGTACAAGTGATGAGATAACCTTTTTATATCTCATCAGATCATTTTATGAATTTTGAAGTGACGTCGTTAGGCTGTCGAATTTTTGCAAGGGAACTTCTTAACCAAATTTTGAGTCTTTGTGTTAAACATGTACTCCACGAATATGTTGTTCTATTAATACGTGTGAATAACCTCTGATTTTTTTACACTTAACACCCACTTATATTTTGTGTATTATTTTTTCACACATAATCATGTAATTGATTTATCTTTAATCTAATGATACCAACTTTGTAAGGGACTTCGTCTCAATCTCCTTTCATTGAGGAATATTTTGTTTTATGCAAAACATTAATTTATACGGTGTATAAACCCCTTTGTATTATACTTTTATTCTGAAGGAATGTTTTTTTATACTAAGTGTTTTACTAAACGACAAAAATTATGTTTCTGTTTAACGTACGCGGTGACAACGAGCTTTCCGCCGCCGTGAGTATTATTTGATCTTTGTATTCCTCAACAAGCCATTATATTTTTTAAAAGTAAATAAATACAATATACACTTTTATTTATTTTGGTATTGAATATGGTTTTGATAATGGATTTTTTATGTCAATATATTTATGTGATATATTGTTCTTGAAATGTGGAAATTTTTTATTTACATTATAATTATTTTATGTGTTATGATTTTATAATGGTACTTGGAAATTTGACGGGTGGTTACGTGATAAACCATATGACGGGTGGTTCCGTGAATACCAGGACTGGTGGTTATGTTATAACCTTCAATGCATTGGGTATGGAAGTTGGCCATATAGATATTCCATCAAGTGATATGTGTGGAAGTTGACCGTATAGTTATTCCATTTTAGTATGTTTATGTCCCAAGTTACCTTTATATGTTATGTATATGGGTTTTATGATAATCTTTTGGTTCAAAAAGGCTAAGTAATGATCTTTTATTCATTGAAGAGTTTATACTACTTCATAAAGGTGAAAAGTATTACTTTGATAAAGAATTCATGGTTTACTTGTTGTTTTGAAAAAATAACAGTTTTCCTTCTTTGAGTATCCCTTACTGAGCTTTTTATGATAATCCCATGTTTCTTTTGAAATTATTTTCAGAGGACATAAAGTTGAATAGGGTCATGTATGTAATCAAGGAAATGTCAAGCTCTCTAAAACATGGAATTAGACATGTTTTTTAAAGAGTTTTTATTTTATGGAAACATAGTAGAAGTGTCTAATTTGTAATCTTTTGAATTGTAATAGTTTTGTCCTAATTATCTAAAACTCTAAACTTGAAAAGATCCTCAATGTCAATTATTCATTTAATTCAATATTAAGTATGGTTTAAGGTCGGGGACTTATACCCAAAGTTTGGAACAAGTCATCCCATGGTCAGCCATGACACAACCAGTAGAATTAGGACACATGTTGGGGTCATTTGTTATTATTACGATATTATTTTATTACCCTTAACTACCCGATTACTAATTAATCACGACAATTAAAGATAATTACCGTTGTTACTATTCATAATGTACAAAAACAAAAGATTATTAATTACATAATTTGGATTTATGATTCCAAATAAGTAATCCATTTTACAAAATTCCAAACACAGAAACTACTGTAATTAATTTAAATATGATTCTCGTTGTCAAAACAAATAGCAGGTTTTTTAAAAACAATTTCTATCAAAAGTTTGACAATTGTTTATGTCCAATTTCAAAGTTAAATTAATTCTAATGACAACCATTGGATTAAATGGTAAAACTATATTATAATTACACTTTAAAACCAATTATAATGAAAATCTAACCATATAATTAAATTAGAAGAAAAATCATTTTTGAAGTAAAATGCACTATTTTTCACTATTCTTTAAAAAATGAACATTTGTCAGAAAAATAAATAAAATTTATCCAAAGTAAATTTCAATGTCAAAATTATAATGAATAAGTTTATTTTGAAAAATATAGCTTATAAAAGTTTCAAAAGATAGATTTAAAAATGGTTCGCTGTCAAAAGGTGGTAAAACAATCTTTTAAAAAATATTAAAGTATTCCATGCTTAAGATTGGATTTATTCTCATTTTAAACCTCTTAAAACACTATATAAGTCATAAATAGACATATATATGAAAATAAATAATTATTTACTTACTTGGGATGTTACAATAATGATCAATCTAACGATGTGTGAAGAATTTCAAAAAATATGATGTGGATATATTGACCACCTAAGGATATTTTATCGAAGTTATATGAAAAAGAATAGAAAAGTAGAATAATATGATCACTTAGTAAGAAAACAAAATTGATTTCAACAACTTACATTACATAATTTTAAGAATCGATTACAAAATGACAACATAACATTTGAATTGAATGAAAAATATGTATCCCATATTTACTTAAAAACACCTCAAATATAAATATTATGATACTAGATTGGATCCCCCATTAATCAATTCCATCCTAATTTATATAGGGTAGTTATTTGCGCATGAGAAATAAATGAAAATTGGATTTTTTCAAGGTTGACCCAAAAAATGGATCATGATTCTTTCTCCTTATTGACGTGCATTTTTGACTTTTAATATGGGATATTATTTGGGAGTATTATAAAATAAATATGTTCTTGTATATTTTATGTATTTTATTTATAAATTTTATCTCATTTTTATGATCCATTTTGGATGTTATGGTTAATTTGGTTGTCTGACTTTATGGGTCATGAAATTTTTCCCATGTTTTAATCTTTATCTTAGACCCCCTATATCACCATTAAAATATCAAAATTAGACCCAGTTTGGACTAAATGATATCCATATTTTTTTCTATATTCATTTAATATTTTATCTTCAATGGACTTGAAATTTTGGTTCCACATTTATTTTATGTGCCTGTGGCATATTCATCTTTATCCATAAATTTATGCATTGATGCAGAAAAACGTCCATATTCAATTATGATTCATCCATTCATCCTAAAATATAAAATTATCTAAGAAATGTGATCAATAATATCATAAAATATCAAGTTAAAATAATCAAAATAATTAATTACAAAACTAGGAGATTAATTGGGCCCAAATTTACACACATTATATAAGAATTGCACAATGATGTGAAATGTAGTTCAATTTATTTAATGCACTAAAACTGGTGTTCGTGGACCCAGAATAAAATTAATGTTAAAATATTAAAAAGGAATATTATACTATTTCAGTGAATAATAACACCACCCAACTTGATTTTTTCTAGTCTCCAGTAAATATTATCTCTTGAATATGAAACTTAATTTCCGTTTTAAAAAAACTATTTAACATACAATGCTCACCAAATGACATCATTCCAAACAATCATGAAACCAATCTCAATCTTTTAAAAACATGTTATGTTATCATGAATATACTATTCCCATTCTCACTCCACTATTCAAATTCATCACCACATTTCATACAATTTTTATTAAGCATGATTATGTGTTGTGTGTCACAAAATCCAATAGGTACACTTTATTATTACAGGGAAAAATAATGGAAGCGCTATGCGGGAATCACATTAAACCTTAACATGAGTATCTAATTTTATATTTTATCTTTTTTTCTTTCACTTTTTGGTTTTTTTACATTTTTTTTATAATACAATAGATATTAAATGATAAGCTCTAGGAATCAAAAATATATAGTAACGATACCCATGTTCTGAATACCACACATATTATAAATTATATGTTATAAAACAGAGATATAATTCCAAAATCTGGGAAAGGAAACAATGGGGTCATGATCCCCATATTCTAAATTCCAGATATTTATAAAACAAATTTCTCAATGTGGTTTTATTTTTTATTATTTGGAAAGTGAAATTAAATTAAATGTGTCTGTAAACCCTATTATATGATGAAAGGGACCTAAGAACTCAAACATACACCTAAAATACAAAGAACTGGGAAAGTAGAATTTTGGTTAAATGGATGAAAATATAAATGTTAAAAAATCACATCATATAACATCACATTTACAAACTATTACCATGATCATAATGGTGCATTACAATCATAATAAAGGCCTTAAAAATCAATGGAAATACAATTTTTTTGTTTTAAAATGTAAATTAACACATGAAAGAATAATTAATTGTAAATTTCCACAAAATACATATATTTGTCTAAGAATTTCACTCCCACCAATGTATAATGAAACCACCCTCAGTGTTGATATACAAGAGAGTAGAGGGCTAGAAATTAGGACGAAGTAGGGGGAATGTGGTTTAAAATGAAATCATGGAACAAAATCATCATGTTTGGATGTGATGACCCATCAATAGGACATTGATCACTTTGACTTCATGATAATGCTACACTCCTTAGGGATGATTTAATCCTGGGTTTGATCATTAAAAATCATGCATTTTACTTATAAATACTAAAATACTTTGGCTACTAAAACTATCACACTAAATACATAGAAGCACATTAAAAACCACAAGGGAATCACTTAAGAAAACACACAAACTAGAAAAATAATAAATAAATCAGAATATAGTTTTCCTTCTGAAAATCACTTAGTTTAAACACATTAGCCTGACATAGACCTCCAACATACCAAATACAAAATTTTATCATTTTGAGGATTAAATTTATCACTACTTCTATATGTTGTAGATTGAGAATTCATTGGGTTTGGTAAGAAGGTTTTAAATTTTCTTCAAGAAAATTCATATGGGTCTATGTGAATGATCTAATCCCGTGATTATTAGAATGGGTCTATCCAATTTTATTCATAATCTTTCATAAGGTATAATGGTTAATTTTTTCATTATTATCTTTAATAAAATACAAAATAATGAATAAAATGATTTTGATTGTCCCCTATGAAGTAATACTTGAGATATGGTGTATGGAACTTGTTTTTGAGCTCAAGTTAGATAACATTTTCAAACATAAGTAGGTTCATTAAATAATACATGGTTAGTTTTACAAAATTGATCAACATAATTTCTTTATTTTTGATATAATAGTTAACCACCAAATTGGATAGATCATTGAAAATAATTATTAATGACTGAATGTTTTTTTATTTATCCTAAAGGTTTAGTGAATGTTTATTTCTAAAAAACACATTGGAGTCGTATTAATGTGATTATTTACATTGATACATGTATCCCTAATGTTAATATATAAAATCAATTTGATCGTGATATATAAAACGATTAATAATTAACTTTTCTTCCTCATGTTGAATTCCAATATTCTTTAATAAATCTACTTTATTTTCAGCTTTTATTTCTCAGTTTAAGATGTTGGTCCTTCAATATATTCTTGTGATTTTGATGGATCTTAGGTTTTGAAAATCAATGGTTCAATTATTTCATTATATTTATCATTCATGTAAATAGTCACATATTGATTTTTTTCATGAGTTTTTTTTGTGTTTACCATGATTCATTTATCACTGTTGATGATGGGTCAACTTTAGTGCACATGGGTTCCGTAATTTTTTCATTTCATTGTAACTCTAATCTCTATAATGAAACATTCAAATTCATTTTATCCATTTTTTCACACAATTTCTCAATAATTATTTGGGGATAAGGATGGATAGATGTTCGGACATTATGTGATTTGTTATGTTTAATCTCATTTACCATATTTGAGATGGTTGGAAATTTATCTTTTAGGAAATAATCATCTAAATGATTGTACATACCACTAGGTGTGGGGTAATCATTCAAGGGTTTATGAGAGAAATTACATATTCTTGTAAATTTCCTATATGAATTTTCCATTTGATTCTTGATCATGTGTATTTTTTTTATATTCATCAAAATATTCAATTAAAGTTCATAGATATTTGTATTTGATATTTTCAAGAACTAAAAAAATAAAAAGGGGTTGATAGAAGATAAATGGGGGTGGAAATAGAGAAAATATTGTGATAAAATGATTCAAGTATCTAAGATGACTTAATTAGGTCCTTGTAACGGGTCAAAAAAATTGGTGACACCCAAAATTACCCTATAGGTAAAAGCGGTCATTGTTTTATAGGTAGGGATCAAATCCATAGAGACCTAAGTGAAACCTAGAGAATCATACATTCTATATTGAATTATTTAGAGAGATTCCATATATATGGTTGATTTTTATGAGGTCAAATGAATAATAAATAACATTAGAGAATGGATTGAATTAAAAAATTTAACACCTAAATATTTTAACGGAAACAATTAATGAATACGAGACTATCTTAGGTTGTTACTAGGGATATATTGGACGCATGTTTTTCCTAGAAAAGTTCATATTACTAATTCTAGATATATCCATGGAACGAGGTAATTCCTAATAATAATTCACCTAAATAATACTTAAAAAATATCAAGGATAATAAAAAAATTCAGCTTGTGTATAAATGTGATACTAAATCTACTGAATTCGATCGCACTAGCATTGAAAATACGTCATTGTTAAAGTTGAAAAAGACGAAGAAGATGGTAATTCATTGAATGAAACTCTTTAAAATAATGAATCAATTTAAAATATTAAATAACATTAAATAAAATCCAATACATACCCTTTATACTCCCTTGGATCAAAACAAAATATTTTTAACCTTCCATTGATGAAATTATATCACTAGATGAATGAAGTAGACTCATGAGTGATGAATTGAATAAGAAAAATTGAAATAAATAACACTCCACCGTTGGGTGAATAACATCACAAAAGGGAATTTGAATAGCATAAATACCTAAGGAAAATATATCAATGTTATATAAATAATAATATAAATGTTCAATACGAAGAAGCTTTATTAGAAATTTATATTTATTCGAAAAACATACATGAATGAAATTTAATAAGTGATTAAAAAGGATATGGTAACATTAAAAAATGAAATAAAAAAACCCGAATACCAAAATTCCATGAAAAATATATCCTTAAATAGAATTATTAAGATCCTTGGGTAAATGTAAAATGAATAAATTCCTTCTTAGTTAATTATTAAATTATATTGAGGGTGAGAAATAAAAATGTAAATTGATCTTTTTCATAGTTTACCAGAAAATCGGATCAAGATTCATTTCCTCTGTTGACATGGATTTGTGACATTGAATATGGCTGAATATATTGGGGTTATATAATTGAAATATGTTCATAAATAAGTTTTATTATTTATTTATAAATTTCATAGAAATTGGATATTACATTCATATTTTACTGTTAAATTGGAGGGATGACGTGTTGGGCAACAAAATTTGGATGATATTTTAGTCCACATATTTGACTTCCTAGATCATCATAAACACTTAAAATGTAGATCTAATAGAAGTTTTATGAAAAAATAACAATAATTTTATCTATCTTAAGTTAATATTTCAGTTTCATTGGGCTTGAAATTTGTGTTTCTTATTTAATTGATGGGCCTGAGGACCATTCTGCCTTATCAAGAAATTCCTACATTAATGGCCTCTAATATAAATATTCACCATTGATTCATCCACTGATCATAAAGGATAAAATGTTCTAGACAAAGTGATAAATAATATCCCCAAATATCCAATTCAACTAGTCAAAATAATTAATTCCAAAATCTGATGGTACATTGGGCCGAAATTGACACACATTAGATATGAATTGAAAAATGATGTGAAATGAAGTTCAATTTATGAAATACTATAATATTGGTATCTATGGGAATTGAATCACATGAATATTAAATTATTGTAAATTAAATTTATCCTTATTCAGTGGCTAATTTTCAATGTAACTAACTAATAACACATTCCAATCAAATAAATGGATAATTGGTAATCAATATGGAAAGGTAAAAAATAGAATCATATGCCATTTAATTAATATACTAATAATTAAATACATCCATAGATCTTTCAGAACAATAATATAATGGCTAATGACATTAAAATAATTATAAATAATGTAAATTATTAATTATTTAATGTCATGTTTCCTATGAACATGATATCTTTATCACCAATATGTACTCTCATGATTGTTTAAATATATAGGTAAAAACACATCTATTAATCATGGAAAAAAACTAGAATGGTTTCTCACATACTAATTTAGTCTAATGGGACTATTGATGCATTTTGGGGCTTAATATAACGGTGATCTAACCCTTAGTACTTTCATTAATAGGTCACTAACCTATAGATATTGCATAGGCGGTCCCTAAACAGTATAGTGCATGTCCAAAGTATTTAAATAATGTTCATTTTAAATTATCTATTTTGAGTAAAGGATACATATTTATCAATATTTCCATATTCAATCAAATAATTTTCCATGTATAAACCATATGTAAAAATTATATATGGTTTAAGAAATAAACATATCCATTAAAAATGATATGGGAAATTAGGAGAGATTTAATGTTCAATGATCATGTGAAATTGAATATTTCAAGGGGAATAATAAAAGAATAAAAAAGGCAATTTCAATAATATCCTTGTCCAAATAAATCATAATACATCCAAATTTAGAATAAAAATGGTATCAATAAAACCTATCCCTAGTGTTTTTCAAATAAATTTATATTTTAATTTATGAATGGAAACACAAAAAAAATATAAACATTCTTGAGGAAAATAATCTTTTTAGATTATTTTTATGGAAATTCATTTTAATTAAAAATAATTTTTGATTTTTTTAAAAAATGCATCCTTTAAAAATTTAAAAGATAAATTTTAAGAAATTATAGTGGTTAAATCTATAAATTCTACCCAAGGTAAAAAGAACATTCCTTTTATAGGGTAAATATGTTAGAAAATTGATTTTTTTTACAAATCGAAAAGAAGATTCATTTGAGAAAATAATTAAAATAAAAAGGGTATAAAATTTCTATAATTAATCATTTGGTAATGGTTAAAAAAGATTTTTTAAAACCATTATTTAAAATAGTTTCTTTATAAGAAAATATTTTCTCTAACTAAAGAGAGAAATGAAGTCAGGTTTTACTAAAATTAATTCTAAAAAAAATTAACGACAAAAGAATAGAAGATGGTATTATTAAATGAAAAATGTAATGAATAAAAAGAGGAGATTAAAATTAATGGTTTTTATAAACAATGATAAAATATTTTCATCTAATCAAAATTATTGAATAAATAATAGCAACCAAAATTCGACTGTGAAGTAATCCATTGAAATGACCATAATGTTGATATGAGAATAAATAAATGAATAGATTATGTTTGTAAAATTTAAATACACATAAAATAATTTGAAATAAAATAATATATATTAAAAATTTATTTCACAAATAATCATAGAATACTAATGGCAAGGAGGAAGTAATATAACCCCAAGAAAATAAGTTGGGTTATGAAATTATTTTCCACTTAGTAACATTTAACTCATATCCCTTTATAAGAAATAATTAAAATTTAAATCAAGAATTAAATAAAGATAAGAAAATTCATGATATAATGATTTAAAATTTTCTTAGAAAAAACACTCAGAGGAAGTGTGGAATATGTCATTTATCTAATAAATGAAAAAAATTAGATGAAAATCCAATACATTATCTTTACTTTTCTTGTGTGGTATTTTACCTTATGTATAGTGGTATAAAAATTTTCTAATATGTTATAAAATAACGATAATAGTATTTTTAATATCATATATTAATATCTTATAATATCTTATTACACTTTTGATGTAAATATTTTATTATTTTAACTATTTTGGGTGTTAATTTCCTAGTTTTTATAGTATGTTTAGAAATATTACGTGTTATTATTCCTAAGTAGATAATGATTTCATAATATCAATAATTTAATACATTAAGAAATTATTATATATATCTATAATATATTTATTTAGAATAATCCATCATATTTGGATATAATTAATGGAATTCAACATTCATGGAGACGGTATGTCATACGTATGCATGAATGCTACTTCAACATATTTTTTCTTAATTAAAATATTGAAAAGTAAACCATATATAGGTATTTTATAATTACATTATTATATATATTTCATATATTTCTCATATTGTTTTTCAAAATCACCTCTTATATGTTACATTTATAGTATGAACTAATCACATCACTTTGAAGAGGAAGAAGTCCACACTTCCACAAAGGATGTTATCATATTTACACAAAATATTAAATAATAATTTATGAGATATTAAAAAATAAAAGAGGAATAAGTAAATAATAAATTTCATATGTATAATATATTAACAATGTGTCCATATAATTCACACTATGAGTGGTGGAAAAGGAATAATGAACGACCATAGTTTTGTGAGGTGGTAGTTCACCATACACAAAAATGGATGGTTTGTTACCCATTAGAGGTAAGTTTGTGTAATTTTAGGTTTAATGGTTAAAATAAAAACACCAATATATATTTAGGATACTTATTTTATTATATAATCTTAGAATAAGAAGACTTCATGGGAAGGATGTTGTAAATAAATCAAATGAGCATGAGGAAGGATGTTACCTTTTCTTTGGGAAACTTCTTTTGGTTTACACCAACGGACTTCCTTTGATGGATTTTTGCCAGAAGGGATTATTATAAGTATAGGTGAGGGGTTTATATGATCTAATTTGGTAGATATATGATGGTTCAAATTTAATTTATAGGCTTGAATAAGTCAGATATGTTGGTATCTTTTTATAGTGGAGGAGTGACATTCTAGTGAAATTTTAAATGGGAATTCCACCCACGTTTTTTGATAAAAAGTGGCTAGAATAATGAAATAAATTATCTTATAGATAGTTTATATTCTATATAAGTCTATAAAATGGATTTTTAACCTGTTTATATTGTATTTTGTCTGTTGGGTTTAATGTTAAGTCCCTTGTTAAGCTAATTTTTCTCTAAATCGCTGTAATTGATTTTAACTACTTTCACTAGTATTTTTGGTCAAAAAAATTAGTGTCCATATTATAAATAACAAATTATTATTATTAAAATTTGTTAACCAATTTATAAAAATTACCATATTATAATTTCTATAAATTAATTTTAATTCAATCTCTCATACATGATGAAACAAATGGGGTTTTAAAGTAAAAATGTTCCAATGATTGCTATGTTTTTATATTCATTTACAGTGTGAAATTAAACTAAATTAACTTGATTGGAATAATTAATTTCAATTTTCTATAATTAATATTCAATCCCATTAGATATATAATTTACCCATATAAATAAATTAGATGAGAAAGCAGTTTGGAAGGAAAATTCAGTATTTTTCATTATTCATAAAAAAATGAAACTCAGAAAAATTCAAAATTTTACCCAAATAAAATTTTGACATTAAAATTTAAAAAATTATGTTTATTTTGAGATATAATATTTATAAAAGTTCAAAAAAGATTATTTAAATTAGATTCCCCAAAAAATAGAGGTAGAAGTGCCTTTAAAAAAAATTTGAATTTCATGAAAAATATTGGAGTTGCTCTTATCTTAGGCTTATAAAATATATTAGATCAATATAAAAAATATTTCATTGAATATAAAATATATATTAAATTAATATAATTCACTAATTTTAATTAATATAATTTATTAATACAACCCGGCTTTTGGGAACATAAAATATTTTCTTCTTATTCAATGAGTTTATATTTTCATGTCTTTTTAATTGGTTACCAATGAATTGAAATTATTTTTTTAGAGACCATATATTTTCATAATTTATTTAATAATATTCATAACTACTTACTTAAAGTGAATGATATATCTTATTAGACTAAATAATAATGATTTATTGATATATTATTGTTTGGTCAAACTTGGGCTAGCGTGTAACACATGCCATTAAAGAAACTCATTGTTTTGTGTGATGCATGCCAACTCAGTATCGTTTGTATTAATAGATAAATCATTGATTAATTTTATTTAAAATATTAAATATGTTATAAATTATTTGGATATTATGTTCCATTATGTTCATGGGTTCTCTTATCATACATGGTATTTAATACAATGTTCTTATTTTCGAATAAAGGGGAATTGCATAAATATTTAGTGTCTAAGATACAATATTATTTTAGATTTTCAGATAATGATATCATGGGTTAATTTTTTTTATTTATTTATCCATGATTTTATTTAATTAATGGTGATATTATTTGATTCCACCCTTTACATGTTTCATTTTTTATCATATATATAATTTTTGAATCATATGATTTGAGATTGTAATTTAATGATATGAAACTTTTTGTTTCATTAATATATATATAAATATAAATTAATATTTATTCAAACAAGAATATATGAGTTATCATATCGTTATAAAATGTGTATTTTATAATAGTTGATTTAATTTAAAGTGGTATTTCATACCTTCAAAAGTGATTTTATAGAAATATTAAGATTTATAAATTGGTTTTTAATGGGAGGTTTGATATATTTTTTTCAAATGGCATATTTATTTTTGTTTTCATAATTATTTTCTGAATTCAATAATTCTTCTATTTTACATAATACCATACATGAATTATTTTATTATTTACATGGAATTTTTTAGTACATATATGATTCTTCTTATATCAATGTGGGTTGTGTTTTTTTCACTTACATTTATCTCCATTCCAACTAAGTAAAAATTAACTGTTTTAGATTTTTATAACAAATTTTATGGGAATTTTGATATAATTGGATAATAGGTGGATCAAATTACTAAGGGATAATAATCACTATCCTATGAGTTTGGAAGAGTTTTTAGATTTATAAATTTCTTGTCGATCTATTGATGGGACAATAAGATTTTCATGTAAAAAATGTAAATTTAGAAGATTGTTGAAGAGACATTAAGTTTATGAAGACTTTATATTGAATAAATTACCTACAAAATAATTTTGTTCGATATCGCACGGAGAATTGAATGTTCTATAATGCTTCAGCAGTATTTCTAATCAAAATAATGATCTTCTAACTTCATTAAAAATGGAAGATCAAATGAAAAAACATATAATTAAAGTATTTGGTATTGAAAGACAAAAACATCAACATAAAAACATATCAAAATAACTATTAGAGCGTGATACAAATAGTAACTCAACAAGTGATGTTATGGGACTATAGTTTAAAAATATCAATATTGTAAAATATAATTAGATCCACCTCTCGATTAGGTGGAGACTAATTTAGGAGAGAACATAAATAAGAAGATAAATGTGTTTCATTATCTATTTGATAATGTAAATCTTGATTTTTATTCTAGAAGATTGAAACATTCAAAACATTCTTTTTAGTAGATGTTGTTTGATATCAAATGACTATGTGAAATTTAAAAATATGGTTATGACTATGATATTGTAATTTTTGTGTGATACATTTCCTAATTCTAAGACCACTAATCATTTTTATGATATTGAAAAAAAATTAACAAGATTTGTCTAAATTGTAAAAAAAATACTTAATTGTACCAATGATTTTATGATTTATTGGGGAGAGGATTCAAGTAATTAGGATTTAAAAAAATAATCCTCTTCATGATGGTAGTCAATGGGTGATGTTGGAATTTTATATCAAAATAAATCTATCAAGAAGAAGAAAACTAACACTAATAAAATTCTTTTTCATTATGTCCCTTTGAATTCTCGATTGAAAATATTATGCATGTCAATAAAACACATTGAGCACACGAGGTGAAATTAAATAGATGATAAAAATGATGGGTTAATGCGATATCCAAGAGATTAAATATAATAGAATAAATTTTAATCATTACATCAAGATTTATCATCTGATCCATATAATGTGTGATTGGGATTGACTGTCAATGGATTCAACACATTTGAGACATTGATCACTTGTTATAGCCGTTGGAAGATTATTTTGATCCCTTACAAGCTACCACCATGGATGGTTGTTCAGCATATTTCATCTATAATTTTTTTGATTAATCTGGAAAAAATGTACATAATTGATATTGATGCATATTTATGACCTCTAATTAATGAATTATTGATCTTATAGGGAATCAGTGTTAACAAATATAGTGAATATTCTATTAAAATGTTCAAAATGCATAATTTTGTAATGTAGACCATTAGGGACTTCCCTAGACTTGGGAACTTATATGGTTGGAACACCTACAAAGGTTTGGGTTTTCCAATTTATAACTTTCATTTTTTGATCGAATGACTACCTTACAGTAAAAAATAGTGATTCTTGTGCAATTGAATATTTCTTGATGCATATAATATATATTAGTTAAACATGTAAAAATTCAATTGTACAATTGATCTTAGAAGACATACAATGTTTTTGATATGATCTTAAATATTGGAACAAATTGGAAATTTTCAAACATTAATTGGGAAGGTGGATAATATTAATGATAGTGGGAAATTATTTTGAAGTGCATCATCGAAAGAAATTTGAATGATATTATGGATGAATTAAATTCTACAAATATATGATTTGGGAATTTAATTTTTTGTGGAATAATATTGATTTCATGAATATTGAGAATAAGTTTTGTGACAATTTGATCTTCACATTTCATAATGATCATGGAAAATCAAAGTAACATCTCAATGCTTAGATGGAATTACAAAAAATGAACATAAAGCATGATATCATGACATATGAGAATGTAATGTATGCTCTTGAAATTTTTTCAATGAATAATAAAGATAAAGATACATTACATCTAATTTAAATCATGTGAAGGTATCTGATGGGTATTCATGTTAGATCTCATTGTGTTTCTACTTAATTAACTGTAGGTTACATATATTAAAACTCCTTGATTCTCATTGTTTTTTATAATAGTTTCTCGCATTGGAATTGCATACATAATTTCCCAAAAATGATACTGAATTTTTACTCCATTTTTTCACATTCTTCATAAAACAGTGTGAGAAAACTGTACAACCTATTGATCTTTAAAACCATGAAGATTTATTTTTATTGACACCTTTTTCAATTGATATGTTCTTTGCTCCATCTTTTTTACATTCATGATGCATTTAAATGTGAATTTGGTCAAGGAAACTAAAATATGAATCCCCATAAATTATTGATGGACATATCTAATTAAGAGGTGATGTATTTATATGATTTTTATATCATGTACACAATTATTGGAAGATCAATAAATACATAATAATTTTTTATGTATTTTATTTCGAAAATATATTTTCCATTTAAAATCATATGTGAAAAAAAAGCTCAACCGGATGGCACGATTTCCGATGGATATTAACAAGAGGAGTGTATTTTCTATATTCTATATACTTAGATTATTTTAATTTAAGATTCAATTAGGTTTTATGTATTGATGCCAAATCAAGAAAATATCAACTACATGGAAAATAAAAAAATCATTCACACAATTGGTCGATTCATTGAGAGGTTCTCAATTATTACACTGATAGAAATGTAATTATTACAGGCACATAGATATTTTTTAATAGATAGTGAAATTAAAAATACATTTATTTAAGAGATACAGAAAAAGTGATATTTGATTGGTCAATTATGAATTAGGACTGATAAAACCACATATATTAATTAAGATCATGAATAATGTCATTCAGGTCATTTAAGCTCATAAATATTTCCATCAATATGTATATTAGGTTAATAGAAAAAAAATTAATCTAATAATGCATATTATATTTTTAGATCACGAATATTGATACTCTGGATTATTTTTCAGAATATTTGATGTTTCTATCTCGAGTTCCTCTAAAAATGGTTAGAAAATTCAATGTTTTAAAAGTCGATGGATTTAAATTTCATATATTCAATTGGGAAGAGGGTTTCCAAACACACAATAGTGTTGTATATATAGTTTCTAAAGTGGGGTAGTATTTAAAATTGACTGATATTTTTACATTAAACTACCATGTGTTTTTTTATTAGTTTTATTCAATTTCAAGTTGACCGATATTACCAAGGGTATTAAAAGTGATTCCTTACAATTTACTTCTTTAATATTATCTCCCTTGATGGGTTTCACTAAATGAAAATTGCATGATTTTGACACTCTGTTCCACCACATGGATGAAAATGTGACAAAGAGAAATTCCTTGGAAAAAATAGTAGAAAATATATGGAGAATTTTACAATTTTAAGAGGCTTAAATTTGATTTCATCCAAGGTAGATCGAATCTCCAGGAGTGCACAAGCACTTGGGAGCCACCTCACTTGTGTACCCCCTCATCACTTACACATCAATTCACTATCACTCATGGTACCATATTTTCCAACAAATAAACCGCTGGGGTCTTCATTTGTATGGATTAACTTACCTAAAACATGATAGTATCTATGGTCTCCCTAGTGCTTCTCCAAATTCCTCCAAAAACCTCCAAGGTAGTTCTGTAACAACATAATAAAGGGAATTAAAGGGGGATAATGATACATAGGTTCTCCAAGTGTTAAAATTAACAAAACTGGTGTAGTGAAATTTCCTAACCCCACAAAATGATGAATACTAGAACTCACTTCATTCCTCAAACAAGAACATGCACCCCCACATCTTGGAATACCTGCGATGACTCTTGAAGGATTTAGCCAAGTCTCTCCTAATTCTATTAATCTAGGTTGTTTGTCGCATAATGTGACATTAGTTCTCCCAAAACTACTTGACTTCCCCATACCTATGCGCCACTAACATGATCACCCTTTCTTGATGGTCACCCTACTGTTTAGCTTTCACAATCCATTCATTAAGCCTATCTCAAATCCACTCATGGTATGCCCTTTTCTTCTCCGACTCTCTTGTATAAAAGAGACCATGTCGAATACTCCACCAAGACCTCCTAATTTAGAAAATATTTATGAATTTCACATCATTGTGTCCCCTATTTTGATTTGGATATCTATGGTAAGAGGTCTCCCACACTTGTCCTATCAAAGGGTAAGGATTGTTAGGGTGTATGTAAATTTGGATATATATGGTCACATAGACCCTTACCCAAGAGATATGGTTGCAGATTTCCTATTTATGGATTTTGGGGATAATACTCTATTCACCCCTTCATATCTCTATGACCTGGAGCATATGGTCCCGGGTAATGAGGGTAAGGATCACACTTATTTTTTATTGTGGGAAAAGGATAAGTCTCCCTCACTACCAGGACACCCTTTTTGGGGGAATCCATTATGGAGAAACCCCCTAGCATTTCACGTAGGATATTATAGTCTCTATCCTATATAAAAACATTTGATTCAATCCTTACTTACCTTGGATCCTCATCCAATATAAATTGAACACGGGGGAGTTTCCTACCCACAACCTCTTCTCCTGTAGGCTTGAACTCTTCCATCAATGGAGGAGGAAAAGTGTATGTGTTTTGATGAATCTTTCTAATACTCTTGTTTCTCTCATCCATCATGACTCACGATAGATTATTGGTTTGTAAGGATCACAACATCCATAAAATCCACCAGATTTAATGATCTACAAGAACTCTGATTCCCACCAAAACTAGGATTTGTAGTAAGCCTTCACCTAGGGCCGAAACTCACCGTATATCATCTTATAGAGTACAAAACTAATTCCCATAATTATAGAATCCTATTTAAAACTAATTCCCGTATCAAATATCCATTAATCTTCTTGAGTTATGACATCTCTATTGGACCATGTTATACGAGAATCCACCTTATGAGTAAACCCCAAACTATTTCTCCCAAAGGGCCCATACTCACCTACGAGACTTACCGAACTATGTGGGATTTGATTCCCATCCAAATGGGATACGTATGATGCCTCCTTGAGGTTAAAACCCCACACCCTAAAATAAACCATGTTCACTCTTGGAAACATTACCAGTAGGGTCTAATTCAACATTTGAGATCACTTTCCTTCTATGTTCCATATGATGAATAAGAATAAGTCCCACACCAAGCTTGGACTAGGAACCTTCTTCCTAGATGTCCTTACTAGATGACATTACACTATATGTTGGGTCTTTCTTAAACTACCTTAAAAGTTATGATGTGCCCTACTAAGAAAAACAAAACTAAATGTCTTATGATTCCTTTAACAATTATACATAGGAATCCCAACTATTGGTTTGATACCAGCATAAAAAAAACTTCTTTCTCCCTAGATGCCGATCAACTCCAAAGTAACCTTTGTCTAACTAAATTCTAATAAACTCCAAAGTAAAAAAATTATCACCCTAGATGATTATAAATTATAATGTGACACACTAGGTGGCTTAATATCCAAAATTGTAAAAAAATGACTAAAAATTCTCTATGTTGTATATAAGAGGATACCATTGATGGAGAACCTCCAAAACATATAGATGTCTCCATTGATGAAGAACCTCGAATACAATGGATGATTCTAAATTCCACACATGATAATAATTGATTTCTAATATTGGGATGTCATGCTTCATAATTTAGAATTAATAAAGGATTCATGAACATATATTAAATATACAAGAGAGTATAGAATAGGCAATAACCCCCCCCCCCCTCCAAAGGGTGTGATGAGCCCGAACTCCCATCCTCTCACCCAATGTAAGTTATTAAGTATCGTAGGTAAACATACCTAATGAATTTCTACCTTTTAATGTAGGTACCTTGGGATATTGAACCGTTCGGTGTTTCTGGGACCACAAACAAATCTGTTTGAAACCATTGAGAAGTAGGGATTCCTAACCAAAACACATGTTTCGAGGGAAACAAGAATGGGGAACCCAACGTGAGTCCTTTACCAAGATGAATGTGTATGCATCTGTCAGTCCCATATCAATTGAAATAGAAGTATTAGAAAATGAAATTAATCACACATACATTCATCCCAAAAAATGTTTCTTTTTCTGTGTTAAGTGTTTTTATTTTTCATATATACATTGAATTTATTCTAATAAATCCCTTAATTCCACATAACTTCCTTCAAGTTTACACATGTGAACGCCCCGGTAGCAACTCAGGCTAGATCCTAATCCTCTCGAAGGATACCATCACTAAATCAGTGCCTACAATTATAGTTATTTAATTACTTGGATCTAGAGTACCATTAATAAAGTACAATTCCAACCATGGAGGCTACCTGATAGTCCTTCCAAATCAAGAACAATTCTAGATCATCTTGTATGCAATGACTTGTGGTCAAGAAGAAGACGATGCCGACAAGCATCTTTAACTACTCAAGATCTTATCCTGACAATTCAATAACCATTACCTTGTGTATTACACTGATTTGCATGAATGGGACACCCAAGAATTCATCCCAAAGACTTATTGATATTTTCTTAAGGATCTGGTCAACAAACACTAACACAAATTCTACACAGCAGAAAACCCTCAACATGATGATGATGTAATCTTCGGTTGCCCGACCCATGTCCCTCAAACCTAGGGTTGCAAAAATAATCATAAAAGACAACATCCCACTAATAAGGATTAGGTTCCTATGTTTTTCCTTTATAGAGTAGTACACCAACCAAGTATGGTGGCAAACAACAACCAAGCATATACACTCATTCGCATTAATTCAATCAGCTAGAGGACTGGTCTGGTGACACCCAACCAATCCTGCTTTTCAAATCTGGTGGAGTACCATGATTAAGCACAAATATCTACTTACAATCTTTCATATAGTCAATAGACTCATATTTATACATTCAAAGAATCCCACCAACCATATACAACGGAAATTTTCAATCAAGAACATACAACTACATACACTCACCAAGGCTGTATTCTATATCATCTGATAGAACTTGAAGAATTCTGTCGACTATGCTTAGTAAAAAAACATTTAATATGAACATTCACCTTCCAACATCCATCAATCCTGCCAATAGTCTTGTTTGGAAGCACTAGCAGAAGTCATTCAGAATGCTTCAATGAGAAACCTGATTTAGACTAAACTCTCTACCACAACACACGACTACTATTAGTATCCATTGATATGAAATAGAGGATAGGATCATGTACATACATCTAGTCTGTATGTGTAATGGACATATATTCATGTTCCAACTGGAGAAGTCACCAAACACATTTTGGAAATTGTGAAAGGGAAGAAAAAAATTCATTCCATTATCCTGGAATCTTTCCAAAATATCCTATGAAAACCTTCAGCAGTACCATATGGATGAACATATAATCTTGTCCCCATACTTGGGATAAATCATCATAATTCTATCATAGAGAATATACACACCTCTCTTCCATTCTAGTAGGTTTGTGGTGAATACTCCCTCATATCATACGGACAACCAAATATGGATCATACACTAGTTCCAATTGGAGATAATAGGCCTATAATAATCCACCTTCAAGTATGAACATACCCATGTTCATGATAACCACTACTCATAGAATGTGTCCTAAATATCACGTAAGAATAAATCTAAGAAAATTTATCACCAAACATTGATTAATAATAAAGATATTATCTATGATCTCGCTCCACTTAATGTTATAGTTCATTAAGCCCTCATACATTTATCTATTGAAGATTACTATCCTACTCTTATGTGACCATTTTATAGGAGAAATAGAAGTAACTCTGAAGTTCCTATCGATACTTTCTCATGAAGGATTTATTCATTATAATATTGTAAATCATGAGAACATATTTCTTGAGAGATCTATGGTAACTCTTTTTTCGGATAGAAGATGGAGGTAATGTGTTTACTTGTTGATGTAATCCCTCATTGTAGTCATCCCCATTACGACATTCCCTAAAAATGTTCTCTCTACAATAGTGATTCACATTGTTAATTGAATTTTCTAAATGTCATTGTAGTGATGAGAAATCCCTCATATCTATATAAACATTCTACTAAACTCTAGTCATGTCTAGTGAATTTTCATTAGCAGGTGAATTATTTCTTATTTGGAATATATCCAAAGTCTATAGTCATTCTTCAAATCACCCTTGTTCAATTTAACTTACAATGAAATAGATGAACTCTATAATAGTCTTGATGATTCTGATCAGTTGGAAATAAAACACCAACTTTGGTATGATCAAGCATGAAAACCTCTATAAAAATGAAAAGAGGATATGTGAAATATGAGGAAACAACTGGTTACGGGTAAAATAATACTCATGTTCTGGCCTTTGGCCACATATCAATACAACATTCTAGTGATGTTGGCAGAAGATTATATTCATGAAATTCACCTCATCATATGGAGGACTCTTCATCTTCTAAAATAAAATGTATTACCGTATGAAAAATATCAAAGAAATTTCAAGGTAATCGAAGGGTTGTAACACCAAATTGACTTGGAATCCCTTATGGTTTACCAACATCTAAATATTGAGAATCAACAAGGATCCCTTAAACATGCATGACTCAATGCATTAGAGATGATACAACATTTTATCACAGAAACCCGATCTGATGTTCATATTAGAGGATGAGGTGCACATGGATCATTTCATTTCACTTCCCTTAAAATCTAATGAATCCCACAAAATTTCTCTCTTACAATGTTATTTTCTTAGGCTAGCTACAAAAAAAATTATGTTCCTCGTCAAAGAGATGCTAAAAAATAATAGGATTTGACCAGATTTCACAAAATCTAGGCCTAAATAGATAAAGATATCAAGATACTTTTTCATAAAGCATTTGAGAACATCGATCAAGTCCCCTATTAGAAGATTTCAGTGATAATATTGCACATATTTATGAAATTGAACAATAGTCTTTTGAAATAAGAAATTTCAGTGAGTGCCGAGTAATGAACCCAGCTAATTTTTGGACCCAAATTCATAAAATTAAAATACAAGATAAACTGATATCATCCATAGTAGTTTAAGAGCCACCCCATCCTCCAAGGCTAGGGGATTTATTCACCCAAACCTTCAATTCAACAAATAGATCTTGAAGGATTGATAAAGAATAATGTGAATAACTCTATCCCACAAAGATAGGTATTTTTCACATTCACAATCCCCTCCTTAGTGGAAGTCAATTTTCATAGGATCGGGGAAGAATCCACAAAATAAACTCACAACTGAACTATCTGAGGATTCATTTTTGGTTACTTTCTTAAAAATAGTTTTTTGGGGACCAAATAATTAAGAGGACAAGGTCTCAAGGGGGGAACCAGATAATGTGATCTCACAAAGATACCGACAAAATTAAGGCAATTCCTTATCCATCGGTGAATGTCATAAATTGCATCATTGAAGATCCTCTAGTAAATGAGACCAGTTTAGTGGACTAAGAGGATGAGGTTCTTATTCCTAATACAATACACACTGATTTAAATAAAGAAAATGTGTGTACCCAAAAATTAAAGGTTTACCTAAAATTTTGTTATTCCATCGAATAATCAACTTCCACCTTTTCGAAATGAAATTAATAAGGGAAATGGTAAATGTTTGACCATGTATCATCATTCCCCCAAAGAAGGTAAATCCCTTTATCTTGAGGAAATATTTTATTAGAAAGAGGAGGAGAGGAATGAGTTGATAAGACTTAATGAAAAGTTACTCCAAAGAAACACTCCTTCAAGGAATGCTCTACAAAAATATCCTCAACTTTCACCTCTGATAACAGAACCTTAGAAAAGAGATTTTTTTTCAAATACTAATTTAGATAATAAATTCCCACTATTAGGTACACAACCAAAATAGGTCCAATCACATCCTTAAAGGCTTTTCCCCATGGGTTATCCTAGGAAATTACTAGTAATACCACCACCAGTGGTCCTACTAGATGACGCACCTGTTCATTATCTAGCCAATTCATATATTCGAGTCCCAGATCAGCCATATAATCCTAGAATTCTTATAAACACAATTGAGTCACGAATGACTTGATTGGATGCTATAGAGGTACAACGTGAACCAATACAACCATAAATAATGTTAATCCTGGATGGAAGGATTCGACTCATCATCTGAAAATCTTTGAAATCCCACATTCAAAATCTTCAATGGACCAAGAGATCCAAAGAATAACTTGATGAATTTTATCTCTATATGTAATCCTATGACGGGGACCCCAGAGAAACAAGATGTATTGAAACTGAGATTCTTTGAACAATCATTACACGGGTCTGCCTTTGTATAGTACACAAATTTTCAGTCTCGATCAATCATTGAATGGGAAAATCGACATTAGAATTTCCTTTTCCTGTTCAACTCAATTTCTATAGAATACAACAGAATTAAATCTCCCAAAAAATAAGAAAATAGATAATTATATAGTTTTATATTTCATTTTTGGGGGGAAAGGATTAATATACGAATTGAATATACCAATCATTCATGAAGTGTTTCTTCCTATTTTTGTTTCAAATATCTCTGATGAGTTGTTCACACCATTAATCCTGGTGAAATACATCGAAGGGTTTAGGGATATTTCTTAGATTTATAAATAGGTGAAAAAATCCATAACATAGACTAGAGTAAAATCCCATTTAATCTCATTAGCTGGGAGAAGAAGATCAAGAAAAGTAGATATCGCTACAGTTACTGTTATGAAGGACCATGTACCTAATCTGACTTCAAAACCTTCATCATATCATAGAGATCCTCCTCTCGAGAATCATAAAAAATTGCAACCTCATTATGATGATCAAAAGTATCAAAGGAAGTGAAATTTTGGGGAGTTGAAAAAAAGGATTCTTCTTTTCGAAATAACCATGTCCCTTGCAACTTCATCTCAATTTTGGAAAACAACCTAGTTCAGTTGTCAAGGCCGATGAAACCTAAAAAATAATGAGATGAGGACCTCCCAAAATATTGTACCCTCCATCAAATTTCAGGGCACCCCATCCAAGAGTGGTTTATTTTTAAGGACCTACTGCAAATAATGGAAGTCTTTTGGAAAGTGATGCTGAAAAATTCACTATCCCATTTAGCATATGATCATGAAACCAATCCTTATGTGGAAGTGAAATTGAAGGAAGTAAAAAAATAAGAATGATCATAAATTTTAAGATTATATAGTTAGGAAAACATTCAATAAAACTCATACTGTTCTACAAAAACAATTGAAATAGCTGATTGTGTCATCTTAAGCTTCTGTTATAGAAAATTTGTCTTCATCAAAAGCCCAGTCCTATGATGGCCAGTCCTCAAAGAAGAAGTATGGATTAATGAATAAAGAGTAAGTGGAAGAATATGAATTTTCGTAAGGTCCAATGTTTTTCTTGACCATGGAGTATTTCATTCCAATCATCTCAAAAGCACAAGCACCACTACAACAAACAATACAATAAAAGTCAACCCCTAAGGAAGTATCAACAACAAATGAGGAGTTGATCTTTAGTTCTATTAAATTTTTTAATATAATGAATCAGTATAAAAATGATGATTTAGATTATGATCATGAGTTCCCAGTACCTGATTTGGGAACTAGGGGAATACTCCATCATGTTTGTGGAAATAGAGGAAGATGTGGCAATTATAGAAGTGACTACTCCAACCACACCCCTTCATGAACTTTTAATATGGCTGCAACGTGTGGGAGATACCTCTAGTGGGATATGTAGTAATAATATATTACTCCCATATAAGATATGTTATTCTCTAACATGATCATATTGGAAGATTGATTAGAGGCTATACCAAAATGTTCTCGATGAGTGGGATGACTTAGCGATCCAAATCCATTAAGAGTATAAGTATGCCTAGATTCTTCCACAGAAAATTATACATCCACATCAAAATAATCATCTTCTAAAGCACCTGCAAAACAACATATCAATACTAGAAAATGTAGACATATAAATCAATAGTTTGATGTGCTAAATAAGCTAGACCATGTACCATCCAAGCAATAAATATTAGATTCTCTAAATCTTTCAAAAGATCTTCATAAAACACATATTAAGTCATTGTCAACCCCTTAAGAGTTTGAAACCAAGGTTCCTACCACAGAGGTTTACTATATAAAGAATGACCCAAAATAATGCCTTGTTGTCATACATTTCATAGACCATGACGAGGATTTATTTTCATAGATGGACATGTCAAACCATTGTATGTATCTTGAAGGATTGATGATAATGACATCCAACAAGACTTCATTAATAATGGTTAAGGGGCAGACCACATTACCATTTAGACACTTCACCAATTAGGCCACACTAATTCCCATTCCCCCCCAACACATTAATGTTACAGGGTTCTGACAAGAATGAGAAAGGGCCTACCAGTGATATTATACTCAAAACCTAGTTTAATGATCACATAAATGATTTAGAGTTCCTGGTTGTCCAACAGGACACAAAATTCATCATTTTATTGGGGATACATTGGTTACATTAGCATGAAATCATTCCTTCATCATCCAACCAATGTCTCAAATATTTTTTCAATTTTTAAATTGGGACATTTCAGGATGATAAGGCTCTATTTGAAACCTATGTATACTAATACATTGATTAGGAGTTATATAAAAACAAGGTAAAATAGTCCATATAGAATGAAGTTACTTGAAAAAATGCTCATAATGGTGTAGAAAATATCCCATACAACCCATTCAATCATATAAGTATATATTATGTGTCACCCATTAATCAAATTTAAATGGTTGGCCCAAATCCAAGCACTTGTTCAGTGGATTCCATATGTTTAGTTGTGGAAACTCAGTGTGACAGCACAAGAGAAATCATTGATTCACCAAGTAATGATCAAAGACTAAAAGGAGATGTCTTTATTCCCTCCACTGAACATCAAAAAGATTCTTCATCATCATCTAGGGTAGAATAAGTTATCGCACTCATGAAAAAATATAGGGATATGAATTCTCATCCCATTATCATCCCATAAAAACTTCAAAAACTCCCCTGATCATCAGTTGGGATGGAGATGGTTGCATCCTATTCAAGATGATCAAATACTGACTCCTCTTTTAGCTCTAAATGTCTTTCTTCATCACATTCCCATCAAGCATAGTCAAAATAAGAAACACATTAAGTGGAAGAAGAGGTAGAAGACATGAGGGATGCCGCTCTAGCATTTTTAAACGGTGTATCTACCACCATGGATGAACTCAGAGAAATAAATCTAAGTATAGAGGAAGACCATTGGTCCATTATGATTAGTGAAACCATGTATCATGAGGAGAAAGAGGTTAATTCTTACATTTTGAGGCGACACTATGATGTATTTTCCTTCAATTACTTAGAGATACCATGACATTACCCTGAGGATGCCACCAATCATTTGGGTTTAACATAAGAGCATCGAGGAGGCAGTAAGAAGAACACACCTGACTCACGATAATAAAATTAAAGCTAAATTCAACAAGGATAATAAATATGACTATATTCAATATGTTAAATATAAAAAGTGGTTAGCCAATGTTATCTAGTTGAAAAAGTATAATCGGAAAATAATAGTTTTTTTGATTTCAGAGATCTCAACTAGAATTTTTCAAAAGATGATTTCCATATTCCAATAACAGTTCTGTTTATTGGTGCAATAGCTATCTATGATGATCTCTCTTTCATGGATGGCTACTATGGGTATAACCATATCATGATGCCCCCATATGATGGAAAATATATAGACTTTAGAGCCCCTCAGAGAATATTTTTCTATCAGATAATGACCTTTGGATTTAAGAATGCTGGTGCGACTTATCAACGTGAAATGCAAAACAAATTCAAACACATCTTAGGAAAATTTATAGAATGCTGTGTTGATGATATATTAGTAAAATATAGAATTGTTTTTTATAAATGATTGACTTAGAGACCATATTTATCAAGCTTCAATAGCATAATATGAAGATGAAACCCTTGAAATGTGTTTTTGGGTTAACCTTAGGAACATTTCACAGTTTTTCTGTACACCATAGCCACATCAAAGTCAATCATGAGAATACTATTAATATTCATGGAATTTAACTTCCTCAAAACTTGATGGAGTTGAGAGGTCGTAAAGGGAAATTGTCCTATATCTGATGCTTCATAGCCTATATGATAGGCAAGTGTTTCCCCTTCACCAAATTAATGAATAAGGGGTTACATATCAATGGAATAATGGATACTAAGAGTAATATGATACACTTAAGAAAAACATATTAATTCCACCGATATTGATGCCACCTGTTGAAGGAAATCCACTCATTCATTATGTGAAAGAATTGATCCAATCATTGGGCTCCTTCCTTGTGAAAACAACAATGCTGGGAAATAAATTATCCTTTAATATCTCACTCTAACCATGCATGATGAAGAAACATGATATTTAGATATTGAGAAAAGTTTCCTAGCCGTAATTGATTCCGTTTAGTAACTGAGACACTACGAGATACATCATGAGGTCTACATAGTCTCTTGAAATAACCCACACAAATGAATCCTCATCCATCCTATGTTGATAGGAAATATGGAACAATGGGTAGTTATTATGCAATAGTTTTATATATAGTTTTTCTCCACAAAAAATAGTAAATGTCCTTTCCTTGGAATTCATCCTTGATGAAAAATCATTATTAGAATAAACATCATTGAATTATGAAATAACTGATGATGAAATATTCACTATTCAGTAAAGCCCCTGAACATGAAAGATTTATTTTGATGGTGCTTCCAGAAGTCCAACAGAGAAGGGAATTGAATATCCTATGATTAATAAAGTTGGGTTGGGAATTGTGCTTATCTCCCGAGAAAAGGCATTGTTTCCATGTTCCTTTGTGTTACTAGATGTGGGTATAAACAATGAGGCATGATATTAGTCTCTCATTACAGTACTACAATTGGAACTCCAAATACTAGTAAATCACCTATTAGATAAAGTTGATTCAAAAATCATAATCAAACAAATCAATAAGGATTAATATATTAGAAAAGAAGAACTAGTTCCTCTATGTGGTCAAGTCCAAGGGTTAATGGATGAATTTCCCCCATAACCAATATTGTATTATTTTCCATGATCACAAAATTCTCATTCTGATGGATTGGAAAATGTATCTACAACCGTAGCATATCTGAAAAAAGATGAAACAATCATCAGCATCGCTCATCGTCATGTGGTTTAACCATGTATTTAAATCAAAATATATGAAATCAATAAACATAGTTCCATTCCGGAAGCATTTGGTCCTACCATGGGATAGATGACACCCATCACAGAATATCTCCAAAATGGATTACTTACACAAGATAATGCTGTAACGAACCAAAGTTTCTCAATGGAAATTCCCTTCTTATAAATATGTCATAAAATCACATGAAAACACAACATAATGAACTACTAAGTGCTAAGTCACCTCTAAACATAAGTTTGTCACTTCTGTATTGGGAATTTTAAGAATCTGACATACAATGTTGTGTTCAAGATGATTTTTGGAGTCTAATAAAAGAAAAATATTTTTTCATGAATAGTAACCTACCCTTATGAATAGTAGCCTACCCTTATGAATAGTAAATCATCCAACATAAGAGTATCCTTACCCATGAATAATTAAATAAAATTTAGATATCATAGAAAGTGAAAATTTAACCATAGTAAACGTTTTGGTATTTTGTATGTCATAAATAATTAATTATAATGAATTAATTAATTTAAAAGATAATGTATTTTCTTAAAATGTGTTCAATAATAATAAAATCAATGTCTTATATTTTTTAGATAATTTTATAAGACCCTATATAATTTTTTAAAGTACTATAAAATCAGTTTTAATTTTAAAAACTGTTTTTATGTAAATTATGATTTTAATTAAATATTAAATTAATAATATTTAGAAAATTATTTTTGAAAAATGGACTTTATTTTTGGATTCTACTTGTTGATAAATAGTAGGGGTAAATTATTGGGATTTTTCTGAGATACTTGAATTTTTATAAATAGTGAAATACCATAATTTACAAAATAAGCTAAATAAGCTAATTACAGAGTCATGTGGGATATTTTGCTGATGTAAGCCCACTTGTTTCTGGATCAGATGATAAAATTACTATTATTTAACAATCAATACTCACTATTCCTTTTCTTAGGGGAAATTAATAAACTAATGAATTTTATATTATGGAATCCCCTCTCCCCTCTACTATTAAAACCACCATTCACACCCTCATTTCCTCACACCTCTCAAGATCCATTCCTTCTCTAAACTCTGATAAAAAATCCTCCCTATCCCCTCTACTAGGTTGAAGAGCTACTGGTCTCATCAAAAGTCCAATCCTAGCTTCCTTAAGGAGAATCACAAGAGGAGGATTTAAGGGGTAATTTCTCTCCCTCTTCTCTTTTAATTTACATTCAAGTTGAAGTTCATTTCATGATATCTCCCCATATATATTCATCCAAATGGTATTTTAACTATAGTATTATACATGTAATGTAATTTTATGATAAAAATGGGATATTATATCATCCAACCCCCTTTCCCTCTTCCTTTTATTTTATTAAGGAGAACATTGTTCATGAGGTGTTAATTTATCACGTTCAAGAACGACAAGTTTTCTTCTTCCATTTCTACCTTATCGTCTATTCATGAAACCTTTTTTATGGTTAAACCAGAATAATATATATGTATTATCTCCTATTTAATATTTTTCAATAATCGTATGACCATATTTCTATTGATAAAATAAAACTAGTTCAATATGATCGAAAAATCACTCAAATTAACCCAAATAATCAACATTTAATTCTTATCTAATGATTCATCCACATGAAGATAAGATGAATCATTATAATATCATTAAATATACTTTAATACCATTAATAACATGTAATATCAGTTCTAGATGTTTAACCATGTTCTACCCAAACTTCAATTTAAGAATACAAGTAAACCACTAAGGAAAACCCAAAAAAACATTCCCAAACAATGTTTTGTAAACTCTATTACTCATCCAAAGGCATATAAAATCACATAATAAAATCATAATGAACCATATTAATTTACACAAGGTTCTTGATGTCTAATTAATGAATATAATGTCATTATATAGGACATTAAAGAGAATGAAGCATTTAGATACTAGGTAAGTGGAAATTCTTGAACCCAATTCTCTTTCTTCGTGTTCTCCATATTTCAATCAATTTTTGATATGGTTACTCCTTCAAAATCATTTTTTACTTATTTTCATTCCTTTTCTAGGATATAAATGTTCATCACTATTTTTTATATCAAAAAAAATGTTTTTGAAAAAAACTCTTCTTCTAAGAACTCACCTTTTACTTCTCATTCAAAGTTGATGGTTCTTGTATCAAGTATGTTATTCTCTCTTTGTTTTGGGAATCAATAGTTTATGAATGTGTTCTTATGATATGTAACCCATTACATTCCATGGGTTAGTTATGTCCACTTTTGATATATGTTCCATGTGGTAAACATGATAATGATAATGTTTTGATGTGAGGGGTGCGCCTCGAATTATATATCGCAATTTGAATGTTTGAATGTGATGGGTTTTCCCGAAATTATAAAGAGATCCAATGAATTAGGTAAAGTGATTAATCTCATTATTAAATGTGAAATGATGTGTGAAAAAGATTCTTTCTTGGTTCACAAGTATGTGTGGTATTTAACCACTAAGACATGATGTTTCATTTTTATACATTGCCAAATTTCAAGTCTTATATTTATGCTTCCTCTCATGTTCATGATTTTCTTCCCATGTTATTATTATACTCACCCCATGCTATATTGTTCTTATATATACTCTTAGTAGGATTCTATCTCACCCGTTTTGATGTGTATCCTTAGGTGGTTACATGTACTAAGGAGAGTACAAGTGCAAATAAGAAGCTAGAGAAGAAGAAATTAAATAAATGTTTTTTCTTGATGTTGTAATTGTTATGTATATTCCTAGTTTTCCCAATAAACTAAACCTTTGTATCCTATATTTTTAATACTATTATTATGTAATAGTAATATTTGAAATGGCAGGGTCATCACAATTGGTATCAGAGGTGGTACTCAGCCTTAAGTGCATCGCACTACCTGGGTTGAGATGTAGGGCCCACAATGAGGAAGTTGTGCTCTAAAGGGGGTGATTGTAACACCCCCAAATGATAAAGTGTTAAATGACTAAATGATATGACTAATGTCAACATATTGGACCTTCTTTTTCTGGAGCCTGTCTGATTAGAACTCCACAGTTAAGTGTGTTTTGCCTGAATTAGTGATCAGGATGGGTGACCTTCTTGGTAGTTTCCCAGGGTGTGTGTGAGTGAGGAAAATGCACACTAGAAAGGACATGTGTTGGATTGTGGGGACTCTAATTAGTAAGATGACCCGTTTAGGCACGTGGGTGGGCCCCAGGGTTGGGACCACATGTTTGTGGGGCAACTGGTGGTGCCTGGTGGGTTAGGACCCGACAGCCATGTAAAGGCAGGGTGTCTGTACTATCACTGGTACCCAGTTGTCACAATGCTTTAAAAGAGCATGTCCAGTCAAGATCATCTAATTTCACTCATTATGATGGCCTCATACACTAGAAGATCCTCTATAACCAAGGTTTCGACAGAATACTATTTAGATGCATTGATGGAGAAGAGACTTCAGCAGTCATGAAAGAAGTACATGTAGAATCCAGTGGTGCCCACCAGTTAGGGTGTTTAATTTTTTCTCAAATCATAAGTATTGGATGCTGTTGGACTTCAAGGAAACATGTTTAAACTAATTTTACTATTAAATGACAACCCATCTAGGTACATTCCAACTTCATTCATTAACCCATAGAGTTTCTAAATACAGCTAATTACTCTTTTCCATTTTTATATGGGGAATGGATGTAGTGGTACCCTATCCTCTAGCTACATCTAACCAGTTGAAGTACATCATTACTGCTACCAATTTAATCTCTAAATGGACCGAGGTAATACCTCTTAAATATGTTGGATCCAAAAGGGTTTTGGTCTTTTTCAATGATAATATAATTTCTATATTTGTTGTCCCGCTTAGCATATTGATGGAAAATGGAACCAATTTGTATTCTGCGGGTGTGGGGAAGTTATACCAGGAATTCAATATCAAATACAACAATTAATCCCACTATCATGCAGTAGCCCACGGATATATAGAAGCTTCAAATAATATTCTTTCAAACACACTACAGAAGATAGATCATAAAGATAAAAACAATTATTAGCCTGATAATCCCTCAAATGCCTTATGGGATTACCAGACTACTACATGTACAACCACACAATCATCCCCTTACTCATTGGTATATGGGACAAAAAAAGTATTTCCCATTGAAGATCAATTTCATTCACACTACGTTGCTATTTGTGATCAATAAACTATAGATGAGAAATCATAGAAGTGACTAGATTAGATACAATGATTGAATGAAAATAGATTCCATACCTTGCATCACACGGGGGTTTATTAGAACCGTATAGCATGAGCATTTAAAATGTATGTTCTCTATTCATTACTCTAAGGAGAATTGGTTTTATTCCATAAAACATTGATGATTCTAGGAAGGAAGCCTCTAAAACATGATCCAGAGTTTGAAGGACCTTACTCCATACATAATCCATACTCTAATGGGGATTAATCATTAATCTTAATGGATAGAAAAATCAATACAACTCAAACCAATGCATGGTTCATAAAGAAATACATTTCTTAATAAAAAATATCATGTCTAGGTTGCATGGTGTTAAACTATGTAATAACTAATATCTTATCTGCATAATTTTAAAATAAAATTAACTATATATGTCTGTGTTGTGTGATTTAAAATTATGTATCCTATTTTCCCATATCACATGATGTTAAATTCTATAGTATGATCACCATGTTTCATGACATAAACTAAAAACACCATTTTCCTCACCACATGACATTAAACTGTATGGTTAATATCTTCTTCATTTGACATTAATAAATTTTCCAAGGTACAATAATTTGACATTTTTTTGGTCCCATAAATGTTGTGTATATTTAATTCATAAGAATTATCACATCATTTCCACTCCATAGTGTCACATGAACCCCATTTGTCCTTAGATTTGAATCAAGTCTGCATTCCAATGATAAACATAGTGACACCTAAATATCTTATATTGGGCCCAGCCACAACCATAAAAGAAACAATTTCACATTTCCTTAAATATGAGTTATTTCTATAATCGGAACCCTTCTAATGAATGTAGGTTGATTCCCATAATATCATGTATTCGGGGAATGACCATTGTTCTAGAGTGTATTAAAGCCCCTTTTTTCACACAACAACATTCAATTGGTCTGGGAAACAATCCTCATGAACTACGTATGGCTTAATTATTTCCCTAGTAAAAAAAATAGTGACACTCAAGTCCTAGACCATGGTCTAGCTACAATTTTTCTATATTTTCAGGTCGGTTTAACATTGTCCATACCACATGATGTTAAACTGAATGGAAAATTTCATGAACTACATGTAACTTGATTCTTACCCCTAAAGGATATGTTGTGATGCCCATATCTCCTCTCTTGGGTCTACCCATAATGTTGATAATGTGACTTCACCCCTCTGTGTCTGAATCTGAATTATATAGGGAGAACCTTCAAGAACTATGTGTGGATTTATTCTTGCCTCAGCATGATATGTAGTGATGCACGGATCTCCAATCATGGGTCCAACAATGATTAATAATTAAATTACTTTAAATCCAATGTATTAATCCGATGTTCTTAGGGAACCTATCAAACTCCATGTGAGGATTCATTCTTGTCTCAATGAGATGCGTTTTGAGGCCCAGAATTTCATTTTCAATCTTATCTGCAATGTGTCTTTCACTTCAGGTTACCCAAATCCTTACCAAATGATTCTTAAATGGGAAAAAATTACTATGTATGTCTTGATTCCCATTCTAATGAGATACATAAAGATGTACATGTCTCCAATATCAGTCCCAACCATGAATAAAATCCCTTCCAAACAAAAACAATTAGATGTTATGGGGAATCATCTTCAATAACTATGTATGAATTGATTCTCACCCTTGTGAGATACATAGTGAAGCTCTAATATCCAATAATATGTCCAATCATGTTTAAAAAAAGGATCCCTTACTCCATGTGTGTATCAATCAAACCTTAATTTGGAGAATTTCAATAACAACATGTGTATTGATTCTCATCCCAATGAGATATGTAGTGACTCTCAGAAATCCAAGCCTAGGCACAACCATAATTTTGGAAGATAAAACCTCCTTCATTTTCCCCATGCATGAGTCATATCTACAGAGGGATATAATCTAGACAATGTGTGTTTATTCTTATTACAATAAGATACATGGTGGTGCCTATAATTTTTGCTTTAGGCCCAACTGTCAGCCTAGAAATTATTAAAAATGATCCATCATCCTCACATAAAAACCAAATTGATATGGGGAAAATTTTCAAGAACAATGTGTATCTTTATTCTTGCTTCATCATGATATGTAGTGACTAATGGATCATATACCTTTGTATAATCCATCATTTCATCATCATACCCTTATCCTTCACTTTTGTTACCTTTTTGTTGATGAAGAAAACTTCCCACTCCTTGTTTCTCAAATTGCACACCGCTCATGTGGGCATTGAATTGGGTAAACATATTCTCTTCATAAATATGGTGTCTCAATTCCTATTGGAGTTATCAATGATCATAATTTTAAGACCTTAAATGAAATACAATATTTCCTCAAATATTGGCGATGAACTATATGGATCTACAATCAAGAACAATATGTATCTTGATTCTATCCCATGTGAGATACATGGTGACTTCTAGATTCTAAATCATAGGCCTAGCCGCATCACAAAAAAAGATTCTACACTCCCATGTACGATTAATATATATATGAGAAAATTCAATATGAGTACTCATTTTAGATGTGGAATCATATCTTCTAGAACTATATGTGTCTTGATTCGAGCTCTAACAAGATATGTATTGATGCTTGTACCTTATTCCTTGGTTCAACCATATTATATTTTGACATTTCATGTCAATATGCCTGATTCCTTACAATTAGACGTTAAACAACATAGCTAATATTCTTACTACATGACCTAAAACAACATAGATCCACCATTTCCTATCCTGGTGGGTAATTCATAGTCATCTCAACATGATGTTAAAATGCACTGTATTCAGAGAACTAAAAATTTCTCGATTTGCATCTTATTTGAGATAAGTAGTGAAAACTAGGCCTTAGATCCTAGTCCCTTCCACAAGATAAAGGAATATTCCCCCTCCTGCATATGATCAAAACCTATACATTATGTTTTATTTTTGGACCACTCCTCAAAGAACCCATCAAGGAAACAAGAGATGTATCCATTTATAAATATGATTCAAATAAATAGTTTAGGGACTCTAAATTAATCTCTAGTATCATTGTATACTCTTCCTTAATTAATTGGAAAATGCATCATTCACACATCATACTCATAATCTTGAAATACATTCAGATCTTCATAATCATTCTTTGGTTTTTGGTGATAACATATCTAATACCTGATATATCTTTTTTCCTTACTATGTTGTGCAAGCTCCAATTAGCCTTGCATAAAATTAGCCTACATAGCTTTGATTTCAACCTAAGGATTCCATTTTTTTTCTATATGATACATATTGAAGTTGGACCTATATAATACAAGCCCAAGAATTTATTTTTTAAATTGATGTATATTCATTATTGAGAGATTCTGCTTCTATCCCTTTATTCTTTAATGATGCTATGCTAGAGCCCCACAATTTAAAGCGGTCATTTTTTTATATTTGTCTCATATCCTTCTTCCCAACCTAAAAGAATCTAGGAATGTGATGTATATTTTCCATCTCTATGTGTTCAATGAATATTGGAATTACAAATGGATATTCAACCACATATCCTTTATTGTTTCTATAATGTTATTGTCCTAGTCATATGAACAAAAATTACAAGCACCATACTTCTTACATTTGGGTAAAACCTTCATAGAGATCATATTGCTCTAATTATTTAAAAATACTTACTATAAATACCCCTTCTATATTCATGTACTTTTCTCCATAAACAAAACTCTTTACATGAGAAGATATGAATATCCATAAAGACTCATCATCTTTGAGAAATAGAATGTCACTATTCTTTAGAGCTCTTTTACCTGACTATAAAGTACATACCCTAGTTAGAATTTTCCTAAAATTCTCCAACATAATAGGAATGTCAGCATAAGGATTCCACTATTTGGATATGAAACACATACACCAATTTTCCTTGCATAATTTATCCCCCATGATAGATTTGTCGATCAAGGGTAACATATTTCATGGAAGTTTCCTCCTATAATGTCATTAGGCCTTTTACCATTTCATTCTTCAGATTTGGAAATCCCCAAATCACATTTTACAATTCTCTCTTTCCATACTTGAAAATAGTTTCACAAGTCCATAATAATTACCAAGAATTATAGAACCATCAAATATTTGTGGGGCTCCAGCATAGCATCATATTCTTCTTATTGAATCACTTAAAACTTCCAGCTCCATAATGTCCTTACTGAATGACTTTAAACTACATAAAATATTACCAAAAGACCTAAATTTCATTAATGCAACAATTACAATTTCATATCATAATTTCCTTGCTGCATAACCATGAATTTTATTATAAACTATCAATAAGGTTATTTTCTAACAAATATACCATCCTTTATACACTGAATTCATATAAAAGTGGTTACTCATTCATGGTGTATATTTGCACAGATGACCTGTTTATTTTTAAACACTTTTACACAGCAAATCCACCCACTATGGTCTTTAGATATCCAAATCCAAAACCCAATTTTTTATCAATATTATAATTTTATAATTCCAGGGAACTCCATTACCAGACTATGCAGTGATTTCCCTAGTGGCCTTGCATAAGTCTTCAATATAACAGGATTTTCAAACTAATGATACCACTACTTGACTGAAAATTTACATTTTTATATCATAAATCCCCTTTTTAGGGCTAAGGGGTAACCCAACATGACTTAAGATAATTAAGACATCTAACAAAGCCCTAATATATCAAAATACGAAAGTAATCACCAGATAAACAATAGAGGAAGGGCCCTCCCCACCATAAAAAAAGTGAAGTTTCAACCATTCCAATTGTAACGAGCCAGACCCGATCATCCACCTGAACAGTGGTAAACAAGTCCATTGTTACTACCTTAGGTGAACCTCCCCAAACTCTAGAGGCTTCCAAAAAACTATGAGGCTGTTAATATATATAGTAGGGAGGATATACCCTCTCAGTGGAAAATAATGGATCTGGTCTGGGAAATAATATATAACATGCATCAAAAATAAATGACTCTGCAAACTCGAACCAGAACCGCCTAGCGAATGAAAATTCAATATCAATATATAGAGGAAGGAATATATAAATTAGTGTAGTGGAATGTAACTCTATATCATGATGATCAATTGTAACTAGTACTAAACAAAAAAACATGCATCTAAAGAAGGTCATAAATGTACATATATACAGGGCCACAATGGTTATCCAACTGTAGCAACCAAACAAGTAAATATTCTGATATAGGAAGAAATAAAAACCTAAGTAAACTATTTCTAGGTAGGACCTCATGGTCTATACCATCTCTATGAAATTGCAAATGCAGTCCAGCTGTTGAAGCTAACCTCTTTCCTACATGTAAATCCATAATGTCTACACGCATCATGAAGGGCATGTGTCGGGTGTGAGACAAATCCCAGTAGGATTCCACCTAATGATACGAACCTGTTGTAAGTGTTTTAAAATGCATGAATTTATAATGAAATAATTAAACAATATTATCCACAAATAACCAAAAACCCCAAAGGTGTTCAACAACCACTGTGATGTGTTACCTGCTTCGGGCAACACTGGAATCCCTGTCATGTAACCCGACACCATGTGCCCCCTGAAACTACGTGTCTAAATTACCAACATCCTGAAGGCTATCCCAAACATTATTAACCTAGAGGAACATTGATACATACCCTCAAACAAAGTAACTAGAGCGATAGTGATGTATGTCCTCAAATAAAGTAACCAGAGGGACGATGATATCTGCCCTGAAATAACGGCGAGCCTCTGCCCCCCAACCTGATAGCCTCATCACTATCCCTTGAAGGCTCCTCTCCTTCCATGTGACTTCCTAAAAAAACACCCCTAAACCAATAGTACCTAAACAACAACTAACAGTGGACTCTACCAACACGAGTGGTCAAAATCACCACATTACAAAGTCTCTCTGTGTGCACGCTACTCAATGTTTCTGGGTGAGCGGTAATCACAAAAATAGTACCCAAGTCACAACGTCTCTGACACCTCGTGTCCCTGTGACCATGTCTCTCTAGTCTGATGCCCTATTTATCCATGTAACTTGGTCCATTCCCATTATGACTATCACACTGCCTCATGCCGACGTCCATGACGCCTAATCTGGTTGTCAGAACCACCCAATGTAACCTAGGCCAGGCCTAACCTGTGATCAGCATCAGTCAACAATACGAAGAACAACCGGAAGGTCCCAACATATGAAATGTCACACATTATATATATAAAACAAAATGAGTATTATAAACAGGAAACATGAACCAAATAGTTGAATTGCACCAGCTATGTGTTGTCCATACCTGCACCAAAGTCTTCAAAGCCTTGAACAAGTCATATCATGCTTTAAAAAATTAAACTCAGTGACTTACATTAAACAAATTCATATTATACCATTTTGTCACCCCGACCAAAAAGCCCTAAATGTGCGACAACCCCTCGCCTGGCCATGCTCCAGAAAAACAGGTATATGGAATACCCAAAGGCATCCCATATTTCTTTCAAGCAGTTTAATATGAAGTACCAAATAAAATAGGTCTCACTCCAAATACCCAAATACGCGTTGTAAGCCGCACCACCAAAAAGTACATGAAAACACAAAAAGAGGTATATAACACATACTTGAGACTCAGAGACATAGGCACATCTGATATCAAGCTCCAATTCAATGTTGATCTTCTTAGATCTATGTTTCAGTCAAATCCTAGCAATTGAACTCAGATAGAAACTAAGACGTGTGAGGCAACAGATCAAGAAAGAAACATGGTGTGTGGGTATATCCTCACAGTTGCAATACCACAGCCACTGAAGGATTGAAGAACGGAATCCAGATGATGATTCATGGGCATGGAATGTTCTTCATGTTATCAGATTGGAACTGCTCCGAATTTGGGGAAGAAGAAGAGGTTTTCCAAAATAAGACGTGAAACTATTTTATTTAAGCAAATAAAAATAAAAATACAAGACATGTATAAAGGACTACACACCATGTAGTTTCCTTGTCCATACTCTGTCATAATCAAAGGTTGCAACATGGCTTAGACGCACCACACGGGATGACACACGTTATGAACTCAACCAGTACATAGAAAAAATGATACATGACATGTCGAGAAATAGTACACATCATGTTGTATGAAATTCCAACACAGTCATCACACAACATGTAATCGGTGAGCACAGGGCAGGTACACGTGGAACCCATACACAACGTGTAGTCTAAAAATTTCCAGAACATCCTAGAGTTTCCCTATTTTTTGAGAACAAGTCCAAACATCAAACAAGGTCAGGATTTTGAACCATTCCAAAAACTCGAGTTCTTACAAACTCCCCAACATAACATATCTCATCCCCGAGCTATCAAACAAAACCCGAATATGACACCGAACATACTACCCTAATCAATGTATCCTGGATAGCCCCCATCATAAAGGTTATAGCTAAATTCCTCAACGGTCTCCCCACACATTTGGAATTCCCTAACTTAGTCTCAACTCTACAAAACTAAATAAAGAATGGGTTCCCTATCCTTTTTCCAGACTCATGGTCCTCTCGTGATACATCGTCACCCTTGTGCCTCCTTGGTTCTTTCATGTAGTTTCTAACACCCAAATGTATCCCGTAATGCATCGGTGTCTTCCTCTATGAGATCTTGTATCCCATGGATGCTCAAAATAAAACATGATTCCATGCACCTCATGTAACATTCATCTTGGATGCCCCGATGTGCATGTAACCTCAAGTAACCCGCAACCTCAATGCATGGATTCCCATGGAACAAAAATTAACCTGCTTCCTTGATTCCCTGATGCCCAAGGCACCTCATATATATATATATATATATATCATGTACCTGATATGGTGACAATCCTACTGACCATTATCTAGTTAGTCCACATATATCTTTTCCACCTTGTTCACTCAAAACAGACATGGCTTAATAGTTCATTCCAAAAAACAAGGATGTCACGGCCACACTCACGGTGCACCTCTAACCATCGTCATCTCACCATCCTGATAAGCCCCTGGAATCTCCATAGAATGCACCTGGCCTGAAGTATGACTACATGATGCTTGACCTCCCTTCAGTGTTTCTCCAATCACCGACCACTAACCCCTTAGCTGGGTCCCACTATCCCTACAATGACCTCTATGTGAAGCTGATCCTCAGCTACCCTCTCCTAGTACAATACCTGAACTACCTATAGATTCCACCATATCTCTTAGTCCCTTGCTACTGGATATCTAAGAAGGCTTCCTACAGAACCCCTCAAGATTCTCAACCTATCCACATGCCCGACACTCCTTTGGAGGCCTATCGCACTGAGTACGAACATGTTTGGGTTGTCCAAACTGAAAGCAAACGACTGAAGAACTGCTACGAGGTGGTCTAGCTAAGTCCTTGGCCTGAATACCCTTCTAGAACGCATCTCATCCTCAATTCCTACTATCCAAACAATCACCTAAAACTGCCACCTGGCCAACTTGGGGCCTATCCCTCTAGTTTCCATATGCTATGAGTGCCTGATTTACCAAATTTTAGAATGAACCCATCCTGATGATATTTACCTGGATCCATATGGCATGTCATAGGGCACCCTCAAAGTGCCTCACCCTTGTCAAGTCATCGCTTACCATGCCAGGTGCAAAGTGAGACAGCTTAGTGAAAGTAGTTTCATAGTGTATGATAGACATGTCTCCCTATTTAATGCTCAAGAACACCTAAGATCAATCATTCCTCAGTGTATTTGGGAAAAGGTTCTTGAAAAACATGCCATAAAAGTCCATCCATTCTAGTCCTTCATGACAGCGAGCCTGAACCTACACATCCCACCAACACTTCACTAGTCCTTGAAGCTTGTACTTCTCCAGGTTGACCGTCCTCCCTGGTGGCGTCTCGAGATGGTCCAAGAGCATCTACATTCTCTATATCATGTTCTCAGATGCCTGCAGGCCACCCTCACCCTAAAAAAGAAGTGGTTGATGCGACTGAAATTCCAACATTACATATTCAATAGATGTATCTATACCCTACACACATTTTTCAATCCCCTACAAGGCACACACCAGACCAGAACCGAGCTTCTCATCAATCCATGGTCTAAACACTGCCAAACCTGGCTGTTGTCCTGCCTGCACTGGATCCTAAAACTGATCATGTCCCTGAGCTTGTACTTGCGGCTCATGCACTACCAGCACTGGATCCTAAATCTGATCCTACTCGTGATGCACTATACCATCTCCCACCTAATTCTCCATTTGAGGACCCTATGAATACCATAAATGATCATAAAAACCATATATATATATATATAAGAATTTATTTATGCAGATAGGAAAAATACTGCAAGGCAGTGCATAACTACTACCCTTACTCTCCCCAACTGCAACCCATGCCCATGGCATCCCTGCCTTATGGCCTCCTTAATCACTTTCAATAGAGCCAAGTATAGAATGTACCTCGGGTCATGCCTAACCCACATTGCCTCAAACAGACGATCGAGTCACCCAATCATGATGATCAAAATCACCTCAACCATAGTACATGCCTGCTCTTATAAGAGTCAGACCGAAATTCCCTACCACAAGAAATTCTACAAATATATAAATCATGTCATAACACATTGCAATAAACAAGAAATTCTATAAAAAATTTCACTTATTAAAATTTCAAAGCATACTAGGGATTCCAATTGATATTATTCACAAGGCATTATCACATCCAAAAGTATACATGCAGTTATGAAATTAAAATACCCTAAAAATGTGCCTATCAAAATCTAAACAATCATGTCCTTCCATACCACATAAAGGTCTAATTCCCCCTTACCACACCGGGTTATGTTTTACATATCACAATCGATTACATCACACACCAAGTGATCCACCGAGGTGGAAGTCATATTATCTATAATCTGAGATAAAGAAAACAACAATTCACACAAATGGAAACGTGGTCCATCTCACATACCTGGGGCTGCATGCACACAAGCAGAAGATATAACCCGGCTCCATTAACTACCGGCCTCCAGTCAACCATATACAGAATAGTAAAACCATCAAAAATAAAAAAGGGATGTCCCAATCTCATTAGTATCAAGCAAAACACTACTACAAAATCCTTGTCATGAACTCCTTTAATACCCCATTCTAATGACCTGGTCCGAATCAGCCACTCGAATAGTGCTAAATGGGTCGAGTGTTACTACCTTAGGTGTACATCCCTGAACGGCAAAGGGTGCGGACTAGCAGCGAGGGTGTAAACATGTATAGTGGGGATGCTATACCCACTAGGAGAATAATAATGGTACTGGTCTGAGAAATAATATATAACATACAACGGAAATAAATAACTCAGCATACTCAAACCAGTCCCACATAGCAGAATCACATTTAATATCAATAAAAAGCAGAAGCAATATATAAACGAGTGTAGCAGAATGTTGCACTACAACATGCTGATCACTTGTAAAAACTATTGAACAAGAAAACATGAATCCAAATTAGGTCATAAATATACATTTATAAAGGGAGCCAATAGCTAACCAACTATAGCTACAAAAAAATTATGCATGCTAATACAGTTAGGAAAGAAAAAAACTCTATCTAGGTAAGAAATCATGGTCCATACACTCTCCATGCAATAGCTAATCTGGTCAATCTTCTGAATATGACCTCTTTTCTGCACGTAAATCCATAAATTCTACTCGCATCTCGAAGGGCCCCTATAGGGTGTGAGATGAATCTTGGTAGGATACCACACAATGGTGTGTACCTAATATAAGTGTTTAAGCAGGCATGAAGTTATAAGGAAATAAGTAAATAGTACAATACACAAACAAAAAAACCCCCCTGGTGCTCAACAGCCACCATGGAGTGTCACCTACTTCGGCCAATGCCGGAATCCCTGTCATGTAACCGGGCATAATGTGCCCCCTGACATATTGTGTCTCATGTAATGACATCCTGAAGGAATTCCCAAACATTTGTAACCCGGAGGAACCACGATACCTATCCCTAAATAAGTAACCGGAGGGACAACAATGTGTTCCCTAAAATTAAGTAATCAGAGGGACAACGATTTCGGGCCTCAAATAATGTAACCAGAGGGATATCGATGTTTTACCTCAAATAATGGTGAGCCTATGCCCCCATCCTAATAGGTTCAACGGTATCTCATTAAGGCTCCTCACCTTCCATGTGGTTTCCTACAGCAAGCACCCCCAACCCAATAGTTCATAAATTGTAACTAACGGGGGTCTCTACCCACATGAGTGGTCAAAACCACCTCATCACAGAGTCTCTCTATGTGCACACTACTCAATGTTTCTGAGTGAAATGTAATTACCAAAATACTACCCAAGCCACAAAGTCTCTGTCAGCATGTTTCCCTATGACCAAGTCACTCAGTACTGATGGCCTATCCATCCATGCAACTCAGGCCATGCCCAACCTAATAGTCACATTGCCTCAAGATGACATCCATGATTCTTAATCTCGAGGTCAGAACCACCCAGTGTAACCTAGGCCAGGCCCAATCTATGATAAGCATCACTCAACTATACCAAGAACATCTTGAAGGGTCCACCATATGAAATATCACACACTACATATAAAAATCAAAAGGAGTATTTTAAACATGCAAGATGAACCAAATAGTTGAATTGCACTAATTATGTGTTGTCCATTCTATCACCAAAGTATTTAAAGCCTCTAACAAGTTACATCATGCATTAAAAAATTAAACTCAGCAGTTTACATCAAACAGATTTATCTTATACCATTTTGGCTCCCCTGACCAAAATGTCATAAATAAGCAACAACCCCTCACCCGACCCTGCTCAAGAAAACAAGTAAAGGAAATACCCAAAGTAATCCCACAGGTCTAATAATCTATTTAATAAGAAAAAGTAGTAAAAACAAAGTATTTTTTAAAATAAACAAATAAGCTCCTTAAGTCGCACCATGGAAAAGTCCGGAAAAAAAACAATAGGAGGTATGCACCACCTATATGAGACTCATAGACTTTGGCACGTCCGATATCGAGCTCCAATTGGAATTAAATATTCATGGATCTATGTTTCCTTCAAATCCTAGCAATTATACTCAGATAGAAACTCCAATGTGTGAGGAAAAGGATCAAGAATAGAATAGGGTGTGTGGGTTTAGCCTCATTATTGAATCCTATAGCCACCAACAGATTGAAGAACAGACTTCGGATGAAGATTCTAGGGTAGGGGATGATCTTTCATGTTTTAAAAGCAGAACTACTCCGATGATGGGAAAGAAGAAGATGTTTTCCAAAATTAGATGTGACACACTTTCATTTAAGAGAATAAAAATAAAAATACATGGTGTGTATAAAGGACTACACACCGTGTATTAGCCTTTTCCATACTCTGACATAATCGGAGGTATCAAAACGTCTTCAACGCATAAAATAGGTCTTCATACGGCTTGAACATATCCAATACGTGGAAATGAGGATACATGGCATGTTGAGAAATACTACACGCCAATTAGTAGTAAATTCCTACACTGTCATAACACGGCATGTACTCAGCGATCACACAGTTGTTAAATGCATAACCCATACACAATGTGTAGTTTATAGTACATGGCATGTAGTCTGTAAATTTCAAAATCTTCCTAGAGTTTCGTAGTTTTCTAAGAACATGTAAAAATTTCAAACAGGGTCAGGATTTTGACCCCTTCTAAAAACCCAAGTTCTTACACAAACGCTGCTCAGCATGCTGTCCCATGCCAATAAGCATGAGCCTAGTATCGATGAACAAGCACATACCCTCTCAAACATCCAAATCTGAATTGCCTAGTTCTGGTGAAATAAGTTTAGCTCTTATCCTCATTTGAATGATCCACTACAGAAAATATGGAATTATAAACCCTAATCTGCAGACCATTGGCCAGATATCAATTAACATAAAAAAAATTCACATAGAAAAAAATAAAATTCATAGAGAGGATAGATCACACAAAATAAGTCATGGAATCAAAAACTAAAATACATCACCACCATAATAGATCCACATATGAAAAAGACCATCAAAAATGAACCGAGCAAAAACTCATCAACACTATCACTCTAGGAGAAAACATATCGACTTAAAGAACACATGTGGGACATGTAGCTCCATCCTCAGATGGCAGGAGACCGGTTATCAACTACATACATCACTACACCTCCATAGAAGATGATCCCATTGAATATCACAAGTGTTCAATGCCATATAATCCCTTCATTATCTACAACCCATGACACTCCCAGAGAACCTGCGAACCCTCGAAACCAATGAACCCGTACTGCTGACATCACTGAAATCTGGAATCGAACCTCAACATCACCATAGTACAGGGGGTATGACACAAACTACCTATGAACCAATGGGTGGATCCATAGCTGGCCAAGAGAGGAATGGAGGTGATGGGGAAACCCTAGCAATGTAGAGGATCCACTTACGTGAATATCTATATTATATACCACTACATGAATATGAAGTATGTTCCCTTACTGGTCTTGCATAAAATAACCCCCATAACGGGTTTCCAAATTTTAGTTAATTTCATTCTCATGAGATACCTCCTCTATTCTTATACTTCATGTTTTATATTTAGTGACGGTAAATATCATGACTCAATATTCCCCTTGGATGTATCTTATGGATATCGAGACCTTTCTACCCATCAGGCCTTATTTGTATTTTTAATCATAAAATTCATGTCCATAGATGTTCAACATAATCTAATAAACATATTAGTCCAGAATTCATTAATTTAAACTACCAATAAATGGAAACATCGTGTTCACCAGGCTGAAAACCCACAATGGGCACTCAGGGAAAAGGTGAGTCGCAGCTCACTGAACCCATTCTATCTATATTCTAGAATATATCGAGCGATTCAAAATTTAAAATACAACATGTTTGAAGGTTTTTCCATATTAACCTAGAAACATCCTCACTACTCTCATGAGGCCCATTAGCTAAGGTAGAAAATTAAAGAGCATTCCATCCATTAATTGTAATTATGATTAACCTGAAAAAAAGTTTCATGTTATAGAAATCTGATTTAATATTACAATTAAAAAAATGAATTAAGATATATATTATTAGAATAAAAATTAATTTCATTTATGAGGAAATGAAAAATTATTCTAAGGAACATAATAAAATTGGATCCACTCTGTTCTAAATCATAAGAGGTCGTTGATATACATTTTTTATTGTTTAATGGCCTCTCTATCCCTATTAGAGGCCTGTTAAAGTTTGATCAGCCGACTAGTCTCAATCTCCTCAGCCCGACGAAGCACATTATTATCATATTTAATGGATTCCTCCCCATATTATTTGGATTCTTCTATTGAATAATGAAGTTCTTCATGTTCCTTCATAGTAATATCCATCTCTTGATGAATATGTGTCACTTGAACAACCTTTACATTAGCTTACTGCCAGAATGTTTCAAACATTTAAGTATCAATGGTCTCAGCTAGAGATATTGCTGCTCGATATTCATTAATGTTAGCAAGTAGTCTGGTTTATATTAGATCCTATAGAATATTATACTCTTTCTCACACCATTTAATGAACTCTTTCACCAAATTATGGATTACATTGTAATCAAAACCTCTGAATCTTAACATGCTAAATAATGAAAAGAGCTATAGGATTCACCAAGGCAATTACTTGAAGGATGTTTCAGAGATATGATTCCATATATATTGAAAATATTAATGATGTGAGAGGTGAAGGGCATTCTGAATCTCTAGACATGATTCAAAATCACTATCACAAGGAGTGATGTACTATAAAATTAATACACTTAAATAAGTGTCATGTCCTGATCCCTCCTGAATAATAGATGCTTGGCCTCCCAATGTTGGTTGACATGATGAAATTTTTTTTCCGTTAGACCTAGCCATCAATGCTGATAATACTATATGAAAAACCAATGTAATGGTAAAATTAAAATGAATAGAAAGATTGGGAATAAGGACAATGTTCTATAAACCTTACCTAAAAATAGGTCAGTAGCCTAAGATATCTCCTCCCCAACATTCCCAACCTTAGAAGTTTTTGTTGGCACAAATTTGTAGGAGATAATTTCATGAACCTAATCAGGATTCTTCAGATACACCTCTGGATGATTTTCCATTTCATGGTTCACCTGAGCTAGCTCTTCTTCAATAGAAGGATTGATAGTAATATCAATCCCTATAATAGGGACCATCACTAAAATAGATTCTTTAGATAGAGAAACACATTCCAACCAATTATGGGTTGGAAATCAGGCATAAGAAGATTTTTGTGAAGGAAAATAAAAACTCACATCCATTTGGTTAAATATAAATGAATTCAAATTCTTCTAGAGTAATAGGTATATTAACATGTTCTAGTACTTCTTTTAAAGACATGGAAAGATTCATCATACCTTAAAATGATATCCTTTGACCTGTATTCATCTCACCCATGGGATAACTTGGATAATTTGGTTCATGACTCTCCTTCGAAGACATTATACCCCAAACTTATCCCTCAGTGATAGTGGTCGGGTCATCATCAGTCATCCTAGGAATTTCTATTTCAAGTGATGAATCTAAAATATTACTAAAATGGATGTCAACTATTTTTAAATATTGATACTCATGAAGCACTTTTGACATACCAGATGCCTCTTCTCTCATAGAAATAGAGATAGGAGTAGAACCATCCTCTGGCCAAGCTTCCTCCTCAGTCAGAGTAGCCGATTCATTTCCAAGAATCTTCACTTGATCAGAAGTACCCTCCACAGATCCCATAGGCCCATTTATAACATACCTAAGTGAACCATATAATATGTTACTCAAGTTCCAAGAAGGTTAAACAAATTATATGGATGAAGCTGAAATTAATAATGAAAAGAAGAATTACCGCTGCTGATAAAGAATTTAGCCACAACATTCTTTTTTTGGTGTCTATATTTCATGGAATTCGTGGTGGGACTAGGATAGTTTTCTCCAAAAAATAGGTATTGGAGACCAGAATACTCCATCAATCACATATTCCATGACCTATCAACCTAGATATATCCCTCATGATTCCCGACGTGACTTAGTAACCCCAATAGAGGTACCACCAGGGCAATGCCATGTTGATAAAACTTTTGTCAATTTTCCTTTATCCAGCTGCAATTTAAGATTGTATTTTTCCCTGAGTAACAATCCTTTGAATAAATTAAAATGGGAAAAAATGAAAAAAAATTCAGAATAAGGAAACCTACATCTCTGGGATTTACAAATTAGAACTGTACCTCAGGATATGAAGGGTCAATCCCTTCAGCGATGCCCTAATCAGTCATTTCCTTCAATTGTTTTATGGTATGGACTAAATTTTCGGTTTCATATATAAGAATCTCCAACTCTTGGATATGAATTATTACTTCATTAGGATTATTCTAAATGAAAATATATGTTGAGGCTCAAATATCTTCTAATCCTGGAATATGAAACCCCTCATGTAAAATCTCCCACATAGTTTGATCCCCACAACACAAATTCTTCCAGGATTGATCTGCCAATGGTCGTACATAAGAAAAATAAATTCCAACTTGTAGTGAATATGATCCTACATCCTTATACATGACGGTATTCATATTCCCTATCATCATAGTTGGTGGATGAGAAAAAGGATCCCAACTCTCTTCTGGGCGATAATGACTAGACTGCCTAGGTGCATCTTCAATCGGTGATGTTGGTGTATCCTAATTGAATATAGTTGGAGGATTGTATCTTGCACAGGGTCTCTTTGGTGAGCTAGGTTCCTTTTCATTCATTCCCTCAGACATTTAGGAATTATCCACTGAATGTGAGGAAACACCTTCCAAATGAGAAGATTCCTTCATTTTCCCTCTCTTTACTTCGACCCTGAGGGGAATCATTATTTATTTAACCTTCAAGGTATGATGGAATTGATGATTTTTCATACTAGATAGTCAATATACTCTCTACATCAACTGCAGGAAGATTAAACATTGCCCCTATATTATCAATCGTAGACAACAACCATAGTTTTCAATCCACTTTCAGATGTTTTTACAGTCTAACATGCATCAGGGTAGATACTGTAATCTATTCTGGGCATTTTAATTTTTTGTAAATATGTATAGTTTATTGGCCTCAAATATGATTTGACCTTCAATCATGGTAGCTAATACACCGTCTTTAAAAGCTGTCATATACACCCTCAACCCTAAATAGGTTGTCTTGTCATCAACCAATCTTCACTTATGAGGATTTAGGTAAGGAAAAAAGTGTATTCCCTTGAACATGATCAAAATTGTCTTAATGATACAAGGTATCAAGGGAAAGGTAATAATAATAGAGAAATATTGAAAATATTTTTGGAATGATCTTTCTGGGATATGGATCCCACACTGTATAGAATATGTTCTAAAGTGAGTTTTGATCTATCCCCACAGAACATGTAATGGTCCTACTATTCTGATAGAAGACTTCCCTCCTTGTTTATATAAGGAACACATATAGATCTTTTCTAGAATATAGGTAGGAAACCCCACATTTTCCCTCTATTCTATATTTTCTTCTATGTAAAATGTTCATGACCATTCAATTAAATTTGAATCTCAGACATGCAATAGATATATACTAAGACACATGGATTAGAATCCCAAATGATTCCTCTTGGATGTAATTTTGGATTTGACATCATACCCAAACATTTCAAACTGTCATTTCTCTAGTATTGGTTAGATGGTGACATGTACATATGTCTTCTTTACATGGGACAACTTTTTGGACATGCCCAGGTGGGTCCTTTCTCCTTCTTCCTCATTATGAATATTTCCATTCACTCCTTTGGATGAATATCGCCTCCTGCTTGTGGGTTTCAATTCTAGATCTTATGAGGTATCTTCAGTAGGTCACATTCAAAGGAAGGTTTATTTTCAGAATCATTACATGTGGCCTTTGGAGGAATGAATTCATAATACACAACTTCATGGATTAGAGCTCCATAGATCTTATAAACATCCTACAAGATGATTCCCACTTCTCCATGCATCAAATGGATAGAATTAATTTATAGACTCCATCAGATTAGTATCTCCAACACAAAATCATCATTCCTATATAAGTAGGTTTTCCTTAACCACATGGTTTCGTAAATTATGGATCCTTTTAGATCACATTTAAACACTGTGCATGTTTTTCGCACCCAATACACACACATCCATGCTAGTTTCAGACCCCATCCTATGAGAAATTATAAATTTTTCTCCAGAACATCGAATAATCTATCTGAGAATCTAGGAAGATAGACAAATAGCTATATGGCTTCATTTTGACTATGTGTGGTTTCAAATTTTTAGCACACAGACTGTGAAACATAACATAAGATTTGGATGCCATTAGATTATAGATATAAATTTATGTATAAGAAATTTTTGTAGATGAAATGTTATTATACTATTCAAATCAATTGATTGAGATATAGATCTTCAGATCTAGTATGTTGGATTCACATAGATGACCATAACCATAAATAGTAATATAATTACTCTTCAGAATATCTCAGTGATATTTCTTCTAATACTTTTCTTGAACAAGAATATTAGTGTCAGAGACTTTGTAGTAATCATGATTAATGATATACCACACGTCTTCAAACAACATACTAGCCAATTCATCATCATTTTTTATTCTCTTTGGATCTATATGAACCTTCAGAGAAATATCAAATTCATTTTTATAGTAGGTTCCTTCTGAATTTTTTTGACAAAAAATTTTTTTGACTAAGGCATTAAGGTGCACAAGTGAAACAATAACTCATTGGTATGCCACATAAGGATGGTCTCATAATTATCATACCTAATGTACTTGCGTGAATAAGAAAATCTTCATCCAAAATAATTGTTGGTGGGTTATACATACACATTGAGATTAGAGTTATTTGAATCCTTTATAATTTTCACTCATGTGAACCCCATATATATAGATGATGAGGATTTCTTGTGTATCTCCATCTTATGATAAAACCACAAACTTGTGTGACCAATTTACTATTTCATCCCATTTTCCCTCAACATTAGACCATATTTTGCTTCAGATCCAATCTAGAGGGTGGAGGAGGGGGTTAGTGGAAACTGTATTCCATCTCATGGATGAAAAAGTGACAGGGGGAATTAACTTAGAAAAAAGTAGATAAAATATATGGATAATTTCAGGATTTTAAACAGATTAATTTTGAGTTCGACCAATGTAAGATGAATCACCAGTAGCTTGAATGCACTAGCACGACCCCTCACTTGGTCACCACATCATCACTTACACATCAAGTCACCATAGCTTAAGGTAACATATTTTCGTTTAAATAGACCCTCATGGTCTTCATATTTGTTGAATAATTTCCATGAAACCAAATTGTTTATCTACTCATTCTAGTGGTTTTCCTAAGTCCTCCAAAACCTCCAAGGTAGTTACATAAGACCTAATGAAAGGGAATTGAAGGGGGTACTGAGACATAGGTTATTAATGTGTTAAAATTTACATCACTTTCATGATTAAATCACCCAACCCCCTTGATTGATGAATACTAGCATTCCCTTCCTTAAAAAATACAAACTTTCACCCCCACTTCTAGGAATACCTTTAAAGACTCTAGAAGGCCTGAGCCATGTCTCTCCTAAGTCTAGTAATCTTAGGTTTTCATTACATAAGGTGACATTAGTTCACCCAATACTACTTGAACAACCCATACCTACAAGATACTTATTTTAGCACCCTTAATTCATGTTAACCAAGACATTCAACATGAATAGGCCATCCATTAGGCCTCTCTCAAATACACTCATGGAATGGACCTTTCTTCTCTGACTCACTTTTCAGAAAGAGAACATGTTGAAGCCCCAACCAATAACTTCTAATTTACCAAATATTTGGAAAGGAACATTATAACCACCCTTCTCTTTAATACACTCATAATCATGATTTTTTACATAATCATTAACTTAATACAACTCAAAGGATCGAAAGTTATAGTGTATTGTATAATTAAGAACATTAAATAACAACATATAATATTAAACATGATAATTTTATTGAAAACTTCTTTCACATGACCACAACATTCCATCATACTTATCATTGTAAGAGATAACCTAAGAACAAGTATAGGAAAATGGTGAGCTATAAAGCCCATTACAGGAGTAAAAAAGGAATAAAATGAAGAATATAGTACATGTTAAGAAATAGGCATTTCAATGGAGTATAAGAGAAACTGGAACATAAAGGCATGATATAGCATGACTATCATAAATGGAAATTTGGCATCCAAATTTAACATGATATTAGCAAGGGATAAGGCTCATTGCTCCCAGATCAGGAGTAGACCCTCAGTAAAAATGAATTATATTGGGAAAATGCTCATTTCACATGACATATAATGATAATAATATTTACCCAATTTGATAGAGCACTATCAGGGTACACCATTTATAATCATTTCATTTCAGGCATAAGTGATCCACATGGATCATATAACATGGAATCATTTAACATTATAATTTAATCCATGATAAAATAATGTGTAATAAATTCATGAAATTATATGCTCATTAATTATATGTGTAAAAAGTTGAATACCCTTGATAGAGGAATTGGTATGGTATTCACTACATGGTGATTTGGCTTGGACAAATGTGGTGCAATTATCGGAGACATTGGTGGATAAGTTTACTTCGCAACGTCCATCAGTCTATGACCTTGAGATATTGTTTTTCAAAAATGGGGGATTATACAATGTGCATATCTTGGGATCCAGGACAAATAGAACATCATGATTCCATTCTCCTCCTCAGAAGATCAGATCACCGCATGGTCTGGGGCTCCTTGATTCTACAATGCATATCACATTCAACTACTGAAATTGTCCTTCGGTCTTCAAATGAAGTGGGAAACCCATAAAAATTGATGTTTGGGTACTCTTTTATGAGATCCCCCTCCCCTTTCATAAACCTTGTATCATCCAAAAGTTTGGTAACATAGAAGGTCGTTTTCTCTGTTCGTATTCGAGAAACAGTTTAGTATGTGACACGATCTATCTATGTATCTATGTAGATACTGATGTGTCAAGACCCCAAGTTGAATGGATTTGGATTTTAGTAGGAGTGGAATTTATTTTTAAGCAAGAAGTTGTGTTTGAGTCTTGGACTCACTTTTGTTCATTGTGCTTCCACCTCGGGCACCTGTCCCATTCCTGCCGGCATGGAGGGTCGAAATGCCAAGGGATTTATGGATCCTGTGACCCTCTTCTAGGAAAGGATTGTATCATGGATGGGTCTAGAGATGATGAAGGTGGTCCATAGTTAGGGTATAACCACCCTGCCTCTCCTTCACCTAGGCTCCTATGTAAGGATGCTACTTATTAGAAGAAATTGTCTCATTTCTCCCAGGATAACCCAAGAGTCGCTGAAATTCTCCATTGGCTAAAATGTGATCTTGGTGTGTCATGATCATCTGGGGATATTTTTGTGCCACTGTGTGATAGTGTGGTTTGTGTTGGACTTGACTAATAAGGGCTTGGGAGGGTTGAATGGAAGGTCATGTTGGATAATTCCCAAGCATTGAAGATGGATCCTCTAAATCCATCCAATGTTAATGTAGTGAATGAGGCTATCTAATGGGATGAGTACACTGGTGTGGATTCCCAGTTTCTGGTTCTAGCCGACATCTCAACGAATTTCCATATCATGGGTCGAGGCTTTTTTCAAACAAGAGCGCAATACAAGTTACAGCAGGTCTCGCAAGTTGGAATGTTTTATACTATGAAATTTAATTCTGGTGGACCATTTTTGAATACTCTAAATCATTTTGATATCTTTGGAGAAGAGGATGTCCATCCCAGTGGGGATCATAAAGAGGTGGAGGTCACCCATGGAGGGGATCCCTTGGATGAAGTGGGTTTTTCTCAAGATTACATGGACGATGTATTGGATCCCACTGATTCCATGGAACTAGTCATTATGGAGCAACAACTTATATAATCTTTGTAGAAGGAAAATAACATTAATTTTTATTCTGATTTATTCATTATGAAAAATGGTAGGGTGTGAAATAGGATGGATTACTCCAACCTACCTATTCCTCATATCGCTAGATCTGCATGAATGGGTAATATTACCACAAAGGCTCTTACAAATGTCGTCACCATTCTCTCAAGAAAGCGAAATGGTGACATGCATGAGGTGGATGACACCTCCATCGACCCTATTCCCACAGGATTCATGGATGCTAGTCCATCCTTCCCCATAGGTGATATGGTAATGGTGGATTTAGGACGGCAACGTCAGACATTCCCCAATGAAGAAATGGTTTATGAAGCCTTGGATGTTATAGAATCGTATAATATGGATGAGGTCATACTTGAGGAGACATGGGATGTTATCCTCCATTCTGAGGAAGAGATGTTGGTGAAATCTATGTCGTTAAATGCCTCGAAGGAGGACCAGGTTAAGATGTCTGAGATAGATCTTGAAGTGGAAACTAGATGGATGAAGATATAGTGGATTGAAAAAAAGACCGTATTTTGGAAATAGGGTTTAATGTAGGGAATCTAATCATGTAAGAAATACTATAGACATGTTACAAGTTAGCTATTTGGATCAAGGACAAATTAAAGAAGATCTAGATTTAGAGTTAAATGGACTTCTCTGGAAACTAATTTGGAATAATTCATCTAATAGGATTAAATGTGTTTTTAATGGTTCTTCATTCATCTTGACTATTTGATTCTATATGTTTCTATATAGGCTTGGGTTCTCACTTTCCATTAAAAGTGTTAGAAATAATAAAGTAATTTTTAGTATAGGAGAAAGGGAATAACTCTTACGAAATTTCGTCATGGTAACGGGTGTACATGGAATGGATTAATGAGAGAGAAAGAGGTATCTCATCATTAGAACATAAGTATGGCATTATGGGGGGTGAGAAATCAAACCCAAATTTTTTTTATTTGAAAATACTATGGTATAACAATATCATTAAACTTGGAAAAAAAGAGAAATGATGAAATACCATACTTGGAAGTTAGATCCCAAAGGCTGGGGAGTGGCATGAGAGATGCTTCATGAAAGATTGGGGTGACTTGGGATGATTCTAGGGAGAGTAGGATAGAGTTTGGTTGTGCTACAAAGGTTTTTAGTGATGAGGAATTAGTGATTGAGTGGGTTTATATAGGAAAGAGATGGAATTCTTGGTTATTTTGTTTTTGGACACCACACATTAAACTAATCACAACCATAAACCATTCCTTGTTTTTACCAAGGTTTTTTTCTAAAGTGGAGTGGAAAACATTATTTTATATGGCTAATTTCAGACCATAATAAAATATTAGGATTTATTATGTGAGGTTGAGTCACACTCTCAAGGAAATCATTTTAAAATTCTAAAATGTTTTATAAGTCATCGAGGGTCCACTAAGGCACCATAAAATTAATCAAAAAACCTATAATCACTTTATTTTAAAGGTAAAACATATATTGACAAAACAAAATATTTTTAGTATTTTGTTACATCACTATTGGGTCATTATGATGTCATAAAAGAGAATACATATTTAAACAGTATATAATTTTTACCCAAAACATTGATTGTCTTAGAAAATTGTAGAAAATCCACCTTTGGATAATTTTGAAATCTTTATTACAAAAATAATATTCATTTTATCTAAATAATTTTATAAATATTTTAATTTTTACTTTTAAAATTATAACCGACATTTATCGGAAATTCATAGTTTCTTACAAAAAGAGCATTCAAACCATAATAAAAATTACAATTGTATTCATAAATATTATAAGATAAATTAAATTTGATAAAAATTAATTTACTAATAATATTTTATTAAAATATTTTTTAATTTAAAAATCCATCAATTCATCAAAAGATATTTCTTAATTGAATATTGACTATAATACTATTTGTGCTTTAAAAACAATTTAAAAATAAATACAACTAAAATTGATGTATATATTGTACTAAAAAATAATTCACATAATAGTAGTGTTGGGGTCTTATTACATAATCCCTTATAACACATGTATTAGACATAAGTGTAAGGTGTATGATGGTGAAAAACTCTTGGCGTGGTTCAGATAACATCACTGGGGTGCTAATATCTATCAAAATCCATTCCTCTTGTATAAAATTCCATTCAATATTAATGTGTGGAAGCTCTGATTGGTCTTGGTCTAGAGAAAAGCTAAATTATCCCACCTCCTTTCCGAGCTCTGAAAAATGGGCTTCGTATGGAGCAATTATACTAGATGAGGTCATTTCTTCCATTTTCTGAGTAAATTGGATTTGTTAAAGACCTATATTTATAATAATAATGTGATCATGTTTCAATGGATATATTAGCAATAACAACAATTCATAATGGTATTTTAAAATCCAAAAAAATAAAACCAAAGAAGTTCATATGTCTTATATAACCATTTTACATAATTGGACATTTCATTAGATTCCAAGGAATTTTCATTAATAATAGTTTGGGTAATTAAAATCTTCCCCCCCCCCTTAAAAATTTTCACCATAGAAATGTCCTTTTATCAATCTAAAAAATATGAGGTTAACTCTTCTTCATCACTTCCTTTAATTCCCATGTTTCTTCTTCAAACTTGTGGTTTCTCCACAACACCTTGGTGAGGGGCATTGTCTTATTTCATAGATCTTTTTCCTTATGAATTATGATCTTCCCTGGTTTCTCTTCATCAGAGAGGTTATTCTCCAATGGTACCAGCTATTAATTGAGTACATGTGATTGGTCAGGCATGTACTTCCTCAAGAGTGATACATGAAATACAACATGTACTTGAGGCAATTTCGGTTGGAGTGATAATTGATAGGCCACTACTCCAATGCGATCAAGGGTCTCAAAAGGGCCAATGTACCTTGGACTAAGCTTTCCCTTCTTCCCAAATCTCAAAACGCTCTTCCATGATGATATGAGGAGGAATACCGTGTCTTCATCCTCAAACTCTAGGTCTCATATATTTTTATCTACATTGATCTTTTTATTGACTCTAAGCAGCTTTAACGTGTTGCTAGATGGTCTTAACATTATCCAGTGTTTATTTAACCATTTTTGGACCTAGGTGTTTCCACTCCCCAACATTATCCCAACATGTCAGTGTTATACACCTCTTCCAATAAAGAGATTCAAAAGTATCCATTTTGATTCTTAAGAGGAAACTGTTATTTTCAGAGAACTCAACCAGAGGAAGATGTTGATCCAATCTTCCATTGAAGTCTATTGAGAATGCTCTCAACATGTACTGAAGTGTTTGGATAGTCCACTCTGATTCAAAATCAGTTGGAAGATGATAATTTGTAATAAAGTTCAACTAAGAATGTAGAGCTTGTTTAAAACTCTTTTAGAACATAGTGGTGAATCTGGGATCTTGATCAAATACAATCTATAGTGGTACTCTATGTAGTGTTACCACTTATCTGATGTATATCTGTGACATTTGATCCAATGAGAAATCCTCTTGAATTGAAAAGAAATGTGCAATTTTTTTCAGACGATTCCCAACAACCGAGATAACATTGTTTCCTTTGAATGTCTTTGGAATTCTAGTGACATAGTCTATGGGGATGTTATCCCATTTCCATATTGGTATATGTAATGGTTTCATCATCCCCATAAACTTATGCCTCTCACACTTCAATTGATGACATACTAGGAACTTTCATGTATACTTAGCGATCTCTGTATTTATGTTATCCAACCAATAATTCTCTTTAAGATCTCGATCCATCGTCGTGTATTCTGAGTTAGTGAAAAAATTAAAACTATGTGAATTTAGCAAAAAAAAAATCTTTTTCTTGGGATTTTATGGAACACATAGTCAGGACCCAAATCTCACAGTTCATTCTTCATTAACATTGATCTCTGAGGATTTCCCTTTTATTATAGTTTACTCTTTCTTCTGAATTCCCACATCAACATTTTTATCATCCTTTATCTTTTCCAAAAGAGATGGTTGAGCAATCATTTGTGAAAGTATTGATGGTGTTACATTTTTTATGATTTTCATGTCCATCTCCATAAAATCTAAAAATATTGGACCATTTTAAATTATCATCAACTATAGAATCACTAGGTCATTTCTATATAGAACATATGTCATTGTGTTCTATTACTTAGGGTGGTAATGGATGGAGTAGTCATAGTCTTTGATCGGCTCTAACCATCTTCGTTGGCACATGTTTAACTCTTTTTGTGTGATTATATATTTGTGGATTTTGTGATCCATGTATATTTGACACTTCACCTCCAAGAGGTAATGTCGCCAAAATTCTAAAGTGAATAATACTGAAGCCTACTCTAGATCAAGTGTTGGATAGTGTTTCTAATGAAATTTTAGCTTCCATGAAGCATATGCAATGAATTGTTTATTTATCATCATCACATAGCCCAGGCCCATCTTCAAATCAATACTAAATACCACAAAACGTTCTCCACTTGTGGGTTGTGTGAGCACGTGCACAGTGATATGCCTCGTTTTCAACTCGATGAATATCTCTTCACATTCATCACTCTAGGAAAAAATGAAATCCTTCCGAGTTAGCTTGGTAAGAAGTTTTGAGAATCAAGATAAATTTCTCACAAATAGGCGATAATATTCAGATAATACCAGGAAGCTACATATATCCTTCATATATGTTGGCCTCAGTCATCCATCAATTGCATCTTTCTTGGATTGATCCACATATCTCCCATTTCTTGTGATGATATGAAATAATAATGTGACTTCCTTCAACCATAACTCACACTTTCTGAACTTTTCATAGAGATTATACTTTTGCAAGTTCTCTTTTATAGTGCTCAGATTCTCCTCATTCTCCTCCTTGGTTTTAGAGTATAATAGAATATCGTCTATAAAAAATACAAAACATTTGTCAAGGTAATCTCTAAAAACTGTATTCATCAATTCTTTGAATATTTATAGAGTATTATTTAGTCTGAAAGGCATTACTTGGAATTAATAGTGACTTTAATGTCTATGGAAAGTAGTATTAGGCATATCTTTCTTCTTCACCCACACTTGGAAATAACCTGATCGAAAATACACCCTCGAGAAGTATTGGGATCTATGCAGCTGATCGACCAAGCCCTCAATTCGAGGTAGATGATACCTTTTCTTTATTTTTTTTTATGATATCATGATAATCAATGAAAAGTTTCATTGACCCATCCTTCTTCTTGATGAAAAAGACTGGTTCACCCCCATGGTGAAGTACTTGGGTGTAATAACCCTTTATCCAAATTCTAATGTAGTTGTTTCTTCATCTTATCAAGCTCCACAAAAATCATTCTCTATGGATTATGGGATATTGGAAATTTCCTATGTATATGATCAATCATGAATTTAATATCTATTCTATTAGGAAGACTAGGATATTCTTTTGGAAACACTTAAGTGAATTACATTACAATAGGCATGTCTTCAATGATGGTTTCTTCCTTAGAATTAATCATTTGAGAAAGAGATATGTTGGCTCATATGGTAGTAATATCCACATTTGAGATGATGGTGATATATAATATTCATCCTCCTCCTTACACTTGTATAGAATCGGTGGTTGATTTTCTAAATGGTGAGTGATTTCTCTCTCATACTAATTTGTGTTGGCTCTATATTGGGAAATTCAATTCTTACCAAGAATTTCATAAAATTCCACTAGATGGAGTATGATAAGGTTCACTGGGATGTTCAAACCACAAAAGCTAATAGGTGAGGAGTTATATTCATGGGTTTCAATGATTTCCCCATTTGACGTTCTTACCTACATCTTTACTAAAATAATTTGTTTAGTGTTGGGATTTTTCTACATAACTTTTGGGATATCATAGAATGAGTAGAACCAAAATAAAATATTATGTTCACAGTTCATTGATGAATAACTAGTATACATGTCACCACTTCGTCGTTGGGGTTTTCTTCAGTGGTAGTGATAAAAAAAGATCTCCATTACTTCCTTGGAGGTTGTTGGTTGTCTCCAAAAACCCCTGGCTTAGGGCACTGGTTTGAAAAGTTCCCTAGTTATTTATTGTTGAAGAAATAAACAATGTGCTGAGGGTCAAACAAATCATTCCTCTCCTTTATCATAGCAGTGTGTTTTTATTGCAAGTAGTTAATGGAAATGTGCCCTTTTCTTCTATACCTAAAGCATTTCCTCTCCCCCATTAAGAAATATCCAGGGTGATTCTTTCCACACATTTTGCAAGTGTGGGGATGAATTATCTTAGCATCGCTATATTCATCCATCATACCACTAGAATTGAAGTCCACCATAGACCTCTTATCCCCATGATACCCTTGTGATACACTAATCTCTAATTTGAATTTGAGGACACAACGAACAATTTCCTCATAGCTCCTGAAGTCATAGATTTATAGGGCTTTATATAGGCTAGGTTTTATCCCACCAAAGAAACTTTCAACCATTAAATTGGGGGTAATGACAAAACTAGAGGCATATCATGCAATCCTTGTGATGGTTTCTTCATATGGTTCTATTGATTCGTTGTTTTTTTCTTATGGTCAAGGAAGTCCCTTTTCCTCTCAAGTCGGATGGTGTGAGGAAAATATTTATCAAAAAACATTCTCTAGAAATTATTTAATTCCAATGCCTCGATCTCCTCCTCAGGATTCATATTTTGGATCAATATCCACCTTTGACCATCTTCACCCTCTATCCATATGTTTCCATATATACCTTCTGTTGCTATGAACATTTAATAATGGAGAATATATTCTCATTGGATTTAATCCATTGTTCGACGATTGAGGGATCCAATGATACATTAAAAATATGAGGTCTTTGTCTCATAATGAACATGATAGTTTCTTGTTGTTTCATAGGGGGTTGATCATTTTTATTGACCCATGATTCTTTTCAAAACATGACATAACTTAGAGAGTATCATGAAAAAGTTTGTGATTCCCGCTTCCATCGTATTGAGCATCTCATTAGAATAGTCATCACATTGATCTTCCCATCAATTATTAGCACGAGTCCGCATATTACCAACCATTGGCTAGAATAAAAGGAATGTCAGGGGTTACATGTAAAATGGTATCCAATAAAAAAGGGATAACGTATAAATTACATTTATTTCCTTAACTTATCTATGATATCCACGATCTGTATCCAAAAAAATATTCATAGGGGAATTTTTTTAATACCCTTAATAATAGTTCATAATAAGATCCTGTATTTTCCAAATCTTATCCCCTAGGAATATCTTAACCAATAGTTCAGCAAGGCCCGTTGTCATGCACCTGTTCCCATTGGAGTCTAGCTTAAAGATGTGTTTTCGGGTTTTACCCCTAGATACCTATGTGGCATAGCGGCCTCTTTATGATCGTATCTATAAGGGGATGTATTTTACTGATAAAACACTTACTCAAACCTCACCAAAATTTAGGAATGTTTTTATTATACTTAGTCTTATCCCAATGGCCTTCACTCAGGTTTTCTAATCCTAATCCCAAAAATAACTAAACTTATCCTATGATATCAACTATAACAACCCTGCTCTTTAATACAAAAAAAACATGATTTTTTACACTATATTTCACTTAAGACAACTTTGAGGATCTATAGGTCTATAGTCATGTGAAATTAAGAACATTACATAACAACTTATAACACATTAAACAACAACTTTATTGAAAAATTATTTTACATGACCACAACATTCCTTCAAACATAGTACTTCATGGGGTAACTTGATGACATTCAAAGGAAAAGGGTGATCTATAAAGCCCATTAATATAGTAAACAAGGTATAACATGAATAATATAGTACATTCTAGGAAATTAGAATATTAATGGAGCACAAGAGAAACATGAACATAAAATAATTATATAGCATGATTATCATAACATGGAAATGTGGAAACAACATTTAACAAGATATTAGCAGAAGCCAAATCTCATTGCACCTGGATATAGAGAAAACCCTCATTGAACTTGAATTATAATGAGTAAACCCTCATTTCACTTGATGTGTCATGATACCAATCATTAAACAATGCATTGGAGCACTATCACAGAACGCCCTTTATAAAAATTTCATTTCATGCATATGTGTGCTACATAGACCATATAACATGGAATCATTCAACGTTATCATTTATTACATAATAAATGAATTTGGAAAAAATACATGAAATTATGTAGTCAATAATTATATATGTATAAAGGTGAATACCCTTGATTGAGAAATGGGTATGGTATTCACATCATGACGACTTGTCTTAGAAAAGCACGGTGCAATTTTAGAAACATTACGATGTGAAATAATCATTCATAAAAATGGTTGATGAGAGAGAAAGGGATATAAAATCACATGTACAAGAAATGAATAGTAAGTGGGGTCATATAGATACATGTCCCAACACATGTAAATTGAAAATAGAAAGAATAACATATTAATGAATCTTGAATAAGGAGGAGAAAGGGAATAACTCTTATTAAATTTCAGCATGGTAACAGGTGTACATGGAAGGGATTAATGAGAGGAAAAGAGGTATATCGTCATTCAAAAATAATTAAGGATGTATGGGGGAGGTTCAAAATCATACCCCAAAATTCGTAATTAAAAATAAAAGTGTATAACAATATAAAGAAACATGGGAAAATGGGAAAGGAAAAAATCCCTTACTTGGAAGTGTGATCCCAAAGGCTTGGGAGTGGCTTGAGAGATGCTTAATTGGAGATAGAGGTGCCTTTGGAGGAATATATAGATAGCATGATAGAGTTTGGTCCTGCTCAAAAGGTTTTGAGTGAAGAGGAATGAGATATTTTGTTGGTTTATATATGAAAGAAGAGATAATTCTTTATTATTTAGGTTTTTGGAAACAACACATTAAACTAATCAAAACCACAAACCATCCCCTAGTTTTTCCCATGGCTTTAGAAAAGGTGGAGTGGAAAACAATTATATGGGAAATGGATTAAATTATTAACATATTAGGATTTTTTATTTGGAGGTGAGTCACACTCTAAAGAAAATCATTTAAAAATGTTAGAATGTTATATAAGTTTTGGGGGGTCCACTAAGGCACTATAAAATTAAGAAAAACAAAATCTAAAATCACATTATTTTAATGACAAAACATATATTTTCTGAACAACCTATTTGTAGTATTTTATTACATTACTATTGGTTCATTATGAATTTATAAAACACATTATATATTTAAACGATATTTAATTTTCACCAAAACATTTGACTGTCTCAGAATATTATGAAAAAATAACTTTTGGACAATTTCGACGTCCTAATTCCAAAATAATCTTCATTTTATCTAAATAGTTATATATATATATATATATATATATTTTTACTTTAAAAAAATTGACATTTTTAAAAAATTCATGTGTTTTGACAAAACGATCGTTCAGACTTTAATAAAAATTACAATTTTATTCAAACAAATTATAAGATCATTTATATTTAATAAAAATTAATTTAGTAAAAATATTTTATAAACATATTATTTATTTAAAAAATCCATTAATTCATCAAAAAATAGTTTTAAATTGATTATTGACTAAAATTCTATTTGTTCTTTAAACACTATTTATAGTGTAACAATAATAAAATGATTTTTTTATTCTATAAAAAAACAATAATGAACATAATTATAGTTCTATGGTATTGTTACATAACCCTTATAACACCAACATAAAATCTAAGGGTAAGCTGTGTGCTAGTGAATGACTCTTTCGGTGGATTGGATAACATCCCTTGAGTGGTTATCTCTACCAACATCCACATCTCCTATTGGTGTTTCCATTTGAGCATAATGTGTTAAAGGCTGGATTTGGATTGGTCATGATTGAATCTGAGTGACACCACCTACTTTCCGAGATCTAAACAATGGGCTTTTTTTGGAGGAAATCTACTAGATGAGGCCATTACTTTCTTTTTCTAAGTAAATTGGATTTGTTAAAGACCTATATTTATACTAATCATCTGATCACTATTCATGAACTATATTAGAAATGGTAATAAATCTAAACAGAATTTTAAAATACAAAAACATAAAACCAATGAAGTGAATATGTATACTATAATTGTTTTACATAAAATTTCATTTTATTAGATCATGAGGAATTTTATTTAATAAAAGTTTGGGTAGTTAAAAACATCAATATGTACCCCATTTTGATTTGGATATCTATGGTCATAGATTTCCCACGTATTTCTTAATAGTGGGTAAGTATATTTAGGGAGTCCTTATATTTGGATATATATGGTCCCATAGACCCTTACCAAAGAGACAATTTTGCGGAGTCCTTGGTCTTGAATTTTGGGGATAAAACTATGTTCTCCCCTTCCTATCTCTATGACTTGGAGCCTCTGGTCCTCGGTAGAGAGGGAATGTTTCAAAAATCATTTACCTTTTGTAAAAAAGGGATGTCTCCCTCCCAACAATGAGACCCATTTTTAGGTCATCCATTCTGGTGTAATCCCCTGACCTTTCACGTATGAGGTTTCAGTCTCTCTCCTCTCTACACCCTTTACCTTCATCGCTTCCACACTTTTTACCCTCATCAAATGTATAGAGAACACGTGGAAGTGTTTCAACCACAATCTCTTCCACTATAGGCCCGACCTCTTCCATTAGAAGGTGTATAAAGTTGTGAGTGGTTTGTTGAATATGTCGCATCCTATTGTTTCTCTCACCGAGAATAACTCATGTGAGAGTATAGGAATTTATTGATCATAACATACATATAATCTATCTGAAGTAATTAACTACGATAACTATGATTACAACCATAACTAGTATACATAGGAATCCTTCACTTAGGGATCAATCTTACTGGACGTCCTCCTCACGAGTCAAACCATAATTCTCTTAATGTAGACATACTCCATAGAAGTAATCCCTAAATCAAATATTTCTAAATATCTATGAGTCTATATATCTCTCATGGAACCTCATATAAGTGCATCCTCTTTTGGAGTAAACCCCAAATAATTTCACTCAAAGGGCCTTACACCCCTTCAAGACATTTTGAACTATGTGGGATTTGATTCCCTTCCAAAATAGAATGCGTAGGAATCCTACCAATGGTTCAAACAAGACACTACTAAATCAACCATGTTCTCTCTAGGCCACATTCCCAACAGTGTCTAATTCATTTTGGGATCTCATATTCATTCCATGTTCCTTGTCCTATGTAGGCATAAGACCCACAACAAGCATTTAATATGCACCTTTCTGTAAGATATCATCACCACATAACATTAAACTATACGGTTTGGTCTTTATTACATAACCTTAATAGGTATGACGTGTCATATTAAGAGGCACTAAACTACATGGGATATGATTTCATTCACAAGTATACGGGGGAATACCACCAACGGGTTTGATATCAACTTCATAAAAAACTTCTATCTCCATGGATGATGATCAAATCCAGACTAACCATTGTCTACATGAATGAAAATATACAATAGTGTAAACATCTATCTCCTTGTATGACGATAAATTCTAGAGCGCCCCACTGATTGGATAAAAAATATCATCATTGTAAAAAAATACTAATGAATCTATAAGTAGTATATAAGAGGATACTATCAATGGGGAACCTCAAATACATATTGTTGTCTCTATTGATGGAGAACTTAAAATATATATGGATGATTATGAATTCCACACAAGATAATTGATGATTTCTAATCTTGGGATGACCTACTTATTACTTGGGAAGTAATGAAGAATTCAATATCGTATTGTAAGTCTATAGGAGAGTTAGAAATAGGAAATAACTCCCATAAAAATGGAATGGTGAGCTCAACTTCCCATCCTATCGACCAATCCGAGTTCTTAACTTCCGTACGTCAATAATCCTTACAAAAGCATGCCATTAGAAGGAAATTCCTTTTGGATGTAGACAATTGGGAATTTCTAGTTCCATAAATATATCTATTAGAAACCATTCCGATGTAGTGATTCCTAACAAGAACACATGTTCTGAAAGAACCAATGATCTATATATATTCTCTTCATAAGAGAAAATGTTATATTATGTTGAAGATGTTTTTGATGAAGGGTGGAATATAGTTTTTCTCATAAAAAAGAGTCTTGTATGATATGGATGATAAAGTAGAATATTTTTCATCTAACATTGAATAACATCATAAAAAAACAATATTATTTTTCAATCATGATATTGAAAATAATAGTCTTGTAAGGATAGATGACGTAGATGCAGTACTGATAAGGCATTAAAACAACATTATTGATAGAAAAAATGATTGTATGTGTTGTCATTAATTAATTTATCAACCACATTTGTTATTTTATAGTCATTAATTATCATAGATATGTATATAATTTTTAGTATTGTGCATCAGTTATTATTTATAAATTATTTTTCTACACTAATTTTTTGAAAAATATAATATGATGTTAATTTTATCCTATTAAATAAAATTAATTCCAAAGAATAATTATTTCACGGATCCTAGTCAACTCCCAGTTGATGTTCCTTAGCACAAATGATAGATGATGATATGGAGGCCTCCCCCCATATAACATTTGAGAATCCCCCCATACACCCCCTTTTGTGTCATGCATGGTCTCAATTCTGTAAACATCTATAACACTCTCTTTATCCACCCCATAAACCTATGAGATAGTACCTGGCCATTTATCTGGTTCAACATTGATGGAACTAGTCGTCACTCATGTTTCTTCATGGAGATATTGGAGAGAGGTGATTATTGGTACAAATTTTAATGTGAATAATGTTATTACATGTTTTATACTACTAACTATTTTTTCATAAAATATAAACACAAAGTTTCTATGGATTGAAACATTAATAGTTCAGATGTTTGGATGATTAATAGAATGAATATATTTTTCCCATTTGACTTTTATTGTATCCCCTTGGTTGATGTTGTAGTATTATTTAGCCAGATTCAGGGCCAATTGGTAGCGGGGCTAGTACCATCCAATTACATGTGACGATTGGGGTTATGTGCCTCAATCATAGAAAAATATTGACTTTGATTCGGAGATAATGGAAATTTTAATACATTATGGTGTAATTTGATGAATTTTTTTTATTAAATTCTAATATTTCCGAAATGAATCTCTTTGTATAGATGTTATTCCACTTTAACACTACAGATCATATAGCATTAAAGTGAAAATTTAAAATTTTTCATATGAAATGGAAGGATTTTAAATGGTGATTAAATAATTAATTCAATGATGATTCATTGGCTACTTCGCCACTATCAGATAAGGTTCCTAAAGAGAAACCTATATATAATTGGATTGTTTTTGTTGATATTCATTGTGAAGAGAATCTCGGTTATTGAAATATATATTATTATATTATTCTCATTTTACATATATAAAATAATATTAAAATTATATGAAATTGGATTTATTACAATTAAATTACATGTTATTTGTTTTAGGAATTTTCAAGCAAAAAATTCATCATTCCGAGCTAAAAAAATCACCCCCACACTATTGGGTCAAATATTTTATCCATAAAAAATCATCACACTTAAATTTTTCATTAGTTAAAATCTTTTTAAGATAAAATTATATCAATAATTTTTTTAACTTTTTGGTTTATATTTTTATAATGTGGCCCAAGAATTTAGGGAACCAATTCTCTTGAATATAACTTTGGTAGGATGTTCAAAAATAAATTTAATGGGAGTAATGTTAATGAGTACTCCAAAGTAGTTGGGAAATGAGTGCATTTTTCATTGAAATAACATATTTATTATTTTCAATATATTAATATGTATTTCTTAAAATAGGACGTATATTTTATTTATAGGTAAAAATAAAAGAACTATGGGAAGAATATCCAACGCAATCCTTATCCGTATCCCAGGATGATCTTGTTGTTCAAGTTATTAGGATAGAGAATCCAGGTGAGTTGTCCCATATGGGTTTGATACCATTACTATCATAGGTCTTTCGAAGGACACTAGGGACTACAATAACATCTAACCCTAGTCTTAGTTACTTCCTTCCATGAGATTTATAAGGTATGTGTTTTCAAATGAAAAATAAAATTTAGGAATAGGGGGATATATAAATATGTAAGATACAAAGTTCATTTATCTACATAAAGTGTTCACTGAATTATATCTGAAGACAACTAGATATTTCCCCGGTGATATTTTCTTGATTGAAGGTAGTGATAAGGTGAATCATAAAACATCAAAATAATTTATTACACATTATATTATTGGTTTTAAAGGAAAAATTTAAATGTATACAACTTTTAAATTTCAACATAATTTCCATGTTGGTGATGGTATTAGTTAGTGGTGAAAAATATGGAGAGGGGGACGATCAATATTCATTGGGTAGTGATTAGTGTTCACTTGAGGTTGTGATATTTTTTATAACTAAACTTATGATAGGATTAAACTACTTCAGTGATTCAGAAACCAATATGTGGTTTTGGTATGGATATATTTATTCCCCTTTCATTTCTTGAAAATCTATATGCTACGATCATTTACTATGTGTTATTCAATAGTTTACCATATGATCTATTTTCCATTAGTATTTTGAAGATGAATAATCTGGACACTCACATGGGTTTTGTCCATGTAGATCATTTTTGTCTAGGAAGTGTTCTTTTTGGGAATGGTGATAGTCTGGTTAGAACCTCGATAGGGAAACACAACCATATTATATTGTGTTTTGAGACTCCCATATATCTTAAATTACTTCGTAAACATGATTTGTGATGTAATTTCATATGATTGACTATTTGAGTGGGTCATGTGGGGGTTAAGGTTATGTAATAAAAATCTCTACTTGCACTAGACTCTCTGTGAGAGAATTGGTATATTATGAATTATTAGAATAGAATCACCCTAGTTTTAGGAGTTGTATTGTTTCATTCTATGGTGAACCAGAGTGGTGTTGTGGAAAGACCTCGATATAAGAGTCAATTTTAGATCAGATACATTGTTTTCAATGTTAATATGGTTTAAAAAGAGTTTTTATTTACTTTGGAACTTTTGGGGAAGGAGTAGTTTAATAGGGATAATGATTTGATGCAGTTATAGTATTGAAATGGTTAGTTATATGTTTCTAATCATGGGGTTATGATAGCAAAACCTATGAGAATATTCCCATAATAGATGATTATGGAAAGGTTTTTGTTGATGTGGTTTGATATTTGATAAATTTCACCACATCACATTCTTACAAACATTTTTACTCGAGTGAGAGTTATTACTCTATCCCCATTTATTCAAATTTTACAGTTTATAGTGGACCTTATTTTCTAAACATATCAAAAAGAGAGTTTTATTGATGATATTTATATCTCACTCACTCTTTCTATTGAAGTATGATAATACTTGGTTGAAAATGTTTCCCTTTACTAGATTAATTCTAGGTAGATATGACAATAGTGGTAACATACTCAGTATGTATTGGCTTCCTCATTGAATTAATTTATATGTAATATTATATTGAGGAATCTATTCCTATGATTATGAAGAATTGTAATAATTAATTTGAAAGGGTGAATTATTATTTTCCATTAATAGGAGGCTATCTTATGCAACAACATTCATTCTATAGATGATGTTTAAATGTTTTTGTGTATGTTGATAGATTCCCTTGTATCTATCTTGAGCCAACAGCGCTTAGCCTCATTAATATATTAGTGATGGTCGATTTTTTTTCATTATTATTTGTGGGTTCATTCCTCAGAGGAATGACGAAACATGGCATGGACTGATGGATAAAAATCTAGTATTTAAGGATATCCAATTCATGAGTTCTGATTTATTGAGATGTATTGTGGTGGATTACACCTTTTACAGTGAATATTTTCTATATTGATAGAGGGGGTCCTAAATAGTTTTCCGAAAAGAATTTTAGTTCATGATAAGAGAGGGATATGTTACTCATGTTGTATCAATATATGGTATCACCACTCTCTTCATTTTCAAGAGATATCTTTTAAGTGATGATGTCAATTTAATAGTATTATTTTAATAGATATTCATAAGATGAAATGAAAAGTTTTATTTCCCTATGGTTTGGAACATGCCATTAACTTACCTAGGATAATAGTAGTCCTCCTCTTTGATTTTATTCTTGAATATTTCTATGAATGTTTAGGGTAAAAATATCTACATTCAAATATTGTCCTCAGTGAGAAACATATAGAATATATTTTTAGTTTATATAAACACATAAAAATTCTAACTATGAGGTAGATGGAATTTCATTATAGGTTGTGGTTTTGTTTATTGTGTTCTGAAAAGCGTCATCCTATGGTATTGAGAAGAAATATTAGGTTCATATAAACTATTTTGATATCCTACTTTTGATTATGGAAGATTGGGTAAACAATTAATAGTGGTGGGATTTTGTTTAGTTTGGGTTATATGGTGAAAATCTTTTTTTACTCCTTATAATCTTCTATAAAGGGGAAATAATAATCAAATTGAGTTAAAATTTAAGTGATATGATCATGTTTTTTGGACATTGAAAATATTATTATTATGTTATTATTATTTTTCTGATTATTTTGGTTTTTATATTTTCATATTTTTGTTTTTTGTTTGGCTGTTTTGGGGGAGTAGATCATACAGATATATTTTAATAAACAATATATAATGGATGTTTTAAAAGCTGCTATATACGCCAAATAATTTTTTACAAGTGTTTTAAACCGCTTCTATATAAGGACCAATTTTTTATAGGCGGGTTTTTTGTGTTGATTTATCCTAAAAAAATGGTTAGTAGATAGTTATGGTTTTATTCATTGTTATTTAATCTATTTCTTCAGAGGGAAGATGACTACTAAACCCAACAAATACAACCACTAAAAAAACATTTGGTGGAAGATCCCAAAACCACCGTTAAATGGATAGAAATAATGTGAGATGGATTTTAATACTAGATTTAGTTTAGGTTTTTGGAAACTATCTCAAAACCATATTTTTTTATTTTAAACCACTTCCAAAACCAAAAAAAATACCACCATCAGCCATTTGTTGTAGTGAATTAACATTTACGAAGTGACTAAACATTAAACTTAAGGGAAAAATGACGTTTTAAATGGTCAATAACCAATTTTATAGAAATATTTTGACCATATCTATATAATTCATGATATGTTTTCACTACTGGATCCACATGATAAGTAATAATCATGGGAGGAATTCACTGATTAAAAGAATTACTAGTTTTCCACACACCTATGTTATAAATGGCATGTGACATTTCTCCTCTGTTCACACTACTCATTTCTGTTTTCTCAACCATTCACTACAAAAATAACTTATCCACTACCTTACCTTAATACTATAATCCTTATTTTTGGCTGAAATCAAACCAGGAATGTCGTTGGTGAAAACCAAAAGGAGTTTCCCAAAAAAGAGGTAATGTTCATGAACATGCATTTTTTTATATCACTCTCCACCACAATAAATTATCATTATTTAATTATTATATAGTAACCTCAGTATCCTAGATATACTAAATTTTTTATATGGTAATGGTTTGACCTAAACTCACACATAAATCCTTCATATATGTTACCAAATCATTATTTTTGTGTACAACGGTCTATAGCCTCCCGAAACAGTGTCGTTCAATTATCCCTTACCCCTATCATGGTTGGGTATAATGATGGAAATAATTTTTATTTATGATATATATAACATTGTAAACATAAATTATAAATCTATAGTAATTATATCATATAAAACAATTTTACATTTCATACTATAGGGGACATGATACCATCGCTCGTGTGTATGGTGGACTATCCCCCCACAATGATATGTGAAGATATTTTTACTAACATGTTACATAGATGCTAATAAGGGTAAATATAATGATATAAGTGAAATAATTTTGATATTAATTACATTACTATCATCCTATAAATGTAGTGTATCATTTTCTTCTCATTATTTTACACACTAAGAAAGTGATAACATTGTTCTTGGACATGTGGATTGCCGCCTCCACGAAGCAATGTGATTTTTTTTCATCACCATATCATAATAATGAAATATATATGTATTTATAATTAATATAAATTATATTTAATATATAATTATCCTACTATAAATATATATTTTTTACCTTCCATTCATAATGATCATTGCAAAACGGGAATGTTACTCATGCATACGTACGACCTACTATCTATATGATTGTAATGTTGGTTTATTTTTTAGAACCATAATCCATAGGCAGTTTTAAATGAAAAATTTATCTATAAATACTATTATTAAGTTCTGATTATTATTTTGGATATTTTTTAATAATAACCAAATTGAACATAGTAAACCTACGAACGTTAGTTTTGACACATAAGTTGAATATGCTCAAAAAAATAAATGTAAGATTAATTGATTATGTAATTGTATAAACAGGATAATAGTTTAAATATAAGAAATGATTAACATTAAAATGTTACAAAAAAATTTATATAATTTACATGAGTTTATTATTCAGGAAGATAAAGAAACACATGGAAATTTACCCTCAAGGTAAGGGACATCATTTCAATTTCCATTCACAGAGGAATTTCTTGATGATACACATTGTTTTTAATTAATAAGGTGAATATACAATTCCATTGATATTATATATAAAACATAAATTAATTTTCATGATATATAATGTTCTTTTGTCTCATTTATAGTGGTATTTATGAATCAAGTGCTTCTAATGTGATAAGGTGCCATTGTTTGAAGAAAATACTCTTCTAATATTTTCCATCAAATTATATTTTTCTTCCTTGTCCATGTTATTAAAGTGATTTTTTAATATTTTATATGGACATAAATGTTTTATAAAATTAATTTTATGTCTCTTTAAATATATTTCACTATTTTTAGAAAGTAATTGTTTTTACATGATTTAAAAAGAAGGTTTTCAAAAATTCCATATGAAATGTCATATATTTGAGATTTGTTGATGACAAACATTCAAGTTTTCACAAATTTTGTTTGAATTCAAGATTCCTTTTCAATAAAACATCTTTTCATAAATGATAGACATGTTTCTATTTTTTTTATTTTGATATGGAATTTTGGTTTTTATAATAAATGGGCATTGAAAATGAGATTTTGAATGAAATTAGTATTTTGATATCTAATAGTGATTTAGGTTCATGTTTAGAAGTGTTTTTTAAAAGATGAAATTTTTTATTCATTTTAACATTCATTTAAATTATATATGATGTGTGTTTTTAGATAGTGTCAGGTGATTCTGTTATAGCTTAAATGATTGGTTCACCTAGATAGTTCTCCAATGAATGGGTATTGATTATATTCTCCCAAGAATTATATAGGAAGATGATTGTTTGCTTATTATATTTTCTAGAGTTTTTGTAAGGGTCCTATGAGATGAAGTTCTAAGGTACCTAAATGAATTTTCTATTCACTATAATGAGTTTTAATTGAAATCATTATTTTCAAAAGGTAAAATAAATTATTTTTGTAGAGGAATGATATTTCATTTTATGAGTAAAATCTTATGTTTTTAAGAAATGGTTATCGATGGGTATTAATGTCTTCTAAATAACTAATAGATTACTTCTATTTTCATCCCCCATTGAGATTATTGTTATCATCTAACATTTTTAATTTTTTAGAGTATTCAGGGATGGGTGAGGGTTCGTAAGAAGTCATATTGAAATTTTTTATGAGTCTTCATGAAAATAGATCATCAATTTCTTAAATGTATGATATAATGGAAAAAGGATAATAATAGTATGTAACCAAACTATATATTTTTTGGTTTTGTTCTGTTTGAGTTATGACTTAATTCTCTAAAAATATAAACCTCAAAAGATATTTAATGTTAATGAATGTAATATCGTCATTAAGACTCAATATTATATAATGTTTAAGGTTGGAACCTTATAGTTTCTATCAATTTTCGATTTAGATAAAATTAGAGGTTAGGGTAATAATAATTTAGTTACTTTTAAATATTTTACCTTATAGTTTAGTGAAAGTGGTAGATCATTTTACGATTACCATGTCACTTCATATTAACTATTTCTGTTCAGTATGGTTTTCCACAGTGCAAATATAGAAGATATTGTCGATAGGAATAAAGAGGAATATATCATTTAAAATAATCATCTCAGGATGGATATAATTAGGATAGAATAGTTATTTTTATTGATATATTAGTTTACTTCAATGCATAATTGTGGTGGTATCAATTCTATAGGGGAACCTGATCTACCATGATTGAAATTGTATTTTATAGAGAATTTCATGGGAAAACATACCCCATCAATCAATGTATCATTTAACCATTTTTTAGATGAATGATGGATCGATTCACTAGAAATGATATTTTATTTCATGGGATGTTTGTAATTTCCAATGGTAAACCCTATCCTTAATCATTTAGAAGGTGAAGATGATTGATGGTGGAATTTAGTTAAGATCCCCAGAGATAATGATGTTCTCGAAGCCATGGAATGAGAAATGATCATGGATCTTTTCCTTGAGAAGGATATATTTACGGCTATTCGAATCCAGATATAAAAAAAATTCTATAATTGAGGAACAAATGAAAAGATTATGTAACACCTTATGAGGAAAACATCACAATATTGCCTCGTTATGTGCCAGATTTTATTCGGGCCACTGAAAGAAATATTAATAGGGTTTAATCAGGGTTGGAGCCAAGTATACAAATATATTGGGACCAAAAATAATGTAAAATCTATGATAATGTTGGTTATTGTGCTTAATATTTTGAGATGGATTATTTTGACTCTTATGTTTCTCGGGATGAGGAAAGTATGATGCAGTCTGGATGGTAGGAAATGGGGAATCATACATCAAATATATATGGATTTATAAAAATGAGTTTATAATATATTAGTATGGGTGGTAAAAATAATACTTGAGAATGTCTTCTGATGTAAAGGAATTGTTACTAATGTGGAATTTTTTTTCACTGCAATGTTAATGAATGGAAAATAATTCTCACGAATCAATGAATGGGCTAACTAATAGCAATCTAATGGCAATATTTTTTAGATTCATTGAGTAGAGTCTTTTTTATTTTGTGTTTCCAATTTTATTTCACATAATAGAAATATTTTTGATAGGAATAAAAAACATGTAGAGAGGTTGTTTGCTAAAACAGCTGTTGATGTTGGGCCATCAAATTATGTGGTGATAGGTATGATACTTGTGTATTCAGATTATGGTAATATTCAATTTTTATATGGATCTTTTCATTGATTCATTTTGGATAAAGTCTCATGTAAATTAAGAATATATGAATATAAGAAAGAAATTTTTTTGAAAGCCCAAGTTATAATTATTAATGAAACTAATATTTATATGAATCTAGCTATTGTAATTAGTGGGATAATCTTTCCTAGAAATCATGTTGAACTGAAATTAGTAGAGTTCTATATCATTTTTCATATGAATTGGATTTAAAATTTTCATGATAAGATAAATTTAATCCCAATAAAATTTTTGTTTAATGATTTCACAACATTGAATTCATACCAAGAAGTGAAGAAACTGATTAGATATGGAAGTGAAATATACAAAGATCATATTGTCGAAAAAAAATAAAATTTTCAAATTACTGACGTGCCAATATTAAATGAATACATGTATGTTTTCCCAGAAGAATTTACTATTGTTATTCACGATCGATAACTTGAGTTAATTATTTAATTTAACCTAATTTTAAGTCTATTTCTAAACCCCCCTTAAAAATGGCTCAATTGGAACTATTATAATTGAAAATGAAACACTAAATTTTATTATATAAGAGTTTCATTTGACCAATAACATCACCAAAAGGTGATCCTAATGATTATTTTAAATAATGACAGTTCAGTAACAATTTTCATTGATTATAGAGCCCTGAACAACATCACTATTATGAACATATATCTTTTTCCTCATATCAATAATTTTTTTGATCCAGTCTAGGGAGGATAGTAGCTTTTTATGGTTGACCATAGTTTGGGGTACCATTAGTTGAAATTGGAGGAAGAATACATTTTGAATACTTGGTTTCAGACAATAATTGAGAACTATAATATTTTATTTTTCCATTTGGGATATCTAATGAACCTGTTGTATTTATTATCCGTATAAATAGAACTTTTCATGTGTTCATGGACATGTTTATGGTTTTATTTATTGATAAAAAAATTTTATATTAAAAAATTTGAAGAGGAACAAGATAGGAACCTAAGGGTTATTTTGAGCCCTTTAAATGAAAAGAAACTATATAGAAAATTTAGAAAATTTTAATTTTGGTTACGAAAAATATTACTCTTATATATATTGTTTCTAAATATGGGATAAATATTGACACCTCTAAAACAAAATATGATGAAGAATAGTCAAGACCCAAAAATTTCAATAATAATCATTGCTTTACTAGATTATAATGTTACTGCCCGTGGGTTTTTGGAAACATCACTCAATTGTTTTCCTAATCGACTAAGTTAATTGAAAAATGAGTAAATTTAATCTGGATAAATTCATGTGATTATTTTTTCATGATCTGAAATCAAGATTAGGGAATTATTCGGTTTTGGAACTTCCATACAGAAATGGTGAATTCATCATCTAAAATGGTAATTTTTTGAAAGGAATTGGTTGTGTCCTAGTACAGAATGATTAGTCAATTGTTTATTCATTACATAAATTAAAACATCATCAGTTTAATACCCCTACACATGATTTATAATTTTCTACTCCTATTTTTTTCTTTAAAAATATGGTTGAATCATTTATTGGAGTTAAATAGTGAAATATATATATTTGTCCTAAATGATTGAAGTATATATTCATTGAAAATTAATTGATCAATAAATTGTATAAGTCTGCAACATTAAACATTACATAATATTGAGTGAAGTCAATAATTTGATGTCATTTCACATTATTGATCTATTCATGTTTAGAGATTTAAGGGATTAGGCCATAAATCATACGTAACTACATAATTATTACAAAGTAGACACTTATACTCAGAATCCGATTTTTCTTAAAATAAATATTTTTGAAAAAGAACCAGGATTTCATTTCAAGTATAATTATCATAAATTTTTCATGATCCCATCCATGTCTCTCTTCTCCTTTAAATTCTATGAAAAACATTTCAAAATTTAGGATGATCATTAAAATCTCAGTAATGGATATAGAAAAGAGGGAAACTGTCAGTCTTTCAAAAACATGAAACAATGAATACTTTATCATAAAAAGATAATTTTCAACTCTAAGAAGTGGTAAATAAGCTTTTAAAAATATAAGATGAATGATTACCATTTTCATAATAAAAATAGTACCTTAAGAACTATATAAATCAAAATATATAAAAAAATACTAACTTAGGAATAATCATACTTAAATGGAATTACCATATGATAGAATTCCACACATATCACTCTTAAAATTTGACTAGAAACACATTCAACTTCCATACCCAATGCATTGGAGGTTATAAAATCACCAACCAACCTTTGTTTATCATTGAATAACATCTCATTGGATTATCACATAACCCCCCACCCCCGTTATGGATCTATCACACAACACCCGTCAAATGTCTGAGTACCATTATATCATCATAACACATAAAAGATTTAAATTATGAAAATGTCACTCATATAATTTAAATTGGAATAACTGGAAATCATTTCAAGATATTTAAATAGTCAATCCACTTTCAAACCCATTTTCAAAAAAACACCAAAAAAGTTAATAAGGGGTTTCTTTTTCTTTTAAAAACAATAAGGATTGTGGAGGAATCCAAATATCAAACTTTTCTCACACATTATTCATCTTCTTGAATAATAAAATTAATTTAATTTAAACTTTCTTCAGAACCTTTTTTAAGTTAATTATTCATTTCATATCACTTATTACCATATTATAGCAATTACTTATTTATTTATGTTTGCATCAAACGTTTTATTGATTTTCGGTACTTGAGTTTAAAATGAAATTGGTATGATGACAATAGTACATGTGGTCATAATTCCATCTTCTCAGAATTAATTTTAATGACATCATTATCATTTTTATTCATCAATTATTCTTTTAAATCATACCATTATTTATTTTAATTAAAAATGAACAATGTTATAAATCATAGAGATAGTATGTCGTACAAACACATGAGCAACATTTCCATTTTTCATTGATAATTATGGACTTAAGTTAAATATTATTTTATTTTTCTAGAATTATAATAAGATTATTAACATCATAATAATAATTTAAATATACATATATATATCATACAAGTGGCATGTGGAATAGAAACGATTCACATTGCTTCGTGGATGTGGTAGTTCACACAAACGCATAAACAAGATTATCATTTTTATGTGCATGGAAAGTAAGAACATAATTGATATATTATTATCTTATAATTATAAATTATTCATGAAAGTAATATAAAAACATTTATTCCATCATTATGACGAGTCTTGAGAGATGGTAACGAAAAACAAACTATATCGGTTCATGAGTTGGTAGTCTGCCGTAAACTCGAAAAAAAGATTAATTTCCTATTTAATGAAATTGGAGAAAAATTTTGGTGATGATACTACCCTAATAAAATCTAAATATATTATGGATTATAAATTTATTATTTTAATCTTTATGAATATGAGTTTATGGATGTTCTAGAAGAAACTAAATTGAAATATATAAATAAAAACATTATCAAACCATCGTATGAGGAAATTTGACAACACATTAACACCTCTTAGAATGGTGTTATGCCTAAAATAATTCCAAAATAATATGTAGAGTTATTTTAGTAGTGTTTTTTTTAATATCTTCTATAATCTAAATGGTTCTCAAAGTGTGAGTGATAGAGAAGAGTAGTTACCTTTTTATAAAAGAGGGGAGGGAACCCCAAGAAACTCTTAAAGTATTAAAATACAATGAACTATTTTTTAAATATAAAGGACTCTAACATGAGTTATTTTTAAGATTTTATGAGTATGGTTTAAAATACTCTCATAAATTAATTTTTAAACACTTATTCATTTTATTTTAAACCTTATCATTTTGGTTTACCCTTAATTAATCTATTTTAATTTCAATTGTGCTAACAACATTTTCAATATTAAAAGGCCATAAATATTATTTATATGGTGTAAATATTCAATAAATGGTCACATTATTAACATTAATACATTATCATATATATTTTATAATTTTAATTTTTTTTGTTATTTTTAAATAATTTAATGAAATAAAATGTTTATAAAACACCAATAGTTTCAATTTTACCTTATTTATTTCATTGAATTTAAATAAAATCCAAACATAGAGATGAATTTAAGAAAACAATTAAATGGACTTATTATACATCATATTTATTAAACAATTTATGTATTACCCTAATTAATTATAATTATATTAGTCTTAATAATATTCATATTATTTATTTTATATTTCTATTAAGAAAATAATTATTGTATCTCTGTTATGTTAGTATTTATAGTTAATATTTGATCTCTAAAAATTATAAATAAATTCCCAAAATGTAGATAATTTCAATATATTTCTATATAATATTTATTATCTACATTATATCTTATTTATCACTATATCAAAATTATTATACTTATAAGAAATAAGAGGGTGACATGTTGTCACTTTCTTTTGTTTTAATAATATTTATATCACTGTCATAGAAAAAAGTACATTAAATGAGTCAATTATGATCCTAAGGTATTATGGATATACTTATATTTATAAAATAATATTTTTGAAAGTGATAGAGTAATTTTACTATACTTATCATATTATTTGTTACCCTAATTTACTAGATTTACCATTAACTATAGTAAATAAAAATTACCAATGTTACTATTTAATACAACTAAAAAATAAATGGAAAATATTTATATAATTTTGTTCCAATTATTAAAAATACAGATTCCATATTTTAAAATTAAAAATAGATCAGTTGCAGTGATTAATTTAAAATTAATCCTCATTTTAAAACATAGAAAATGGGGTTTTTAATATAAAACCCATCAAAAGATTGACACGTGTCTATATCTAATTTCATTGTAAATCTAACCAAAATTAAGAAAATTGTATTAAATGATAAAAACACAACCTAATTATACATTAAAACCAATTTAAATTATATTCTAAACATATGAATAAATTAGATGAAAAATCAATTTTGAATTAAAATGCATTATGTTTAACTATTCACTAAAATATAGACGTTATCAGAAAAATATCAATATTTATGTAAACTAAATTTTTATGTCATGTTTTCAAATAATAAATTTATTTGATTAAAATATAATATATAAATGTTTCCAAAACTACACTTAATATGTGTTTTCTATTAAAAGGCGGTAAAGCTGCATTTTTTTTAATAGATCTTTTATTCAAACAAATTGAACTTATTATTATATCATGTCTATATTAAATATAATATGAATTTGAAGCACTAAAATGAATATATTTGATATATATTTAATTAATAAAATACATAAAGTGTGATTTTATTATTTTATAAACTCACATGTTTTGATTTAGATATTTATTTAGAAAAAAGTCATCCTTTATATTCTATTGGTTTTTATTTAATTTCATAATTAATTTGGAAAACAATGAACCATTATATAAACATGTGTAAAAAATATTTTCATAATTAATTTAATCATTTTTATTCCCACTATTTAAATGTCTATGTGATTACTATCATATTAATTAATAATATTAAGTTTCTCATTTAAGAAAAATGTTGTATACCATGTATGCTACTTGACATAGTTTTTCCTTTTAAAAACCCATGATTTTAAACTCTACTAATTTTTTAAATTTCATCCTCACAATTTGAATTTTGGGTCCATAACTAATGTATTAAATTTCAAAATACCTTTATTTCAATCCCACGTCATAAAAAGGACTAACAAAATGTCCACTTTAAAAAAAGAAAGGAAAGTAGAAAGGTCACCTAAGATAACAGATACGGGGGTTCCATTTTTAAAAAATTTAGATATGGAAGGGAAAACTAATGATCAGGTTATAATAGAGAATTATTTAAAACATCGTTAGTAGAAATCAAATAATCAATACACCATAACATTGTGACGAGTTAAAGAGTCATTGATTCTCTAGTAGGAAAGGTAAACAGAAAACGTTTTTCTTATTTTAAGATCATTTTCATTTAATTTTGGAATTAATTTACTACCTTGACTAAGAACATAAGGAAACATTATTAGTTAAAAAGTAGGTTTTCATGCTTTAATTAATTTCCACCACAAAATCTTCTTTTTCTCCAAATGATGAGTATCTAAGAGGAATTATTTACACATAAAGAAGTAGAATCATCTTGTAGAGAATTACAAAATCCATATAAATTTAAAAAAATATTTAGCTTATCATAAAACCTTAACCAAAACAAATATTTTATGGGTAATATAAAATAGTTCTCCAAAAAGAATGAATCATTAGATGATGAAAACCCACTATTAATCAAAAAAATTAAACAATAATACTAAAATTTCAACATAGACCATTAAAAAAATAACAATCCTTAATATTCCTCAAATAATATAAAGTAAGATTAAAATCAGAAATTCTTAATGATTTGATCACATAGTCTTCCATGATAAATTTTAACATTTATATCCAAATAACATAAATCACTCTTAATGTATCAAACAAAAATGTAATTTCCTAATAACATATTCCTCGTGTAGGTAAATCATGTCCATAAATAACCTAATTCAACATAAATCCACAATTAAAAAATTCATTGATTCATCCAAAAGATAATTCATCCAGTACTCCCCAAATAAATTTCCTATAATATTCTATTTACCTTAGTCACATAGGGTTGCCAATAATATTGAACTTCTTATATAATAAAATTTATCACTTAATCACTAAATCATATTCCAATCCCATGATTATATATTCATTAAAAACTGTATTCAAAATATCATATTATTCTTAATAAATTATATCATTTACCTAAAAATAATGAATTCAAATTACCCAGGGACTTGACATAGGCCAATGGTAAGTGATAAAACCATGTTACCCTTTAGTTTGGGTACGATTCCCATAGAATTATATGACACAATGGGTTCTTACCCTTCCCATGGGTTATCCTTTTCCTCAAAGTATTTAATTTTATAACATTCCCAAATGAGATAATATCCTAAAAAATAACCATATAAATTTTTATCCTCGTGGATTATCCCATTCTCTTAATTTTGAAACCCAAAATGTAACAACACATAATTACCACCAAATCAAACATCATATGAACCCTAATGGTTATCTATAGCATTGTAATTATATACAAAAAAGAAAAGATAAATTATCATCCAATAACTTTGGCAAATAACAATATTTTGGGTTATACAAACTTGAAAAAATTCTTCCAAAGTAAACCCATCATCCAATGAGTTTTAATACTTTTAAATATTTCATCATCATATTGTCTACTGTAACTCTTGAATCCTTTATATTTAGAATTTTTAATCATTCAACATTTTTCATGATCCTTTAACTATGCTTTATCATATTATTAGTTAATACTTCTTTCTAACAAAAAAACTTGAATCAAATCCTAATATTCAATAATGTAAACAAATGAGACAATAAGTAATCTGTACCTTTGTTAGGTCATTTCCAGTTTCCACATCTTCAATTGGAATGGGATTAGGTATTACTAATCATGTCTTTGTACAGTCCTCCTGATACCATTCACAAATATTCTTTGTAGGACAAAAATTCTCACAATGACCATACTTCACACATTTAAAACATACAATTGATTACTCAGAAAGATCTTCTTTCTATTTCTTGGAGTCAACTAAAGGCTTCCTTTTTCCTTCGTATGATTTTTCTTTATAGAATTCATTATAAAATATAAAACATCCTATCATCCCTTTAAAACATTTTTCTCAGTGGTTCTTTTCACATCTCTGAAACAAAATTCATTGAATGTACTAACTTTTAATATTATTACCTGAACATCCATAGGTATTCATGTCTCTTAGATATAATGCATTATAAAAATTACCAAGGTTCTAGTGGTTAATCATGACTCCAAATAGTTTGTTCAGAAAAACCACGAGAGTTCTCATTTAATATCAACTTTCATTAAGTTTCATATTCATGTAACCACTGAATTTTCCTTCACATTTACTGTTACTTGGTTCCTGCTGGATCTATCCATTTACTAAATCCAAAAATGTTAGTGTGATTATATCAAGAAAATCATCATATGTTATATTACGAGGATGATAAAGACTAAAATATACATATTCATGTAATCTCAAACTCATGAAATTTATCTAAAATAACTATGAATCTTTCTATTATTATAACAATTGGGATATATATAACTTTTAACTAATTCTTAAAAACCACCCTAAGCTCAAAAGTTATCTAAACTGACCTCTCATACCAACTGTAAGGCCTCGACCTTAAACATTACATAATCTTTGTTATGTCAATAATTTTACATTATTTTATATTGTGAATTTTTTCATCTTTATAGCTTTAGAAAATTAGGTCATAACTCAAACATATCCTATTAAATATTAAAAATTAGAAACTTATACTCACTATCCATTTTCTCATAAAAGTAAAACATAAAAAACATATTTTTGTTTCATGTTTAATCATTATTACATTTCCATGATCCCATATTAGACTCTATTCTCTATTAAATCCAGTGAATTTTTTTTGAACACATGGTTTGATCATATAAATCTCAGTAAGGGATACTCAAATAAGGAAGACTATTAGTTTGGAAAAAACATGTAAACTGTGAATACTTTACATAAAGTAATACTTTTCACCTCTAAGATGTAGTAAATACACTTAACTAAATATAAAATCATTACTTAATTTTTTGTAATAAAAATATTACAATAAAACCAATAGAAAGAAACATATATCATATAATGGTAGCTTCCAACATAATATTACTTAAATAGAATAATCATACAACCGACTTGGATAGACATCACTCTTACAAATATAATAGCCACACATTCGACTTCTATAATCAATGCATTAGAGGTTATAATGTTACAACTCATCCATGGTTTATCACGGAACCACCCATATTAGGTTTATCAGAATACCAACATTTTTTTTCTATCACATTACCACCCATGAAATGGCCAAGTGCCATTATATTATCATAACTCATAAAATATTTCAATTATCAACATTTCGACCCTAAAATTTCATTTAAATTCACCAGAAATAATTTCACCATTTTGAAATAGTAAAACAAATTTCAAATAACAAATCTATAGAAGAAACCCTAAAAAGGGAATAAGGTATTTCTTTTCCTTTTAGCAACATTATGTCTTATAGAGGAAACCAAATATCAAATAACAGTTACAGCGGTGGAGAAGTTGTTGTTGCTGCATACGTTAAACAATCCTTTTTTTAAAGAAAGTAAAATTCTTCATATAAAAATATTCATTTTAATAACCTGTAATGAATTAAAAATCAAAGGGTTTGATTATAAACGTTATAAAATAATGAGTTTTATAACATTAATAAATACCTCAATGAATGGAGATAGAGACAAAGTCCCTATTCCTTGAGTCCGACTTGTCTCGTACAATATTTCTGTTCCAGAATAATAATATTAGGTTAATTTTGAATTTATTAAGAATCTTTATAAAGTTTGTTTATAATTTTATATAATGTATTACCATTTCAGAAAAATTACGTAATTATTTAATTTCACATCAGACATTTTGTCGATATACAATACTTGAGTCGAAAAAGAACTTTGTATGATGACAATAGTCCATTTAGTCATAAGTCCATCATCTATAGAATAATATTAATGAAACTATTATCATTTTTATACATAAATTATACATTTAAGTCATACTATTAGGTATTGTTATTAAAAATGAACAATGTTATAATCATTGAGGTGGTATGTCGGACCTAGGCATGAGTATCGATTCCATTTTTTATTGATCAGTATGGAGATAAGTTAATTATTATTTAATACTTTTAGTATGGTCATAATATTATTAAAATAATAATATTAATTTAAATATATCTATATATATCATACAAGTAATTTGGTGAATAGAAATGATTTAGATCCCTTCATGGAGATGATATTTCACACATAAACACGAATGACATTATCATTTTTATGTGAATGTAAAGTAAGAAAATATTTAAAATATTATTGTATTACAAAGAGAAATATGTCATGAATATAACCTAAAAACGTTAATTCAATCATTATGACCAGTGTTGAGAAATGGTTATGAAAATGAACTATATCGGTTCATGAGGTTGTAGTCTACCGTACAGAACAACAGATTATTCATCTTCTATTTGATGAAATTGGAGATAGATTTTGGTGATGATATTAACATAATAAAATATTATTATATTTGTTATAATGGGTTTTTTATTTCATCATAAAAGAAGAATGTTTTAAAAAAATTAAATAAGAAATAAAATATTAATACTTAAATAAAAACAGTACCTTTTCTTTAGATGAGAACATTTATTAACAATTTATCACCACAAATAATGGTGTTCTACCTAATATAAGGCCTACAAAATGTGAAGAAGGATTCTTGTAATATATTTTATTGATGTTTCATGAACCAAATGGTTCATGAAGTTTTATTAACAGAGATCATTGGGTACATTTTTATTAGAGAGGGAAGGGGCCCCGTTGGAAACTCATATAATATTAAATTACTATAAAATAATTTATAAATCAAAATAATTCAAACATGATTTATTTCATAGATAAAATGATTATGTTTTTAAATACTCTCATACAATAATTTTTAGACTTGTATTGATACTATTTTTAACCATGCCTTTTTAATTTATCTTTAATTGATCTTTTTTATTTTTTTATTATGGTAACAACATTCTTAATATTATGCGACTATATATTTTACTTATATGGTTTCAATTTCCCATAAATGAAAACTTTATAAAATTTTATACATTATCATCAGAAATTTTAAATTTTACATTTTTTTGGATTTTGTTAAAAAATTAATTAAATTTTTTTTTTCAAAATATCAATAGTGTCAACTTTGACACTATAAATTTTATTTAATTTAAATAAAAAAGATATATAACATCAAAAAAAATTATATAGGCTTATAATTTGTCATATTCACATATATAATTAATTTTTATCCATAATTAATTCAAATTATATATATTATAATTCTTTTCATACCATTTATTTAATATTTAAATTTATAAAATAATTATTGTATCACTATTGTGTCTGTATTTATGGAATATATTTTATGTATAAAATAATAAATAAATTCCTATGATATTGGTAATTTTATTTTATTTCTATAGACTACTTATTTTAGAAGTTATATCATATCTATCACTATATTAAATTTATTATAGTTATAATAAATTAGATGGTGACATTTTGCCACTTTCTATTGTTTCAATAATATTTTTATCACTTTCATGGAACCAATTCTATTAAATGAGTAAATTTAGATCCTTATATGTCAAGGGGACAATTTTATTCATCCAATCTGATTTTGGGAGGTGTTATGGTAATATTATTATCCTATTCATATAATGTATCACCTTAAAATTCTTAATCTACCTTTAACTGTGGTAAATAATAATTACCAAATTTACTATTCATAAAATTCAAAGAAATAATAGGAAAATATTTAAATAATTTGGGGCCACTGATTCCCATCACTGAATCAATTTTTTAAAATTTAAAACACATAAGTTTCAGTAATTAATTTAAAATTAATCCCCACTGTCATAATGAGTAAATAGTTTTTTTAATGTAAAAATGATCAAAAGGGTGACATGCGTTTATATCTAATTTAAATGTGAACATAAAACCAAGTAACAACATTATATTTAATGATAAAAATTATTCTAATTATAATTTAAACCCAATTAAATTAATAATCTTATAATATAAATAAATTTGACAAAAAAATGAATTAAAATGCATTATTTTTTACTATTCATTATAATATAAAAGTTATTATAAAAATACCAAAAATTTATCCAAACATAAATTTGATGACCTAATTCCAAGAAATAAGTTTAATTTTTTAAATAAAAATTTAAAAAATAGATTTATAACGGAATCTCCATCATTAGGAGGAAAAACAACTTTTTTAAAAAAATACTTCTTTAGCTAAAAAAATTAATTTGTTCTTATATCATTTATATAAAACATATAAGTTTATTTTTAAACATTACATTGAATATTTTACATGTATATTTCATTAATAAAATCCATCTATACTGATTTTATTATTTTATGAACTGAATTATTTTCATTTAAATTGTTTTTTTAGAAAAACACATCATTTATATTCAATTGGTTTTTGATTTATTTAATAATCAATTTAGTAACCGATGAATCATTGTATTAACAAGTGTAAACCATATATTAATAATTATGTTACTCGTTTTCATTCCCACCATTCTAATGGCTACATTATAAATATCATATTGAATAATAATATGAAGTTGTTCATTTTTTCTAATTGTGTTTTATCATGTATGATATCGAAAATAGTGTTTCCATTTAAAAAAAATGATGTTACTAATAGATATGACTAATATAACTAATCAAGAATTATGATTTCACAATTCATCACCATCCTGGAAAATTAAACAAAGTGGTAAAGGATTTGAGTAAGAAAATTAATGTTACATTAACCATGTTATATTTGGAACATCAAACTTTGGTTAATTATTTGATGAATTATGTACCATATGGTTTAGATTTAGAGAAAACCTCTATTTTGATTCATGTTGTACAATATTAATCCATTTTAAAAATAATTAAAAGTTCTCTAATATATGAAATGGTATAATTTGTTATGAAGGGTATGTTACTTGATAGTAATATCAATGGAGAATGTGTTTTACGATTTCAAAAAATATTATATGTGACATGGGATTCCTAATTGAGGAAATAATTATTACTCAATCTCATAGTTAACTTTATTCCTTTCATTTGGGTAGCAATATGATGTACATATCCCTTCAGAAGTATTACTAGTGGGATGGAATAAAAAGAGATATTTCTGAATTTACCATGAAGTGTTTAAATATTTGGTGGGTTAAATAAGAATTCTAGTTATCGAAATGGATTCTTCAACCTTTTCTGGTACCAGAGTGAAAATCGGAGAATATATCAATGTATTTTATGGTTGTATTGCGAAATAATTCCCAAGGTATTAATATTATTTGGGTTATTATTTATCGATTGATTAATTATACATGTTTCTTTCCCATTCAAGATATTATTTCATTTGATCATATTTATAGACTATATTTAATTATTATAGCCATGTTATATGGTTTAACTCTATAAATTTTATCAGAACATGATCATAGGTTCAAATATAATTTTTGAATGGACTTCATATTTAATTGGGTAAAAATTCAAATTGTATAACAAATGTTCATCCTCAATCTGATGGGAAGTCTGAGTAGATGATTGAGAACATGGGAGATATGATTCATTATTTTTAAATGGATTACTAGGAAAGTTGAGACTATAATATATCTTATGTTATGTTGTCTTATAATAAAAATTTTCATTCCATTATAATGATGGTACCAATTCAAAAATAACATGGAACGTGGTGTGGGACACCATATTTTTTGGATGAAGTAGCAGAAATGATATTTATGGGACTAGAGTTGGTAAAGTAGAAAATAGAAAAAAAATTAGTTGATTTACCAAGAAATGAAGAACAATTATAGAAGAAATGAAATTAATGGTGGATAACGAAAAGAAATATAATTTTTCCAAGGTAGGGGATCATGTATTTATCAATTTTTCTCCCTTGAAATGTGTAATGAGTTTTGGTAATAAAGTGAATTTGAGTCCATGGTTTATTTCATGATAATATATCTTAGAGAATGTTAGATCATTTTCATATGGATTGAATTTACCGATGAGTTTATCATAGGTTCACAATGTATTTAATTTTTCAATGTTAAGGAAATATGTTCCATATTCATCTCATTTATGAGAGATAAATTGGTTCAGTTAGAAGAAATTATTTATTTTTAATAATTACCTGTTAATTTGTTTGAAAACATGTATAATGTTTTTTGGAACAATGGGATTCATCATATAATTTTTTATGGAAAAATATGTTGTTGAAGAGGGAACCTTGGAATATGCAAATGTTATGAGGGAAAGATATTACCACTTATTTAATAAGTGAATAAACAAATTATGAAATAAATTATTAACTAATAAAGTATGTAACAAAAAATTATATATAGAATAAGTAAATTTCATGTTTATTTATAATATTGAGAAAGTTATATCTGTTATGAAAACATTAAGTTATTTTTAATCAAAAATAATAATAATATAATTAAGCACTTTTCCAGAAATGGTTTCATTAAAAGAATTGTTTCTAAATTTCATAATTATTATATGATTAAATTAATATCAACTTTAAATTAGAATATAATAATCCACTTTGGGTAAATTTTGGTTAATTTCCAAAAACAATATTGATTTTCCAGTGAATAGTTATAAATATCGATTTTTGTTAAAAAATCATTTCTCTTTTTTAAATTTAAAAGTTTAAAATTTTAAATATGTTTTAAAATGTTTTTATATAAAATAATAATTATATTTTTAATTTTACTGAACTTGATTTTTTTAATCAACTTTATATTTGTTTTTAATATTTATTTGTTTTTAGGTTTAAAGATAGGTTTTTCTAAAAATTATATTATAATGCACAATGTATCACATTTTTAATATGTCAAAATAATAGATAATATGTAATTTATTAAGTGAAATATATATTATACATATAATTAAATATTAATTTAGTTCCATATAGTTTTTATTATTTTTCATAGAGTTGAAATAATATCTTTTTTTTCCTTACAAATACTATTACTAAATACCTAATGTCCCGCCACTTCTCTATAATAAATTTAAAATTAATTTTTCCAACAATAATGACATTGATTTTTAAAAATAGATTATTTGTTTAGAATCGACATAATTTATAGTGTCTAATAATATAAAATTATCTTTTTAACAAATTAATTAGTTAAAAAAATTAAACATAATCATAGTGATTGAGGTAAAAATGAGAATTAACAAGTAACAAAACATTAAAAGTAATGGTAAAAATTACCTTTAAACATGTTAATGACCCATTTTATGAACATATTTTGACCATATAACTTCTATTATAGAATTTTCTGTATTATTTTATCCACTAGGAATTGAAAACAAGGGTGGAATTCCCTTATTCTAAAATTTAAATGTTTTCCCCTCACTTCATTTAAAATAGGCTTCTACCTTTCCCAATCTTTTAAAACCTATAATGAAATTTTTCATTTCCAATTTCATCTGAAATAACTTATAAAATCCCCTTTCTAATTATATAATCCATACATTGGGAATTAATCCCACCATGAACGCCCTTTTGTGTAAACTAGAATTAGTAACCTGAGGAAGAGGGAATGCTCATCAACATACATTTTAGTTTTATTTATTTATCCAATACATTAATTTAAACCGATTCCATTATTATACAATAATGAAGTTATCCTATATATAAAGATATATTTTATTGTAAATTTCATGACCTACACCAAGAAAAAACTCTATAAAATAGGTATCAAATTATCATTCATGTGTACAATATACTACTGCCTCGCGAAATGATGTCATTAATTTTTCCATAAGAACATCTCATGGTTAGTAATAATGATGAAAAAAATATTTATTTATGATGATTTTCAAAATTTTAAAATATTTACACTTATTTGGTCACTATATCATATAATGCCTTTTTTTACATTTTATTCCTCCTGGAATGTGATAACATCATTCTAGTGTACAACGAACTAGAGCCTCACAAAGTGATGTGAAGCATTTTTCACAAATGTGTCACGTGGAAGGAAATAAGAGAAACTATAATTATGTACATGAAATAATTAATATATTTATTGAATAATTATATTTCTATAAATTTAATATACTATTTCCTTCTTATTATTTCACACACTAAAAAAGTGATAATGTCGTTCGTGGACATGTGGACTACCACCTCCTTGAAGGGATGCAAATCTAATTTTATTTAACCCCAAATAACAATAATTATATATAAAAGTAAATTTAATTAAATAATATTGTATTTATAATATAATAATAATTATTCAAAGACAAATTTTACTTACATTATATCTATAATGATCCTGAAAAATAGGAATGTAACGACCCAAAATTTCATTAATGGAAAATCCATCTTGATCCAGTTAAATGTTTCTTTATGAAAAATGTTTTATAAGATATCAACTTTTTTTAGTTTTACTTTAAGATTTGTGACCGTTACTTTTATAGTCGTTGAACAGTGATCATCTGGGTAGTTTAAATATAAGGCTTTAACGAACCAATTTTCTACTCAGGCAAAGGAAGCGATGGCCTCATCCAGTAGAATTGCCCCTTACAAAGCCCATTTGTCGGAGCTCGGAAAGGAGGTGGAGTCTTTGGGCTTTGCCCTTGACCAAGCCCAAGCTGAGCTTCATCAAGTCAAGCTCGAACTTGATCGTCTACGGGAAAAATGGAAGTTGATAGAGATTACCAATCGAGCGATGTTATCCGAGCAACCCCAAGGGTCTGTCACCATCGCACACCTTACCCTTAGGTCTTATGCGGGTATTTTAAGGGGTTATGTAAAAAATAAGTAGAACCATGTTCATGTACATTATTTTTGTATATAATAATGAATATAATTTCTAGTCATTTTTGATACATTGTAATTAGTTTTAAAAGTACAAACGATGTTTTTAGTTATTATTTAATTAAGAATTATATTTTATTAAATTAAAGGATTTTTGAATTAAATAATATTTTAATAAAATATTTTTATTAATATTAAATTAATTTTTATTAAATATAAATGATCTTGTAATTTTATGAATGCAATTAAAAATTTTATTAAGGTTTGAAAGCCATTTCTTTCAAAACCCGTGAATTTTTTATAAATGTCGGTTTTTATTTTAAAAGTAAAAATTAACATATTTAGAAAATTATTTAGATAAAATAAATATTATTTTTGGAATCAGGACGTCGAAATTATCCAATGGTGAATTTTTCATAATTTTCTGAGACAGTCAAATTTTTGGGTAAAAATTAAATACCATTTAAATATATAATGTGTTTTATGACATCATAATGACCCAATGGTGATGTAATAAAATACCATAATCCTTATGTTCGGCCAATATGTGTTTTATCATTAAAATAATGAGGTTTTGGGTTTGTTTGACTCACTTTTCAAAGCATTAATGGAGCCCTCAAGACTTATTCAACACTTTTCCTTTTTAAATTAATTTCCATGGGAGTGTGACTCACCTCCACATAAGCAACCCTAATTTTTTTAATAAGTTCGGACCTTGGCCTTGTAAAATATTGTTTTCCTCTTTCCTTTCCCAGAAACCATGGTCAAATACCATGGGATGGTTTGTGGTTTGGATTATTTTAATATAAGGGGTCCCAAACCTAAATAATAAAGAATTCTCTCACCTTTCCTATATAAACCCACCCAAGCTCCCACTTCCTCCTCACCCAAATCCATTGAAGTTCGTCCAAACTCTGCCCTACTCTCTCTAGAATCCTCTCAAGCTTCCCCAAGCTCCCAATAAGCCTCTCACAAGCCTCTCTCTAGCCTTTGGAAGCACACTTCCAAGTAAGGGTTTTTTCTTCTTTTGTCATTTTTGTCAATTTTCTTTAAGTTTTATTGCCCTTTAAATTTCAATTATGAATGTTGGGGTATGGTTTATCACCTCCCCCATACTATCCTATTATTGTTTGAATGATGGGAGAACCCTTTCTCTCTCATTAAATGCCTCCCATGTACACCCGTTACTATGCCGAAATTCCGAAAGGAACTTCCCTCTCTTCTTTTACATTCAAGAAATAATTTTGTATCATGAATTTAAATTCCATTTCAATTGTTGGGACATGTATATATATGACCTCCTTACTGTCCATTACATGTAAATATTATGAGGAACCCCTTTCTCTCTCATCAACCCTTTTTATGAGTTCTTATGTCACAACGTTACGCTGCCGAAATCGCACCGATTTTCTAAGCCAATGTCATTGTGCAGTGAATACCATGCCCATTTCTCCATCAAGGGTATTAACCTTTATGCACATTTACTTATTCATTGTAAAGATTCATGTATGAATTCCACATTACTTTATCGTGGAATAAATGATTATGTTTTATGAATCCATGTTTTATGATCCATGTGGCACACTTATGCACGAAATGAAATGTTTAAGAAGGGTGTGCCCTTTATAGCGCTCCAATGCATTGGGTAAAGTATAGTATCATGATACGTCATGTGCAATGAGTGTTGACTCATGATAATTCAAGTGCAATGAGGGTTTACTCGTGCTTCAAGTGCAATGAGGATTTACTCATGCTCCATGTGCAATGAGCATTGGCTCATGCTAATTCAATGTTAAGTGTTGTTGCCACATTTCCATGTTATGATTATCATGCTTTATCATGCGTTTATGTTCATGTCTCTCTTATTCTCTATTGATATGCCTATTTCCTAACATGTATTTTACTCCTCATGTTATTCATTGTGTACTCCCTTACTGGGCTTTATAGCTCACCCTTTTCTTATGCATGTCCTCAGGTTATCCCATGCAATGCTAAGTACAAAGGAATGTAGTGGTCATGTAAATGAAGTTTTCAATAAGGATGTTGTATTTCAAGTTTAAAGTTTTTATGTAATGATCCTAAGCCCCAAAGACACTAAACCTCTCGATCTTCTTTGTTTTATCAAGTGAAGTTTTATGTAGTAAAGCATGTTTAAGTTGTAATAAAAAGCAGGGTTGTCATAAGGAAGGTTAATTATGTGTACGTTTGTCCTACCATCTCTACAATTGTAATGTTGGTTCATATTTCATAACCATAATACATTAGTGGTGTTAGAAGAATAGTTTATGTACTTATATGATTATTATATCATCATTATTATTTTTAATATATTTATACAATGACCTCATTGACATTAGTCCACCTACAAAAGTCAGTTTTGGAAAATAAGATGAATATTTTCAAAACACCCAACATAAAATTAATTGTTTAATTAATTGTAATTTAATTTTTACTTTGTGAAATAAAATTAATAAAATACTTGAAAAATTTTGTCATGTAAAAAAAATAATTAGAATCTTCTTATTATTCCATTAGAAAAAGACAAACATGAAAAGTCTAACTCAAGGCAAAGGAATTCGTCTCAATTTCCTATTAATTAAAGAATTTATAGATGATATGTTACTTTATTATTTTGTAATGTATATATACAACATATTTTATATTATATATAAAAATCTTGTCAATTATAAGGATATATAATGTTATTTCATTTAATTATTAAATAGGGTTCATGATTTAAGTGTTTATCAAGTGATAAGGGACCATTAATTAAGAAAAAAAACCTTTTTAAAGGTTTTCCATAAAAACCACTTTCTCCTCGAAGCCCATGATTTCAAAATTATTTTTTAAATGTTTTAAATTGGAAATAATGATTAATAAACATTTTTATTTCAAATTTACTTTATTTTAAGGGTTTTTAAAATGAATCTTTTTATATGTTTTAAAAATAAAATTTGAACAAACAACAAATGAAATGTGCTATTTATAATGTATGTTGACAATGAAATTTCATGTCAATGTGACTTTTATTTGATTTATATATAATATCTTGAAATAATAAATGTTTTATTAAATAAATAAACAACTTTTCTTTCCTTGGTATTTTGATATTGAAAATGGTTCTTTAAAGGGAAATTTCATTGATAATGGGATTTTTGAAAGATAACTCTATTTTGATAAATGAAATATATTCAACTATATGATTGAATGTGTTTTTAAAATCATGAAATGTTTTATTAATTTTATGGATCTTGGAAATTATATATTATGTTAATGCCTAGATATTTCATCAATGAAATAGGTAATGATTATATTCTCCAGATAATTATATTCAGAGTTAGATATATGAATATTCAAATCTGTAAGGGTATTGTAAGGATTCTATGAGATGATATTCCATGGTACTTATATGAATTTTTTATTATGCTAATTATTTTCCATGGAAATAATAATTTTTAAATGGAAAATAAAATTATATTTCTATGTGAATTATATTTGTATTTATTTGTAAAATGTTATGTTTTCAAGAAAAGGATTTTTATGAAGTTTAATTATTTTCACTCCACTACCAATTTCCATCATTTTTCATCTCATACTATGTTTTCTGTTCTCATTCCATTTTTAAAAAATTAAAATCATTTAACACTCAGTAATGGATTGGAAGAGATAAATTTAATTTTTTTGAAGAGTTTTGAAGAAAATATATCATTCATTATTTAAAAAGTTTTATATTATGAAAAATTTGATACTAATTAGAAGAGTCCACTTAGTATTTTATGGTTTTTTATGTATGAGTTATAACCAAATTTTCTAAAACTATCAACCTGATAGGATAATTAAAGGCCAAGAAAATAATTTTTTACTAAAACACAATATTATTTAATGTTCACTATGGGATATGTATTATAATTAATAAAATATATACATCTACTCTTACATAAAATGGGAAATGAAACTATCTATCATGTGTATGAATCACTACCACCTCATGAACCAATATAATTTGTTTTCCATTACTCACTCTCAAAAAAAGGTATAATGAAGGATTTCAATAATATATAAAATATTAATAATATAATTTTACTTATTGAATTATAATATCATATATATCTTCTTACTATCTATTTTATTGGAATATTATAACCTCGCTTGTGTTTTCAGAGGACCACCACCTCGCAATGTTACATGATCAATTTTTCTATTATGATTTACAAGGAAGGTTATAATGATCAATTAAATTAAAATATGTGATAAATATGAAATAATAATGACTCTAGAAATGTGATATATATTTTTAATTCCTCTTGTTCCACACATCATGAAAATGGAAATTTAATTTATGGATACACATATCTTATAATCTCAAAGAATGGTGTATTTCATTTTCTATCTATAAATTTTATAGACTAATATAAATAAGTAAATATATATATATATAACATTCATATCATGGATAAAAAAATTAATTATGGAACCATCAACATTCTAAAATTACTAAAAATTCCAAACCAAGGAATACATGAAACAATAAGTAGTTATTATCAAGAACATGATTTTAACAAGGAATTATAAATAGACATTTAATGAAAGATAAAAAGTAAATAAAATATTTTTAATACATATTTTAGTATTGTTATATATTATATATAATATTTCAATATTTATAATGTTGGAATTCTAAAAATGTAAGAGGGAAATCAAACGTGAGGTAAGGGTTTCTTGTCACATATTTACATTCAAGAGACATATTCCACATTCAGCAATTATTTATTTTGTGTAGTTTATATAATTCCCATAAAATATATTTTTTTCATAAATACATTTTTCCTTATAGTATTTAAATTTTCTATTTATGATATTTATTTCATGTAACTTGTGATCCAAAAGTTTTCAAATTGGAAAGGGTTTATTTTACAATCTCATCATCATCTGGGATTGTTTTCGTTTATGTCACCTTTGGGGGAATTATTTGATATTTCTATCTTAAAACCAATATATTTTCTTATAATACTACTTTTAAATAAATTTCCATGTAATATTATCCTTTTACTCTCATTAGTACTTGAAATTATTGAAAAAATTATTTTAGGAAAATCCAACTTTATTTCCGTATTTAGTTGAAAATTATTTCTTTTCTATATCCAATTTTTGGAAAAAAAATTCTACATTTTTTTTCAATATTCTAAAAATAATATTTTTTTAAATTACCAATTTTTGATAATAAAATAAACTGAATATTCCTATTATTATCTAAATGAATTAATTTTGTACTTATTTAATAAAAAATATTAATTTAACTTTTCTATATACTCAACATGAATGAAATTTACCCCATCATAACTACCCATTAATATGAGGATTTCGTTATATGTTTCCATGATTCTTTTCAATGAATATTTTTCATAATATTAAGGAAATTTATTATTTATAAAATTGATTTAAAAATAAAAAATATATTTTCCTCAAAATTATTTTTAATTTAATTTTTAATATATATTGTTTTCAATGAAAAAACAGATTTTACTTAGGCTACATTGAGAATATGTTCTGACGATTCCATCTTTATTATTTCAATAGACAGTTTATGATTAATTTTTCTGGTGAAATACTATTTTTAGACCATTTTTGATGTTACAATAGGTTTTTTATCATTATAATTATTGAATATGGAAATTATTAGCATTTCATACGATTAATTCCAATATAAATGATTATGTTGTTATTTTTATTGATTTTTGAAATTAAAAACATTTTTTATTATGTATTTTTATTAATAATTTTTTTTATTATGCTTTCCCCCTTTTATATGAGGAATTCATTACACATAGTATGTGATTTTTGGGTGCCACTATAGTCTCTCGAAGCATCTGTTGGTCTAACAAAAAAACTAGCCTAGGTTTTTGGATGAAACCATACCCATATTTGTAATATTTATTAGAATAAGGCCTTTATTGTATGGTTATGATGTCCAAAATAATCCATTCTCTTGTTATGAGATTATTTATTTATGTATTTGTTATTATTTAATGAGTTCGAATATCCCTTGATATGTTTCAATATGATGTGATTATTTTTATTCCATTACTCTGATCATCATTTTTTAATACCATATTATTCATCATTTTCATTTTATTTATTTAATAGTAATGTGTTTTAGTTTTTAAACTTATTTTATTTTTTATCCCTCATTTATTCAAGATAACATCCATTGTATACATACCATGATGAAGCATTATAGCCCACCCATTTATTATGTTCTTTTACCTGAGATGATAGAAAGTGTATTATGATTGATATGTTGGGATATACTAAAGGAATAATGGTGTAATTAAATAAAATTATATTTTTTATTATATGTTTTCATTTTTAATATAATATTCATGTATGTATGTAGTCTTCCAAGACTACTAGAGTATTCAGTCCTTCTTGATATGATTTTTTGTAACTCGTTCGAATTTCATAATATAAATAATGAATCTAGACTTATAGGTTCCTAGTATTTAAATCCTATTATTGAGTTTAAAGGGGAAGGAGATAATGAGGAAGAAGAAGATCTCAGAGACCCCCCACCCTCCAACATTCAAGGAAGGTGTCTCCTCTATAATTGGGGTTCTCTAGAAAATAAACCTATGTACATAAGAACCTCCCCAACATACGTTGATTATTATGATCATGTATTATAATGAAAAAGGGGTATAAAACTATTTTCTAAATAAATTGGTATATGTTCACCGAGAACAATAAAAATTTATTGGTTCGTTATTTTGATGTAGATATCCACCACCTAGGTCTGCAAGAAGACCACCACACAAGCAAGAAGGTTTCCATAAGAATGAATCCCACCCATACTAAAACATTTGATGAAATTTTTTATAAGATCATCATGGATAACATCTTTAGGGATGTGAAGTATTAGATTTATATCTCCAATATCATCTTAGTCAATAATAATAATAGGAAAATTAGAGTTTCCTTTAATTTTAGGAATCGTAACTCGTATTTTTGAAGGATGGTTTCCTGAACCCCGTCACAATTCTTATCAAAGAAGGAAGGGATAACTATCCATCCATCTCTATCATTTATAGCTATTCAGGGTATAACAAAATATAGACAGTCCATTAATATGAATAATCAACTGCTTTATTAGTAATCTAGGAAAGAGTATTTGTAGATTTCACAAAATAGATAAATAAAGGAATTATTTTTTAAAATACGAATAATTTTCTTGAAGAATTTGATAGTATCAAAAAATTTCAATTTAGTTCAACAGTTATAATTCTCCTATAGAAGTAAAAACACTCAATTTTTATTTGAAATCTTTATAGTGATCATTTATGGATTTCCTCATATAGAATAATAAATCTCTAAGTGATAAGTGATGCTATTATATTAGTAGAACCATGCTTGATACTATGACTCAATATTCTATCATCGATAAGAGTTATATTTTACTAATATTGTATTTTAGAAACTCAGAACTACCTGTAGTATCACAAGGACCATATAGTCTCTTGTGCAAACCCATTAAAATACATCCTCAGCCACCATATGTAGACATGGTGCTTTCATGTTGGGAGATCATATTTTAATAGTTTGATATTAAGTTCATTCTACTTAAAGAAATAAAATGACATGTTATAGTATATTTCATTGTAGAAAATACATCTTCAAAAACAACGCCGTTAAATAATGAATTTTTTTAAAAATATATTTCATCTATTCCAAATTGCACCTGGCATGGGAGATGTATTTTTTAATTTTGTCAATAAGAACAAAATAGAATATAATGGAAGACCCTGATATCAATAATGTATATTTAGGGTTTATTCTTATCTCTACAATAAAGGGTTTTCTTCCATTTTCTTTCTTATTATTAGAAAGATTCACTAATAATTAGATAGATAACCATGCTAAAATTTTGGACTATAGAACTAGAACAAATAATTTCGATGGACAACTTGGCATTTAATGGTGATCCATAATTGGAGGTCAAGAAGATCAATGGTGAATATTTCATTAAAAAGGAAGAGTTGATCTCTTTGAATGAAAATATGTAGGGGTTTATGGTGGAATTACCTTTAGAGGCATGATTAACTCACATCCCATGATAACATAATTCCAAGGCATATAAATTAGAAAATGTGTCTAAAACAATAGTATATCTAGAAAATTATTAAAAAATTCCCAAAATTGGGAATAGATATATGGTGTCTCTATTTATTCATGATTTCATTGAAGAGATCAAAAAGTTTAATTCTATCACCAAACCATAACTCTTGAAAATCGATGAATGATTCCCACACAATAAAATGTCTAAATCAAAGTTTTACTGTCAGAATGAGCTAGAAAACCGAAGATATAATGATGTAAAAACAACATTAATCATTATAATAGACCAAATCATCATAATATCATCTATAAATGAAGTTTTGATGGAGATTTAATATGTATATTAATTGATATGAGAAAATTTTTGTTATACTTTAGTTATGTAATGGTGAATGTGGTTCCCACCAATCAGTGATAAATATTTCTCAGCAAATTATAAGAGTTTCATTTTTATGGCCTTCAATAATGTAGGTTTCCTTGAATTTTTCCATGATGTTCCACTCTTATTAACTATAGGTAAACATTTTACATCATTCCCTAGAGTTATTTCCCACTACTAAATACTCTAGTTCATTTATCATCTGGGGTGTGGACATTGTTGCACCATATCATCCCATTATATCTATGTAGTTCAAGTACATTCATACTATTACTGATTTATTTTCCAAATGGGTTGAGGAAGTACCCCTCATGGATTTCAAGAAAAATAAAATCATCAATTTCATGAAGTATAAAATCATCATCTGATTTGGTGTTCCTCACATAGTATTGATAAACATTGACACTAATTTCAATTTTTCAAATATGAAAAGGTTTTACCCGGAGTACAACATTGAGTCAAAACATTTCTCCAACTGTTATACAATAAAAATGATATATATATTCTTTCAAAAAACAATATCAAATATATTCAAAAAATTGGACAAAAAAATAAATATTGGCTTGATAAACATCTTCATTTCATGTAGGCTTACTATAATACAACTCAAACAGCCACATATGAAAGCTTTTATTCATTAGTAAATGAAATAAAAGTAGTCTTTCCCATCGATTTCAAATTTATTTCAATATGAATCTAAATTTTCATTTAGTTGTCTACCAATGAGAAATATATAATTTGACTAGATGAATAGGAATGGATATGTGAGAAAAGACTATGTATCTTGCATAATTTAGTGGTCCATCAATATCAAATGGGATAATATTTTAACAAAAAAGTTCACATCTATTAATTCCTATAATGAGAACCTGTTTTGGCTCATAAGTCCCCTATGATACCCTGCAGGAAACAAATAAATATTGAACCAAAATGGGAAGGAACTAATTTCATTCTCAAGGTCTACTTCGATGATGCATATTTAAAGATTCCCATGGATGCTGAGTGTATCATTCTCCCTTCTAGTGAAATCATTATCAAGAAATATTTATAGTAAATCTACTCACTATTGTCCCTTTTCACAAGACATAAAAATTCAGGACATGTAAGACACTGATATTTTAAAGGAACAATATATTTGATAGCACACAATATACACAACACCGAGCCTAAAAGAACAATGAAATATTATTTTTTACAAAGGGCCAATATTACTTAGCCATCAAATTGGTGGGTATAAATATGATTATCCACTTCATAAAAAATATATATAGGTACTAGTCAATATACATATATTGATAATTTTTTAGCAATTAATCAATCATTTATTATTAAATTCATTTTCTACTTAAATATTCAACTTATTCCAATATGGTTTTTATTTCCTACTGTGAAAAAATTTTGTAATTTATTTCTGTAACTTTTATCAATTATACAAGATAAAAATGAGATCATATTTCAATTCATTAAATCAAAATTTTATGTGGATTGTTTTTTATATTTTTTTGGAAAATATGTTTTTTCAATGAATTATAACGAGATATATATATTTTTTGAAAAATATATTTTCCTTACAATAATGTAAAAAGTAAAAAAATTTATATAAAATGGTATCAATGAAAAATTAGTTATATTTTTATTTTGTAAAATTAATTAATTATATTTGTAATGGTTTATGCCTTATAAACCCATTATATTTTTGATATAGTGGTTGGATGGTTTTTAGAGAATTTTGAGGAGGTTTTATGGAGTTTGGACTCTTAAAACATCTTTAGTAAAAAATTATCATCATGAATGGGACTTGAAACATGAATTTGTGATTCATGGCTAGCACAGTAGGAGAACTCACTACTTCAATACATGATAAGGGGAGTCTCCAAAATGAATTGACATCATCAAAGTGTAATTCATAGAGTGTAAATACATTGGAATAAAGAGATTTGATTTTTAGAGAAAATAAAAATATTTGAGAATTCATATCCAAAAATTTATTCATGGATTGTAATCTATGGGACCCTATGGAATTCACATCTTGAATGGATTTCACAATGTGAAGGAGATAGTTCCAGGTTTATATATATATTTTTCTTACTGATTTTATTCCCATTTTCCAAATTCTCAATCTCATTTTTTTTAAAACCTAAGGGATTTTTAGGTATATTCTTTTCATCCATGTCATGATTTGATCTATGGGTTTTGGTGGTGCTTTTTATGTAACAGTGGTAATCCATTCTCTCCTATTTGGTAAATTTTCTTCATTATTCTGCTGGGGTTTCACTACGGTGATTATGTTTTGGTGTATAGTGTGTTTGGGTGAACTTTTTATTCCAATAAATACAATGAAGGTGGGTTTTTTTATGAGGATGCAGATTGTGGGAAAATCTTCATTGACCTTTGGTGCGCTGGGAGATTAGAAAGATTCTTTTGAGGTTGGGAATCAACTGTTTCTCTTTATTGTATCATTTATAATAAGTTTTCTCTTTTTTATCTTTGGGAATATATCTTTTAGTATCTTAATTAATATAATTAATCAGTTTCCTGTAATTTGAATGTGAAATGGGTTTGAATCATTTGTTTTTAAGGATTTGATATTTCTATTGATATTATGATCAAACATGATAAATTCCCTACTAAAAAGTGTGGTTGGTAAGTGATTTTTTGCATTGTAGTTGATGATTTGTAGAACCCATTATTATTTTAATTTTTTACAATCACCTTTGAAATTGGAAACTAGTTGGTTAAAAAAATGGTTTCATTTGGGATTATCTCTTCTATGAGAATCCTCTAACCAATGAAGTGGAATTTCATAAAATGTCCATTGGAAAATTATAAAAATTTTATGTAATGATCTTGTTAGGTGATTGTGATATAGTGTGGTGTGGGGGTGATGTGTGTTATTATGTGTCATATTGTGGGGTGGTGTGTGGTATTTTGTGTTAATATTTTACTGTGATATGAGATAGTATGGGGATGATATGTTTTGGGATTTTATCATTTCTTGGGGAAGTGTGGGGATGATAGTTTGTTACGATTCAAGGTTTCGATAGGGATGATAAAGTTGTGGTTATTTGGGCCTTGTTGGCTTGCTAAAAAGGATTATTTTTTTATTATTGTATTTGTGTGGTGACTGGAGTCGTGCTACATAACAAGGTAGTTTTAGAATTAATTTATTATGTTGAATTTGAAATTTCATGGGATGGTTTGGTTAATGAAATAGAGTTTCTAGAAAATAAATTTAAAATGAGATGTGTGGTCAAATTGGGATGATATTTAATAGTGAAATAAATTTATTTGATAATAAAATTGATTATTAAATGTGAACACGGATTTTTATTGTGATTTTCTGATCATTTTGTGGTGGTAGTGAAAGTGGAAATGTTGTGAATTTATTAGTGATTTGTGGTTAAACATATTATTGGAGTGTTTGTTGATGTTATATATATATTTCATGTTTCTACTGATTTACATTATGCACACCAACTATTATCAGAACCATGTTCCAACATTCATAAATTTATATAGGGGTGTATTTGTCTAATTTCTAATCAGGAGGTTTGGTGGATTGTTACTCATTATTTCCACCTCTATCGTCTTGTAAATATTGACATGCACCGACTATGAAGGATAAAAGTTTAAATTGAACTGTCAATAAATTTTATGGTGTCATGACATAATTGTCTAGATGTTATATTTTATGTGATTGCCATGTTTTTGGGTGGTGATATGTGAAGAGATGAATTGTGGGAAGGGTTTCTCATAATAGGTAGAGGGAATGAGGTTTATGCCCTTCATGTTCAAGATAAACTACTATTCTGGTGATGGTTTTGTTGTGATGGACTTGGTTACTTAGGGTACGATGTGATGTGATGGACCAAGTAACATTTCCGGAGATGTGATGTGATTGACATGAAGTGGGGTTGGCAAGATATGTTATATAGATCAGATGGAATTGTCTGGACATATGATGTTGGAGTGTGAGGGGTGTATAAATAGTGTATAAGTGGTGTGTGAAACCCTTCTTATTGATATGATTAATATTATGTTATTATACATGGCCTGTGATATTTAGTGAGATATCTAGGCTGAGGATGGGATTTTTAACTTGACATGTATGTGCTCTATTTTGATCTTTTTTTCCCAAGGCTGTATTATTATTCTCTTCTCACATGTTCATGAGAGACATTAGTTTTCCATAAGAGTATACTTGTATTCCCAACATACATATATAAAACTTATTCTTATTTCCAATAGGGTTACATATAAATTTTTGGACATTACTAGTTTCGACCATTGGGCTGTTCTTCGGTCATTATATTTTCTTTAGTTTTTGTAATTACATTAGATAGTTTTATTTAATTTTTTTTTAATTTTTACAGGCATTTTTGGATGATATTTTTTTTCATTTTATAATATCTCTTGATTTTTATTTTGAGTTTTTATCCTATATCATGATCGTATTTTTCTCATAGGGGATAATGCCTTCCATTTGTGATATTTTTATACCCTCAATAATAGTCGAAAACCTAGGGTCTACTAGATTCTAAAAAAAGACATAATAATTATCCCCTCATTTGTAGTATCATTAGAGGGATGTTTCATGACATTGTGGTATCAAAGATTAGAGTTGAGATATAGGATGTAATTTGGAGAAATAAATCCTGAGGATTTCAATTGGTTGTTTTGAAACTAGTACCAGTTGATCTTTGTTTGTGATAAAGGACAATGTGGTCATATAGGAAACATGATTTCAGAGGAACCATGATCCAATGCATAGAATTTTGTCTTATTTAAATTCCAAATGAGGTAGACTAATCTATTGGGTAGATATCTAGGAAAGGTAAATGGCATTTGATTACTTCGATTCTTATTAGAATAGAATTGTATTAGGATGGTTAAAATGAATTTAAAATGAATTAAATAAATTTTAATTGAATTGAGTAATATTCTATTTAATAAATATTTTTTTTATTACAACTATGGATACTTTTCATCATTCATGTATGTTTCATGTAGTGTTAGTTCAGTAAGATAATTTGGTAGATCATAGGGAGGATGACATCTTTAAGGAATATGATAAGTGTTAATGGATGTTACACACTTTCAATGTCATGATTTGTGGAAGAACAAGGATAGTGATTCTAATGTGGATATATAGAGATGGTTATAGGTTCTCAAAATCTATTTTAGTTTGATCTTTTCCCTAGTTATGTAATGGGTTTTCTAGATGATAGTCCAATGTGGGAAGTTGCATGTTTGTGGTGGATGTTTTATTTTGGTTTTCAGAAGGGGGAACATGTTTCATTGGAATAAATTCAGAATGTACTTCTTGTAGAGTTTCATTCATAAAAAATGAAGGCAGTGAAGTGGATGGAGCTTCTCTCCATTTTATAGAAGAGTATGTCACTATCAGATCATGGGATCAGGTTTAAGGACCATTTGAGTCTTCCCCATTAATTTTTCTATATGATTAGTCTTATGGGATGCGTCCTGAGGTGGTCGTTCATCCTTCAATATGTATATAGTTACTCAATCTCTAATACTGGTGTATTTTTTTTCAAAATAAGGGAGTGGAGATAGCAAGTATTCACTTACCATGTAATTTTTCAAGATAGGGTAACAAATATGGTTACCAAATAAGACGGTTTGTGAGTATAAAATCTCAGGTGCCATGACCTTTGAGGTTTCAGCTAGTGGGGAGTCAACATCAACATCTTCCACTCAATACTTATAGGGCCAGTGGATTTCATGACATTCCAGGGGGATTAGGAAAACATTTTTTTCTATAGTCTTCAAATATATCACTAAAAATAGTGGAAAGGGGTTCATCGAGCTCGGTTTAATAGAGAAAATTATGTTCACTATCAGCCCTAGTAGCAGTTTCCTGTGAGGTCGATTCAACATTATGTGTGAAAATTTTATGATCCAAATAGAGATGATAAAGAAGGTATTAGTCTACCTTAGGATGTTCCATGGGTTCAAGGACCTCAACCATAAAGTGGTCATGTTGGTGATATTTTTTATATACTCATAATAGTTGTGCAATGTAAATTTCATATAGTAATGATAGTAATGCTAGGGGGAAAATATCTTTAGAGTTATGATTACATTGTATTCAACCCCTATTTGTGATTTTTTTGACTAAAAACCTTCTGTATCCTTTTTACACTCACTCTTTGATGAGATTTGGGTATAGAAAAATATTGGCTTTTCATTCCCTTGGAATTGGCTATGCTATTCAAAGGAAAAACCATTTGGATTCATGTGTGTTAAGGGTGTAGAATGATGTTTCCATGTGTGTCAGGGATGTAGACTAATGATGGGGCCACATATGTCTCATATGGATCTTTTATTACTTTATATACAACCGTATGATGTCATCCTTTTCATCTATAGGTTTTGTGTGTGATATATTATCAATTTATTTAGGAGGAATGTCCATTTATCATATGTGGATGGATAACATGTTGTATTAATTAGAGAAAAATATTTTATGGGTGGATATTATTTATTTCTATCCCTTTTTTATGGATTATTTTCTAAAGAAATAGTTTACAGTGGAATAGTGGGGGTTCATAGAGTTTTTGTGGAGTTTTTTAGGTTTTCCCTAAGGAGGTATGGATGTTACAACATTGACATGAAATTGATTTGAGGGTAGACTTACAGGCTGGTGCTTCTGTAATATTAATGGATCCTTATATGATGGAATCATTGGAGTCGTATTATTCAAAGATTCAGATAGGTGAATTGATGCATATGGGGTTTATATGGCCCAAGGTCTCACCTGATGGTTCTCCCATGTTATTATCCAATATGAAAGATGGTAGTCTAAGGTGGTGTATATAATGTTAGAAGTTTAATTAGGTGAAAATCAATAATTGTTACCCATTCCATGGATAGATGAACTTTTTGACTAGTTTAGAAGGGAGAGTTGGTTTTGTACGATTGATATGTGTTATGGATATCTATATTTGAGTGTGATGGAGTATGATTCCTAAAATACATCCTTTCAAGGAATGTATAAGACCTTTTAGTTTTTTTCTATCCCATTTAGTGTCAAAACATCACTAGTAGTATTCATAGGGCACATGAACTCTATGTTTCATGAGTTCCAGGACCAGTTCATAGTCTTTTTCATTGATGACATCTTGATATAGAAAAAAGTTAGGAATGAAAAATTTTGATCATCTTGGAGCTATCTTATTAGATCTCAGACCCCACCAAATATATGGAAATCTATCAAATTTCATTTGTTTAACATAATAGGAATGATTCTTTAGGCATGTGTTGCTTCATTAGGGTGTGGAAGTGGACCCATCAAAGGATGAGGAAGTTATATCATTAGAATAACCTGATAATGTTTTTGGGGTTCATGGTTTTCTTAATCTTGTAGTATATTACTTAAGGTTTTTATCCAATTTCAATTGGGTTTAACTCTGATAATATATTTTACAAGAAAGGGATATGTTTTTTCATGGAATAATATCTGTAATTCATTGTTCAATTACCTAAAAACATTGTATGTTAGTGCTTTAATTATTCTATTACCAAAGCGGTGTTTTTTGTTTAAGGTTTTCTATTACCCATAATATATAGGTTGGGGATGTGTGTTGATTTAGGAGTGAGTAGAGACCTTTTATGGGTTATGTTTGGTACATACCCAATAGAATAACTATACCACTCAGTATCTAGAGGTAGAAACAATATTGTTTGGGATGAAATTTTGGAAACATTACCTCGTGGGTGAATGTTTTTTGGTTTTCAAAAAATGTTTTTTGAAAGTAGTATTTTCCAACCTTTATTTTAATCTTTTACAATGGAGATGCCTAGATTTTATTCTGGAATATAATTTCATATATCTTATACCATATTAAAGGGAAATATATTTTCTTAAATTATTAGTCATAATTCTTTAGGAGATGTGGCTCAAGAAGATGTGGATGTTTGGAGAGGGATCAAGGAGCATGTAGTGATATATATCGGTGTGGGAGAGAGTAGGGGCCAATGTTTTCTTTATCAAATGACTATAGATTTTAATTGATGTGGTAGGTGAAGGATTTTCAATGGGTAAATTCAATGGTATACGTGATATATGATCATGATGGTCGTGGTGATTATTCAGTAGGATAGACATAGGATGGGAATAACCAGATATTGTTCCAGGGGAGAATTTGTTTCCCAATGGTGATGCGTGAGGTGGTATTTTGTGTGTTTCATAAATAAACTCTACTAGTAAAACCTATAGTATATAAAATCTATCACATATTGTGACTGTTTTTTGGTGGCTTGGGACAAAATGGAACGTGGAATAGTTTATGGAGTGGTCTTTAGTTTATAAGTAGTTGAAGGGAAAAGCATTGTGTTCTTAATGGGTTCATTTGAACTCTAGACATCATAGGGTAGAAATGGGATAGCATATTGAGGTATTTAATCATATTTTTACCCTTATTTAAATGATTATATGATGATATCTAGGTAATCATGGATTGGATGACTAAATCCTCCCCACTTCCAATCGATAAAGGAGTTGAGCACCAGAGATGTTTTGGTATTTGGGTTTGTGAATGAAGTTGTGTGGTCACCTGGAGACACAAGGTCAATTATTTCAGATTATGGAAGATATTTTAAATTGGGAACCTTTATTAGATTCTATAATTATTTATGAAATTAGTTACACCATAACAAAATTATCCACCCTCAAACAGATTTGAAAATTTATTAAAATATCCAAATGTTGTGTGACATGTTGTGTTTGTGTATCTTAGACATTGGTTAATATTTTGTGATACACTTTCCATTAGTTGAACATAATTTTAATAGTATCTATGATTCATCTCTTTTAATTTCTTCATTTGATGCATTATACATTATAGCATTTTGTTATCAGTTGTGTTGGATGATGTTCAGGGAGGCATTAGTACTCAGTCCTGATGTGGTTTAGATCATGATAGAAAATGTTCAGCTTGTTAATGATAGGATGAAATAAGTGTATTATTTTTATAATTCATACACTAATCACATGAGGAGACCCTTATATTTCAATTTCTAAAACCACATATTTTTTAGAGTCTCCCATCAACATGGGTAGTAGATGTTAGGTAGGGGAGTAATATTTAACACCCATTTCATAGGCCCTTTGAGGTGTTGGGTTGAGTTTATAATGTCGATTATGGATTTTTAATTTCATAGTCACTATACCAAATTCCTAATAGCTTCCACATCTCTCAATATAATTAGTATCATTATGATTAATCTCATGTTATTAACATGGAATAGTTTGATATCAATGGTGAAACATTGTTTATAGAGAAACCAGTAGAGGTCTTGGATTATTATTAGAAGGTGTAGTGAGGATATTTTAATCCTATAGTCCGCATGTTTTGAAGGTATGGTTTCTTATAGGAGTGTACTTGGGAGGAATATACAAAGACTAATGCCCCATACCAAGATCTTTTTTGGGGGGTTTTCTCTATTTTTCTCAATGATATATGTTTTGGTCCTTAATATTCAATTATATATGATTCTTTCATTCATTTATGATATGTTATGTATAAAAAACATTGCATACATATGAATAGGGTGCTAATTGAATCCTAAAAAAATGATATCATATGATTCAATTGAAATCATATAGGTGAGTAATTTATTCCGAAAGTGTAAAATATATTTACCTTGAAAATGAGATTGCGTAATTTTTGTGCTAAGTTAGTATAGTTTTTTTTGTTTGTTATGGATGTTTTTTATTGGGAAAGGTGGTGTTTTGGGGATTGTGTGGCATATTTTTCATAGAACTTGAAGATGTGGTGGTGTTCCCTATAAAAATGTGGTTTTGTGGTTTTATGGTGATTCAGTTTTGTAGCATGATTTGTGAGAATTTTTTTATCTTATCTAGGTGGTGGTATAATTTGAGTTGTGATCAGATCAATGAAAAGTGTATCACATGGTGGTTATTCAAACCCTTTAACTTCGAGTATTGGTTTTGATTATATAGTAATAGAACCATTTTGTAGTCATATAAATAAACTCTTTATGACTCAATAGCCTATTAATTTGTTTTTTTACTGATTGGAGGTGTTTAGGAGGAGGCCGAGTAGTATTTTTGATGGTTGGAGTTGCGGTAAACCTATAGTGGAAAATCTAAATCATCCAAGGGATTAATTATGTGGATTGTTGATTTGTTGATTCTATAGCTGGAGAAATCACAAATTTTGTGTGGGAAAAAGGGAGTCCCTAAAATGAATTTACATCGATAAACATTACTTCCTAAAGTGTAAATAATTCGGGACATGGAGACTGATTTTTTGTGATAACTAAGGCCTTTGGGAATTCAAATCATTAATTGAATCAAGTGTTGTAATCTACCGGACATCATGAAATTCATATAGTGAATGGTATTCATAAAATGATATAGTTGGGGTATAGGTTTTTTATCTTTTGATTCATTTGATTTTTATTCTCATTGGGCCACATTATTTATCACATTTTTTGGATAACCCTTTTAACAAATTTTATGGATCATCCTACCATTATTTTCCTACTTCTATCTAAATGTTTTGGTATGGGTGTTACAGAAATTCTAGGCAATCCCATCTCTCGTTCTTAGTTTCTTATCTCTTTATTTTATCCTGGATTTTTTTTCCAATGATGATGTTTTTGTTTTTGGTGTATAGCTATATATTTTTCATAACCCTTAATGTTGGGTAGGTTAATCTAGAGGTTTTTCATTTAGTTGTAGTTTTCAAAAATTTCTTCTTATCATTTTCGTTGTAAGTGAGATCAGGAATCTCCATTTGAGTTAGGTAATCCTTCATTTCCCATTATTGTGTGTCTGTAAAATCTCAGGAAAATAAAGAATATGATATTTTCATATTTATTAATATTTTTGAATTGAATATTAATTTTTAACGGGATGTTATATTCAAGGGAATACTTGACATGCAACAATGGGTTTCTCTGAAGTCTTATGTTGCACACAATGGTGAATCATATAGAAAAATAATAATATATGATTATTTAAAATGGTAGTTAACACCTAGATATTTTATAAGATAGAATTAATAGAACTAACTAAAATATAATTATACACGTTTGTTAAAAGATTTTACATTTATCCAACAAATGTTAGAGGCTTAAAATGTGAATGAATCCAATTTTAAGTACAAATAATCTAATATTCTCTAAAAGGTCGATTTATCATCTTTTAATAGAAAACCCTCTTTAAATCTAGTTTTGGTTACTTTTATATGTAATATTTGACAAAATATAATTCATCTTTAGAATTGGAACATCAAAATTAACTTTGGGTTAATTTTTTGAATTTTTCTTATAATGTTCATTTTTTGATGAATAGTGAAAAATACTGTTTTTTAATTCGAAAGATCCTTTTTAAAAAATTTATTTATATGGATATATTGTGTTTTTAATTGGTTTTAAAGTGTAAATGGATTATATTTTTACTATTTAATCTATTTTTATTCATTGTAATTAATTTCATTTTGAAATTGGACATAAACAAGTGTCAATCTTTTCATAGATATTGTTTCATATAAACATGCTAATTAATTTGATAATGAGAATTTATTTTAAATTAATTAATTAAAATCCTTTGTTTTGAATTTTTTAAAATATACATCATTTTTGAATTTGGAATATAAAATATATCTAAGGTTTAATATTTGGTATTTTTCTGAAAAACATCAATTTTTAATGAATAGTGAAACTACTAAGTAATAGTTAAAAACTGACTTTTTCATTTAAATGAAATTTTACCACTACTGTAAATTGAATTTAAAAAATCCAACTTACATTGTTTTAATTTCTATGTAAAATTTGTTTCAATAAGATAAAATAATTTTTTTTGAATAGTAACTTTTAACTTTAATTTACCATAGTTAAAGGTAAATAGGGTAATTCAAGGTAAAAAGAATATTATAACAACACAAAAATTACATTAAAACATTTCCTAACATTATTTTATGAGTCATGGCTAACCATTCAAATCGTTGGGTCAATTTTGGGACCCCATGGAGCCACTTGGGAGTGATAATGACACTTTAGATTATTTAATTTAAAGTGAAGGAAAAAATGACACAAAAACATATCTTATAGTAAATTAATTTTTACATGGGGTTATAAAAGTTATATTTTTGACTATAAATATTCATTGGACTGATAAAAATATTTCTTACATTATGGTATTTTTTTTATAATATTTAAATTTCAAAGAAAAAAAAATATTTATGACACAAAAAAGATGCAGTATTTACCTCAATAACAAATGATTTAAATAAACAATATTATAAATATTAAAATAACATTAAAAACCTGTCCAATTATTTTTGGATGAATATATTTCGACCATTAGTCATAGTATATTCAACTTTAATTAGGTTTGGACCTTTATAAAACTAAAATAACTATATAATAAAATAATATTTGCACACTTTCCTAAAGAACCCCTCCTTCGCCTTATAAAAAGCCACCACTTCTAACCCACTCCTAAACCCTCTTGAACCCCTTGGATCATTCAAAACCTTCCCAAATAATCTCTATATATCCCTCTATTCCTATTATAATCCTTACCTTAGGCATAAGGCACTTCAAAAAGTCCATTTGGTTCAAACCAAAGGGCGTTACTCGAATTAAAGGTAACCGTTTCTCGTAAATTATTTTCTTTTATTTTACTTCTCCAACCCATAAAATATTTTTATTCATTTATTTTATGACAACACCAGTATCCTAAATATATTAGTATGTTGTTATGAGAAGTATTATAAGTATACTTACACACACTCCCATCTAATGAGTAATGAACATACTGTTTATGTGGATGGAAAATTACCGCCTCACGAAATAATTATTGTTGAAATATCACTTACTGCCTCTCATGGTGGAAATTATGATGGAACTATATTTATATATGATATATATATTATTTTTATGTTTTTTATGCTTCTGTATTTTTTTCATTTATAGCATACCTTCATGGTTTCAATTATTGGTAAATGAGATAATTTCATTTGAGGAAGTGCAGTCTACTGCCCCCTCAAGGTTATATGACTCCTTCATGCAATACGTGGGACCTATAAAGGATGGAGTAAATAAAATTATATATAATATTATACTGTAATTATAATATACCTATGTATCACTATGTTTTCATTCCATTAAATATGAAATTGAAATGAAAGTAGCGTTCAAGCGTACGTACGGCGTACCGTCTCCAGGAATGGTGCATTTCATTTCTTATATCTAAATGTTATGTAATACTATAAATACATATATATACTCGATATATATAATATATATGATATATAAATCATTAATATCATTCTGGAGACAATGGACTATTGACCACATGAACAACTTGTAATTATAAGGTGCTTATTTTGACTCAAGTACTGAATATTGACAAAACGACCATTATTAACATAAATGATTACATAATGTTTATTACCTGGTAATAAGAGATATGAAAAAAATAATAAACTTGAAAAATGTTTTTAATCACATATAAATTAACTTAACTTTATTATTTAGGAAGAACAACGAACAAACATGTCAAGACGGACACATGGTAAGTGATTTATTATCTCACTTTCAAATCCATGAGATTTCCATTGTTCACCACTTATTTATTGCATGTGCTATATTGGGTACTTCCAGTTGATATATATTATCCTGATTCTATTTATATTCATGGTATTCTCTGATTCATTTGTAGGTTATTAACTTTTGGTCATACAACTCGATTGATTACAACATGGTAAGAGTTTTTCATCTCACTTTTTATTCCCGTGAGATTCATGCTATATTGATACTGTTTCCATTGGTCTGGTTTATGTACTACCCATGATTTCTTTCACTATATAAGATACTTAAATATATGGGTATTTACATATTCATTGTATGATCCATCTTTCATGGGGTGTATGTTCTGTAAGTTACCAAATCGGTAAGGGAACCTTTCACCCCTCTTTTTTTGAAAGACATATTTTTGGAATGTCTTTTAATTTACATCTTATTATGTTGGGATATATTCTTCAATATCATTATTGATGAAAATTTTATTTCCACGTGATGAGATACCCTTTTCTCTCTCATTAATTCATTTTCTTAATTTTAATGTGACGTCATTAGGCTGTCAAATTTTTGTAAGGGAACTTCTTCACCCAATTTCAATTCATTGTGCTAAACACCAACTTCTTGAATATGTCATGCAATGAATATGTGTGAATAACATATGATTGTTTCACACTTAATATCCAATTATACTGAGTGTATTCTCATTCTCCACACATTTTTATGTAATTTATTTATCCTTAATCTACAGATATAGGTTTTATAATGGATTTTGTCTCAAATTACATTCCATTGAGACTTCATTGTAGTCATGCACCAATTAATGCTTTTGTGGTGTATATATTGTCCTATGGAATATTATATCATGAATCCTTTTATGCTCATGATATTATAATGTTCAGATTAATTTTTATTCCTCAAATATTTTTATTCAAGCATCTCTCATTTTTTTAAAAACTATTTAACTAAAATACCATTTTAAATGATTAAAAGATTTGTTCTTATAAATATTTCTCATTATTGTCAATGTTTTAAAAATGGTTTTTTATGATTCATTCATATGGACCTTAATGTTTTAAATTTATAATTAATTTTAAATAATCAATGTGGTATGGGGCACTATGATTCAAAAATCTCTTTATTAAATGTTTTAAATGGTTTTGAAAATGATTTGATAAAGCATTGTTTATTTCAATATCTTGATTTCATATATTGTTATTGGATTGTGGAAATGTTATCTTTCCTTTATTCATGTGTTATGTGTTATGAATATCTTATTTTTATTTGGCATTTTTTACGTATATGGGCAGTTCTGTGATAAACCTATGGCGGGTGACCCGAGAGAGCTCTCCAATGTATTGGGTAACTTGACAGAGGTAAAAATTAATGTTTCTCCAAAGATATTTAGGGAATATACTGTGATGGGTATTCCAAATGATACTAACTCTATAGCAGTGAGAGATGCAATTTAACTATGATATGTATTCCTCAAGTTACCTTTATGATTTATGATTACTATGTGTTATTAATAAATATTATGATTTCAGAAGGCATGTGATGATTGAACATTATCGTCTCATTTATTTGTATTTATTGATTGGTTATTGTTTACATTCCTTAATTTAAAACCCTTATGGAGCTTTTTAGGCTCATCCCATGTTTTTGAAATGTTTTTCATAGTTTATAAGGTAGGGTAATAGAAAGTAAGTATTCAAGAAGATTTATATCCAGAAAATAACTCTTGTTTTATTTAAAGAGTTTTATTGTTGTGAAAAATAGGTTATATTGGAGGTTTCTAATTTGTAATATTCAAGTGGATATGTAATAGTTATGGCCCAATTATCTAAATCCCTAAACCTCAAAATATTCTCAATATGAATTCTTGACGTAATTCAAGATTATGTAATGTTTAAGGCATGGTCCTTATAATTGGTATCAACGGTCGGTTTAGAAAACTTTAGGTATTGTTAGTTATAGGTAGACACATGGTTAGTCCCTATGTCTATTATTTCAGTTAATTCGTTGTTTTATAACATTTTCAGATCACGGAATGTCAGTTAAAATTGAAGGAGGAGGATCTCAAATGACATTTCTAAATCTTCCTGATGACTTTTTTGCAATAATTATTGCAAAATCATGTACAGATGATTGTGAAATATTTTTTAGCTTACAGCTCACCTGCAAGAAGTTGTTTCAGATATAAAACACCTCCACAGTACCTCATTATCATTTTGGATCATGGGTTTCATTTAAACAAATCAAATTTTCACAATATTCTCATCTTTTCAAAAATGATAAATATTATCAAGGAATTTTTAAATATTTTACCTCATCACAAGATTTTGAAGCATATTATGATTTTGAAAATGGTGTTGAAGAGGGAGACCCTTGAAAAACCTATTTATATTTTTCTTTACCATATAGTCTTGAATCATATACCTATGGTATTTTAAAAGGAAAATTAATTGAAAGTTTCAACTCAAATTGGGTCCGACTATTTTATAGAAATCATGTTTTATCAGATGTTTTAAAATTAAATGTCATACATGATTATTTTTCAAAACTTTTTTTCTGTGAACACCAATATGACCCATGTTGTACTATGTGTATTTGGATGAAGGAATCAAATGATTTTGAAGGACCTATAAATCATTGTTTAAATAAATATACCATTAACCTAAGTAAACATGATGATGAAGAAATCAAATGGACACCATGATCATGGTATGATATTCTCTATTTTGGGGATCATTTTATTTTATCATTTGGGGGTGAAATTAAAAAAATTACAATATATATAGGACTTCAATAATTAAGATGTTGTGATCATAATGAATTAGGATGAAAATGAGAGGTCTAATGAACCATTTAGGTTAAAACATATTAGGGTTATTTTTGAGTTTTATAAAAAGGACAACACACAGTCCATGGGAAAAACCGTTGCTTCAGACAAAGATGTGGGAATCAAACCCATAACCAAAGTGAGATTGGGATTTATCGCCTACCACTAGACTACGTGAAGTCCCTAGTTAGTATGACTTATTATTTTTAGTTAAATGATTTTATTGATCAAGAATAATATGTTTTGGGAATTTATGATTTATCAAATGGATATCATTAGTATAAGAAAATGATTTGCTGATTAAGTGATAAAAGTGATTTTGGAAGACATTCTCTCTTTTGGGAACACTGTATACTTAAGAAAAATAGAATATTATTGGATTACATTTGTGGAGTAATGGTTGGTATTTTATTTCGAAATAATATCTATTTTTTTGTGAAAATATAGATATTTGGTTTATTTATAGAAATGATTAACCTATCATAGAGAATATGAGATTTGGTTAATTATGTTTTAGTATGAGACATTATGAGTTGTCTATGTTTTTGGAATTAAATGTTAATATTTACTGTGGAAGACTATGTGATTAAATCCTTTTGAGTTTGGAATTTCAATCTTAGTTTTGCTTATTTTGAAGAATTTTTAAGGACAATTGTGTCTTTATTGAACTTTGGGTACTTTTTGTTGAATTTTCTTGATTAATAGTAGTATTACGTTTTATAAATGATTATCCTTTTTAGGGATTATATGATCTCATACTGACCATTTTGGTTTTAGTTGATGTCTAAGGACAAGGTAAATATATAGTTATTTTTTTTTTGGATTATGTGATTCTCTAGAAGATGATTCTCATGATTTTGATTTTACCAATTCTTTTTAGATGCTCATTGTTTAGAGAAAAGATTAGTTTTTGGTAGAAACTTATTAAAGGATGAAACTGTACTTGAAGGTAAGTATATTTCCTTTTTTTCTTATTCTATTTAGTAAAAGAACTCTCCAAAATTATGGAAAGGAATGTAGAATAAAAACATTGTTGGTTTACGTATCATAATGGTTAATCAATGACCATTTAACACGTCATATGTAAGTGATTTTCTGGTGGTTAACTTTCTTAGAATCATGTTTTTATCACTCTCCATCAGAACATGACTGTTTGTTTTCTCTTCCATATACATGTTTTCCTACATGGAATCCTAGTATGGGTTATCTCGAGTGACCTTTGTAATTATCTTTTTTTCTTTTAAAGTGGTACTTTTATTTACTCTTTTTTCGATGTGGGACCTTTAATGATGTTTCCAAAACCAATTTTAAAATTGCGAGGAAGCTGTTTCAAAACGGGGGAAGGATGTAACATCCCATGAATATAAATATATTACATTTTCATATTTATGAAAATTTTTGGATTAAAAATTAATTTTAAAGGGGATTTTATATTCAAGGGCATACTTGACACGCAACAATGGGTTTCTCTGAAGTCTTATGTTGCACACAATGTTGAATCATACTTAAAAATAATAATATATGATTATTTAAAATGGTAGTTAATGCCTCACAGTTTTATTAGAGGGAATTAATAGAACTAACTACTATATGATTATACATGTTTTTAAATGTTTTTAAATTTATCCAATAAAATTTAAAGTCTTAAAATGTGAATGAATCCAATTTTAAGCACAAATACTCTAATATTCTATAAAATGTTAATTTACCGTCTTTTAATGGAGAACACTCATTAAGTCTAGATTCCACCACTTTTATATGTTATATTTGTAAAAATTATAATCTTTTTTAGAATCAGGACATTAAAATTCTCTTTGGGTAACTTTTTGGTATTTTTCTGATAAAGTTCATTTTTTGACGATTAGTGAAAAATACTATATTTTAATTCAAAACTGCCTTTTAAAATAATTTATTTATATGGTTGTATTATATTTTTAATTGTTTTTGACTTGTAATTAGATTATATTTTTACCATTTAATACAATGGTGGTCATTTTAATTAATTTTAGTTTGAAATTGCACATAAACAAGTGTCAATCTTTTGATAGATATTGTTTCTTAAAAACACGCTGTTTGTTTGGAAATTGGGAAATAATTATAAATTAATTAATGAAAATCCAGTATTTTATATTTTTTAAAATAGACATCATTTTTGAATTTGGAATATCAAATATTTCTTAGGCTGATGTTCTGTTATATTTTTGAAAAACTTCAATTTTTGATGAATAGTGAAATCACTAAGTAGTAGTTAAAAAACTCACTCTTTTCATTTAAATGAAATTTTACCACATCTGCGAATTGAATTTTGAGAATCTGACTAACATGGTTGTTATTAGTATGTAAAATTTGGTTCAATGAGAAGAAAATAATTTTTTGGTGAAGAGTAACTTTTGACTTTTATTTACTGCAGTTAAATGTAAATAGGGAAATTCACAGTAAAAAGAATATTATAATAAAACAAAATTACCTTAACACTTGTCCTACAAATATTTTATAAGTCATGGCAGACCATGGAAATCCTTGGGTAGATTTGGGGCCCCATGGAGCCACATGGGAGTGATAATGACACTTTAGATTAATTAATTTAAAGTAAAGACAAAAATAACACAATCAAATATCTTTTAGTAAATTAATATTTACATTGGGTTATATAAATAATAATTTTTTAGATAATTATTCATTGAAAGGATAAAACGTTTTCCTATATCATTGTATTTTTTTATAATTTTTAGACATAATATAAATAAAATAATTTAACACACAAAAATGATGCAGTATTTACCTCATTAATAAATGATTTAAATAAATAAGATTATAATTATTAAAATAACATTCAAAACCTATCCAATTATTATTTCATGATTTTATTTCGAACATTAGTCATAATATGTTAGAATTTAATTAGTTTTGGACTTTTATAAACCCAAAAACATTTTATAATAAAATATTATTTTCACACTTTCCTAAAGAACCCATCCCCCCTTATAAAAAGCCCTCAATTATAAATCATTCTTCACACCTATCAAGCCCATTGGCATGTCCAAAACAAGCTCAAATAAGATTTAAAGAACCCTATATTCCTCCTAGAATACTTACATTAGGAATAAAGCACTTGAAGAATTCCTTTTGGTTCAAACCAAAGGGAGTTACCTGAAATAAAGGTAACAATTTCTCTTAATTTGTTTTCTTTTATTTTAATTCTCCAACCCTTAAAATATTTTTATTCCATTATTTTCTAACAAAAAAAGTATCCTCAATTTACTAGGATGTTTTTATGAGAATTATTCGATCTAAAATTACACATACCTCCATCTAATTGGTAAAGTACAATTTATTTCTCTGGATTGCAAACTACTACCTCACGAAACGATGATTGTTTAAATATCTCATACCACCTCTCATGGGGGCCATTACGATGGAACTATATTTATATATAATATATTTATTTTTTCATTATATTTAATTATTCTATATTTTTTTCAGTTATATCATACCTTTATGGTTTCCATTATGGGTAATCTCGATAATTTTATTTGAGGAGGTGCAGACTATCGCCCCATCAAAGTGATATGACTCGTTCATGCCATACATGGGACATATAAAGTATGGAGTTAATGAAATTATATATTATATTATACTGGAATTATAATATACATATTTTTAACTATGTTTTCATTCAATTAAATATGAATTTAAATTTAAAGTAGCGTTCATGCGCACGTACGGATTACCGTCTCCATGAACGGTGAATTTCATTTCATACCTCTAAATGTTATGTAATATTATAAATACATATATATACTCGATATATATATATATATATGATATATATGATATCTAAATCATGAATATCATTCTGGAGATAATGGACTCTTGTCCACCCGGACAACTTGTAATTATAAGGTGTTCATTTTGACTCAAGTACCAAATATCGACAAAACGACCATTAGTAACTTAAATGATTACATAATGTTTATTACATGGTAATAAGTGATATAAAAGGAATAATAAACCTGAAAAAGGTTCTTAATCATGTATCAATTAACATATTTTTATTATTCAGGAAGAACTGGGAACAAACAAATCAATACAGACATGAGGTAAGAGATTTCTTATCTCACTATCAAATCCGTGATATTTCCATTGTTCGCCACATATTTATTGAATGTGGTGTATTTGGTACCTACATTTGATATATATTCTCATTATTACCTATATATTCATGTTATTCTATGATTCATTTGGTGGTCATTAACATCTGGTCATATGACTCGATTGATTGCAACGTGGTAAGGGGTTTTCATCTCACTTTTTATTCCTGTGAGATTCATGATCTATTGACACTGTTTTATTTTGTGTGGTTTATGTACTTCCCATGATTTCATTCAATGTGTAATATACATAAATTTATGGGTATTTAAATCTTCATTTTCTGATCCATCATTAATGGGGTGTATGTTCCGTATGTTACCAAATCGGTAAGGGAACCTTTCACCCTCATCTTTTTGAAACACTTCTTTTTGTTATGTCTTTTAATTTACATTATCCTATGTTGGGATATATTCTTCAATATACTTATTTATGTAATTTTTTCTATGTGAAGATATAAACTACTCCCTCTCATCAATTCATTTTCTGAATTATAAAGTGATGCAGTTAGGCTGTAAAAATTCTTGTATGGGAACATCTTCACCTAATTTCAATTCCCTGGGTTAAACTTCTACTTCTTGATTATGTCATTATATGAATACGTGTGAATAACCTCTGATTGTTTCACACATAATATCCACTTATATTGACTGTATTCTTATTTTTCACACATTATTATATAATTGATTTATCCCTAATCTATGGATACATTTTTTATAAAAGATTTTTCCTCAATTTAATGTTCTAATTAAATTTCATTCCTCAATTATTTGTATTCAAACCTCTCTCATTTTGTTAAAAATTATTTAACTAAACTATCATTTTTAATGTTTTAAAGAATTATTCTTCTAAATATTTCACATTATTGTCAATTTTTTCAAAATGGTTTATTAGGATTCATTTATATGGAAATTAATTTTTTCAAATGACAATTCATTTATAATCTTCAAATTGGTATTGGACACTTTGATTCAAAAATCACTATATTAAATGTTTTAAATGGTTTTGAAAATGATTTGATAAAGAATTGTTTATTTCAATATCATGATTTCATATATTGTGATTGGAATGTGGAAATGTTATCTTTCCTTTATGATTTAATTATGTGTTATGAATATGTTATGGTTATTGGGAATTTTTATGTATACGGGTGGTCCCGCGATAATCCTAGGGAGGGTGAGCCCGGGAGATCTCTCTAATGCATTGGGTAATGTGATAGAGGTAAACGTGAGTGTTTCTACTAAGAGATTTTGGAAATATACTATTATGGATATTCCAAATGTGACTCCCTCTGTAGCTGTGATGGCTACAATGTATGTATGATATGGATTCCTCAAGTTACCTTTATGATTTATGATTACCATGGGTTATTCATAAATATTATAATTTCAAAAGGTATGTTATGAATTAAAATTATGGTTTCATTTATTTGTATTTATTGATGGGTTAATGTGTCCTTTCCTTATTTTATAACCCTTAAGGAGATTTTTATGCTCATCCCATGTTTTTCAAATGTATTTCACGGGTTATAAGGAATGGTAAGAGAAAGGAACTGTTCAATAAGATTTATATCAAGAAGATAACTCTTGTATTATTTAAGGAGTTTTATTATTGTGAAAAATAGGTTATAGTAGAAGTGTCTACATTTTAATATTCAAGTTGAAATGTAATAGTTATGGCCCAATTCCCTAAAACAATAAACCTTAAAATATCCTCAATGTGAATTCTTAACGTAATTCAAGATTATGTAATGTTTAAGGGAGGGTCCTTATAGTTGGTATCAGAGGTCTGTTTATACAAATTTAGGGATTATGAGTTTTCGTTAGACACATGGTTAGTCCCTACGTCTATTATTTCAGTTAAAGTCTTGCTTTATAACTTTTTTAGATTAAGGAAAGTCAGTTACAAATGGTAAGAGGAGGATCTCAAATGACATTTATATCCTTTCGTGATGACTTTCTTACAATAATTATTGCAAAGGCATGTTAAGATGATTGTGAAACTTATTCAATCATACAACTCACTTGCAAGTAGTTGTTTGAGATATCAAACACACTCACAATACCTCATTATCATCATGGATAATGGGTTGTATTTAAACAAATATTATTTTCACAATATTCTCATATTTTCAAAAAGGTAAATACTATCATTGAAATTTCAAATATTTTACCTTATCACATGATTTTAAATAATATTATGATTTTGAAAAGGGTGTTGAAGAGGGAAACCCTTTCGCAACCTATTTATATTTTATTTAACAATATAGTCTCTCCACACATACCTATGGTATATTAAAAGGACCATTAATTGTATGTTTCAAATCAAATTAGTTCGGACTATTTTATAGAAATCATGTTTTATCAGATGTTTTGAAATTATATGTCATACATGATTATTTCCCAAAACTGTTTTTCTGTGAAAACCCATATGACCCATGTTGTACAAGGTGTATTTGGATGAAGGAATTAAATAATTTTGATGTATCTCTAAATCATTGTTGTAATGCATAGACCATCTACCTCCATGAACAAGATGACGATGAAACCAAATAGACACCATGATCAAGGTATGATGAAATTTATTTTGGGGATCATTTTATTTTATTATATGGTTATGAAAAAAATGAAAATATATATAAGACTTCAAGAATTAATATGTTTAGATCCTAATGAATTGGGATGAAAATGAGAGGTATAGGGAAACCATTGAGGTTAAAATATGTTAGGGTTATTTTTGAGTTTTATAAAAAGGACAACACATAGATCGTGTGACAACCCATCGCATTAGAAAAAGTTGCGGGAATCGAACACACAACGAAAGTGTGATTGGGATTTATCTTCTACCACTAGACTACGTGAAGTCTCAGGTTAGTATGACTTATTTTATTAGTTAAATGATTTTATTAATCAATAATATGATTCTTTTTGGATGTAATGTTTCATTAAATGGATATCCTTAGTATGAGAAAATGATTTGGTGATTAAGTGATAAAAAGTTATTTTGGAAGATGTTATCTCTTTTGGGAACACTGTATGCTTAAGAAAAATAGAATACTATTGGATTACATTTGTGTAGTAATTGTTGAAATTTTATTTTGTATGAATATCGATTTTTAGTGGAAAAATGATGATTTTTGTTATGTATGTAAATGATTAACCTATCATAGAGAATATGCGATTTGGTTAATTATGCTTCAGTATGAGACTTTTAGAGTAGTCTATGTTTTTGGAGTTAAATGTTAAGATTTACTGTGGAAGACTATGTGATTAAATCCTTCTGAGTTTTGGGTTTCAATCATAGTTGGGATTATTTTGAAGAATTTTAAGTATAATTTTGTATTGAATGGTCTTTCTTGAACTTTGGGTTCTTTTTGTTGAATTTTGGAGATTAATAGTAGAATTTATTTTTATAAAGGATTGTCCTTTTGGGGATTAAATGATCTTGTAGTAAACATTAAGGTTTTAGTTGATTTCTAAGGACAAGGGAAATATATATTTCTTCTTTTTTGGATTATGTGATTCTTTAAAAGATTATCTTGTGCTTTTGATGTGACGAAGTCTTTTGGAATGCTCATTGTTTAGAGAAAAGAGTAGTTTTTTGGTAGAAACTTATTAAAGTATGAAACTCTACTTGAAGGTAAGTATATTTCTTTATGTTCTTATTCTATATAGTAAATGAATTCCTCAAAATTATGAAAAGGAATGTAAAAAAACGTTGTTGGTTTACGTTTCCTGTTGGGTAATCAAAGACTATTTAACACATCATATTTTTGTGATTTTATGGTTGTTAACTTTCTCCTAATAATTTTTTCTATCACTCTCCATCTGAACTTGACTGTTTATTTTCTCATCCATATACATGTTTTCCTACATGAAATCCAAGTATGGGTTATATATAGTGACCTTTTTTCTTATATTTCATTATTTTAAAGTGATAGTTCTATTTACTCTTTTTTCGATGTAGGAAATTTAATGATGTTTCGAAGCCAAATTTTAAAATTGCGAAGATGCAATTTACAAAAGGGGGGGAAGGATTTAACATCCTAGGAAAATAAAGAATATAAAAATTTCAAATTTATTAATTTTTTTTAATTAAATATAAATTTTAAATGGGTTTTTATTTTCAAGGTCATACTTGACACACAAAAATGGGTTTCTCTGATGTTTAATGTTGTAGATAATGTTGAATCATACTAAAAAATAATAATATATGATTATTTAAAATGGTAGTAAACGCCAAGCCGTTTTATTTGAGGGAATGAATAGAACTAACTACTATCTGATTATACATATTTTTTAAATGTTTTCACATTTTTTCAAATAAATTAGAGGATTAAAATGCGAATGAATCCAATTTTAAGTACAAATACTCTAATATTCTTTAGAAGGTCAATTTACCATATTTTAATGACGAAAACTCTTTAAATATAGTTTTGGTCACTTTTACATGTTTTATTTGAAAAAAATAAAATTCTTCTTTAGAATAGGGATATCAAAATTTACTCTGGTAAAAGTTTTGGTATTTTTCTGAAAATGTTCATTCTTTTGATGAATAGTGAAAAAATACAATATATTAATTCAAAACTACCTTTTAATATAATTTATTTATATGGTTAGATTATCCTTTTAATTGGTTTTAATGTTTAATTAGATTATATCTTTTCCATCTAATACGATGGTGGTCATTTTAATTAATTTTAGTTTGAAATTGGACATAAACAAGTGTCAATCTTTTGATATATATTGTTTCTTAAAAACACGCCATTTGTTTTGACAACATGAATTAGTTTTAAATTATTTAATAAAACTCCTATATTTGGAATTTTTTAAAATAGACATCATTTTTTGTTTCAGAATATCAAATATAGCTTAGGCTGAATATTTGGTATTTATTTGAAAAACTCCAATTCTTGATTAACAATGAAATAACTTAGTAGTAGTTAAAAAAATTGACATTTTCATTTAAATGAAATTTTACCACTTCTGTGAATTTAATTTCAAAAATCCTACTAACATGGTTGTTATTAGTAAACAATATGGAAAGATTTTTTTGGTGAATAGTAACTTTTGACTTTTATTTACCGTGGTTTAAGGTAAATAGATCAATTCATGGTAAATAGAAAATTATAATAATACAAAATTACCTTAACACTATTTTTATCCCTATTGGATGAGTCATGACCAACCATGGGAATCCATGAGTCGGTTTTGGGACCCCATGGAGCCACATGGGAGTGATAATGACACTTTAGATTAATTAATTTAACATAAAGACAAAAATGACACAAACAAATATCATTTAGTAAATTAATTTTTACATGGAGTTATATAAATTATATTTTAAATTATAAATATTCATTGAAAAGATAAAAATATTTCCTACATCATGGTATTTTTTTTATAATTTTTATACGTCAAATGAATAAAATTATTTATGACACAAAAATGATGCAATATTTACCTCAATAATAAATGATATAAATAAATAAGATTATGAATATTAAAATAACATTAAAAACTAGTCCAATTTTTATTGGATGAATTTATTTAGACCATTATTCATCTTATACTAGAATTTAATTAGTTTTAGACCTTTTGAGACATAAAATCATTTTATAATAAAATAATATTTTCACACTTTCCTAAAGAACCCCTCATCCCCCTTATAAAAAGCCCTCACTTATAACCCATTACTCACACCAATTCAGTCCCTTGGATTGTCCAAAATCAGCCCAAATAAGATCTCAAGATCCCTCTCTTCCACCCAGAAGCCTTACCTCATACAGAAGGCACTTCAAGAAGTCCTTTTCGTTCAAACCAAATGGAGTTACCCAAATTACAGGTAACTGTTTCTCTTAAATTCTTATCTTTTATTTTACTTATCCAAACCTTAAAATAATTTTATTAATTGATTTTATAAAAACATTGGTATCATCAAAGTACCAGGATATTGTTTTTAGAAGTATTAAAACTACACTTACACACACCTCCATCTAATGGGTAAAGAACAAACTGTTTCTATGAGCGACGAACTACTACCTCACGAAACGATGATGGTTCAAATATATCCTATCACCACTAATAGTGGACATTATGATGGAAATATATTTATATATGATATATATATATATTACATTCATGTTTTTTTATTTTTCTGTATTTTTTCATTTATATCATACCTTCATGGTTTCCATTATGGGTAAACGCGATAATTTCATTTGAGGAAGTGCATACTACCGCCGCCTCAAAGTGATATGACTCGTTCATGCCACACGTGGGACGTATAAAAGATGGAGTTAATGAAGCTATATATTTTATTATACTGGAATTATAATATACCTATGTATCACTATTTTTCATTCCTTTAAATACAAAATTGAAATGAAAGTAGTGTTCATGCGTACGTACGGATTACCATCTCCATGAATGGTGAATTTCATTTCTTACCTCTAAATACAATGTAATATTATAAATACATATATATATTTGATATATATATATATGATATATATGATATATAAATCTTGAATATCATTCCGCAGATAATGGACTCTTGACCACATGGACATCTTGTAATTATAAGGAGTTTATTTTGACTCAAGTACCAAATATCAACAAAACGACCATTATTAAAATAAATTATTACATAATGTTTATAACATGGTAATAAGTGATATAAAATTAATAATAAACTTGAAAAAGTTTCTTAATCAAGTATAGATTAACTTAGGTTTATTATTCTGGAAGAACAAGGAACAAGGAAGTCAAGACAGGCACAAGGAAAGGGATTTCTTATCTCACATTCAAATCTGTGAGATTTCCATTGTTCGCCACTTACTTATTGCATGTGGTGTATTTGGTACTTCCATTTGATATATATTATCATGATACTCTTTATATTATTGGTATTATGTGATTCATTTTGAGGTCATTAACTTTAGGTCATACGAATCAATTGATTGCAACATGGTAAGGGGTTTTCATCTCACCTTTTATTCTCATGATATTCATGCTCTATTGAAACTATTTACTTTGGTGTGGTTTATGTACTACCCATGATTTCATTCAATATGTAATATACTTAAATTTATGGGTATTTAAATCTTCATTGTATGATCTGTCTTTCTTGGGGTGTATGTTTCGTAAGTTACCAAATTGATAAGGGAACCTTTCACCCTCATCTTTTTGAAAGACTTATTTTTGTTATGTCTTTTAATTTACATGTAATTATGTCAGGATATATTCTTCAATATCATTATTGATGTAAATTTTATTTCCATTTTAAGAGATATCCTTTTCTCTCTTATCAATTCATTTTCTGAATTTTAAAGTGACGCTATTAGGCTGTTAAATTTCTGTAAGGGAACTTCTTCACCAAATTTCCATTCTTTGGGTTAAACATATACTTCTTGATTATGTCGTGATGTGAATATGTATGAATAACATATGATTTTTTAAAACGTAATATCCACTTATATTGAGTGTATTATTATTTGTCAAAAATTATTATGTAATTTATTTATCCTTATGGATATAGTTTTTATAATGGATTTCGTCTCAATTTACATTCCATTGAGACTTCATTGTTCTTATGAACCAATTCACTCTTATGTGGTGTATATACTATCCTTTGTCATATTATATCATGAATCCCTTTATTCTCAAGATATTATAATGTTCTGATAAAATTTTCTTCCTCAATTATTTTTATTCGAGTGTCTCTCATTTTGATAAATACTCTGTAACTAAAATATCATTTTAAATGATTAAAAGATTTATTCTTATAAATATTTCTAATTAATTTCCATGTTTTCAAAATGGATTTTTAGGATTTATTTATATAGATATTATTTTTTTCAAATGATAATTCATTTAAAATCTTCAATGTTTTATGGGACACATTGATTAAAAAATCTCTTTATTTAATGTTTTAAATGTTTTTGAAAATGATTTGATAAAGCATTGTTTATTTCAATATCTTGATTTGATATATTGTGACTGGAATGTGGAAATGATATCTTTACTTTATTCTTGTGTTCTGTGTTATGAAAATTTTATGGTTATTCGACATTGTTTAGGTATACGGGTGGTTCCGTGATAAAACTAGGGCAGGTGAGCTTAAGATAGCACTCTAATGCATTAGGTAACGTGATGGAGGTAAACGTGAATGTTTCTCCTAATAGATTTAGAGAATATTTTGTCATGGGTATTCCAAATGTGACTCTCACTATATTTGTGATAGCTATAATTTAAGTATGATATGGATGCCTTGAGTTACCTTTAAGATTTATGATTACTATGTATTACTCATAAGTATTATGATTTCAGAAGGTATGTTATGATTGAAAATTATAGTTTCATTGATTTGTATTCATTGATGGGTTAATATCTCCATTTCTTATTTTGTAACCCTTACTAGGATTTTTATGCTCATCCAATGTTTTTGAAATATTTTTCATAGGTTATATGGAATGGTAAGAGAAATGAATTATTAAAGAAGATTTATATCAAGAAAATTACTCTGGTTTTATTTAAGGAGTTTTATTACTGTGAAAAATCAGTTATAGTAGAAGTGTCTACTTTTTAATATTCAAGTTGATATGTAATAGTTATGGCCTAATTCCCTAATACTCTAAACCTGAAAAAAATCCTAAATGTGAATTCTTGACGTAATTCAAGATTATTTATTGTTTAAGGTTGGGTTCTTGTAGTGTCATTATAGAAAAGTTATCTCTTTTTTTCCCTGGGATGATATTTCGCATTGGTTTAATAAAAATTATTAATCAGTTTAATGAAAACTAAAGAGAAAATGTGTTCGATCACTGGTTTTTTCTTTGATATTATTTTAGATGTTTTAATTTAATAAACTGAATTTCATACAGATAATGATGGCCATTATGGGAATTAGTTGTGTTGTAATTGATTATTTTTGGAACCCTTTCTTATTGTGATTATTTCACATCACTGTAAAAAATGAAATTCGTTAATAAATATTTTTAAATTTTTTTTTGGATATAGGGATGATATGAAATTAAAAAAATAAAAAAGTATAATGTGATAAAATTCCCTTTCTAAAACTGAAAATTGTTATTAGATATTTTTTTATGTGACCGTGTTGTGGGTTATTGTGGGGATTATATATATTTTTATGTGACCATGATGTGGGATGGTGTGTGGATTATGTGTGTTGAGATGTGACCATTATATGGGGAGGTATGGGACTTATGTGTATTGATATTTCAATGTATTGTGGGGTGGTATAGGGATTACATGTGGTGATGATGTGTGGTTTCGATATGGTAGAGAAAGCGGTGGTGATGTTTGGCCAGTTTTCTTGGCAAGAAAGATGGAATAATTTTTTCTAGTGTGAGGAGTTATTCCAGATTCCTGGATCATATTTGAATTTGGTAATGATGAAAAATGTCAAATGTCATGAGATGGTTTGGTTAATGAAGTAGAGTGGCTACTAAATTAACTGAAAATGAGAAGTGTGATAAAATGAGGATGATGTTTAAAAATGAAATTAATTTGATGGATAATGGAATTGATTAGTAAATCTGAATTTTGGTTTGTGGCTTATGAGATTTTATGTATTGAGTGGGGGTATCGAAAATGGTGGTGTTATGAGTTGGTTAATTAGTTTTGTGGAACCCATAAAATGGGCTTGTGTGTAGCTATTATATTCACATTGTATGTTCATTTTAATATTCTATAACATCCAAACATGTTTCTATCACCATGTTATGAGACACAACTTTTTATATAGAGGTGTTTTTTCCAACATCCCAATGATATGGATGGATGGCTGGATACTGTTTCCTTCCCACTCTCTCTTCTAGGTGATGTTGACATGAATAGTATGTAATGGTTAAAGGTCAAAAGATCACAATTGAGATATTATTGTCACCCAAAAATTAATTAACAAAATATTACATGATATATAAATATAATTATATAATGATACAACACGAGGATCATAAAGGTCTATTGTATTTATAATACTAGGTTCAAATTACATAAAATGGAACAAAAAACATGTCATTATTATTTAATTCTCCATAATGTGAGCCTATAAAATTATATCCTAGAATTTCATGGGATTACCTAGGGAATACATAATGAAGTTGGTGAACTAAAAATCCTTTTCATTGAATTAACTTGATAAAGAAGTAGGACATGTGATTAAAATGTATAACAGGATATCATAAAAGAGAATACACATGAGTAATCAATTGAATCATAAAATAAAGAGAAATGTATCATATTATCAAGGAAATGTAGAAAAGTGGAAACAATATAAAACCTGATATAATGATAATACAAGGATAACCACTAAGGATACATTTCACGGTGAAAAATTCCAATACTGCATTAGGTTCACTCCCTATTCCCTTTCATGAAGTCTCATGTGGCTAAAACATCAACTTATCTACTGGATGGATATAAATTATACTACATGACAATATTGGAAACATATGATAATAAATAACAATTCATAAACATATGAATTCCCCATGAAAATAAATGGGTTGTATAATTGTGTGTCATAACATAATATAAAATGATTCTTTAAAGAAGGAATTTGAGAGATAATAATAATACGTATATTATACCATAAAATCAGTGTAGAATAATATTTTTACACGTGTGAGAGACATATATATATATAATTCAAATTAATTCCATAACTTTAATTTTAGGGAAAGTGATTTAGATTGATAATGGTCATGACTTAATGAAAAGGTCTTGTTGGAAATATCCTTTACCTTGAACTTGATTCCTCATGTAAATTATTTATCTCCATGAAAAATAAATGTAATATAATTATTTACTAAATTATGAATCTTTTCAAGATTATTGTTCATTTTATTTTATTTTTTACCATGTCATATTAAATTTCTTCATAATTTAGTTTCATGCCAGATACATTGATGATGCTTGACTCATATGTCCAAAATCACATCAGTAAGATAATTAATGTTATAGTGACTTTTAATTAATTATATCACAAATAGTAATACAAAAATTATTATTATTTTGATAAATAAAAAATACTTTGAAAAAATCATGAATCATGGTTATAAAAAAATAACTATGTTACAATCATGAAAACAATGGGTCATACGTACACATGTGTAACGTTTCTTCTTTTCAACCATCACAATAAAAATAATGTAAGTGTTATTTTTTCATTTAATTATGATAATTACGACATAAATATAATATTATATATTTAAATAAAATTATGTATACCATCAATGTAATGATATTATAAGAAAATAAATCATATCGCTTCGTAGGGCGGTTTTCTATTGTATACACGTTCAACATTATCATTTTCAAAGGATGGAAACGAAATAAATTACATGTTATAATAGTTATAAATAATGGTTTACAATTCAATATTATCATATATAAACAATTAATTAACCATTATTAAAGTCAATTTAATGATTATGTGAAACAAATAACAACACTTCATGAGGCGGTAGTCCACTATTCATAGGAGTGACTTTATTGACTACCCTATGGAATGGAATGTATGAATGTATACGTTATGTCATAATTAAAAAAGGATGACTATATTATAAATATAATATCTAATCATTAAATACATAATTATATTTATATGTTATTGGAAATGATGGAAATCCAATTATGTCAGTTCAGGAGATGGTAGTCTATCGTACACATGGTCAATGATTTCATTTCCCATTTCATGGAGGAGGAGATGGTTGTAGGTCAATCCCTTAACATAAAAACATATAAATATATAAAATAAAATGAGTTTATTATATTTATATGGTTTAATAATATTTAAAATTGGATGAATAAAAAATAATATAAAACAGCCATTAAGGACATTGCTTCTTCTATAAACAACTTATTTACATTAGTATAGAAATATCTCTTAGGGTGGATTTATGATTAAGAAATATTTTAGGTTTAGGGTAGGGATGTTAATAATTTATTTTATAAGTTATTGGAAAAATATATGTGTTTTATATGTGTGATGAAAATATGAAATTCGGTGGCCTTTTATAATTGGGGCATGCAGCACAAATTGTAGTTTTTAATGTTCCTCAATAATGCAATGTCACCTTATACGACAAAAGGGCCAAAAAATTTAATTTTTATATCCTTGGATTCAATAATATCAAGATATGTTAAAAAATTTATTTTCTATTTATTTTAAATTTTTTTAACACTTATATTTTTTATCACCCTAATAAACTAGTTTATACCCTCACAAGGATAAATAATTTTTACTATTTTCACAACTCATTATGGTCAAAAATTATGTTTACCTAATTATATAATAAAAATTATTCTAATTAAAAATATTATATCTATTTTCCAATTTACACACATTTAAGTAAAATGATTTAATTTAAAATAAAATCCATAATTTTGGTAAAAAATAGATTTTTAATAAATTCAATTGTTTGGGGAAAAGAATTTTTTTTAAAAGGTTGGGGCCGAAGCCTCAATTTATTATTTAATGAAAATACCTCCTCAGACTGGGTAGAGGGATCCCCATTACATAGACCAAAGGCCCAAGGCCAAGTCTCCTGAATACATGGTCTGAAAGCCCATTTTTTGGCCCATAGTACCCCACAGGGAACAGTACTTCTAAAGTACCCCCGCTGGTACAGTCCCTGCTACTTTACAGCAGCCGCTATAGTCCCTGCTACAGTCCCTCTGCCGCTACATTGCCGCTGCTGCTACAGTTCCGCTGCTTCAATAGTGTTGCTACGGTACCCTACTATAGTGCTTCTACTGTACCTAGAAATTTTCCCCTGCCCGTATTTGATCCTGGGTCTTTTGGATGCCAAGCAGGAGCCTGTACCACTAGGGTACAAGCTCGTTGGAAAGGGGAAAAGATGATATCATATTAACTATGTGAAAACGAATCATCACGAAATTAATTTAAATTATTATTTAACAATATATTATATATAAATTTAATTTAAATTATTCCACAATAAGAATTATTTTAATTATTTCAAATGGAGACAATTTATTAGCTTAAAAAAAATTAGAACAAATTTATTTTAAATCCTTAAAATAATAATATTATAAAATCAAGTACAGAGATTGTGTAAATGTAATTTATTATATATAATATAAATTAATAATACTTATTTATTTTTTTAATCAAATTATAATACAAATATGAAAAAAGTTACTAAAAATAAATGAAAATTTCGAAAAAAATGGTTTTTTCAGTATTTATAGAAAAATTAATATTGTCTGAAAAATACGAAAATTTTCACATATGATAATAAGTATATGGTAATTTATAAAATGTTTACAATTTTATAAAATAACTTTTCTAAAATTTATAAATATTTATTATAATATTTTATCACAAAATTAATAGAAATCGTTTTTCAAGAAAACATATTTTTTGGTATAATAAAATATCATTGTTATTATTTGGTTATTATATATTAATAAGTTGTAAATAAACTTATCTTGAGTTTGAAATTTATATAGATTATATAAAATAACAAAATATTATTCATACCCATTAATATAATGGATAATTTATTTTAGTTACATTTAAGTAATGATATTTTAATAATAAGCTGTGTTTTGTTTAAACATAGTGTTGTGTGTTGAATATGTTATCAAGAATATTGTTCTTTTAAAATATTAGGGTGACTATTTATACCCCCTTAAAAATCTTCAAAACTGTAATTTAGTCATTTTTATAGAAATCAATGGTTTGATATTTGAAGATTCTTTTATGGAAAACCCACTTCGCAAAAAGGGTTAATAAAACACCCACTTAAAAGAGGGAAATGGATAAAATAAGGACATCTAGAATAACAAGTACTATGATTCCAAATTGGATAACATTAGTGGAAGTTGATGATATGGACATGGAAGAAATGTTTAAATAATTATAGAGAGTAACTAATATCAATGATCATAATGAATTAAATTATCAATATAAAGTTATTGTCCTCAAAACTATAAATCTTTGATGAGTAAAATACCATTGATTCCGAACATATTAAGGTAATAGGATATTATTTTTTAGGGGACATTTTACAAAATTTTGTAATCATTTGAAAATATAGAATACTAAAAAATAACAATATACATAACATAAAAGTATAATTTCATCCATTAATAAATTTCCAAATAATCTAATCTTTTTCCCCAAAGGATGAGTATTCATGATGATTTTATTATTATTTAAGCACTAAAATTAACTTTAAATGGTTCACATGATTCCAAAAATAATAAAAAGTTATTCCATTTTAATTCATTAAAACCAAATTTGATAGCCTAAGTAATATAATATATTAATCTATAATACTTCAATAGTAACTCCAAAATTTCAATCTAATACCTTTCTTAAGTATCAATCCATAAAACGCATCAAATTACATCTCCAAAAAATGTAATATCATTCTGACCAAGTAATCCATCACATTAATCCGGATGTTTATATACCCTTCAACCCAATGAAATGTCTCCCAAAATATTATTGGTCACCTTAAAATATAATTAATTAAAAACAAAAATAAGCTGTTGAGGACTTTGTAATTATGATCAACCATAAAATAGTGAACACATTATAGTATCCATGCCTTTTAATTTATCATGAAGACATGTATTCTTCCAAAATCAAAATAATCATTAGCCATTTCTAAATTCTTTTATCCAAAAAACCATTCGTAAAAATATTTATAAATAATAATAATTTAATTCCAATACATAAATACATCAACCATTTTACTTAAATTATTTGGTATCACATTGGTCCCTCATTGGTCTAGGGGGTAACCATTGGTTTGGGGAATTGACATGGATAATGCAGAAGTTTCTCGTATAGAATAAATTAAATAAATTGGAAATTTATGGCACCTTGACCTCTATTCTTACATAGAAAACATCTTTTTATCAATTTGAGATATTTGTCATGGAAATCCCTCCCACATTATTGGTTTGTATAAATCTTAATACATTTTCTTCTATGATCATTACAACAATAAATTTCATAAATTGTTATCCTCATCTTAATTGCATAGTAATAAATATCCCAAAATTCCATATTTTTTATAATATATCATCATAGTAGATTTAGAATAATCACAATACCTCTATCTCCATTCATCATGAATTTTGTTTTCTCATAATAAACTAAGTGTACGACACATTAAGTGTTAACATGCTTCCTCCTAGTTCTATCCATTTATTAAAACCACAAAGCATTGCATGTGATATAATAATCATTGTGGGAAACCACATAAACATGAAAAATAATTTATAAGATTTCAAAATAATGAAACCTAATTTTCAATCAATGACACCTTAGGTTTAACCTAGGTCATTCAAGGACTCTATATATTGAAGACCCTTATGATGTCTTGTAAATATTTTTTGAATTTCTAAAGATTATCATATGAAAGTGTCAAACCAGGTGTATAATAAGGCTCATTTCCATATACTATATAATGACCTTATCAAACTCAGTGTTCATTTTTCATAGATATTACCCCTAGGTAAGTTTTTTCATAAACCTTATCCCTGTGTAGTATATATATATGGATATAATTCCTTGGATGCCAGTAACTATATACATTGTAGATATTATAGGATATTTTTTCAGTTAATGGTATTATCCATAGAATTATTCCTAGGGTTTTCACTAATTTTATTTCATTTTAATTTCAATAGGTTAACTGAACATTTTCACTGATACTTTTTATAGTTATATAAACATTTTTATATAAATTTTATATGATTTATAAATATATGTACCTAGTGATACAAAAGAATGATCATAAAGGCATATTGTATTAAAAAGGAATGGTTTATATTACATAAAATATAACTCAAAAATAGAATATTTATTTAATTATTCATAATGAGCTCATAATAACCATTTGAGGAAATAAAAATAATTGGGATAAACTAGGTAATTCATAAAGAAAAGGTTTATCTGAAAATACTTGTACGGTAATAAATATGATTAGGAATTATAACATTAGAGTAAAAGGTATAAGATGATATCATAAAAGAGAAGGAAGATGAGTAACTGTTAGGAAAAAAAAGGGTCCTAGATTTTGTGATGGGGGTGAATCAAGGTATAGATATTATATTTCAAATACTTTCTACGCCACTGGATCTTGACCTCTATATTATAAGGGTCACTGTGTTTGCTATTATGTTTATAACACTTATCTTTTTCTTTCCTCTTTTTTCTGATAATGATACTTTGGATTCCATTCAGGGAAGAATATAGGAATACATAGAGATTTTTACTTGGTTCACCCTTACTGGGCTATGTCCAAGGAGCATACAACGGTGATGTTCCACTATACCAAATCAAAAAAATCTTGCACTACCAATTTACAATGTTTAGGATAGATCACTTCTTTACCCAGGATCACTGCCTTTACAATGGTTAGGGTTAGCTCAATGCCTTTAAAATGGATAGGGTTAGCTCATTGCTTCCCTAACGGTTACTCCCTATTTCGCTCTCTACAACTCATTGCCAGTGGAGAGGATCACCTTCTTCCTCTTCCTTTTCTCACTCCTCTGGAAAGGATCCACACACAGTTTATGGACTTGCAGGTCCATTAATTAACAATAATGAATGCATCCTCCACTATATGTAGATACTATATTGACGTCCAACTTTCCCCAGTAGATAAACCTCACTTTTCACCGGGTGTACCAGGAAACCCCAATTTTTATGCACAGCGATTACTGCACCTTGCATGTAATTTCTGTACCCTGCGCGAAATCCACTTTTTGCGCAACACATCTTTTACCTGAAACTGAATTCTTTTATGCACATTTGTTTCTTTTGCGCTCAACCTTTTACTTACATGCATATACTACTTTTACTCCAACTCCCATATTTTACACGTTGCATTTGCTTTATGCGCAAACACTCCTTTTATGCGCAAAGTTGTTGTTTACGCGCAACTCTTTTGCATACTCCTATTTCGTGTGCCAAAGCTCGGATACTCTCAATGTCTTGAGATATGTTCGAATGAAGGGGGTAACTTTATATTTATAGGAACAATGGACCCCCGTGTGAAAAAACCCTCCTTCAGCGCGTAATCATCTTTGAGTGTGAAAAACACATCTTCCACACAAAAACAAATTTCACACTGTGCTCCTATTCTTCGCGCGCCTCATACCTTTGACTATTTTCAAGCATCTGATCTCGAAACACCTATTGTGTGAAAACATTTATCCTCTATTTTTCTCAACATGCCAATTTTTCATGCAACACATTATTTTTCGTGCTCCATGCCAAGTTTTTGTACACCGCTTTATTTGTCAAGAACTGTGCCAATTTCTCGGGCACCACATTATTTTTCGTGCACTACCCCAATTTCTCACACACCACATTATTTTTCGCACACCATGAAAATTTTTCTCGCAATACACAAATATTTTGTGCTCCACTATATTTTTCGTGCAACGTGCTAATTTTTTTCTCACCTCCCATTGTATCTGCTCTTTTTGTACATCCCCCAGATCATCCTTTCCTTTGTCAAGGTTCTTCAATAAAGCATGGATAGTCAACAACATCTATTAATTCCGAAAAATCACTATGTAAACCTTCTTTGTCATCAATTTATACATCGTGGGCTACACTGTGAACCAACACAATATGAAGGCACACTTTGTCAACAAAAACAATCACCTCAAAAATGTTTCCATGATACCTTGAGGGATTTTTTCCCAACAATAACAAATTAAAGTATAAAATAAATATCATGGAATCATATTATCATGAAAATTTTGTAATTTGGAAACATAAAAAATTACATAAACATAGTTATGTCTAACTAACAACAGAACATCACATGGTGGATATAGTCCCATAATAGATTACGATATGTCCTTAATACCAAATTGGTCATCTCATGACACTAAAACAGTACACAGTTAATTTGAGGGATATGAAATTCTAGTCCTACAAGTCACATTAATTTAATGTACATGAATGTGCATTCTATGTATATAAATCATGATTCATAAATATAATAATTACCCATGGAAAAAAATGGGTTATATAAGCTTATATTAAAAAATAATCTAAATAGATACCATAAATAAGGTATTTGGGAGAAGGTCATAGCATGTATTATCCAATCATGATTCACATGTGTTTAATATCTCCCTAAATAATAAAATTTATTTATTTATTTAACAACTTAATAATTTTTTTCAATAATAAAATTACTTTTATTTCATTTCTCCCCATGTCAAATTAAATTACTTAATTATTTCGATTTATGTTAGATGATTTGAGGATGTCTTACAAATATGTCCAAAATCACTTCGGTATATCGATTAAGGAACAATTTAATATTAATTAATAAAATTAATAATTTTAATAATAATATAATTTTTTTATTCAATAATTATTCTTTTAAATCCAATGGTGAAATATGGTTAGGAAAAATGAATTTTGTTATAATCATGGAGAGAGTAAGAAGTATGTACGCATGAGTAACATTACCACATTTCATTGATCATGACGAAAGGAATGTATGTAACTCCCTGACCCCAGTTACCCAGAGTCAGTGCATTATTACATAACATTGTCATGATCACAAAGGATCAAGTATCAAAAGACCGATTAGTTTAGTAGCCTTGGAATCACTAGATATATTCATAAGTCTTACATTACATCATAAAGTGAAAAAAACTACAAGAAAATCTTGTCTTTATATCCCCTCACACTATCCTTGCAGTTCATTCATAAAATACTTCTTCAAATCCTAGGAAAAATAAAACATTGAAATGGGTGATCTCAGATGCTCAGTAAGGATAACAATATAGAGAAAACATTCATAAATAAACATAAACATTTAAGGCAGTGTATAACTAAAACAAAAGCCTTTTAAACTAGAAAATCAACATAATATAGAAATGATAAATGAAATAATTCCATTTAATTATTCAAATGGATATTCTACTAGTCGAATAATCACATAAAAAATCAATAACCTCTTTCATTATGATGGAATTCATAATGCCAGACTATCATAACCACATAGTAAAGGCCTCATGCCAAGACTACAAATAAGATTTTTTCAAGGCCTTGTCCCAAGACAATAGTTTGTCTCATGAGACCTACCAATGAATCAAGAAGCTATAGTGGGCTCCACCTGTCACTTACTATGTCCAATGCATTCCTCATATGAAAATGTTTATACATAACATAATCATTCGTATTTAAACTATCATACGAATGGTCAAAAATTTATCAATAAACCATAAATGGAATAAATATAACACATCCACCGTCAAACATATAACAAAACCTTCAATACAATATGGAAGTTTTGTATCATAATAAATCAACTTCAAATAAACAAAAAATCCATCCAAGTTTGTTGGCATAGATGAAATCAAAACTATTTGACAGAAATATCTCTTTTTTTGAAATCATATAAAAGTCACAAAATTATATAAGGAAACATTTAATTTGAAAATAATTTTATAATCTTGTAAGGGAAGCATTGACAATTTTATAACGGCGTAAAATAGTCGCACCCACCGTATAAGTTAAAAAAAATTATTACCATAATTCTGTCGAAATGGTTAAAAATGACCTTGTTTGGAAAACGACGAAAAGATTCATTTTTAAACTTCTTATAGAAAGTAAAAAAAGGGTATAAATTACGTTAACCTATAGTCTGTAAAATAGTAAGAATGATTTGAAATACATTTTTATGAAACATGTTTGTGGATGATAAAGAGTTCCCAATAGATAATCATGTATAAACAACCTCGGATAATGAAGAGATTGTAAAATAAAACCTTACCTTGTACTTTTCCTTTGTCGAGGGTCGGTTAACCTCTTGTATAATATTTAAATCATTTTTATTACATTATAAAAGAATCATATACATAAATATGATATCATATATGATCTTTTAATATTGCTTTGTTCATAATATTTTAATATTATCGTCGTTTCAAGTGTAACCTTAGTTGATTTTTTATATTTTTGGTTACATAAGTCGTGTTTGTTATGGATAGGTTGTATATTATTCATATACATAATAATATCAAGTCCTTAAACATTATTTTTAATCATCAAATGAGAATTATACTTGCATGTATAAGATAGGGATGAATCTCATCGCGTTCGTGGAGATGGTAGTCAGTACGTACGCACGAGCGACAATATCATTAATTTGATATTAAAATAATATATAATTGGATGGTATATCATATATAAAGAATCATTATCATGTTATATTTATTATTTAAATCAATTACACACAATTATCATACCCATAAAAAAAATACTGTTTTGAATAACAATTACACCACGATGTGGAGACGGTAAGCCGTACATACGCACGTATGGTGACATGTCATTCAAAGGACGGATAGAATACTGAATATGGTTGTACATTATTTATAATAACATCACAGTATATTGGAGATGTTGGAGTTATTATTTTAGAATAGAAATAACATGAAATAATAAGTTTATGAAGAAAGGAACATGAAAGAGGGTGGTGAAAACATTACCTCTTCTTCGGGTTCTTCCTTTTCATTTGATCAAAAGGGATCTTTAGGTTGGATTTAATATTAAAGTAAGGCCTCTAGGATAGAGGAAGGATAGTTGATATGGTATTTGGGAAGATTTTGGCCAAACCAAAAGGCTTTTAAGGTATGAATTTGAGAGAAGGGGAAGTTCCCTTTTATAAGAGGGGGAGGGTCACCTTTTGAAAAGCTAGAAATATTATTTTAAAATAAATTCATATTCGGTTTCTAATGGCTCCAAAGTTGATTATTTAATGGTTAAGGTATGGATAGGTAGAAAACCACTCAACCAGTAGGTTTTAGATAGGTTTGGGTCACTATATTAGCTTTATATTTTTGATTTAACTCTTAGTTAAATAGTTTGACATTTACCATGTCTCTTGTATTTTTATATTTAATAGTTAATAAACATATTATACAACTACAAGAGACCTCCAAGTGGTACATTAATGATACACCTATCATTATATAAGTCTCTTGGATGATCCTTATATTTTTAGGAATAGAATATGAATTAAGAATATAAAATTTGTTTTAAAAACGCTTTTATGTCAATTTTGACACTATTTAATAATCGATTTTTTTAAAGACTTAAAAACATTATTAATTTGAACCAAATTATTTTAATCAATAATAACATGTAATATTAATCAATAAATTTAATTTAGGGCATCAAAACATTCATAATATATTTATTTTAACATTTATAATGCTAATGATTTGATTCTTTCATTAATAAGGAAAATACTACATCAATATTGTGTCATAAATAAATTTAATTATTAAATGTCAAAAAATTATAAATAAAATACCATTATGTCGAAAATCTTTTTACCTTTCTGATTAATATTTATAGTTGAAAATATAACATATATAACCCTATGTAAAAATTTCTTTGATAAAAGATATATGCTTATGTCATTTTTGTATTTACTTTAACTTAATTAATATAAAGTGCCATTATCACTTACAAATGGATCCATGGGGTCCAAAAATAAACTAAAAGATTCCCAGGGTCGGACATGTATCAACCAATAGGGTTATAAAACTTTTTAGGGTAATTTATTATTATTATAATATTATTTTGTTACCCTTATTTACCAGACTTACCCTTTAACCACGGTAAACAAAATATTTACCTAAGTAATTATTAAAATTGTCTAAAAATAAAATTTACCTATTTACCCAATTTTTAACTCTTGATTATATATATATAATCCATTTTTCTAAATTCGAAACACATAAGTGGCAGTAATTAATTAAAAATTAATTCCCATTGTTAAAACAAAAATCTCGTTTTTAAGAGATAGTAGCTATAAAAAGATTGGCAGTTACTTATGTCCAGTTTAAATGTGAATTTATATTCAATGAACAACATTGGATTAAATGGTAAAAATATAATCCAATTATGCACTAAAATTATAAAAATTCATAATTTATCACTATTAATTATTTCGATTTAAAAAAGTTGTTTTCAATTAAAATTTAGTAAATTTCACTATTCATAAAAATTTGAAAGTTATCAGAAAAGTACCAAAATATTCACCCTAAGCTAATTTCGATATTATGAATCCAAAAATGAAGTCAATTTTGAATGATAAAATGAATAAAATTTCAAAATGTGGGTATTACTATTCATAATGGCTAGTTTTATTGGTTGTGGTGTGTGTTAGAACTCGAAATTGCGTACAACACACGATACTATATTATTCGAAGCGTACTGTGGTAGCTTGGTGTCTTACATTATCCCCTACTTCAAATAATTTTGTCCTCGAAATTTCTAGAATACTACTGCATGAAAATACTCAGATGGTTCTTCATCATAAGTTCCTCAGGTTCCCACGTTGTCTCTTCCACCTTATGGTTTCTCCATAAAACATTTACCAAATGAGTCATCTAGTTTCTCAACACTTTTTCTATCATATCAAGAATCTTGACCGGATCTTTGCAATAAGACAGATCAGGTTCCGGTTCTAATTCCTTATAGGTGAGTACCTGCATTGGGTCAGACATGTATTTTCTCAACAGTGATACATGGAACACATCGTGAACTTCGGAGAGATTTGGAGGCATTGCCAAACGGTAAGCTACAACCCCAATTCGTTCTAGAATTTCGAAAGGTCTGATGTACCTGGGACCCAATTTACCTTTTTACCAAAACGTATAACACCCTTACATGGAGATACCTTCATGAAAACATGGTCTCCTACATGAAATTATAAATCCTTACTTCGGTTTTCAGCATAGCTATTCTACCTACTTTGAGCTGCTTTAATGTGGTTTTGGATTACCTTCACCTTTTCCATCATTTCCTCCACCAGTTCTGTGCCCACGAGTTTTCTTTCCCCAACGTCATCCCAACAGGTTGGTGTGTGAATTCTCTTTCCATATACCTCGTCATATGGTGTCATACGAATACTTGAATGGAAGCTATTGTTATAGGAAAATTCCACCAAAGGTAAATATTGATCCCATATACGCTTAATTTCAAGTGAGAAATATCTCAACATGTCTTCTAAGGTTTGAATAGTTTGTTCTTATTTTCCATCTGTTTGAGGGTGGTAGGCATTACTCAAACGATGTTCAATATCCAAGGCCTTCTGAAGACTCTTCCAGAATCTTGAAGTAAAATGGGGATCACAGTCAGAAACAATCGATAGGGGTACTCCATGAAGTCTCACAACTTTATTAATATACAGTCTTGATACACACTCAAGTGGTAGATCTTCTCTTATAGAAAGAAAATGTGCTGACTTGGTAAGACGATCAACAATGACCCATATTGCATTGTTCTTTCTAGGAGTCTTTGGTAGTCCCATGAAAAATTCCATCATAACTTTATCCCATTTCCACTCCGGCATGGGAAGAGGTTGCATTACTCCTCCCGGCTGTGGTCTTCCAGCTTTCACGTGATGAAAAACCATACATCTTGACACAAAATCAACAATTTCCCTCTCCATGTTGTCCCACAAAAAAGGTTCCTTCAAATATCTATAAATTTTGGTCCTCCAATGGTGTATAGAGAAATTGTAACTATGAGCATCGTCCAACAATTCCCTTTTTTGATCAGGTATATCGGGAACACAAAGTCTCCCCCCAAATTTCAAAATTACATCTTCATACACAAAGTCACTCAATCTCACATAATTCACATCTTTAATGTTCTTTTTAAATTCTTCATCATTGGACTGAGAACTCCTAATCCATTCTAATAAAGATGGTTTGGTAACCATTTGAAAATGTTTTGATGTTTCAACTTTAGTTGTGATTCCCTTATCCATCTTTACTAGATCCATAAAAATAGAATCCCTCTAAACTCTCATTTTGTTCAAAACTCCATGATCCTTTCTGCTCAAAGCATCTGTCACCTTATTTTCCTTCCCCGGGTGGTAGTGTATCATGAAATCATAATCCTTGAGTTGTTCAAGCCATCGCCTTTGCCTCATGTAGAGTTCTTTAGGTGAGAAAATATACTACAAAATCTTTTGATCGGTATATATCTCACATTTTCACCATAAAGATAATTTCTCCATATCTTCAAGGAAAATATTACAGAAGCTAACTCAAGATCATGAGTAGGATAGTTTTTCTCATGAGTTTTCAGCTATCGTGATGCATAGGAAATAACTCTATCACTCTACAGAAGGACACAACCAAGTCCTTTCTTCGATGCATCACTATAAATAACAAACCCGTCATTTCCTGATGGTAGTGTCAAAATAGGATAATTGACTAATATTCTCTTTATTTCTTCAAAACATTCTTCACACTCTATTGTACAATCAAATTTAGCTTTTTTAAGAGTGATCTTTGTAAATGTGTTATCCAATTGGGTAAAATCTTGCATGAAACATCGATAATAACCTACTAAACCAATAAAACGGCGTTCCTCGGTTATACTCGTTTTTGCGGGACATTCTTGGATTGCTATTGTATTAGAAGGATCAATAGAGATTCCATATTTACAGAAAATATATCCAAGAAAAGAAATCTCATGAAGCCAGAATTTACACTTGATAAACTTCCCATATAATTCATGTCTTCTCAGAATCATTGAGTTAATGCGAAAGTGATTTTCATGATCTTCATATCTTTTGGAATATATCAATATATCATCACTAAATACCACAACAAAATCATCGAGATATTCCTTGAAAACTCTATTTATTATATCCATGAATAAAGAGGGTGAATTAGTCAATCCAAAAGGCATTACTGTAAACTCGTAATGCTCGTACCTGGTTCGAAATACTGTCTTCGGAATGTCTTACTTCTTTACACACAACTGATGGTATCCAGATCGATGTTTAATCATTGAATAGTATTGAGCTCCATGAAGTTGTCCAAATAAATCATCAATGCGAGGTAGGGGATACTTGTTTTTTTATTGTTGTAGCATTGATCTCCCTATAGTCGACAAATAAACTCATAGATCCATATTTCTTCTTAAAAAAAGGACAGGGGCTCCCCACGGAGAAACACTAGGGCGAATAAATCCCTTATTAATCAATTCCTCTAGTTGTTTTTTTAGTTACACTAATTCCACAGTGGCCATTCTATAAGGGGTCTTCGATATGAGCATTGATCCAGGAATCAAATCAATGGAAAAATCAATTTTACGTTCGGGAGGATGTCTAGGTAAATCTTCCAGAAACGCATCTACATATTCTTTCACAATAGGTACATCCCCTCTTTGCACATTACTTTCCTCACACATAGTCATTTCATTATCTTCCTCCCCAATAATATAATTTAGTTGAGCTATTGGGGATGAATCTAGATAAGAATTAGGTGGTGAAGATTCTGATCTAAACATAAGGTGTTCTTTATCATCATCATCAAAAATCATAACCTCTTTCTTCTTACAATAAATCTTCGCATCATGATCTGAAAGCCAATCAATACCAAGGATTATGTCAAATTAAATCATAGGTATGATGATGAGATTAGAATATGAAGAACATTTATGTGCTCTAATGGGGATTGATTCCCAAAACATTGTTGCAATGATACTTCCCTTAGGAGTTTCAGCTGGCAAATTGTAACACCCCAAGCTTCCACGATACGCTTCTCTTTCAATAATGCAATAGCATGCATTGTACACAAGTTTAAGATTCTAACACACTACGACTAATCAAAATAGCCATTATGAATAGTAATACCAACTTTTTGAAATTATATATATTTAATATTTCAAAATGGACTTCATTTTTGGATTTGGAATATCGAAATTATCCTAAGATGAATTTTTGGTATTTTTCTGAGAACTTCCAATTTTTTTTATGAATAGTGAAAAATACATAAAAAAAACTTTTTTAATCAAACGAATTTATAGTGATAAATTATAATATTGAGTGGTTTTATAGTATAATTAGAATATATTTTTACCATTTTATCCAATGGTGGTCATTAGAATTAATTTCACTTTGAAATTGGACATAAACAATTGTCAATCTTTTGATATATATTGTTTCTTAAAAACACGCTACTTATTGTGACAATGGGAATTAATTATAAAATTAATTAATGAAACTTATATGTTTGGAATTTTGAAAAATATACATCATTTTTGAATTCGGAATATCAATTATATCTTAAGGTGACATTTTGGCATTGTTTTGAAAAACATCAATTTTTGATGAATAGTGAAACCACTCAGTGGTAGTTAAAAAACTGATTTTTCGTTAAAATGAAACATTACCACTTATGTGATTTGATTTTCAAAAATACGACATACATGGTTTTTATTAGTAATTAAAATGTGGTTCAACGGGATTACAATTATTTTTTTGGTGAATAGTAAATTTTATGTTTAATTAATCGTGATTAAAGGAAATCAGTGAAATTTAAGGTAAAAATGATATTTTAAAAATATGAAAATACCTTTACACTTGTCCTACCCCTATTGGATGAGTCATGGCCGACCAAGAAAATCCACAGGTCAACTTGGGGACCCCATGGAGCCACTTTGGTTGGAAAATGACATTAAAAACTTTTTATTTAATGTTAAAATAAAAATGTCACAAACATGAGTTGTTTTACTAAAAAAACATTTAAATGGGGTTATACAAGTCATATTTTTGACTATAAATATTCATTAGAAAGATAAAACGATTTCCTATATCATGGTAATTTTTATATAATTTTTATACATTAAATATATTAAATTTATAATGACACCATGATGATGCAACGATTACCTCATTAATTAACGATTTTAATAAAATGGATAGATAATGTAAAATATAATAATTACACTTGTCCAAAGCCCATTTGATGAGAATCTATCAAAACCTTATCTTTTTAGAGTTTAAATATGTAAGTGTGGGACCTTTAAAATCCGAAACTCATTATATAATAAAGTTACATTTCATTACTTTCCAAGAGTGCCCCTCCTCTCCTCTTATAAAAGGCCCCCACCACTACCACCTTAATCACACCTTCAAGCCATTTGGATCGGCCAAAATCTTCCCAAATACTCTTACAACTTCCCTCTATTACTCCTAGAAGCCTCACTTTGGGCATAAGTCTTCCCAATGGAATCCTTTGGATCAAATCAAAAAGAGTTACCTGATTTTAAGGTAATGTCTTCTCTTATGTAATTTTGTTTTATTTTGCTTCTCCAACCCCTAAAAATCTTTTTATTCCTTTCTTTTATAACAACACCATTATCTTTAATATAATAGTATTTTTTTATGAGAAGGATTTTATTTACACTTACACACACCTTCGTCTAATGGTTAAACAACATACTGTTTCTGTGGGTGGTGAATTACTGGATCACGAAACGATGATTGTTCAATCTTCTTTTAACACCTCTCATGGTGTCCATTATGATGAAACTATTTTTATATATGATATATATTATGTTTTTTTCCTTATTATTCTTTATTTTTTATTTATGATATATCTTTATGATTTCTATTATGGGTAAACGTGATAATTTCATTTTAGGAAATGCGGACTACCGCCCCCTCAAAGTGACTTGAATCGTTAATGCCATATGTGGGATGTATAAAGGATGGAGTAAATGATATTATATATGATATTATAATGGAATTATAATATAACATTATATAATTATGTTTTATTCCATTAAAATATGAAATAGAAATGAAAGTAGCGTTCATGCGTACGTACAGCTTATCGTCTCCATAAACGGTGCATTTCATTTCTTACCTCTAAATGTTATGTAATATTATAAAGTAAATTATATACTGGATATATATGATATATATGATACCTAAATCATGAATATAATTCTGGATGTAATGGATATTTTACCCCATGAACAACTTGTAATTATAAGAAGTTTATTTTTGACTCAAGTACCAAAGATCGACAAAATTACCGTTATTAACTTAAATAATTACATAATGTTCATAACATGGTAATAAGTGATATAAACGGAAAAATTAACATGAAAAAGGTTCTTAATCAAATATAAATTCACTCTAGTTTATTATTCAGGAGATTAAAGAATGATCGAGTCAAGTCGGACACGAGGTAAGGGAACTTCTTAACCCAATTTCCATTCTTTGGGTTAATCTCCTACTTTCAAATTATGTCATGATATTATTATGTCTGATCTTGTATTTTTTACTTTATTTATGTGTACTTATAGTGAATACACATAATAGATCTATTTTATTTAAAAATGATCTTTTTAAGGTACTTCATCTCAATCTCCTTTCGTTGAGGCATATTTTGTTTTATACACAAATTTCTTTTATAAGGTGTATAAACCCCTTTGACTTTTACTTTTATTCTAAAGGAATATTTTTATACGAACCGTTTTTACTAAACGACAAAAGGAATATTTTTTCTTACATATGAGGCGACAATGACTTCTCCGCCGCCATGACTATTATTTGAGTTTCGGCTTCCACTATAAGCCATAACTTTTTTTAAGAAAAATAAATACCATGTATTACTTTTCTTTTATTTTGGTATTTAAAATGGTTTTGACAAAGTTTTTATTATACCAATCTGTTGTATTGATATCTTTTGATTGAAGTGTGGAAATCTTATGTTTCCTTTATGAACGTTTTATGTGATACAATTATGTTATTGTTTATGATATGTTTAGACCTGTTCATATGAGGAATGCATTGGACTTAATAAGTAACGGGTGGAGACCGCTATAGCTCCTCGATGCATCAGCAGGTCTCATGAGACATACTGGTGTCTTGGCACGATGCGTTGACAAAATCTTATTTGTAGTCTTGGCACGAGGCCTTGGCTATGTGGTTATGATAGTCTGACATTATGAAATAAATCATTATGAAAGTGGTTATTGATATTGCATGTGATTATTCGACCAGTAGAATATCCATGTGAATAAGTAAATGGGATTATCTCATTTTACTTTTTCCATATTATGTTGAAGTTCAAGTTTAAAAGGCTTTTGTTTTAGTTATATATTGCCTTAATTCTTTATGTTTATTTATGAAAGCTTCCGCTATATTGTTATCCTTACTGAGCATCTGAGCTCACCCCTTCCAATGTTTTAATTTTTTTAGGATGTGAAGAAGTATATTATGAATGACCTGTAGGGATAGTATGAGGAGATATGAAGACAAGATGTTGTTGTAGTTTTGTTTTACATTATGACATAATGCAAGACTTATTAATGTATCTAGTGTTTCCAAAGATACTAAACTGATCAATCTTTCGAGACATGATCTTTTATGATCATGCCAATGATACGAAATAATGCACTGACTCTGGGTAACTTGGGTCAGGGCGTTACAGTTGGTATCAGAGTCAGTTTAGTACTAACCTTTGAAGCTAGATTTAGATAATCTCTGATTAGAGCACATATACCTAAGATATACTTTGACGATTAGTATAGAAGAACATCCTATAATTTCGGTATTATAGAGTTTTTGTGAGTTTTCCAAGAAATACATCCTTGTCTGGATACGAGAAGGTAGAGGCAGCTCTAGAACAGATGTACCTAGGGGTAAATCCCGAAAACAACGCTTTGAGCTAGAATCTAATGGGAACTGGTGCATGAAAATGGGCCTTGCTGTACTCTTGGTTACGACACTCCTGGGGGATATTCTTAGGATAATTCTAATTTTTTTACAAACCATTATGAAGGGTTAATGAGTATATACTTCCTCAAAGAAAACATTTTTTATGATTATGGATTATATCCATAAACCGTTCAGTTTACATTAATTATTTTACAAGTTTGGAGTTATTCATTGCAATTCATAAACTGACCTAGTTTATGCCATTGTATAGAAATGGTGCCCAATAAAAGGAATGTGAACTCCATCAATACGTATGATCTAAAGAAATATAAGGATCATATCTTTCACAGTATTAAGCCAACATTTATAATGGAAATAGTCTCCCATGTGTTCTCCAAATATGAAAAAATAGTATCAGGTGTTAATAAGATAAGTAAAGAATTCTTTGAGTCTTATGGATTTGAAGGGATGAAAGAGAAGAAAAGGATGAAAGAGAGAATTATGGATAAAGGATGGAGGGAAAAGAATAATTTTCCAATATCTGATAAATGTGGGATGAAACACCTTGGAACTTTCCTGAAGAGAATGAAAGTTTGTTATAAGTGTGGAGAAAAAGGACACCAAGTGCATGACTACAATGGTAAGAAAAAGGATTCAACTGTACAATGCTTCATCTACAAGGAGTGGGGACACTACTGAAACCAATGTCCAAATCATCAGAGTATGCCCCAAATGATGTTATTGGATAATAATCAAGTTATGATGCTACCACAGATGAAAAGGAATGATTAGAGTTATTATGTTATCATTAAATAATTTTGTCATTTGAGTGTTGTATCAATGATGTACTGGTTATAATAATTATGGAGTATATAAGGATTGTACTGCAGTACTATTTCATCAAGTACTTGAGATTGTGTGGAACCAAGAAAAGTGACTCCACAGTATGTTAAATTTTTTGAAAATATATGACTGAGAGAAAGGTAAACCATAATGTGGTTCTGATACTGAGATAGTTATTTTGAATTAATACATGATTGATTTGGATAAATTATATTGGATATTCTTAACTTCATTGAAACAGATTAATGATTTGTATACATTTTTGTATAGAAGGAGTATATCTAGTATTCTATAAGGAATAAGGGATCATGAATGTAATCAATAAGGATTTATGGTAATTACAGATGTTGGAGTGTTTTAAAAGAATACATGAGGAAGGTGTTTACATGTTGTTACGTGGAAAAAAGGATCTTCATTATGTTTATATTCCTTATAAAATTTGGACTGTGAGTTGGACAAAAGTATTCTGGATAACTATAAAGGTTGGAATGGATTAAGTTGAACCTTGAATAGTATTGTTTAAGTTTAACACATTTTTGAATATTATTTTTGGAATATTACAATACTACAGTTTTAGGAAAAGGACAACATGTAGGTCGGGGGATAACCTGTTGCGTCAGACAAAGCTGTAGGAATCGAACCCACAACCATAGTGCGACAGGCCTTTATTACCTAACACTAGCCTACAAGAATTCCCTGGTAATTACAAAATAGTTTTCCTAATCTAAATGGTATGTGGTAATATTTGGAACCTTTTACAATTAGGATAAATAAATATTTTTGAGTTCTGTTACCATTTGGAGTGAAAGATGGGTTCGTGGTAAAAATTTATTAATGAATGAAAGCCTACATGACAAGTAAGTATATTTCATTACATTCTTAGTAAATCTCGTAAATAAATTCTTCAACTTTATGAAAGGTAACTTAAAACAAAAATGTTGTCGATTAACTTTTCCAACTGGAGATTCAATGACCATTTAACCAATCACAAGTTTGTGATTTTCTTATGGTTAACTTTCTCCCAATCCGTTTTTCTACAACTCTCCTTCAAACCTTGATGGTTTGTTTTTCTTCCATATCCATATTTTCATAGAATCCTAGGATGGGATATCTCGGGTGAACTTTGTACTTATCATTCTTTCTTTTAATGTTATATTTGTTTAACCTAATTTTCGATGTGGGTTTTCCACAAAGGTATTTTCTATTTTCAACATTTTATTTTCAAAGAAAAATTTCAAATTGCGAGGATGCAATTTATTGAAGGAGGGGAGAATGTAACACCCCGAGCTTCCACGATACGCTTCTCTTTCATTAATGCAATAGCTTGCATTGTACACAAGTTCAAGATTCTAACACACCGTGACTAATCAAAAAAGCCATTATGAATAGTAAGACCCTCTTTTTGAAATTATATATATTTAATATTTCAAAATTGGCTTCATTTTTGGATTTAGAATATCGAAATTATCCTAAGTTGAATTTTTGGAATATTTCTGAGAACTTCCAATTTTTTTATAAATAGTGAAAAATACTTAAAAAAACATTTTTAATCAAAGTAATTTATAGTGATAATTTTTACTATTGAGTGGGTTTAAAGTACAATTAGAATATATTTTTACCATTTTATCCAATGGTGGTCATTAAAATTAATTTCACTTTGAAATTGGACATAAACAATTGTCAATCTTTTGATAGATATTGTTTCTTAAAAACAAGCTAGTTGTTGTGACAGCGGGAATTAATTATAAAATTAATTAATGCAACTTATATGTTTGGAATTTGGTAAAATAAACATCATTTTTGAATTCGGAATATCAATTATAGCTTAGGGTGAAATTTTGGCATTGTTCTAAATAACTTCAATTTTTGATTAATAGTGAAACCACTAAGTGGTAGTTAAAAAACTGATTTTTCTTTTAAATGAAACATTATCACTTATGTGATTTGATTTTCAAAAATCCGACATACATGGTTGTCATTAGGAAGTAAAATTTGGTTCAATGGGATTAAAAATTTTTGTGGTGAATAGTAACTTTTAGGTTTAATTAATTGCCATTAAAGGTAATTAGTGAAATTTAAGGTAAAAATGATATTATAAAAGTATGAAAATACTTTTACACTTGTCCTAACCCTATTGGATGAGTCTTGGCCAACCAAGAAAATCCATGGGTCAACTTGGGGACCCCATGGAGCCACTTTGGTGGGAAAATGACATGAAATACTTTTTATTTAATTTTAAAATAAAATTGTCACAAACATGTTTATTTTACTAAATAAAATTTAATTAGGGTTATACAAGTCATATTTTTTACATTAAATATACATTATAAATATAAAAATATTTCCTACATCATGGTAATTTTTATATAATTTTTAGATATTAAATAAATTAAAATTTTAATGACACCATGATGATGCAGCGATTACCACATTAATTAATGATTTTAATAAAATAGAAAGATAATGTAAACTATAAGAATTACACTTGTCCAAAGCCTATTGTATGAGTATATTTAAAACCCTTATTACCTTATCCTCGAAATATATAAGTTTGGGACCTTTAAAATCCGAAACACATTACATAATAAAGTAACATTTCATTACTTTCCAAGACTGCCCCTCCTCTCCTCTTATAAAAGGCCCCCAGCACTACCACCTTGTTCACACCATCAAGCCATTTTCCTTGGCCAAACTCTGCCCAAATACTTTTCCAACTTCCCTCTCTTACTCCTAGAAGCCTCACTTTGGGAATAAGACTTCCCAAGGAATCCTTTGGCTCAAATCAAAAAGAGTTACCCGATTTTAAGGTAATGTCTTCTCTTATGTTATTTTGTTTTATTTTGCTTCTCCAACCCCATAAAATCTTTTTATTCCTTTATTTTGTAACAACACCATTATCTTCAATATACTAGGATGTTTTTATGAGAATTATTTTATTTACAATTACACACACCTTCGTCTAATGGTTAAAGAACATACTATTTCTGTGGGTGGTGAATTACTTCCTCATGAAACGATGATTGTTCAATCTTCTTTTAACACCTCTCATGGTGGAAATTATGATGAAATTATTTTTATATATGATATATATTATGTTTTTGTTTTCCTTATTATTATTTATTTTTAATTTATGGCATACCTTTATGATTTCCATTATGGGTAAACGCGATAATTTCATTTTAGGAAGTGCGGACTACCGCCCCCTCAAAGTGACTTGAATCGTTAATGCCATATGTGGGATGTATAAAGGATGGAGTAAATGATATTATATATGATATTATACTAGAATTATAATATACCTTTATACAGTTATGTTTCATTCCATTAAAATAGGAAATAGAAATGAAAGTAGCGTTCATGCGTACGTACGGCTTACCGTCTCCATGAACGGTGCATTTAATTTGTTACCTCTAAATGTTATGTAATATTATAAAGGAAAGTATATACTGGATATATATGATATATATGATACCTACATCATGAATATAATTCTGGATGTAATGGATATTTTACCACATGAACAACTTGTAATTATAAGAAGTTTATTTTTTACTCAAGTACCAAAGATCGACAAAATGACCGTTATTAACATAAATAATTACATAATGTTCATAACATTGTAATAAAGGTATAATGAACATGAATAAGGTTCTTATTGAAATAGAAATTAACTCTAGTTTATTATTCAGGAGATTAAAAAACGATCAAGTCAAGTCGGACACGAGGTAAGGGAACCTCTTAACCCAATGTCCATTCTTTGGGTTAATATCCTACTTTAAAATTATGTCACGATATAATTATGTCCTATCTTTTATTTTAACTTTATTTATGTGTACTTATAGTGAATACACATAGTAGATCTATTTTATTTAAGAAATTATCTTTTTAAGGGACTTCGTCTCAATCTCCATTCCTTGAGGCATATTTTGTTTTATACAAAAATTTCTTTTATACAGTGTATAAACCCCTTTGACTTTTACTTTTATTCAAAAGGAATTTTTTTATATGAACCGTTTTTACTAAATGACAAAAGGAATGTTTTTTCTTATGTATGCGGCGACAATGACTTCTCCGCCGCCATGACTATTATTTGAGTTTTGGCTTCCTCTATAAGCCATAACATTTTTTTAAGAAAAATAAATACCATGTATTACTTTTCTTTTATTTTGGTATTGAAAATGGATTTGATAAAGTTTTTATTATATCAATGTTTTGTATTGATATCTTTTTATTGAAGTATGGTGTAACACCCCAAGATTTCATAGTGTGTTATTTCTTCAAAATAATTCAATAACTTGCACTACACGCAACACTGAGTTCAATTGCACCATGACTTACCAAAAAAAAGGCATTAAAAGAGGTCATGAATAGTATTAACTAAATTTTAAACTTTATATAATCCTTATAATTTTAGAATCCATATTATGAGTTTCTTAGTCATAATGCAAGAACAGATTCATTTTCAGTATTGCACTTTTATCAACTTTTGATAGTGAAACCTTTTTAAATACAATATTTTAAACTTTTTGACTAAATGGAGACATCAAAAAATTTAAAATGAAACATCCCAAGCTTCCACGGTACGCTTTCCTTTGAATAAAACAGTAGCGTGTGTTGTACGCAACTTCGAGTTCTAACACACCGTAACCAATCAAACTAGCTGTTGTGAATAGTAATACCTGCTTTTTGAAGTTATATATATTTTATATTTTAAAATGGACTTCATTTTTGGATTCGGAATATCAAATTTAGCCTAAGGTGATATTTTGGTACTTTTCGGATAACTTTCATATTTTGATGAATAGTGAAAATTACAAAATTTTAATTAAAAACAACTTTTTTAATCAAAATAATTAATAGTGATAAATTATGAATTTGAGTGGTTTTAAAATATATTTAGAATATATTTCTACTATTTAATATAATGTTGGTCATTGGACATAATTTTACAATTAAACCGAACATAAACAAGTGTCAATCTTTTGATAGTTATTATCTCTTAAAAACACGCTTTTTGTTTTGACAGCGGGAATTAATTTTAAATTAATTTCTGCCACTTCTGTGTTTTGAATTTAGGAAAATGGATTCCATATTTGGAATCAGGATGTTCAAATTGTGTAAATAGGTAACTTTTATTTTTAGACATTTTGAATAATTACTGCGGTAAATATTTTATTTACCATGGTTAAGGGTAAATCCGGTAAATAAGGGTTAAAAAAATAATATTATAATAATACTAAATTACCCTAAAAACGTGTCTTAACCCTATTGGTTGATAGATGGTCGACCATGGGAATCTTTGGGTCTATTTTGGGACCCCATGGATCCACTTGTAAGTGATAATGACACTTTATTTTAATTTAGTTAAAATGAATACAAAAATGACACAAGCATATATCTTTTAGAAAAACAATTGTTACATAGGGTTATATAAGTTGGATTTTAGATTATAAATATTAATTAGAAAGCTAAAAAGATTTACTAAATAATGATATTTAATTTATAATTTTTAGACATTAAATAATTTATTTTATTTATGACACAATGATGATGCAGTAATTACTATAATAGTGAAAAATTAAAATAATTTATATTATAAATACCCAAAAAAATATAATATGAAACTTTTAATGAATTAAACTAATTTTATAGGATAATATGATATATTAGGATTGATTTAATTGACTTTGTTCGAAGTAATCAATCTGTTATGAGTTTCACAAAAATCAACTATTGAATAGTGTCAAAATTGACATAAAAGAGTTCTTAAAACAAATATTATATTATTAATTGATATTAAATTCCTAAAAATCTAAGGTTCATCCAAGAGACTTATATCATGATAGTTTCATCATTAATGGACCACTTGGGGGTCTATTGGATGTATATAGTAAGTTTATTAACCATATTATATAAAAATACAAAGAGACATTGTAAAAGTGAAACTAATTAACTTAGAGTTAATACTTAAAGATAAGGTTAATATAAGTACCCAAACCTGTCTAAATTCGATTGGTTGAGTGTTTTTCGACCTATCCCCACCATAAAATTTGAATAATCAACTTTGGAGCCATTAGAAACCGAATATGAATTTATTATAAATTAATATTTCTAGCTTTTCCAAAGGTGCCCCTCACCCCTCTTATAAAAGGGCACTCCTCCTTCTCATTTCTTCACACCTTCAAAGCCTTTTGGTTCGGCCAAACTCTGCCCAAATACTCTCCCAACATCCCTCACTACAACCTAGAGGCCTTAGTTTGATCAGAAAGCCAACATAAGGAGCCCTTTTGATCAAATCAAAAGGAAGAACCCGAAGAAGAGGTAATGATTTCACCACCCTTTTCTAAGTTCATTTCTTCTTCCACTTCTTCTTCCTTTGTTCTTACCATTCTAAAATAATAACTCCAGTATCTCACATATACTGTGATGTTATTATAAGTATGGTACAACCATATTCAGTATTCTATCCACCCTTTGAATAACATGTCACCATACGTGCGTACGTACGGCTTACCGTCTCCACGTCGTGGTGTAATTGTTATTCAATATAATATTATTTGGATGGGTATAATAATGATGTGTAACTCATGTAAATAATAAATATAACATGTTAATGATTCTGTATATATGATATACCATTCATTTATATATTATTTTAATATCAAAAGAATGATATTGTCGCTCGTGCGTACGTACGGACTACCGTCTCCACGAACGTGATGAGATTCATTCTCCATCGTATCCATTCAAGTATAATTATCATTTGATGATTTAAAAATGATGTTTAAGGACTTGATATCATTCTGGATATGAATAATATACAACCTATCCTTTACAAACATGTCTTACGTAACAAAACATATAAAAGAAAATGAGTAAGTTAACTCCCGAAACGACGATAATTCTAAGATATTATTAACAAATCAATGTTAAAAGATCATATATGATATCATATTAATATATATGATTCTTGTATAATTTAATAACAACTATTTCACCATTATACAGGAGGTTAAACTACCCCAACCAAGGAAAAGTACAAGGTAAGGGTTATTTCACAATCTCTTCATTATCCGAGGTTGTTTATATGTAATAATCTACTGGGATCTCTTTATCATCCACATCCATGTTTCTTAAAAATGTATTTCAAAACATTTTTACTATTTACAGGAAAATGGGTTAAAGTCATTTATACCCTTTTTTGACTTTTTATAAGAGGTTTATAAAGGAATCTTTACGTCGTTTTCAAAACAAGGTCCTTTTTAACCTTTTCGACAGAATTGAGGTAAGAATGTTTTTTTAACTTATACGGCGGTTGCGGTTATTTTACACCGTTATAAAATCTTCAAAGCTTTCCTTACAAGCTTATAAGAATATTTTCAAAGAAAATGTTTTATTTTATATGGATCTTAAATGATTTCAAAATAAAAGGAGATATTTCTTTAAAAAGAATTTTGATTTCATCTATGTCAACATCCTTTGATGGATTTTAAGATTATTTGAAGTTGATTTATTATGATACAAAACTTCTATATTGTATTGAAGGTTTTGTGATATGTTTGACTATGGATGTGCTATTTTTATACCATTCATAGTTTATTGTGAAAGTATTGACATTTCGTATGCTAGTTTTAATACGAATGTTTATGTTATGTTTAAACCTTTTCATATGGGAATGCATTGGACTTAATAAGTGACGGGTGGAGCCCGCTATAGCTCCTCGATGCATCGGTAGGTCTCATGAGACAAACTAGTGTCTTGGCACAAGGCCTTGACAAAATCTTATTTGTAGTCTTGGCACGAGGCCTTGGCTATGTGGTTATGATAGTCTGGCATTATGCATTCCAACATTATGAAAGTGGTTATTGATTTTTGCATGTGATTATTCATTTAGTAGAATATCCATGTGAATAAGTAAATGGCATTATTTCATTTTATTTATGCCATACCATGTTGAAAGTTCGTATTTAAAAGGCTTTTGTTTTAGTTATACATTGCCTTAAATGTTTATTCTTATTTATGAAAGTTTCCGCTATATTGTTATCCTTACTGGGAATTTGAGCTCACCCCTTTTCTATGTTTTCTTTTTCCCAGGAAGTGAAGAAGTAAATTATGAATGACTTGCAGTGATATTATGAGGGGTTAATAGTGTGGATATGAAGACTTTGTTATTGTAGTAGTTTTTCACTTTGAAATGTAATGTAAAAATTTATGATTATATCTAGTGTTTCCAAGGCTACTAAACCAATCGGTCTTTCGAGATTTGATCTTTCTTGTGATCATGCCAATGTTATGTAATAATGCACCGACTCTGGGTAGCTGGGGTCGGGGCGTTACAGTTGGTATCAGAGGAAGTTTAGTACAAACCTTGGAAGCTAGATTTAGATAAACTCTGATTAGAGCACGTAGACCTAAGATGAGCTTTGAGGATTAGTGTAGAAGAACTTCCTAGAATTTTGGTATTGTAGAGATTTTGTGAGTTTTCCGAGCAATACATCCCTGTCTGGATACGAGCAGGTAGAGGCGGCTCTGGAACAGATGTACCTAGGGGTAAAACCCGAAAACACCGCTTTGAGCTAGACTCAAACGGGAACTGGTGCACGACAACGGGCCTTGCTGCACTCTTGGTTACGACACTCCCGGGGGATATGCTTAGGATAATTCTCATTTTCTTTACAAACCATTATGAAGGGTTTATGAGTATATACTTCCTCCATGAAAACATTTTTATGATTATGGATTATATCCATAAATAGTTCAATTTATGTTAAGTGTTTTATAAGTATGGGATTATGTATTTTGACTCATAAACTAATCTAGTTTATGCCATTGTTTAGAAATGGCGCCCAGTAGAAGGAATGATAACTCCAGAAATGCACATGATTCACAGAGAAGGAAGGATCATATCTCTCATGGTATTAAGCTAGAATTTATAAGAGAAATAGTCTACCATTTATTATCATCATATGAAGAAATAATATCATGTGTTGATAAGATATGTAAAGAGTTTACTGAGTCCTATGGCTTTGAAGGGGAGCAAGAGAAGAAAAGGATGGAAGAGAGAAAGATGGATAAAGGGAAGAGGGAAAAGAAGAATTTTCCCATATGTGGTAACTATGGAAAGAAACACCCTGGAACTTGCCTGAAAGGAATGGGAGTTTGTTATAAGTGTGGAGGAAAAGGGCACAAAGTACATGACTGCAAGGGTAAGAAAATGGTTTCAAATGTACAATGCTTCATTTGCAAGGAGTTTGGACACTACACGAACCTATGTCCCAGTCATCAGACTATGCCGCAAATGATGATAATCATGTTATGATACTACCACAGATGAAGAGGGATGATTAGAATTCTTATGTTTATTATGTCAATTGAGTGTTGTATCAACAATGTACTTGTTACAATAATCATGGAGTATATAAGGATTGTACTGCAGTACTATTTCATTAAGGACTTGAGATTGTGTGGAACAAAGAAAAGTGACTCAATAGCAGGATAAATTTTTGGAAAATATATGGTTGAGAGAATGATAAACCATAATATAGTTCTGATACCGAGGTAGTGATTTTAGAATAATACATGATTATTTTGGAAAAAATATATTGGATATTCTTGACTACCTTGGAACTGATTAATGATTTGTATATTCCATCATTGTTGGGGTTTAAAACATTTTTGGATTAATGAAGTATATCCAACTTTCTATATGGAATAAGGGAGCATGAATGTAATCAATAAGGAATATGGTAATTCAGGATGTTTCGGTGTATTAAAAGAATACATGATGAAGGTATTCATATGCTATTACGGGGTAAAAAGGTTCTACATTATGTTTACCTTACTTATAAATGTTGGACTGTGAGTATGGATAGAAGTATTTTGGATAGTTATAGTTTGGATTATTTTGGATTGCCATAAAAGGACAACCCGGAGGTCGGGCGGCAACCCGTCGCGTCCGGCGAGGCTGCGAGACTTGAACCCGCAACCGAAGGGCGACAAGGGTGTATCACCTACCACTATCCCACGAGATGTCCTGGATTAAATAAAGTAGTTTTTTAAAAGATCTGGTAGATGAATTATAAATTCGTTTATTTTGGAACCCTCTATGAATAGTATAAATAGAATTTTTTAATGAGTGAATGATGAGTTTTGGTAGAAATTTATTAATGGATAAAACTCTAATTATAAACTAAGTATATCTCCTTATGATCTTAGCCAATCTCATAAATAAATTCCTCATCATTAATAAAAGGAACTTAGAACAAAAATGTTGTCCTAGATGGTACCTTAAATCATCACTAATTTATGGCTTTGGGATTGTTGGCCTTTTCATAGCCATGTTCTCTACCACTCTCCATCAAATAATTGATGGCTAGATTTTTCTTCCATATCCATATTTTCTTACATGGAACCCTAGTATGTGTTATTTTTGGTAATCTTCATACTTTCCACTCTTTATTTTAAATAGAGGCCTCATTAATTGATTTTTCGATGTGGGATTTCAACTAAGATATTTTGAAACGTCAAAAATGTGTTATCCTAATACCCTATGTTTTTTTGAACCGATGGTATTTCAAATCATCATAGATTGATGAATTTAAGGACCTCAATTATACACTTGTTTGTGATTGATGACCTCAATCACTACCTATAAATATTTACGTTTTTCCTCCGATTATATGTCTCTAATTGCCACCAATGTTCTCCTAATCAAGATCATAATTTGGTGGTGACCCTTTGATTTCTCTTTTCCTCATATTAAGACTAAATTTTAGTAACCCAATTTCCGATGTGGGTTTTCCCACAAATATATTTTCTACATTCAGCCTTTTATTTTTGAAGAACAATTTCAAATTGCGAGGACGCAATTTATTGAAGGAGGGGAGAATGTAACACCCCAAGATTTCATAGTGTGTTATTTCTTCAAAATAATTCAATAACTTGCACTACACGCAACACTGAGTTCAATTGCACCATGACTTACCAAAAAAAAGGCATTAAAAGAGGTCATGAATAGTATTAACTAAATTTTAAACTTTATATAATCCTTATAATTTTAGAATCCATATTATGAGTTTCTTAGTCATAATGCAAGAACAGATTCATTTTCAGTATTGCACTTTTATTAACTTTTGATAGTGAAACCTTTTTAAATACAATATTTTAAACTTTTTGACTAAATGGAGACATCAAAAAATTTAAAATGAAACATCCCAAGCTTCCACGGTACGCTTTCCTTTGAATAAAACAGTAGCGTGTGTTGTACGCAACTTCGAGTTCTAACACACCGTAACCAATCAAACTAGCTGTTATGAATAGTAATACCTGCTTTTTGAAGTTATATATATTTTATATTTTAAAATAGACTTCATTTTTGGATTCGGAATATCAAATTTAGCCTAAGGTGATATTTTGGTACTTTTCGGATAACTTTCATATTTTGATGAATAGTGAAAATTACAAAATGTTAATTAAAAACAACTTTTTTAATCAAAATAATTAATAGTGATAAATTATGAATTTGAGTGGTTTTAAAATATATTTAGAATATATTTATACTATTTAATATAATGTTGGTCATTGGACATAATTTTACAATTAAACCGAACATAAACAAGTGTCAATCTTTTGATAGTTATTATCTCTTAAAAACACGCTTTTTGTTTTGACAGCGGGAATTAATTTTAAATTAATTTCTGCCACTTCTGTGTTTTGAATTTAGGAAAATGGATTCCATATTTGGAATCAGGATGTTCAAATTGTGTAAATAGGTAACTTTTATTTTTAGACATTTTGAATAATTACTGCGGTAAATATTTTATTTACCATGGTTAAGGGTAAATCCGGTAAATAAGGGTTAAAAAAATAATATTATAATAATACTAAATTACCCTAAAAACGTGTCTTAACCCTATTGGTTGATAGATGGTCGACCATGGGAATCTTTGGGTCTATTTTGGGACCCCATGGATCCACTTGTAAGTGATAATGACACTTTATTTTAATTTAGTTAAAATGAATACAAAAATGACACAAGCATATATCTTTTAGAAAAACAATTGTTACATAGGGTTATATAAGTTGGAATTTAGATTATAAATATTAATTAGAAAGCTAAAAAGATTTACTAAATAATGATATTTCATTTATAATTTTTAGACATTAAATAATTTATTTTATTTATGACACAATGATGATGCAGTAATTACTATAATAGTGAAAAATTAAAATAATTGATATTATAAATACCCAAAAAAATATAATATGAAACTTTTAATGAATTAAACTAATTTTATAGGATAATATGATATATTAGTATTGATTTAATTGACTTTGTTCTAAGTAATCAATCTGTTATGAGTTTCACAAAAATCAACTATTGAATAGTGTCAAAATTGACATAAAAGAGTTCTTAAAACAAATATTATATTATTAATTGATATTAAATTCCTAAAAATCTAAGGTTCGTCCAAGAGACTTATATCATGATATTTTCATCATTAATGGACCACTTGGGGGTCTATTGGATGTATATAATAAGTTTATTAACCATATTATATAAAAATACAAAGAGACATTGTAAAAGTGAAACTAATTAACTTAGAGTTAATACTTAAAGATAAGGTTAATATAAGTACCCAAACCTGTCTAAATTCTATTGGTTGAGTGTTTTTCGACCTATCCCCACCTTAAACTTTGAATAATCAACTTTGGAGCCATTAGAAACCGAATATGAATTTATTATAAATTAATATTTCTAGCTTTTCCAAAGGTGCCCCTCACCCCTCTTATAAAAGGGCACTCCTCCTTCTCATTTCTTCACACCTTCAAAGCCTTTTGGTTCTGCCAAACTCTGCCAAAATACTCTCCCAACATCCCTCACTACAACCTAGAGGCCTTAGTTTGATCAGAAAGCCAACCTAAGGAGCCCTTTTGATCAAATCAAAAGGAAGAACCCGAAGAAGAGGTAATGATTTCACCACCCTTTTCTAAGTTCATTTCTTCTTCCACTTCTTCTTACTTTGTTCTTACCATTCTAAAATAATAACTCCAGTATCTGACATATACTGTGATGTTATTATAAGTATGGTACAACCATATTCAGTATTCTATCCACCCTTTGAATAACATGTCACCATACGTGCGTACGTACGGCTTACCGTCTCCACGTCGTGGTGTAATTGTTATTCAATATAATATTATTTGGATGGGTATAATAATGATGTGTAACTCATGTAAATAATAAATATAACATGTTAATGATTCTGTATATATGATATACCATTCATTTATATATTATTTTAATATCAAAAGAATGATATTGTCGCTCGTGCGTACGTACGGACTACCGTCTCCACGAACGTGATGAGATTCATTCTCCATCGTATCCATTCAAGTATAATTATCATTTGATGATTTAAAAATGATGTTTAAGGACTTGATATCATTCTGGATATGAATAATATACAACCTATCCTTTACAAACATGTCTTACGTAACAAAACATATAAAAGAAAATGAGTAAGTTAACTCCCGAAACGACGATAATTCTAAGATATTATTAACAAATCAATGTTAAAAGACCATATATGATATCATATTAATATATATGATTCTTGTATAATTTAATAACAACTATTTCACCATTATACAGGAGGTTAAACTACCCCAACCAAGTAAAAGTACAAGGTAAGGGTTATTTCACAATCTCTTCATTATCCGAGGTTGTTTATATGTAATAATCTACTGGGATCTCTTTATCATCCACATCCATGTTTCTTAAAAATGTATTTCAAAACATTTTTACTATTTACAAGAAAATGGGTTAAAGTCATTTATACCCTTTTTTGACTTTTTATAAGAGGTTTATAAAGGAATTTTTACGTCGTTTTCAAAACAAGGCCCTTTTTAACCTTTTCGACAGAATTGAGGTAAGAATGTTTTTTTTAACATATACGGCGGGTGCGGTTATTTTACACCGTTATAAAATCTTCAAAGCTTTCCTTACAAGCTTATAAGAATATTTTCAAAGAAAATGTTTTATTTTATATGGATCTTAAATGATTTCAAAATAAAAGGAGATATTTCTTTAAAAAGAATTTTGATTTCATCTTTGTCAACATCCTTTGATGGATTTTAAGATTATTTGAAGTTGATTTATTATGATACAAAACTTCTATATTGTATTGAAGGTTTTGTGATATGTTTGACTGTGGATGTGCTATTTTTATACCATTCATAGTTTATTGTGAAAGTATTGACATTTCGTATGCTAGTTTTAATACGAATGTTTATGTTATGTTTAAACCTTTTCATATGAGAATGCATTGGACTTAATAAGTGACGGGTGGAGCCCGCTATAGCTCCTCGATGCATCGGTAGGTCTCATGAGACAAACTAGTGTCTTGGCACAAGGCCTTGACAAAATCTTATTTGTAGTCTTGGCACGAGGCCTTGGCTATGTGGTTATGATAGTCTGGCATTATGTATTCCAACATTATGAAAGTGGTTATTGATTTTTGCATGTGATTATTCATTTAGTAGAATATCCATGTGAATAAGTAAATGGCATTATTTCATTTTATTTATGCCATACCATGTTGAAAGTTCGTATTTAAAAGGCTTTTGTTTTAGTTATACATTGCCTTAAATGTTTATTCTTATTTATGAAAGTTTCTGCTATATTGTTATCCTTACTGGGAATTTGAGCTCACCCCTTTTCTATGTTTTCTTTTTCCCAGGAAGTGAAGAAGTAAATTATGAATGACTTGCAGGGATATTATGAGGGGTTAATAGTGTGGATATGAAGACTTTGTTATTGTAGTCGTTTTTCACTTTGAAATGTAATGTAAAAATTTATGATTATATCTAGTGTTTCCAAGGCTACTAAACCAATCGGTCTTTCGAGATTTGATCTTTCTTGTGATCATGCCAATGTTATGTAATAATGCACCGACTCTGGGTAGCTGGGGTCGGGGCGTTACAGTTGGTATCAGAGGAAGTTTAGTACAAACCTTGGAAGCTAGATTTAGATAAACTCTGATTAGAGCACGTAGACCTAAGATGAGCTTTGAGGATTAGTGTAGAAGAACTTCCTAGAATTTTGGTATTGTAGAGATTTTGTGAGTTTTCCGAGCAATACATCCCTGTCTGGATACGAGCAGGTAGAGGCGGCTCTGGAACAGATGTACCTAGGGGTAAAACCCGAAAACACCGCTTTGAGCTAGACTCGAACGGGAACTGGTGCACGACAACGGGCCTTGCTGCACTCTTGGTTACGACACTCCCGGGGGATATGCTTAGGATAATTCTCATTTTCTTTACAAACCATTATGAAGGGTTTATGAGTATATACTTCCTCCATGAAAACATTTTTATGATTATGGATTATATCCATAAATAGTTCAATTTATGTTAAGTGTTTTATAAGTATGGGATTATGTATTTTGACTCATAAACTAATCTAGTTTATGCCATTGTTTAGAAATGGCGCCCAGTAGAAGGAATGATAACTCCAGAAATGCACATGATTCAAAGAGAAGGAAGGATCATATCTCTCATGGTATTAAGCTAGAATTTATAAGAGAAATAGTCTACCATTTATTATCATCATATGAAGAAATAATATCATGTGTTGATAAGATATGTAAAGAGTTTACTGAGTCCTATGGCTTTGAAGGGGAGCAAGAGAAGAAAAGGATGGAAGAGAGAAAGATGGATAAAGGGAAGAGGGAAAAGAAGAATTTTCCCATATGTGGTAACTATGGAAAGAAACACCCTGGAACTTGCCTGAAAGGAATGGGAGTTTGTTATAAGTGTGGAGGAAAAGGGCACAAAGTACGTGACTGCAAGGGTAAGAAAATGGTTTCAAATGTACAATGCTTCATTTGCAAGGAGTTTGGACACTACACGAACCTATGTCCCAGTCATCAGACTATGCCGCAAATGATGATAATCATGTTATGATACTACCACAGATGAAGAGGGATGATTAGAATTCTTATGTTTATTATGTCAATTGAGTGTTGTATCAAAAATGTACTTGTTACAATAATCTTGGAGTATATAAGGATTGTACTGCAGTACTATTTCATTAAGGACTTGAGATTGTGTGGAACAAAGAAAAGTGACTCAATAGCAGGATAAATTTTTGGAAAATATATGGTTGAGAGAATGATAAACCATAATATAGTTCTGATACCGAGGTAGTGATTTTAGAATAATACATGATTATTTTGGAAAAAATATATTGGATATTCTTGACTACCTTGGAACTGATTAATGATTTGTATATTCCATCATTTTTGGGGTTTAAAACATTTTTGGATTAATGAAGTATATCCAACTTTCTATATGGAATAAGGGAGCATGAATGTAATCAATAAGGAATATGGTAATTCAGGATGTTTCGGTGTATTAAAAGAATACATGATGAAGGTATTCATATGCTATTACGGGGTAAAAAGGTTCTACATTATGTTTACCTTACTTATAAATGTTGGACTGTGAGTATGGATAGAAGTATTTTGGATAGTTATAGTTTGGATTATTTTGGATTGCCATAAAAGGACAACCCGGAGGTCGGGCGGCAACCCGTCGCGTCCGGCGAGGCTGCGAGACTTGAACCCGCAACCGAAGGGCGACAAGGGTGTATCACCTACCACTATCCCACGAGATGTCCTGGATTAAATAAAGTAGTTTTTTAAAAGATCTGGTAGATGAATTATAAATTCGTTTATTTTGGAACCCTCTATGAATAGTATAAATAGAATTTTTTTATGAGTGAATGATGAGTTTTGGTAGAAATTTATTAATGGATAAAACTCTAATTATAAACTAAGTATATCTCCTTATGATCTTAGCCAATCTCATAAATAAATTCCTCATCATTAATAAAAGGAACTTAGAACAAAAATGTTGTCCTAGATGGTACCTTAAATCATCACTAATTTATGGCTTTGGGATTGTTGGCCTTTTCATAGCCATGTTCTCTACCACTCTCCATCAAATAATTGATGGCTAGATTTTTCTTCCATATCCATATTTTCTTACATGGAACCCTAGTATGTGTTATTTTCGGTAATCTTCATACTTTCCACTCTTTATTTTAAATAGAGGCCTCATTAATTGATTTTTCGATGTGGGATTTCAACTAAGATATTTTGAAACGTCAAAAATGTGTTATCCTAATACCCTATGTTTTTTTGACCCGATGGTATTTCAAATCATCATAGATTGATGAATTTAAGGACCTCAATTATGCACTTGTTTGTGATTGATGACCTCAATCACTACCTATAAATATTTACGTTTTTCCTCCGATTATATGTCTCTAATTGCCACAAATGATCTCCTAATCAAGATCATAATTTGGTGGTGACCCTTTGATTTCTCTTTTCCTCATATTAAGACTAAATTTTAGTAACCCAATTTCCGATGTGGGTTTTCCCACAAATATATTTTCTACATTCAGCCTTTTATTTTTGAAGAACAATTTCAAATTGCGAGGACGCAATTTATTGAAGGAGGGGAGAATGTAACACCCCAAGATTTCATAGTGTGTTATTTCTTCAAAATAATTCAATAACTTGCACTACACGCAACACTGAGTTCAATTGCACCATGACTTACCAAAAAAAGGCATTAAAAGAGGTCATGAATAGTATTAACTAAATTTTAAACTTTATATAATCCTTATAATTTTAGAATCCATATTATGAGTTTCTTAGTCATAATGCAAGAACAGATTCATTTTCAGTATTGCACTTTTATTAACTTTTGATAGTGAAACCTTTTTAAATACAATATTTTAAACTTTTTGACTAAATGGAGACATCAAAAAATTTAAAATGAAACATCCCAAGCTTCCACGGTACGCTTTCCTTTGAATAAAACAGTAGCGTGTGTTGTACGCAACTTCGAGTTCTAACACACCGTAACCAATCAAACTAGCTGTTATGAATAGTAATACCTGCTTTTTGAAGTTATATATATTTTATATTTTAAAATGGACTTCATTTTTGGATTCGGAATATCAAATTTAGCCTAAGGTGATATTTTGGTACTTTTCGGATAACTTTCATATTTTGATGAATAGTGAAAATTACAAAATTTTAATTAAAAACAACTTTTTTAATCAAAATAATTAATAGTGATAAATTATGAATTTGAGTGGTTTTAAAATATATTTAGAATATATTTCTACTATTTAATATAATGTTGGTCATTGGACATAATTTTACAATTAAACCGAACATAAACAAGTGTCAATCTTTTGATAGTTATTATCTCTTAAAAACACGCTTTTTGTTTTGACAGCGGGAATTAATTTTAAATTAATTTCTGCCACTTCTGTGTTTTGAATTTAGGAAAATGGATTCCATATTTGGAATCAGGATGTTCAAATTGTGTAAATAGGTAACTTTTATTTTTAGACATTTTGAATAATTACTGCGGTAAATATTTTATTTACCATGGTTAAGGGTAAATCCGGTAAATAAGGGTTAAAAAAATAATATTATAATAATACTAAATTACCCTAAAAACGTGTCTTAACCCTATTGGTTGATAGATGGTCGACCATGGGAATCTTTGGGTCTATTTTGGGACCCCATGGATCCACTTGTAAGTGATAATGACACTTTATTTTAATTTAGTTAAAATGAATACAAAAATGACACAAGCATATATCTTTTAGAAAAACAATTGTTACATAGGGTTATATAAGTTGGATTTTAGATTATAAATATTAATTAGAAAGCTAAAAAGATTTACTAAATAATGATATTTCATTTATAATTTTTAGACATTAAATAATTTATTTTATTTATGACACAATGATGATGCAGTAATTACTATAATAGTGAAAAATTAAAATAATTGATATTATAAATACCCAAAAAAATATAATATGAACGTTTTAATGAATTAAACTAATTTTATAGGATAATATGATATATTAGGATTGATTTAATTGACTTTGTTCGAAGTAATCAATCTGTTATGAGTTTCACAAAAATCAACTATTGAATAGTGTCAAAATTGACATAAAAGAGTTCTTAAAACAAATATTATATTATTAATTGATATTAAATTCCTAAAAATCTAAGGTTCGTCCAAGAGACTTATATCATGATATTTTCATCATTAATGGACCACTTGGGGGTCTATTGGATGTATATAGTAAGTTTATTAACCATATTATATAAAAATACAAAGAGACATTGTAAAAGTGAAACTAATTAACTTAGAGTTAATACTTAAAGATAAGGTTAATATAAGTACCCAAACCTGTCTAAATTCTATTGGTTGAGTGTTTTTCGACCTATCTCCACCTTAAACTTTGAATAATCAACTTTGGAGCCATTAGAAACCGAATATGAATTTATTATAAATTAATATTTCTAGCTTTTCCAAAGGTGCCCCTCACCCCTCTTATAAAAGGGCACTCCTCCTTCTCATTTCTTCACACCTTCAAAGCCTTTTGGTTCGGCCAAACTCTGCCCAAATACTCTCCCAACATCCCTCACTACAACCTAGAGGCCTTAGTTTGATCAGAAAGCCAACCTAAGGAGCCCTTTTGATCAAATCAAAAGGAAGAACCCGAAGAAGAGGTAATGATTTCACCACCCTTTTCTAAGTTCATTTCTTCTTCCACTTCTTCTTCCTTTGTTCTTACCATTCTAAAATAATAACTCCAGTATCTCACATATACTGTGATGTTATTATAAGTATGGTACAACCATATTCAGTATTCTATCCACCCTTTGAATAACATGTCACCATACGTGCGTACGTACGGCTTACCGTCTCCACGTCGAGGTGTAATTGTTATTCAATATAATATTATTTGGATGGGTATAATAATGATGTGTAACTCATGTAAATAATAAATATAACATGTTAATGATTCTGTATATATGATATACCATTCATTTATATATTATTTTAATATCAAAAGAATGATATTGTCGCTCGTGCGTACGTACGGACTACCGTCTCCACGAACGTGATGAGATTCATTCTCCATCGTATCCATTCAAGTATAATTATCATTTTATGATTTAAAAATGATGTTTAAGGACTTGATATCATTATGGATATGAATAATATGCAACCTATCCTTTACAAACATGTCTTATGTAACAAAACATATAAAAGAAAATGAGTAAGTTAACTCCCGAAACGACGATAATTCTAAGATATTATTAACAAATCAATGTTAAAAGATCATATATGATATCATATTAATATATATGATTCTTGTATAATTTAATAACAACTATTTCACCATTATACAGGAGGTTAAACTAACCCAACCAAGGAAAAGTACAAGGTAAGGGTTATTTCACAATCTCTTCATTATCCGAGGTTGTTTATATGTAATAATCTACTGGGATCTCTTTATCATCCACATCCATGTTTCTTAAAAATGTATTTCAAAACATTTTTACTATTTACAAGAAAATGGGTTAAAGTCATTTATACCCTTTTTTGACTTTTTATAAGAGGTTTATAAAGGAATCTTTACGTCGTTTTCAAAACAAGGTCCTTTTTAACCTTTTCGACAGAATTGAGGTAAGAATGTTTTTTTTTAACTTATACGGCGGGTGCGGTTATTTTACACCGTTATAAAATCTTCAAAGCTTTCCTTACAAGCTTATAAGAATATTTTCAAAGAAAATGTTTTATTTTATATGGATCTTAAATGATTTCAAAATAAAAGGAGATATTTCTTTAAAAAGAATTTTGATTTCATCTATGTCAACATCCTTTGATGGATTTTAAGATTATTTGAAGTTGATTTATTATGATACAAAACTTCTATATTGTATTGAAGGTTTTGTGATATGTTTGACTGTGGATGTGCTATTTTTATACCATTCATAGTTTATTGTGAATGTATTGACATTTCGTATGCTAGTTTTAATACGAATGTTTATGTTATGTTTAAACCTTTTCATATGGGAATGCATTGGACTTAATAAGTGACGGGTGGAGCCCGCTATAGCTCCTCGATGCATCGGTAGGTCTCATGAGACAAACTAGTGTCTTGGCACAAGGCCTTGACAAAATCTTATTTGTAGTCTTGGCACGAGGCCTTGGCTATGTGGTTATGATAGTCTGGCATTATGCATTCCAACATTATGAAAGTGGTTATTGATTTTTGCATGTGATTATTCATTTAGTAGAATATCCATGTGAATAAGTAAATGGAATTATTTCATTTTATTTATGCCATACCATGTTGAAAGTTCGTATTTAAAAGGCTTTTGTTTTAGTTATACATTGCCTTAAATGTTTATTCTTATTTATGAAAGTTTCCGCTATATTGTTATCCTTACTGGGCATTTGAGCTCACCCCTTTTCTATGTTTTCTTTTTCCCAGGAAGTGAAGAAGTAAATTATGAATGACTTGCAGGGATATTATGAGGGGTTAATAGTGTGGATATGAAGACTTTGTTATTGTAGTAGTTTTTCACTTTGAAATGTAATGTAAAAATTTATGATTATATCTAGTGTTTCCAAGGCTACTAAATCAATCGGTCTTTCGAGATTTGATCTTTCTTGTGATCATGCCAATGTTATGTAATAATGCACCGACTCTGGGTAGCTGGGGTCGGGGCGTTACATATGGAAATATTATGTCTCCTTTATGCTTGTTTTATGTGATACAATTATGTTATGGTATATATGTTTAATCCTATTCATATGAGGAATGAATTGGACTTAATAAGTGACGGGTGGAGCACGCTATAGCTCCTCGATGCATCAGCATGTCTCATGAGACAAACTAGTGTCTTGGCACAAGGCCTTGACAAAATATTATTTGTAGTCTTGGTACAAGGCCTTGGCTATATGCTTATGATAGTCTCGCATTATGCATTCCATCATTATGAAAGTGGTTATTGATATTGCATATGATTATTCAACCAGTAGAATATCCATATGAATAAGTAAATGGCATTATCTCATTTAACTTTTTCCATATTATGTTGAAGTTCCAGTCTAAAAGGCTTTTTTTTAGTTATACATTGCCCTAAATGTTTATGTTTATTTATGAAAGCATTCGCAGTATTGTTATCCATACTGAGCATCTGATCTCACCCCTTCCAATGTTTTAATTTTTCCAGGATGTGAAGAAGTATATTATGAATGACCTGTAGGGATATTATGAGGGGATATGAAGACAAGATGTTTTTGTAGTATTGTCTTACTTTATGTTGTAATGTAAGACTTATGAATGTATCTACTGTTTCTAAGGCTACTAAACTAATCGATCTTTCGAGACTTGATCTTTTGTGATCATGCCAATGTTACGTAATAACGCACCGACTCTGGGTAACTGGGGTCGGGGCGTTACACAAATCCCTTGTTAGATCAAATTGGATATATCTAATTTTCTTAGAAAACTGGGAAGATATGAAACAATTCGATGATCCAGAATCAAATAAAGCATTTTCTAAACTTGAGGAAACCCTTAAATCACCTAACACCATGTCTTTCAGAGCTTCTACCTCAGTAGTAGTGATAGCATAAGCTTGGCCTTGATCCCATAGACTTTTCTGAGATAAGTTCCCCTAACACTTAGGACATTCATTTGAAAATGTCCCATCTCCCTTCAATTGTAGCACTGAACATTTGTAGCTACTTTCTTCCCCTTGAAATTACGATCTTGGTGGAATTTTTCACCACACTTGTAACAGACTCTCATTCCTTTCAATCAAGTACTAGGGTGTTTCTTCCCACATTTACTGCAGGATGGATATTCAATTTTTCCCTTCTTCCCCTTAATTCCATTCTCAGAGTGAACAAAATATCTCTTCTTATCTTTCTTTTATTTATAGTCATAAGACTTAGAGAATTTGTTTTTTGTCTTGATAACACATGATACAATATCTTCGTACGACGAGAATGATTGAGATACTAAATCTCAATGGAGAAATTGTTTTAACCCATCAATTAAATGATCAATCTTACTTCTTGTGTTATGTATATAATCTGCAACATGCCTTGCTAACCTTGTAAAGTTAGGCTCAAACTTTGCAACATTCTCGTCCTCCTTTTTCCTCAGGCTTAGAAATTCTCTTTCCATATCTGCTCGATGGTCATGAGGAAAGTATTTTTCTAAAAAAATATCTTTAAACTCCCTCCATTCCATATTTGATACTTCCTCATCCTCCTTCATGTTTTGAATCAATGACCACCATTGATCAGAATCTCCAGTGTGGCGGTAAACTGCCATGACAACATTTTCTCTTTCGCTACTTTCCAAGGCGTTGATTATTTTCATTATGCAATTTATCCATTTCTCTGAAACTAGTGGCTTTGTACCCCCATTGAATGTTGGTGGTTGTTTCCTCGTGAAGTGATATAACATTGATCCTCCACGCTGCGGATCTGGGTGCTCCATACGGGTAAGGTTATTATTAATAACCTGAATGAGTTGTCCCAGTATGGTGATTAGCGGATCAGCACCAGTTGCATCACCATATCAACTTTAATTATCTTGATCAAGAGGTAAATCCCTACATGGAGTTTGTGCATTGATACAGTTTCCATTTCATATACTAGGAACCATTTTAAACAATGGAATACACATAATTAGTTTATAAATCTCAAAACATAAAAACAAACTTGTAAAACACTTAACATAAATTGAAAAGTATATGGATATAATCCATAATCATAAATTGTTTTTCTTTGATGAAGTATATACTCATGAACCCTTCATAATGGTTTGTAAAGAAAATGATAATTATCCTAAGCATATCCCCCAGGAGTGCCGTAACTAAGAGTGAATCAATGCCCCTTGTCGTGCACAAGTTTTCGTTCGAGTGTTGCTCAAAGCGGTGTTTTCTTGTTTTACCCCTAGGTACATCTGTGCTAGAGCCACCTATACCTGCTCGTATCCAGACAGGGATGTATTGCTCGGAAAACACAAAAAATCTCTTCAATACCATGATTCTAGAAAGTTCTTCAATACTAACCCTCAAAGTCTATTATAGGGATATGTGCTCAAATAAGAGTTTATTTGAATCTAGCTTCCAAGGTTTGTACTGAACTTCCTCTCATACCAACTGTAAAACCCCGACCCCAGTTACCTAGAGTCAGTTCATTATTACATAACATTGTCTTGATCATATAACATCATGTCTCGAAATACCAATTAGTTTAGTAGCCTTGGAATCACTAGATATATTCAAAAGTCTTACATTACATCATAAAGTGAAAAAAACTACAACAACATATTGTTTTCATATTCCCTCATACTATCTCTTCAGGTCATTCATAAAATACATCTTCACATCCTGGGAAAAATAAAACATTGAAATGGGTGATCTCATATGCTCAGTAAAAATAACAATATAGCGGAAACTTTCATAAATAAACATAAACCTTTAAGGCAATGTATAACTAAAACAAAATCCTTTTAAACATGAAATTTAGCATAATATTGAAAATATAAACTGAAATAAGGTCATTTACTTATCCACATGGATATTATACTTGTCGAATAATCAAATTCAATATCAATAACCACATTCATAATGATGGAATGCATAATTCTAGACTATCATAACCACATAGTCAAGGCCTTGTTCCAAGACTACAAATAATATTAATTCAAGGCCTTGTACCAAGACACTAGTTTGTCTCATGAGACCTACTGATGTGTCGAGGAGATATATCGGCTCCACCTGTCACTTACTATGTCCAATGTATTCCTCATATGAAAAGGTTTAAACATAACATAAACATTCGTATTGAAACTAGTATAAGAAATCTCAACAATTTATCCATAAATCATCAATGGTATAAAAATAACACATCCATAGTCAAACATATCACAGAACGTTCAATACAATATGGATGTTTTGTATCATAATAAATCAACTTCAAATAAACATAAAATCCATCAAAGTATGC